>CM074720.1:41836469-42458475 GCA_037306005.1 Rhinophrynus dorsalis
CCCTAGGAACTCCACTTCTCCATACCTCCCAAGTGTCCCTATTTAGGAGGGACAATCCCTCTTTTAGACCCAAATCCCTCTGTCCCTCTTTCCCACCCTGATGTCCCTCTTTTTAGGAGATCAGACTGTGTGGTGTGTATAGAAGTGTATCACATTGCTATACAGCAATGAAACTCACATTATTGTTTGTTTAAACTTCCATATATGTTTATAAATTCGTCTGTGTAAATAAAATACTTTGGTTTTGATATAAGTCATTTATTTGGTTACACAAGGAGGTGTCAATAGGTCATGAAATAGGATAAAAATTCTTGGTAATGCCATGCCCACCAGACACGCCTCCAGCAACAC
Source organism: Rhinophrynus dorsalis (assembly GCA_037306005.1). Taxonomy (NCBI): domain Eukaryota; kingdom Metazoa; phylum Chordata; class Amphibia; order Anura; family Rhinophrynidae; genus Rhinophrynus; species Rhinophrynus dorsalis. The sequence goes on from CM074720.1 coordinate 41,836,821, forward strand.
CCTCTAAAACACAAGTGTCCCTCTTTGGCAATTTGAAATGTTGGGAGGTATGCTTCTCCAACTCCATGAAATAACAAGAAAAAGGTCCTCACTCAAGCTGACACATCTGTTGGTAAAAAAATCACAGATCTTTAATCAGATATAAAAAGCTTAGAAGACATGGATACGAACAGGAGATACACCACCTCAACACACTCCTAACGCTTTTTGGGCCTAAATGGTCCTTACTCATAGGCACAGCGGCCAGACGTACTAAGGGTTTAAATATGCTGTATTTTAACAACCCCTTCCTCCCCATACAAAGAAAATCTGGATTGGAATAAAAACCAATCGGTCAATGATCTGATTGATGTAATTTGGGATATTATATGCACACTTAAACAGAATACTTTGACAGTGTGTGTCTAAGATCTAAATTGACTCGGATGTGACGCACATAGAGCTCGTTGACAAACAGTTCTCCAACCAATTCACAAACAAAATGTAAAGTACCCTACAATATAAACAGAAGCACTACTAATCCTATTTAAAGGGACAGTAATGTCCCATAAAAAATGTTTATTGCTTTGTAGAGATTAAAAAAAATAAGCTAAATGCCATAAATCCTATCTCTCAAACCGCTATGGTTTGAGAGAAATCCTCCGTTAAAGTTTCCGTCTCCCTCCCCTTCTCCTAACGTCAGCTGTAAGCTTACAGCAGGAGTTCCTGGTCCGGGGACCAACAAGCAGCTCTTCAGCAGAGCAGCAATAGCCCAATTGAAAAAGAAATACTTCTTTGGAACAGTCTACAAAGTGTACCTGGTTTGCAAGCACACTTTTTAGACCATTCCAAAGAAGTAATTCTTTTTAAATCACGATATTGCGGCTCTGCCGAAGAGCCTCCTTGTGTTGGCCGACACAGATCTCCTTCTGTCAGCTTTACAGGATTTGTGGCATTTAGCTTATTTTTTTAATCTCTACAAAACTCTAAACTTTTTTTATGGGACATTACTGTCCCTTTAAGAAAAAAAGAGAAAAGAAAAAGGAAGAGATCCGGTATAAAGGATATGCGTCCTTCAATAAAACAAGCTTTAATCCCACTCTGCGTTCATGCCATTTGGAATCTGGGTGACTCTCACTATTGAGAGGCTTTTTATTCACAAGTTATAGTTGCTCAAAATATGGTATTGTTAGGTGCAGTATCTAAATGGCCTGAAATTGTACAGTGATGCTGTTGCTACACCATCCTATGGACAACTCTAGTCAGTTGACCATAAAACTCTATAGGATGGTGTAGCAACAGCGCCACTGTACAATTTCAGGCCATTTAGATACTACACCTAAAAATATCATATTTCAGCAGCAATAACTCTTGTATAAGAAGCTTCTCAGCAGTGGAAGTCTCCTTGTTTTACTTAGAAGAACAAACCCTAGAATATATATATTTTTGTACATATTAAGTGTTACTATCCCTTTAACCCTTGAATTTGAGTGAGATATTAAAAACCAATGGGCATTTTGGGGAATTATTATTTGTCTCCTGTGATGCAGTTGGTTTCCTCCAGAATTGCTCCTCTTTACTTCTGAAAACATGTCCCTTAGTAATAGACCCCCACATCCTTATGGATTAAAAGGCTAGTATCACTCAATATGTAAAAAAACACATATTGTAGGACTTATCCTGCCAAGCAAAACGAGGGTAGACCCACTGCTGAAAGATGTTTTATTCAAAAGTTATTGCAGCTCAAACTTTTTTAAGTGCAGTGTCTCATTGGCCTGAACTTGTACAGTGGCGCTGTTGCTACACCATCCTAGGGGCAGCTCTGGTCAGTTGACCATAAATCTCCATATAATGGTGTAGGAACAGCGCCACTGTGCAATTTCAGGCCACTAGGATACCGCACCTAGAAAATCAAGTTTGAGTTGCAATAACGTTTGAATAAAAATCCTCTCAAAAGTGGGAGTACGATTATTTTATTCAGAAGGATAAACCCTACAACATATATTTTTACATATTAAAGGAGCAGTAAACTTTTTTTATGAAAACATATATATTGTAGGGATTTTCCTACTGAGTAAAATAAGGGTATTCCCGTTGCCGAGAGTTATTTCCAGAGTTATTACAGTTTAAACCCATGTTTTTTTACATTAGCAGTGCCCTCTAGTGGTCAAATTCTAATTAGATTTCCTGTTAGATTCTATTGGAGAGGAAAGTCAGAAAAGTCAGAGACATACAGTTCTCCATAGAATGTGATCGATACTGTCTGTCACTTCCTGTCAGTTAGAACTATCAGGAAGTAAACACAGTAAATTCACTTCCTGATTATTTGAACTGTTATAGATTTTGAATAAAACATCTGACAGCGATGGGAGTGACCTTGTTTTATTCAGCAGGAAAAGCTCTATAAAATAAGTTTTTTTTCATAAAAATAAGTTTACTGCTCCTTTAAGGGAGAGATGTTCAGACAGTGGTGGTAACTGAAATTGTCTGTAATCAGAATAAAAGAGTTCTTACTCCATAGTCCGTCAATTCTCAGACATGTTTCCATCATTTTTTTAATCCAATTCCACCATCTCCGTCAAAGGGAAGAAGCCATCTTAAAAGTTGGTGTGTTTTAATTTACCATCATATTGTAAGGTATTTTCACAAAAAAATATTCGTTTCAACATCACTTTTTTGTCTGATAATGTCATTTTTTCACGACAAAATAATAATGATATAAACTGGAGAAGACAAATTAAAGGACTGTTAGCAGGAGTGAGAAGCAATTTGTCGTTTCGATATCTAGCCAATGAGATTGCTCCAGCTTAGAGACAGACAACCTCCGTCATTGGACGATGCTGGATAGTGGGTCGGGAAGCTGCAGCAAGTGGAAGTAGGCTGCTGGGCACTTCTTAAACATTAATTTTTGCGCAGATGTTTTTTTTTTTTAATGAGAAACATGTTCAACTTTTTCCCTAAATGCTCTAACTAATATATGTGATAGATCCACTTTAAGATCCGACATTTTTTTCATTATGATGACTTTTTGAACATCTCGCCCTAATTGTTACTATCCCTTTAACAGAATGTCAAGTATTACACAGTTACACCTTTAACTACCCATACTAGCAGATTATACTGAAAGCAGACTGGAGGAACACGGCTGTCGTGGGCCATATTTTCAAATGAAAGGTGGAGGAATTCTGGGTCAAACCAATTCTACAATAGGGCAGAACCAAAAAATCCCTTTGATTTAAATGGGTATTTGACCCACTGAATGCTGGAGGTGTCTCTAATGCATTGCTTTGGAGACCTCTGTAGCATTCAAGGGGGTTGACATTCTTATTTGGTTTGTCCTAGAATTCCTCCACTTCTGTTTTGAACTATGGCCCGAGTACAAGGCAGTCTGGAGATGACTCAGTGGGAGATTTTTCATATGTTTCTACCACTTTTGGGGAATTTTGGCTTAAATGGATAGTAATACTTAAAATGTAAAAAAATATATGTTGTAGGGTTTATCCCCATGAGTAAAACAAGAGTACTCCCACTGCTGAGAGGTGTTTTATTCAAAAGTTATTAATTTTCAAATTTGAATTTTTTAGGTGCAATATCACAGTGGCCTGAAATTGTACAGTGGCGCTGTTGCTACACCATCCTATGGAGATTTATGGTTCCGGGACCAGAGCTGTCCATAGGATCGTGTAGCAACAGCGCCACTGTACAATTTCAGGCCACTGTGATATTGCACCTAAAAAATTCAACTTTGAAAATTAATATCTTTTGAATGAAACACCTTTCAGCAGTGGGACTACTCTTGTTTTACTCAGGGGGTTAAACCCCACAACATATTTTTTTTTACATTTTAAGTATTACTATCTCTTTAATATCCTCTCAACATATCCGGTAGGTATGAAAAAAATCAATGTCATAACAAACCCGACGGCTGTCACAATGATTTGTTTAATCTGCTATAAAACAATGTACACACATTTAAAGGGAAAGTAACACAGGGTTATATGCAGAAAAAAGTGGAAGAATTCTGAAGCGAACAAGCTGCACTGTAGGGGATAATTAAAAATTCCCATTGATTATTACTGTTTTGGTAATACAATATAATTTATTAATTTTAGAGCTTTTGTTTTACAGTTATTTACACTGAATGTGGGTAAGTTTTATATTTTTATTTTTGTTTAAATGGGATAAATGTATGTAAAGTTATAACACCTTCAAGTCTTGTTTAAAATTACACCTCAACAAGGCTTCAACAGGCTAAAAGACACTGACTTTGTAGTTTCAAGGCTCTTATAATGTACTTATTTATGTTCCACTATTCCAAGCACTATATCCTTTATGTTCTCTACAAGGGGAGGGCTGACAACATTTGGCCTGTGGGGGCAAATAAAATCAAGTGGCCCATTTCTAATATTGTTCCAGCCCCCTGTCCCACTACACCCCCTTCTGTTCATTTTAAAATTTGCATTAATGTTGTGAATGTTGCTCAAATACGTCCCTTTCTCTGTTCCTCCAAAGTTAAAATTCTTATACAAGCACTCATCCTCTCCCACATGGACTACTGCAACCTCCTGCTGTCTGGCATTCCTGCCTCCCATCTCCATCCATTTCAATCATACAGATGCTGCAGCACAAATTACTTTTTTGACACCTAGGTTTGTCCCTGCCCTGATCCTCCTCAAATCTCTCCAATGGCTGCCTAGAAAACTCCAGACATCTTACAAAATCTTACTTCTCTCATTCAAGACTCTTCTCTCTTCTACTCTCTTACATTTCCACTCTGATCTCCCGTTATACCCCATCCCACCACTTACGTTTGGCCAATGACTGCCTTCTCTCAGCTCCTTTTGTATTTTCAGCCCTCTCACGTATCAAACCTTTTTCTCTCATTGCTCCGTATCTATGAAATGCTCTACCTCCCACCCTGAGCCACTCAGGGCTGGATTTGCCATAAGGCAAAGTAGGCACCTGCCTACAGGCGCACGCCACTGAGGGGCGCCTGTCAGCGGGATACTTTTCAAAGAATAAAAAAAAAAACAAAAAAAAAAAGATAAGAAAAAAAAAAGGCCACCACACTGGTTGCACCAGCGCCCACTCCATGTCGCCCTCGCATTGCACCTCCCTGGCAGGAGGTCTGTCCGTTTCCTACCTCCCTGGCAGGAGATCTGTTGTCTGTGCCTCCTCTGGTACAGTCAGCCCTGTGGTTGCTGAAGTTCCCTCCTTGGCTCTGACATCATCTCCCAGCGCTCTGCATGCCTGAATAGGAGACCGCGCGGGAGCTTCAGCAACCACAGGACTGACGGATAATGGGAGGGAGGCAGGCAATGTGAGGGCAACATGGAGATTGTGGGGGCAAGTTGGACCCGAAGGGGGGCATTGTGAGGGCAATTTGGAGCTGATGGGGGGCAAGTTGGAGCTGATGGGGGCAACATGGAGATGGTGGGGGCAATTTGGAGCTGATGGGGGGGTAATTTGGATATGGTGGGGGCAATGTGGAGCTAATGAAGGGCAATGTGAGGGTAGCATGGAGCTGATGGGGGGCAATGTGAGGACAATATGGAGATGGTGGGGGAAATGTGGAGCTGATGGGGGCAAGTTGGAGCTGATGGGGCAATGTGAGGGCAATAAAGAGATGATGGGGGCAATGTGGACATTAGGAGCATTGTGGAGGTGTCCAGTGGAGATGGCCAATGGAGGGGGCGCTTTAGATTTCTGTGCCTACAGGCTCCTGAGATGTAAATCCGGCCCTGGAGCCACTGCACCTCTCTGATGGTCTTCAAGTCTCGCTTGAAAATGCACCTCATGGATAAGACCTCAACATGCTAGAAGGCACTGACTTTGTACAACGAACGCTCTTATAAATTATTTACTTTACTTGTGTCTCCTATCATCACCAGAACCCTAGCACTGTATTCAGCATTGGCCCTTATGTACTCTGTATGTCTCCCATTATCACTTTAGATTGTAAGCATTAGGGCAGGGACCTCGCATCCAATGTTTCACTCTACAAACCACCTGTAACCGTGTATTGTCTAAACCATTAAATTGTAAAGCGCTGCGTACACTTGTGGCGCTATATATATATATATATATACACATATTCATTCATTCATTCAAGTAAGGCAGGTGATACCATGTAGCTTGCAATTGAAATGGGGCTACACTACTGAAACTACAGAGCTTACAATGTAAGTAAAGCTATGCTAGGGATACCATAGAGCTTACAGGGAAATGGGTTATGCCACTATGTATCTCCATATGGATTGTAGCTATGTGGTCTCATTTGTGTAACTCCATTTCAGTTGTAAACTCTTTGGTATCACTAGTGCAGCCCCATTAACAGCAGCAAGAGGGAGACTGAGTGAGGCAATGGCCCGCCGGCCCATACATATGACTTTCCCCCTGCCCCCCAGGCCAGCCTTCCACTTGTTCTCTGTATGTCTCCCTTTACAGCTTTAGATTGTAAGCTTTCGAGAAGGGACCCCATTTCCAGTGTTTAATTTTCCTAAGCGCTTGTCACCCTGTATTGTCCAACCACTTAAATTGTAAAGCGATGCATACACTTGTGGTGCTATATAAATAAACATATTCATTCTTTCATTCAAGTCAAAAGACATCAAATACTTGCGCGACTAGCTGGTAAGTGCTCCTGTATAAACTGGCTAATTAGCAACAGGGCATTAACCTGCCCCTCTCTGGTAAACTCTAGAGATAGTTCAATTGATGAAACTGGAATATGCAGCAAAAAATGAGCAGCAGCATTGCAAGGAACTGAATAAATGTATAATATATTCTAAAACAAATCAAAAAGAAAAATATATAAATGCGTTTCTAGGTCACGCTCTATATAACCCTAGGTTCCGCCTCACATAAGCATTAATCTATGGTAGACATTGTATTGGAATTTAACCAATCACCAGTAAGATTACATAACTGTAAGCATGAGTGATATACTCATCATCTAACCAATAGTATAGAAATGTATGAGAGTCACATGACATAAGCATTATTCTATAATAGGCGAGACTGGAAATAAACCAGTCACCAGAATGGGAATTTGAGGAAATGTTATTTGCCATCTATGGTGCAGAATTGCTCTGCATTTTTTTGTGCAGACAGCATTTAGAGATCTTTTTACTTAACGATTTTGGAAACCTCACAAAAATGTTTTTGATTTGCATATTTATTGGAAGTTGACATTTTTCTTGTACTCATTTGTCAATGATTGGGTTGAAGAATTTGTCACTCGCCACAATGCTTTCGTCTTCTCTGAACAGGTAAAGGCAATGCTGTGCAAAATGAAAAACATTCACACACACACACACACACACACACACACACAGATTGGGTAAAAGCATGGCTGTTAACAGACCATCTAACTAATAAAGTTCATTTCTTCTGAATCTTCTGGTGTACCGTACACAAGTATATGATACTCCAGAATAGATACATCATCATCAGTAAATCTAGGAAGCTCACATCAGAGGACACCGTATCTGGTCCTTATGCAGAAAGAAAAAAGAAGGATATCAATTCTGGTACAAACTGTTCCATAGGTGAGAAATGAAAATTCACACTGACATAAATGTGACTTTTAACCATTTGAATGCTGAAGAGGTCTCAAAAACATTGTAAAGCAATGCCTTGGGGTGCTTGCTAAGGGTTAAAATCCCCATTTAAGTCAATGGGAATTTGGGGACCTTTATTGGTACCATATGACGCAGCTAGTTTGAACCAGTATAGCTTCTCATTTACTTTGTGTATATGACCCTTAGACTCAGGCACTGATAAATTATGCAAAACACGGCATGTTAGAATAACATTAAAGACATTGGAAGAACATTGTGGCAGATCATCTCAGTGATACAGAAAATGCTTCAGTGTATGTCAGCTCTGCTTGAAGTGCTAGCTCAAGTAATTTGATAATGTAAATGTTACTATGCTACATGCAATATAATGGTTTGGACTTTAAAGGAATAGTAATGTTTCATAATAAAAGCAGCTCTAATTAATCATCATAGTATTTGGACTTTGGAGAGTGTTATTTCAATTCTGTCAGAGTTGTAGTTCAAGAGTAATTCAATGACAAAGTATCCCCCTCCCGCCCCTTTTACTGATGTCACATTGCTCAGCCAGAGCAGAAGGGAGGTGCCCAGGTAGACTGCAGAGAGGGACAATCTTCAATTAAGATAAGGGAAAAACCTGAAAAACTTGTCAAGGGGGGGCAGGGCTTTCATTGTTCTCAAAGGAAGAAGATTGTCCCCTTCTGTTATCTGTCTGGTCTATGGACTGCATTCCACATCTGAGAAGAGATGGCTTACACTAGGTAAAAGGGGCGGAAGGGGAAACTTTGCTTGTGAATATCTCTCAAACCATAAAGGTTTGAGAGATCAGACTTATATCGTTCTTCATGTATTTTTAATGCCTACAAAATAAAATAAAGATAAAACGAAGTATTACTATCCCTTTAAGTTTTTCCCTTGCGGAATCCGTCCAGTCCCAGGACCGGTTTGCAGCTCAAAGAGATTTGATACCTTTGGAACTACATAAAAGTAAGTTATTAAACATAGCGCAATGTGTTAGGTTTACAATAGAGAAGACTCAAAGATCTACTTTATGGCAGACATTACTATCCCTTTAAGCCAGGCGATAGTCTCCTGTGATAAAAAAAAGGCTCATTGTCCATCAGTTTACCTTTTGGCATGGATGACATAACCAATGCTCCATCTTTGTGTGAAAGAGGATTACAAGAAGACACAATTGCTGATGTTTTACAAAAAAGCGGTCTATATCTGTTTCTTGATATTTTTGTATTATTTATGAATCACAAATATTACTGAGAAGGGAATCTCCAGGTGAAATGAAAACAATAATGGCTTTGTAGAAGAAACGTATTCTGAAGACACATAGAACAGAATTACTGCACTGTGTGTATGGCTGCCAAACACACGTAAGAAACAAAGGGGACTTCCAAACACACTAGGTAATAATTCAGCTCCTGATAAACTAAGTGGGAAACATACGTTGTAACGTGTTTTCCTTCTACTGAGTGAGGGGCAAAACTGGGTAGAGGAATCTTCCAGTCCAATAAAGGACAACAGCTGGCTCTCAATAGACTGGGAATTGTCATACAAGATTAGCCATAGAAATGCTCATCCTTGATTAAATCCCTTAGAGCAGATGGAAACCTTTGACACTGCAGCTGTTGGGCACTACAACTCCCATCATCCCCCAGCAGCCAACCAATAGTGGGGGATGATGGCAGTTGCAGTTTCCAACAGCTTGGGGGAGTTATACACTATTATGTGATAAGGAAGTGATAATGTGAAGACAACTTCTCCAGTGATATCAGTTCTCCAATTCCCATGTTTTTCTATGGAGTCAATGAACTAAGATTTCTCCATTTTGGGACATGTTAGTGCATTGTCTACATAGAATAACATAGGATCTGGAGATGTGATTTCACTGGAGATGTTCTGTCTGCTTTATCAGATCTTAGTGCATCTCCCCACTCCCCCGGGGGGCTGAATGGGTTAACTTTGAAAAAATTGCACACAAAAGTGCGTGCAATTAAACGGTGCATTAACCATGTCACCGTGATGAAAACGGCAACACGAGAATCTCGGCCTGCATCAAACGCACGAGATTCTCATGTCGCTGCCTTAAACAGTGCTTCAACTCACATCCAAAATATCTTTATGATTTTAGTGCCCGCATTCCTTAGCACATGCATTCAAGCACTCTCAGTTTACCACCGGGACTCCAGGCCATCCCCTTCCATTCACCCCTCCATCTTTGCTCCAACCTCGGTTCATCCCCTCAGTCAGTTAGGGAAACTGGAGGAGAGAGGGAGATACATAGCCCTGGTGGCTTGAATAGGGAAGGTGACTGGCTCACTTTGAGGGGAGTGAGGTAGCCAGGAGGGACTGACTGAGGGGATGAACGGAAGTTGGAGCGAAGAGGAATGTATGATGTATGACGTTGAGGGAGGTGTGAATGGAAGGAGATGGTCTGGAGATCTGGTGGTAAACTGAGAGTGCTTGAACGCATATGCTAAGGTATGCAGGTGCTAAAATCAAAAACATATTTTGGATGCAGGTTGAAACTATGTTTAAGGGCATGACATGGCAATCTCGCCCTTTTCATCATGGCGTCATGGTTAATGCGCCATTTAGTTTTGTGCAACTTTTATGTGCAACATTTTCAAAGGATACCTGCTGAATGTTTCTTTTCCTGTCTTAGAGGTAAATTTAATAAGACGAATTTGATAACTGTTGGAATTAACAAACTGTACAATAGGGGGCAAATAATTATGATCTTTGACTGAAATAAGGTTTTTAACCCCTTGAATGCTAGCGAGTTCTCTAATACACTGATTTTACAAAATAAAGCCCAATTTAAATTAAGGGGACTTTGGGGAATTTCTTGTCTTTTCTGGCACAAAGGGTTTCCTACAAAATTGTTTTAGGTCTTCTTATTAAATCAGCCTCAAAAAAGGAAAATTACCTATAATAGAAGTGTCTCTTTCAAATGAATAACAGAAGGATTTACTGAGGATAGTCTATTAGTCTATAATCATCACTATCATCATCCTCATGAAGGCCTCCTCAGCAAGTTTCCAACAACTTCAGTTTTGTGCTTGTTGTTGCCATTGTGTATCAACAAATATGGTATTTTCATCATATATATATATATATATATATATATATATATATATATATATATAGTCATGTGACCAGCATTCTGTGGCCCTGGCACACACACCCAGGGGCTCCAGTAGGGGGAGTTATTCAAATCTCCTCTATATTGACACTACCAAAGGACCATTCATGGGGGTGTGATTTTCACAGGAGTGACCATGGAGGGGGGGGGGCAAACTCTTTTTCTAAATGACTATATTAAGCATAATATATAGTTGATTTGACAAGCTCTTTAAAAATATCAAAAGTTGTTTTTAGTAATAGGTTCTGTGTAAGCATTTTGAGTGGCGGAGGGATGTGCCCTGCAGTGCCTTATATATTCCTGTGGCACTCAAATGGTTAATGCGGAACTAACATCCCTATAAGATGTAGCCTCAATTAGAGTGCTATAATCTGTTATAACGCTCTGTATAATTTTTTTTTTTTTTTTTTAAACGTGTTATTAAAGAATAATCCGTAATTCCAAAAAGTATCTGGTGACGTCTTCCCCCCAGAAAAGCGCATTGCGCATGTCAGCACAGAGCCAATCGGCTCTCTTGTAACCCCCCCCGGCTACACAAAAACACCTACGTCATCAGGTTTAGATTCTCCTGCTGGTCCGAGAATCTAAAGCTGATGACGTAGGTGTTTTCGTGTAGCCGGGAGGAAGAGAGCCGATCGGCTCCGTGCTGACAATAATTACACAGAGAGTTATAATGGATTACAGCACTGTAATTGAGGCTACATCTTGTAGGGGTGTTAGTTCCGCTTTAAATATAGGGTACCTATATTCCCTCTACTCATGATTTAAGAAATACAGGGATTTAAATGGGAATAAACCTATGAAAATAGCAGCATTCTGAAGTGAAAGTAGAAGGGAGTTATATGCAAGTAACACTCATCTTTAGTGAATAGAACTCTTTACATCAGACACCTGGAAAATTTTAGAATGTGTAAGGAATTGTACAGTACAAATCAGATTAGTGTTAAAATTCTGACCAAAAGAAGTGTTCTACTTTTTTTTAAAAGTCACCTTCATTATTTGGAGTTATTGTCTTTGACCCTCAGAATGACTTACAACCAAAAAGAAAATAGGCAGTGAACACGTTCCCTAAGGGCTCTTTTGCATGTGACATTTTCAAAGTGAACCATAAATTCAGACCAGGATGTATGTTCTCTACAGAGGGATTTACATAAAATGACAAACAAATGGAATATGAGGTTTAATGTAGGAAGTGAGAAGTCATGCATTTGAGAAGAAAAGAATCCCAATGCTGCTTATGAACTTAACAGAATCATTAGCTGGTGAGATGGCTTAGTTGGTTAATGTACCAGCTGTAGCAATGTCACAGGTTCTAGTCCTGGCAAGGTGCACTCAGCCTTTCACCCTTCTGAGGTAGATAAAATGAGTCTTGGACATACTTGAAAAGAGAGAAAATCTCAATGTGTTCTTCCTGGAAAAATACTTTAATAAAAAAAAATGTCAGGGGAGACGTTCCTAGAGAAAGACCTGGGAATTCTTGTAACGACTTTTAAAAAAGTACAGTATCGTTGGGCTCATTAATATTTTCAGAGATTGTCGGTTGTGATCGGAAATATGTTGTTTTTTCATTGAGGTACAATTCCTGACTGAAATTGTCATAAAATTGTCATAACTAACAACAAATATGTCCTAACTCAAGACAAAAATGTCCCTATATTGGTATGGTTATTGTGCTTTTGTTGTGTTTCATTCAAATATTATAGGTTTCTCACATTCAGAACTTCATTCCCTCCACTTTTTGCTTTACGTACAAATATTGTGTTTTGTAAGACTTTTTTTGTCGTTGTATACAACAAATTTTCTTTTCCTCTATACGACACTGTAGAATAGTTTAGCCACACCCCTTTTCCCGGCAATTCTGGAGATGTGTCATACACAACAGACATTACTAGTTTTTTGTCGTATACGCTATAGAAAATATGTTGTTCATGCACACAATTACTTTTTCATACAACAGTTTTTTGTTGTTATCCCATTGAACAGACGGCTTGACCTTCACCAAGCACCTCCAGTGCTAAGAATGGTACTCACAGAAGCATTAAAAATGGCCTCCACAGTATGAGAGCAGGCACTAGACAACACCCCAATGCTGGTGTAACACTGGTACACTGACTGGTTCCCACTTCCAAAACTCTTCAGTCAGTCAGCCACTTCATTGGTGAGTTTCTGTTATGTGCATTTATTTATACAAACAATTATGGTCCATATATTCAAAGGGATAATGACAAAAAAATGTTGTATGAAAGACAAAAATTAAGTAATTGTATGCATGAAAAACAGCTTTTCTACAGAGTATAGTCTGTTGTGTACACAACTCCACAATTGCTGGGCAAAGGGGCGGGGCAAGGGCGGGCTAAACTATTCTGCAGTGTCGTATAGAGGAAAAGAAAATTTGTTGTATACGACAAAAAAATGTCTTGCAAAAGACAAAATTTGTACGTTAAGAAAAAACTGGAGGGAATGTGAAGTTCTGAATGTGGGAATTTTTGTCTTTAGGTAAGAAATTTTTGTTGTTACATACGACAAACAACATATTTCCAATCACAACCGACACTTTCTGAAAATATTAATGAGCCCAATGACACAGATGACAAAAGCCATTTCGCTATTCTTTGACCATATGGCCCCATATGCGTAAAGACGTTTGTGTTATATTATTATTAAAATATCTGACAATTTCAAACCAATTTAAAAATTGCAATATTACAGTCTTGTTGTGCAAACAATTAATACGCTCTTCAGAATGACTGTTCAAGCAAATCTGTGGGTTAGTGGTTTGGAATGGGATGAAATTTCAAGTAACCTCAATTTTGTTTAAACCCTTTGAGTGCCAGAGGGGTACGGAACGCATTGCTTTGCAATGCGTTCCGTACCCCCTGGAACTCAAAGGGTTAAACCCCCCCCCCAATATTCTCCTTATAAGGTTAAACGGTAACAGCTCACTATATAATATGTAAAAATAGAATATACATTTCCATCGGTTTAATACTTTGAGTGCCAAAGAGATATCAGACAGATTGGATTGCAATGCATTGAATAACCCTCTAGCAATCAAGGAGTTAAAACACACAATTTAATTCAACAGGAAGATTAAATTGTCCTCTATGGTGCATTTGGTTTGATCCAGAATTGTTCCGGTTTTGTGAATAAATCCCATAGGGCCTTATTCATCAAGCTAAAGAGGAGCAATTCTGGGGCAAGCCAACTGCACCTAGGAGGATTAACATTTTCCATAGATTATATGGGGTTTTTAAAGGGATAGTAATATTTCAAAATAAAAGCTCCAATTAATCTTCATAGTATTTGGTCCATGGAGAGTGTTATTTCAATACTGTCAGAGATGTAGTTCAAGTGTAATTGAATGATAAAGTATCCCACTCTTGCTCCTTTTACCGAGTGTAACACTCCTCACCTCAGATGTGGCATCTGGTCTTAAGACCAGGTAGCTCATAGCAAGGGACAATCTTCTTACTGTGAGAACAATGAAAACCCTGCACCCATTGAGAGGTTTTTCCTTATGCTCACTGAAGATTGTCCCTCTCTGTGATCCATCCGGACAGTCTTGCTGCTCTGAGGCGAGCAGTGTTACATCAGTAAAAGGGGCGGGAGGGGGATACTTTGTCATTGAATTACTCTTGAACTACAACTCTGACAGTATTGAAATAACACTCTCCAAAGTCCAAATACTATGAAGATTAATTGGAGCTGCTTTTATTATGAAACATTACTATCCCTTTAACCCTCTTAATGCCTCAGGCAAGCATAGGTTTAATGAAGCTAAAAGATTGTATTAAAAGTGATAGTGGACCCATAGTCCATTTTAAATCTGAAAGTACCAGTCACCTTTCCAGTACTGTTAAATCTTTACACATATTTTGCAGTGTGATAGAGGAGTAAATCCACCTTAACCCATTGCTTTACAATATTTTGCGTACCCCTCTGGCACTCAAAGAGTTAAAATTCAGCCAGCTAATCATAACCTAACCCATGCAAGGATAAAAATGGGGAGCCAATCAATCCCTTGCACTACATCCCAGCATAGTGACAAGACCAGCAGATAAAGCAGGGGCAGTAGTTATCCTTGATTATGGTTATAGGGAAAAGGAACAAAAGTAACTTTCTGACACCGACATGTATCTAAAACTGTAGGGAGATCTCACAGGACCTTGTAAAAAGTTGGTTGACAAAACACTAGATGGGGAATTAACCCAGGGGTGGAATACTGAACAAACATGGTTGCTTAAGACACAAATTCTTTTGAATTCCCCATCCTGTATACACTGCCCAAGATACACACGAACCAAACCAGACCACCAGGATGCCCCATTGTTTCTGCAAATGGGTCACTGTTGCAGTCAACTGAACAGATTTTGGATTTCTACATTAAACCTGTTGTGGCAATCCTACACAAGGGCCAAATGGGGATATTCTAGCAAATCTGGTCATCAAGTCATTACATATAGTTATCATCACAGCTAAGGGCATAGAGGCTGTGTGCAGTGGTGTAACTATAGGGGTCGCAGGAGTTGCACCCGCGACCGGGCCCCTCACTCCAGGGACCCAGCGGCCCCCTGCGACCCCTCCGCGTGGCGCCCGCAATCTCCTTCTGGCGCTCTAGTAATGCAGAGCGCTGGAAGATGACATCACCATGACATCATCTCCCAGCGCTCTGCATTACTGAAGAAGACCGCACGAGAGCTCAACACGTCTCTCCTGCCACTCCAGGGAGGTAGGAGATGGGGGCATTGTGGAGATTGGGGGGCAAGGTAGAGGGGGCCAATGTGGTCATGGTGGGGGGGCCCATGGCACTTCTTGCACCAGGGCCTGGAGGCTTCTAGTTATGCCTCTGGCTGTGTGATTGGCTTTGTTGCAGAACCCCGTACCAGGATGACCACCAATTGCGTTTTTTTACTAACTCTCCTCAGCTTTTTTCTATATAACTATTTCAAATCCAACACATTTTTTTTTTATCCGCAGGTGGGTTGCCCAATAGGGACTCTAATACTGCACCCTCCCATTCAAATCTATGCATGGAGAACTATGAAAAAAACACAGATTTTGTCAAAACTTGCAGACCACATTATACGCTACTTACAGTATACTAAGGATTTGGTGTTGGTGTGGAAAGGGGATATGAAGGAATTTAATACGTTGAAACTGTCAATAACAGAGGAGACTGGTAAAGTGAAATGATACCTTTATTGGCTAACTGAGTGGTTTTAGAATTCAAGCTTTCAAGACAAAGTGTCTTGACCTAAATTTTCATGAAAGCCTGCATTCTAAAGTGACTCAGTTAGCCATTAAAGGTATTACTTTCACTCTACCAGTCTCCTGCTTTTTCTACAGCTACCACCGTAACACCTCCGTGTATTGCTGGAATGGGACCGCTTTACACGCTCTCCCCCCTGATCCTGTGGCCCAGATGCCCTGAACAGCCAGCTGGGGAACACAGAGCTCTGGCAAGTCCTGAAAATCTGAGGCTTAGACAGGCTGAGGGTTATGGAATTTGTAGTCCCTCAAGAGCTGGCGAGCCACATTTTGCCCAAAGATGGCAAAACGATGATATAGAAAAATAAGACAATATTGAGGACCAATTGAAAAGGAGGAGATTAGAAAATGGGAAAATAAATTGTGATGGTGTGAGGAAGGGAACGGGAGAGCAAGATGGAAGGAACAGAGAACTGATTAGTCAGGGGACCCATGGTGCCTACCTCTTCCCTGCAGTGCGCGCTCCCTCCTTCACCCTCTCTATAATCGAGTCTGCCTGCCGCAGGACACCTCTGCCCATTACTACCATTAGGGGACCCACAGTGCCTGCCTCTTTCCTCCACTGCGCACGCCACAACATATTGGGACGAATCAAGCTCCTGTCACCTATCAGGCTCCTGCACATGGAGACTGAAAGGCCTCACAGATTATGTGCGCTTCTCCAGGTATTTAGAACATCGTCTTTTATTTAACACTAGAAAAAAGGACATGGCATTGCCCATGGAGATTAAGTCCTGTAAGTGCTTGACAGGTATTCAACACATTGATTGGCAATGGTTTTTGTAGGTTAGTGACAGTGAAAGGGTTAAGTCAGTGAGATCCAAAATGGTATCCATGCAGTGGAACGTGTTGGACACCTCATTGTCACTGAATGGGTTTAAAGAAACCAAAGAAAATGGTCAACTGGTTGGGTTCTTTCAGTGCCAAAGAGGTATGCAACACATTTCACTGCATGGACATGGGGTTGGTCCAAAATACTTAACCCTTTCACTGTTGCAAACGTACCTAAACCCTCAAGCACTCAAAGGACTTAATGCCCACGGGCAATGCTGTGGCCCTTTTGCTAGTATATATTTATGAACAGAAATTAGGCAGTGGCACACAGCAGTGAGAGCTAGCTCAAGTAGTGTATAAATAATACGTATAAATAATATGGAGCACGTCCCATAAAGTATCTACATATGTACTCAGCCTGGGTATCCAGCGGAGAGACATCACTCATCAAACAAGTGGAGAATAGAAGAAAAGGCTTTATTAGAAGGACAGTAATGTCCCAGAAAAAATATTTAGCATTTTGTAATGCTTAAAAGGTTGAATTGAATGCAAAAAACATTATCTCTCAAACCACTATGGTTTGAGAGATATATGCATTCAAAGTTTGACGTTTTCTGTTGTCAGCTGTAAAGCTGGAAGCAGGAGATCTGTGTCGGCCAACACAAGGAGGCTCTTCAGCAGAGCGCCAGTTGAGTTATTTAAAACGGATGACTTCATTGGAATGGTCTACAAAGTGTGCTTGCAAACCAGGCACACTTTGTAGACCATTCCAATAAAGTAATTATTTTTTAAATAACGTGATTGCAGCTCTGCTGAAGAGCCTCCTCATGTCGGCCGACACGGATCTCCTGCTGTCAACTTTACAGCTGACAACAGAAAACGTCAAACTTTGAATGCTAATACCTCTCAAACCATAGTGGTTTGAGAGATAATGTTTTTTGCATTCAATTCAACTTTGTAAGCACTACAAAATGCTAAATATTTTTTCTGGGACATTACTGTCCCTTTAATCCGTCAGAGCGATACCAAACGTTTCCGATGCAGCATGGGACCTTCCTCAGTGCCCTGAGGAAGGTCCCATGCTGGACCGAAAACATTGGCATCGCTCTGATAGATTAATAAAGCATCTTCTTCTATTCTCCGCTTGTTTGATGAGTGCTGTCTCTCTGCTGGATACCTATGCTGAGTACACATCCTATATAATAATTCGCTAAAACGTGTGTAATGCCGCAGTCATGAGCAGTACAGACTGCTGCGTGTGCTGCAGTCATGCGCAGTAGAGACTGCCCGCGCTGCAGCTGATACAGAGCTTCAACTAGTATAATATAAAATACTAGTTGAACAGCCCGTTACACGGGCCACAGTGCCACTGCCACCAGGTCGCGGAGCAGTCACGCCCAGTAGAGACTGCCCGCGCCACGGCTGATACAGAGCTGGGCGCTCCTTCGGAGCGCCCAGCTCTGTATCAGCCGTGGAGCGGCAGTCTCTACTGCGCATGACTGCAGCACACGCAGTCATGAGTCTACTGCGCATGTCGCGGCGTTACACACGATTTAGCTAATTATTATATAGGATGTGTTTACGGCCTTGTATATGTAGAATAAACATTACTAGATTCAGGGAATGAATCTATAACCGTAGACAATCGATAAGAGATGCGCACAAAACTGGGTTCAGTGATAAGATTATCAAAAGAGATTTTTTTTGCAAAACATGTATAAATATTTAAATGTAAAATGCATAAAATATGTGTAACTCAGATTTACATAATTAATAAACAACCATTAAGGCCTCATTGGCTGCATATACTTACATTTTTGGGGTTCTCTTTGGTCTACTGGCCTAGTGGCCTTGCCTATGTACTTTTAAAGGTTTTCCGTAAAGTTAGACCTACGTTGTCTCCATCATTAAAATGTGCTATTATTCTTTCCTGCCCAGACAAGAGCAGCAGAATTCTAACATTTTGTCATCGTCTCCAGTAAATCCTGCAGACAGATAACCTTGGTACAACAATAAAGCATGTTTTCCGTCTATCTGAGCACAACCCAGACAAGTAAATGGAACACGGTGAATGATGTTTTATTCTGATTTATGATTGGTTTAACCTTTTGAGTACCAGATAGGGTAACATGCTAAAGGACGAATTAACAGATGATGATAATAACAGTGATATTAGTGTATTTTTATATCAGTAAAAACCTAGAGCCCTAGGGTATTATATACCAATGTGCCAAAAATGGATGTTATTTTTATTTGTTAAATGGGAAATATGCCCTAAAATAATGAATAGCATTCATTTACATTAGACCTGAGACAAATACTTCTCCCCTCTTCTCCCTATTAGCCTGCAATCTGCAGCAGGTTGGAGAGATCTTAGGCAATTTAGACCACAAGCTTCACAGATACTATATAATAATTCACTAGGATGTTTGTCACGATGCAGTCATGTGCAGTAGAGACTGCCTGCGTTCGGGCAGTCTCTACTGTGCATGATTGCATGTCATGAGTGAGGCAGCGCAAGACTGCATCGCATGGAGCAGTGAGGTAGCACCGGTCTCATAGAAACATAGAATTTGACAGCAGATAAGAACCATTCGGCCCATCTAGTCTGCCCATTTTCCTACAAAAAACAAACAAAAAAAACCAACCTCAAACCTTTTTTGGTCCTTAGTCATTTCTTATGTTCAGGACCGCCTTATGCCTATCCCATGCATGCTTAAATTCTGTCACTGTATTAACTTCTGGTAGGCTATTCCACTTATCTACTACCCTCTCAGTGAAGTAAAATTTTCTTACATTACGTCTAAACCTGTGTCCCTCTAGTTTTAGACTATGACCTCTTGTCCTAACATTTTTACTCCTTTGAAATATACTTCCCTCCTGTACTTTGTTGAATCCCTTCATGTATTTGAATATTTCTATCACATCCCCTCTCTCTTCTCTCCTCCAAGCTATACATGTTCAGATCCTTTAGTATATCCTGATATTTCTTTTCCTGTAAACCAGTCACCATTTTAGTAGCCCTTCTATGAATTTTCTCTACAGTATCTATATCCTTCTGGAGATGGAGTCTCCAGTATTGTACACAATAATCTAGGTGAGATCTAACTAGAGATCTGTAGAGTGGCATGACCACTTCCCTTTTTCTGCTACTATTGCCCCTAGCTATATAACCCAGTGCCCTGCTTGCATTCCCCACCACTTTATTACATTGCCTGCTTACCTTTAAGTCTCTTAAAGTGTTGCGTACCCCTCTGGCACTCAAAGGGTTAACATTACCTGGACCTTGGCCCGTGTACACAGGCTTTTACACTAGTCAGATCATAAAGCGGAGAACATTCTGTTACTGGAGAAGATTCTTTTAACCATTAGAGTGCCAGAGAGGTATCTCTCTGGCACTCAAAGGGTTAATTTAGCGTATTTCTCAGCTTGTTTGGAAGAACCACATATACAAACTGAGCTTGAGCTGAAAAATAAGGGAAAAGAAAATGATTTTATTAATTTTGTTTGAATAAATTGTTTGTGAGAAAAATATCCTTACTGCTGTACACAGATCTATCTTTAGATCTTGGGCAATTCTCGGGCACACTAACACATACAGTTCCCATAGATTTCAATGGGGCTTTTAATACCTTGAATGTCAGAGGTCTCTAACGCATTGCAAAACCGAATGCAGCAGTCATTCCTCTAGCATTTAAATAGTTAAAGGTACAGTCACCCTCTATTTTGACTTTACATATTCTGCAAGTCCATAAGGGGAGATGCATTAAGAATTGATAAAGAGGTGATAAAGTGGAGATGACTTCTCCAGTTCCTATGTTATTCTATAGAGCCTATGTACTAAGAGTTTAGTGCATAGGCTCTGTAGAATAACATAGGAACTGGAGAACTGATATAATTGGATAAGCTATCTCCCCTTTGTCACGCTTTAGTGAATAACCCCAAGGCGTAAATTTAAATTGCCTATCCTTTTTTTTTTATTTTCCCTATGTTTTAGAGCTGAGCTGTCCAAGTTCATTCCTCAAGGGCCACCAACAGGCCAGGATGTAAGGATTTTCATCATTAAGCACAGGTGAGTCAGTCACAATGAATGAGCCACTGATCAACTCACCTGTACTTCATCAGAGAAAGCCTGTTAGTGGCCCTTGAGGACTGAATTTAGATACCCTTGTAGTCTATTATATCAGTCTTCAGGGCTTTCCCCTTTAGATGCTTCTAGAGAGAAGATCACTAGAGTACAGACCTTGTGGTGGAGCATCTGGACCCCCTACTAATACCCCCCCCCCAACTGCAGATCTCCCCACCTATTCAGATGGAAGATCAATAGAGGCAATGCAGGGGAGCAAGAGGGCATCTAGAGGTAAAGACCCCAATGAGTAAAATGAGCTGCTCCCTTTCTGCCTATTGATTCTACTGTCTGAGCTAATCTAGTGCTCTGCTATCCACTGCTGCTGTCTTCTGACTTTCTGGCTATCACGGTTCCTGTGATTTCGCTGTCACTCTTTGCTGTGGTGCTCTCTCATTGGCGGAGCTTGTTTAGCCCGCCCAGGGTGGCCTTCATATACCGGGCCTCTGGCACCTGTCAGGTGCCCTTTTGTGGTGTTCCCGTACCTGTGCATCCGTTGCTGTGTTCCTGCATTCCTGTGTACCGATTCGGCCCGTCTGACTACTCTTGTTGTTCCTGCTCCGTGATTGACCCGGCTTGGCTGACGACCCTTCTCCATGATTGACCCAGTTTGGCTGACGTTCCTGCTCCGTGATTGACCCGGCTTGGCTGACGATCCTGCTCCGTGATTGACCCGGTTTGGCTGACGTTCCTGCTCCGTGACCTGCTTCCTGTGTTCCTGCGAGATTCTGATTATATGTCGCCTGGCGACATTCTGAACTGTGTACGCAGTGCTGTGCAGACTGATCACCCACTTAACCCTTGCAGAGCTTGTTGCATCCGCTACTGAGCCTGTCCGTGAACACTTGCTGAGCTTGTTGCCTCTGTTACCGAGACTGTCCGTTAACACTTGCTGAGCTTGTTGCCTCCGATACTGAGCCTGTCCGTTTACACTTGCAGAGCTTGTTGCCTCCGCTACTGAGCCTGTCATTAACACTTGCTGAGCTTGTTGCCTCCACTACTGAGCCAGTCCGTTAACACTTGCAGAGCAATCGTGGCCTCCGTTCACTGTGCTTCTGCCTTACACCTTATGAGTACAGAATAGCAGTTGTTGCACCGCGTGGTGCTATTGGGCATTCCTCTAGCTCTTGCAGTGTTTGTCTCCGTTACCGCACCGGATGGGTGTCTTGGCTCTGGTTTCATTCTAGCTCTTGCAGTGTTTGTCTTCGTTACCGCACCGGTAGAGTGCTACTGGCTCAAGTTCTATTTAGCTCTTGCAGTGTCTATGACTCCATTACCACACCTAAGGGGTGCTATTGGCTCTGGTCCCATTTTGCTCTTGCAGTGTCCCTAACTCCGTTACCGCACCTAAGGGGTGCTATTGGCTCTGGTTCCATTCAGCTCTTGCAATACTGTTGGGTATCTCACTGATCGCCTGTTCCTGAAATGTTTCAGTTCTGTCTCACTGCTAAGGTGCTTCCCACCTCGCACCACTGCCTGGGCTGTTATTACCATCTACTGGGCGTTGGCTAAAAACACCACAACAGAGACTGATTAGTTGAATTGGGCTTTAACCCTTATACCACTACAGATTCCTGTTATATGCCAGTATTGCCCCAAGCCATATTGTGCCTGTAAGACACCCATTATACTTATCCATATACGTGCTATTACCTAGTCTAGCCCCTAGGGGGCAGTGTTCCTTGTTTTCACTCAATAAAACTGTTTTTATTTTAACCTCTGGTCTGAGTGTCTTTAAAACCGTTACACTGGCTCAGGCTGTATCAGCTGATCTCTCTGATTACTCACCTGACTGTTATCAGCCAACACTCTCAGGATACTTATAACAGCTTGACTCACTTCCCCATTGTCCTTGTGTTTGTTTGTTGACCTGTTGCTGCTGTGGATTTTCCTGTGTTCCTGTTTGCTGTGTTCCAGACCACTTGGCTTGTTCCAGACTTCGCTGACTTCTGTTCTTCTGACCCTTGGCTTGTTCCTGACATCTCAGAATTCTGGTATCCTGACTCCGGCTCGGCTGAATACCTGTCTTGATTCCTGACCCTGGCATGTCTTTTGGTTTATGCTCTTGGCTCATGCTTTTGTTTTTCTTTCACTAATAAAGATGTATTGCATTTTATCTTTTTGTGTCCTGTCTGGTTCCTGGCCCGTAACAGTACGTAAGGACCATGAACTTGGGAGACGCATGCAATCCACTGAATATTTTTTTTCAGGCTGGACCAGGTAGACCAGCGCATGGACCAGTTTGCTGCAGCCCTCCAGGCTTTGTTGCTCCATACTGAGCATCTTGTTCCACAGCCTCAGCGGTCCTCAGCACAGGCTGACCCTATAGCTGCTGCTGCTCCCGCTATGGCTGCTAATGGTGATTCCAATGTTGCGAGAGGTATGACAGGGTTTGTCCCACTTCCCCAGCATTATGGGGGTGACCCTAACCAAAGTAGAGGTTTTCTAAACCAAGTTGCCATCTATCTGGAGATGGTACCACAGTCCTTCCCATCTGATAGGAGTATGGTGGGCCTCGTGATTTCCTTAATCTCTGACAGGGCCTTGGCATGGGCTACTCCCCTACGGGAGACACAGAAACCTATTGCATACAGTTACCCTGAGTTTGTGACATCCTTTAAAAGGGTATTTGATATAATGGGCCACTCCATCTTGGCTTCCAAGCACCTAATGTCCATCCAGTAGGGTACTAGGATGGTTTCCGACTATGCCATAGAGTTTCGTACCCTGGTAGCCAAAGTTGGTTGGAATAATGGGGCTCTCGTGGCTGCTTTCTCTAATGGGCTTTTGGATATGTTAAAAGATGAGATTGCAGCCCGTAAACTTCCCAGTGATTTAGAGGAACTGGTCTCATATTGTGTTCTGATTGACTCCCGAATCCGTGAGAGACCTTCCTTTAGGGAGTGCCTGTGGAGGCATCCCATCCATTTAACTCCGAGCCTTTCGTCCCCACCCATAACTCCTTGACCTCCCGCACCTCCTAGTCTTGAAACCTCAAGTGATGTGGAGCCCATGCAGATTGGGTTCACTCATCTTTCAGTTGCAGAAAAGGCCTTGAGGAGGAGGGAGGGCCTGTGCCTTTACTGCGGTAAGGCAGGGCACCTACTGCGAACTTGCCTCACACGTCCGGGAAATGGGCGCACCTAGGGTCCTGTAGGGGACAGACCTTAGGTGGCGTTTCAGCGTCCCCGGATATCCATCCGGATAAACCACTAGTCTCCATTGGGCTCTCTTGGGGCAAAAGTTCCATTACTTCAGAGGCACTTATTGACTATTGATAGTGACTTTACCCAGAAGCACTCCATTCCATTGCAGCTCTGTACCACTCCACTTGCCCTCGAGGCGATTGATGGTAGACCCATACAGCCAGCGCAGGTTACCCACAAAACCGCTCCTTTGTCTATGGCTGTAGGGGATCTCCATCATGAAACTTTACAATTCCAGGTAATCCACTCTCCTCACTATCCTGTGATCCTGGGTTATCTGTGGTTGAGCAAACACAATCCCACAGTCGATTGGGTAAGGGCTGAAGTCATGGCATGGTCAGCCAACCATTCCAAGACATGCCTAGTAAAAGTGGGAGGGTGCTAACCACATCCTCCGTCTCTTTGCTGCCTGAAGAGTACCAAGAGTTCCGTGATGTATTCGACAAGGGCCAGGCTGGTGAGCTCCCGCCTCACCGCCCATACGATTGTACCACTGAACTACAACCGGGTGCAATACCTCCTCGAGGTCGAGTCTACCCTCTTTATGTCACAGGGAATTAGGCCATGGAGGAGTATGTTGCGGATGGGCTGTCCTGGGGGTTCATCCGCAAGTCCTCCTCTGCTGCTGGGGCCGTATTCTTGTTTGTGAAGAAAAAGAGCGGTGAACTGAGAACCTGTATTGACTACAGGGGGCTCAATCATATCACGGTTAAAAATGCCTACCCTATTCCACTGGTTTCTGAGCTATTCGATCGATTGAAAGGGTCTAAGGTATTCACTAAGCTCGACCTGCGAGAGGCGTATAATTTGGTATGGATAAAGGAAGGCCACGAATGGAAAAATGCATTTAATATCAGGAGCGGGCATTACGAATACCTCATAATGTCCTTCGGTCTCTGCAATGCTTCTGCGGTTTTCCAAGAATTCTTGAATGATGTCCTCCGGGACATGCTCCAACAGTGCTTGGTGGTATACTTAGATGAAATTCTGATCCATTCCTCCTCCATGGAAAGCCACCACACAGATGTAAACCGAGTCTTGCAAAGACTGAGAGAAAATAACCCATTTTGCAAATTAGAGAAGTGTGAGTTCACCTTCTTGGGGTGCGTAATTTCAGAGGTCGGTTTCGCTATGGACCCTGAAAAACTCTCGGCTGTTCTCGAGTGGCCGCAACCCGTAGGTCTTCGCTCCCTTCAACGTTTCTCTTGGTTTGCGAATTACTATAGGAAATTTATCCGCAATTTTTCCTCTATTGTAAAACCCCTTACCGACATGACCAAAAAAGATCGTAACTCCACTCACTGGTCCCCGGAAACCATAAGGGCATTTGAGTCACTAAAAGCTGCTTTTGCTGCAGCACCTATTTTGGCACACCCAAAACCCGAGCTTCCATTCATACTTGAAGTCGATGCATCAGAGACAGGAGTAGACACCCTCCTGTCTCAGCGTCCTACTACTGAGAGCCAGTTGCACCCGTGAGTGTATTTTTCGAAGAAGCTAAGTCCTGCAGAGTGCAATTATCAGATTGGCGATCGAGAGCTTCTGGAGATAATACTGCCTCTCAAAGAATGGAGGCATTTGCTCGAGGGAACTTCCATGCCAATCCTAATCCTCACGGATCATAAAAACCTTACCTACTTGTCTGAAGCTAAGCACTTGTCTCCTAGACAGGCCAGATGGGCCTTATTTTTGTCTCGTTTTAATGATGTGGTCTCGTACCTGCCAGGTACTAAAAATGTTCGGGCTGGTGCCCTATCCAGACAGTTCTCGGGAGCTAAAGAGGAGAATCCTCCTTGTCCTATTATTCCTCAGGACAGAATACTGGCCACCATACGTATCAGCATAACATCTCCCCTTGGGGAGAAAATACGGGCCGCCCAAGTAGATGCACCTGCTGAGACTCCCGCTGGGTGCTGTTTTGTACCTACTGACCTCCGTACCAAGGCGCTTGTAACCTACCATAAGAATAAATCAGCAGGTCATCCCAGAAAGAACCAGCTCATCTAGTCGGTTTCCCATCTCTTCTGGTGGCCAGAACGCAGCAAAGATGTTGCTGCCTTTGTCGCTGCTTGTCCAGTCTGTGCACAGACCAAATCACCCTGTTACCTTCCAGTGGGCCTTCTCCAACCCATATCCAATGGGGAGAAGCCATAGTCACACCTTGCCATGGACTTCATAGTCGACCTCCCTTTATCTAATGGTCACACTGTCATCCTCATGGTCGTTGACAGATTTTTTCTAAGATGATTCATTGCATACCATTCAAAAAACTTCCATCCACTAAAGAGTTGGCTACGGTCTTTGTCAAAGCGGTCTATCGGCTACACGGGGTTCCCAAAGTCATAGTTTCCGACCGGGGTAGCCAGTTTGTCTTGAGATTCTGGTGAGTCTTCTGTGTGCAACTAGGTATCCAACTTTCCTTCTCCTTGGCCTATCATCCAAAATTGAATGGGACAGCGGAGAGGGCTAATCAGGCCTTGGAGCAATTCCTGCGGTGTTACAACTCAGACCATCCTAACAATTGGTCGGACCTGCTACCTTGGGCGTAGTTTGCTCATAACAGTGCTGTCTCGGCTTCAATCCCGGGAGCTGCAAGCAAATCATAAACGCCTACCCGCACCCTCCTACCAGGTTGGGGAGAGGGTCTGGTTGTCCCCCAGAAATCTTCACCTCCGAGTGCCCTCTCAGAAACTGGCTTTCCTGTGGGGCTTATCCTCCAACGTGTGAACCCTGTGGTTTATGCCCTAGACCTTCCTCCCAATATGCGGATACACAATGTTCCATGTCTCGCTGCTGAAACCACTGGTATGTAATCGTTTCACTACGGTCACTCTTCATCCTCATTCAGTGCCCATTGATGGCCATGAGGAGTACGAGGTCCGATCCATAGTTGACTCTCGTAGGGTCCGAGGGAGTCTTCAATATTTGATCCACCGGAGGGGTTACGGCCCAGAAGAGCGATCATGGGTTCCAGCGGCAGATGTGCATGCCCCCACCCTCCTCCGTGCTTTCCATGCACGCTTTCCCCATAAACCTGGACCTGTCCCACTCGGGGGGGGGGGTCATTGAGGGGGGGTACTGTCAAGGTTTTGCTGAGCTTTCTGCCTATTGATTCTGCTGTCTGAGCTAACCTAGTGCTCTGTTATCCATTGCTGCTGTCTTCTGACTTTCTCGCTCAGGCTGAATCAGATGACCTCTCTGATTATTCACCTGGCTGCTATCAGCCAAAACTCTCAGGGTATTTATAGCAGCTTGGCTCACTTCCCCATTGTCCTTGTATTTGTTTGCTGACCTGATGCTGTTGGCTGCTGTGGATTTTCCTGTGTTCCTGTTTGCTGTGTTCCAGACTATCAGCTTGTTCCAGACTTCGCTGATTTCTGTTCTTCTGACCCTTGGCTTGTTCCTGACATCTCAGACTTCTGGTTTCCTGACTCTGGCTCGGCTGAATACCTGTCTTGATTCCTGACCCTGGTGTGTCTTTTGGTTTATGCTCTTGGCTCATGCTTTTGTTTTTGTTACACTAATAAAGGTGTATTGCATTTTACCTGTTTGTGTCCTGTCTGGTTCCTGGTCACTAACACTCTGCTATTGTCCTGCCGTCAGTGCTAAAATTGTCGCTTTCTCCCCTCTTCAACTTCTTATTATCATCAGCTTCTTGCCTCTTCTCTCTCTTCCCAATCATCACAGCATTGTCCTCTCTCCACGCTGTCTCCCATAATCTCTGTTTTTTATGCTGCCTCACATAATCTCCGCTTCTCTTATTATTGCCTTCATGCCTCTTTGCTGTCCCTACCATGATTAAGACATTGTCTCTGTGGTAATTACGGTAGGGACAGCAAAGGCAATAATAAGATAAATGGAGATGATATGAGGGATAATGGAGGATAGCATAGAAAGCAGAGATTATGAGAGACAGGCCAGAGAGAGGAAAATGCTGTGAGTATTGGCTGGAGAGCATAGAGGCAAGAAGGTGATGATAATAGGGAAGATGAAGAGGGAAGAAAGAGATGATTTATTTTATTTTATTTATTTATTTAGAAAATGTTTTACCAGGAAGAATACATTGAGATTTATCTCGTTTTCAAGTATGTCCTGGATAGTTTTCAGTAGAGGGTTGCATATTTATACAAATTGAGAAGCATTATATATTACATGTTATTAAATATACATACACATGTGAATATACATACATATGGAAGTTTTAAAATTATATACAGTTACACTCTGTTTTTAGATATAAAGAATCAGTTACTTTTAAGGATTTTAGACTGGGAGCAGATGTGATTATTTCAGGCAGATTGTCTGAGGCCTTTGCAGCTCTGAAGGAGAAGGCAGATCTTCCTGCTTCTTTCTTGTATTGTGGTATATGCAGTGAGTTGTTAGCAGTGGAGAGGAGGTTATACTTGGTATGGAGAGCGGGAGTGAGCATACTGCTCAGGTAGTGTGGAATAGTCAGTGAGTTGTTAGCAGTGGAGCGGAGGTTATAGTTAGTATGGAGAGCAGGAGTGAGCATACTGCTCTGGTAGTGTGGTCGTTTTCCAGGGAAGTGGTTGTGTACTAAGCAAGAAAGGTGATGGGCACGTCTAGATTTGAGTGTTAACCAATTTAGTTCTTTTAACATATCACAGAGATGAGTAGTGTAATTACATTGGAGGCTAAAGTGGTATATTGTATTATACAGGGTGTCAAGTTTACTAAGATGGATTTCTGGTGCTGGAGCCCTCATCGCCCTTTAGTCCATCTCCCCCATTGCCTCTCTAGCATATAAGGGGTCAAAGAAATGGGAAATTGTATTTGAGCCCTATGATGCAATTGGTTTGCCCCGATCACCTGGAAAAAACCAACTGCACCACAGGGAACAAATAAAAATGTCCATTGATTTAGATATGTCGTTCAAACTCTTGAATGCAAAATGGGTCTTCAGTGAATTGCTTTGCAATTAATTGGTGACCTATCTAGCGCACAAGGGGGATAAAAGGTCCATTGAAATAAATGAGAAATTCTGGCATTTACTGGAATTCCCCCACCCCTCTTATGGTGCAGTTGGTGTGCTCTGGAATGTCAACTCATTAGCTTTGATGAATAAAGGCCAAAGGGCCATGTTCAATAAGTTAACCTTTTCAGGGCCAGAGGGCATTGTGTACCCCTCTGACCCTGAAAGGGTTGAAGAGGTAAATTTCTGGACCAAACCAACTGTATCATTGGGGACAAGTAAAAATTCACAAAATTCACATTTATTGCAATAGATCTTTTAACAGCTTGAATACAAAAGGTTGAAAGAACACAGTAAGTCAAAGAGTTAAAGGGGATATTTACCCCCTTCACAACTTTGCCTAAATCATTTCCTTATCAATGATGGAAAAAAAAAATCCGCTAGTTTGGAGAAATTAAAAGATTACATGCAGCTCTGTACCTACTTCGGGCAGACAGTGTTGACTGGATCTGTACCTTAGTCTGAGTTTCTATCCAGCCTCCTCTGATGACGGAGGCTGTCTGTCTCTAAGCTGGAGGGAGCTCATTGGCAGAGATTGATTTCTGGCCAATGAGATCACTCCAGCTTAGAGACAGACAGCCTCCATCATCGGAGGAGGCTGGATAGAAGCTCAGACTACGGTACTGATCCGGTCAACACTGTCTGCTGGAAGTAGGTACAGAGCTACATTTAGGGCGAGATGTTCAGAAAGTGGTGGTAACTGAAATGGTGTGTAATCAGAATAAAAAAGTTCTTACACCATGATCCGTCAATTCTCAGACATGCTTCTGTCATTTTTTGCATCCAATTCTGCCATCTCCATCACAGGGAAAACGCTGTCTTAAAAGTGGGTGTGGATTAATCTTCCATCATAATGTAAGCTATTTTCAGAAAAAAATATTCGTTCGAACGTCATTTTTTTTTTTTTGTAATTTTTCACGACATAATAAAAAATTGTCTAAACTTGGAGAAGAAAAATTTGTTTCAAAGACAAAAAAAAATGTCTTTGTTGCTTTGAAAATTTTCATTTCAAAGACAAAATAAAAAACAATTTTTAAGATCAGAATTTTTAACCGCATTGTTCAATGAGATCTTCTTACTGTAACTTTTAATTATTTGGAAGAATTTTCAAACGCGACGGATTTACATCTGAAAATATTGTCCTTCTTTTACCACCAACTCACGATCCGACAAGTTTTTCATTATGACAGCTTTTTTGAACATCTCGCCCTTAATCTTTTAATTTCTCCAAATGAGCGGATTTTTTTTTTTTAAAAAGGATACATTTTCCATTATTTATAATTTATAAGGAAACGATTTAGGCAAAGTTGTGAAGGGGGTAAACATCCCCTTTAAATAATTTCACTCCTACAGTGTGGTTGGTTTGCTCCAGAATTGCAGCTCTGCCAGGGAGGTATCTAATATTGCAATGCGTTGGATACCTCTCTGACACTCAAAGGGTTAACTTATTGAATATGGCTCTAAGCAAACCAACTTCCCCATGAGGACAAATCAAATGTCCCACTGATTTAAATAGGGCGCGTAAGTAACCCTTTGAATGCTGAGGAGGTTTAGTCTGGAGAACTCTCTGATATTCAAGGGGATAAAAGCTCCATTTAAATCTGCGGAAACTACGTCATTTTTATTTCTCCCCTATGGTGAAGTTGGTTTGATCTGGAATTACTCCTCTTTCATTTTGTGGTCAAGGCCCTTAAAGGGATATTAACCACTTATTTTGACTTTACATCAGCAAGTGCAGAATAACTAAAGTCAAATTACCTAAACTTTGTAATATTCATATATTTTTCATCTTCACCTTTTTTTTTACATTTCCATGACCCTGACAATGAGGTCATTGATTCGGTCTTTGATAGAGGAATATATATATATATATATATATATTGTACTTAGCTTAGCTGAAGTAGAGGAGACAGTGCTCGTTATATAGCAGTGAAGTAAGAGGTTTACTCTAACATTGCTTCCAAACACCAAACATTTTTGGTCCTTTAAAGGACCTGATGAATCAATGTTAGAATAAACTTCTTACATCACTGCTGTACCATGAGTGCTGTCTCTTCTACTTCAGCTAAGCTAAGTACACCTTATATTTACTATATGGGATGTGCACCCCTATTTTGCTCCATATTTCTGCTTGAGTGCCACTGCCTATCCTTGCTGTGTGTGTAGATAGATAGATAGATAGATAGATAGCAGGGCTTAAAACTTGAAGTCCTTTGCTACTAGCCAGACCTGAAAAGTTACTCGCCACTGCAAGTCATAACATACCCACCAGGGCTGAATTTCTACTCGCCAGGGCTAAATTTTCACTCGCTATTGGCTAGTGGCGAGTGGAAATTCTGAGCCCTGTAGATAATATCTGTATGCTGTAGAGACAGACTTTTCTACATTGTTTCACTGTTTTTTTACATTGTATCTTTTTTACATTGTCTGCTTTCACAGTCATACACAGAATTTTTTATGAAAAAAATTCAGATGCTCCCTACCAGAGACATAAAAGTATAAAAATCAGGGGAAGAAAGAAAGAAAGAAAGAAAAAGAAAGAAAGAAAGAAAGAAAGAAAGAAAGAAAGAAAGAAAGAAAGAAAGAAAGAAAAAGATAGAAAGAAAGAAAATGAGAATGAGTAAGGTCATTTGGCGTTACATATTATGGGTTACTATTCCTAATGTCGGCCCCTTCACACTTGCACTTTTTTAGTCGTTCATCAATTGGAAAACTCAAATGTGATTTTTTTTTCCCCCAGATTAAATAGAATTTCATTTATTGAGTTATTTAACCTTCCAGAGACAGGAAATTAAAACATAAAAGAAGTTATTCCAGCTCTTTCAGTGTTTTTTTTATTGGAATTTGGCAGAAGAATGGATCTATTTTTCGGTTAGTATACAATACGTAGAAAGAAAATCAAGCAATTCGGCATTCGTCTAAAGAGGGTCTATTTATTTATTTTGTGCCGGTTACTGGATTACATTGGAGCACTATTACAGAGTTTGGCAATGCTTTGAAACATTTCATCAAAAGAAAAAAACGGTGCTCATACAGTCCTTGATACAACTGATAAGTAAATAAATGTCTTGAAATTGAAACAAAACTCACCGTCATGCCGTGGTGCGAAGCAAAACCCCAGGTCCCTCCTCCGGAGTGTAATAGTTTGTATCAATATAAAGAGACACTCGCACTCCAACTTGAAACGAAGATCCAATTAAAACTTCAAATCACTTTATTCATATCATAAAAAACACACAAAAAAGGATGCAATAAACTGACAGAGTGAGGAGAAGGTGCAATAAGACTGGGAAAGGGTCCCACAAACCGTCTAACGCGTTTCACGCTGCAAACTTCATATGATTAAGTGCTAATTGCAAAGTGAAACGTGTTAGACGGTTTGTGGGACCCTTTCCCAGTCTTATTGCACCTTCTCCTCACTCTGTCAGTTTATTGCATCCTTTTTTGTGTGTTTTTTATGATATGAATAAAGTGATTTGAAGTTTTAATTGGATCTTCGTTTCAAGTTGGAGTGCGACTGTCTCTTTATATTAATGCTTTGAAACAGGTGAGCTAAACTGGAACTAATATCTTATAACAACTTACGTGATTGTGGAATTGCTTTAACAATCCCCTAAATGTTATTATAGCCATTTTACAATAGTTTTTGAGATGTTTATCTTTATTTTTTTTATCAGTTTATCAAATTAGACATTACTGGCTGGAACACCAGCCAAATGCTAACATTCCACACTGCTCTCCCACACCTGTACTTCCTCCCTTCTTCCACCCCCTGCTAGCCAGATCCTTACATTCCATACTGCTCTTCCTCCCACCTACCCCTGCCAGTCATATACTAACATTCCACACTGTTCTCCCTCCAATCTGCTACCTCCTGTTGGACAGACACTAATATTCCACACTGCTCTCCCACCTGCAGCTCCATGATGGCCACTAACATTCCATGCTGCTCTCCTTCCCA
This sequence comes from Rhinophrynus dorsalis, assembly GCA_037306005.1. Classification (NCBI taxonomy): domain Eukaryota; kingdom Metazoa; phylum Chordata; class Amphibia; order Anura; family Rhinophrynidae; genus Rhinophrynus; species Rhinophrynus dorsalis. The sequence goes on from CM074720.1 coordinate 41,869,844, forward strand.
TCTGCCATTCCCTGCCTGTCAGTACTAACTGAATAACCTGACAATGATTCAAATTCTATAAAGATAAATTATACCACTGAGATTCGAACAGGTGTCAATTCCTGTAGTAATAGCTATAATAATGTGCAGCTCAGAGTCGTCTTTATTCTGTATTTAGCACGTAGCACTATATTTCAATACTAACAGACTTGTAGTTCAACAGCAAGTGAATCTGAAAGGATCCCATTCCCGCCCTTTCTGGCCACCTCCAATCAGTTGGGGAATCTGATTGTGGGACCAGACAGATGCAGTGAGGGACAATCTTCACTCAGTAAGTATAAGGAAAACCCTGCCCCCTTGAGGAAGGAGGACGGCATTATTCTTTTGCTTACTGAAGATTGTCCCTCGCTGCGCTCTATCCAGACCAGACTGAGAGGCTGAGTGACACAGGGAAAGGGGCAGGAGGGGGATCCTTTATGATTCAATTGCTGTTGAACTACAAGCCTGTTAGTATTGAAATATGGATCTACATGCTACAAATAGTATAAACAAGACCCTGAGTTGCATTTTACTATAGGTATTACTATTCCTTTAATACCTCCTAATAATAAACCCCTACTTAGCTTTAGCTGAGTATTGAAATATAGAGCTACATGCTACAGATAGTATAAACAAGTCTCTGAGTTACATTTTACTATAGGTATTACTATTCCTTTAATACCTCCTAATAATAAACCCCTACTTAGCTTTAGATGAGTAGAAAATACAAATGACCACTAAGGATAACTCATTTCTGGACTGTTCCCAAAACATTAATCTTTAATTATTACTGGAAATCATGCCCACTGAGACAGACACGATTGTCTTTGCAGGAGTGCGGCTTTCCAAACTGCTTCCACTGATTTCCTAAGAACAGTTAAAAGGGGAGGAGTTTGTAGTCCCGGAGTTCTTCAAAAGAAATATGACTGCCTCCAAGGAAATGATATCCAGTAATAGCTTAAAAATGAATTTTGGAAAAACAATCCATACAGAATTAATTCATAGTAGCAATTTTCTGTCCAGATTAAGCTAAGTGGTGGTTTATTATTACCAAGTGTCAGAGATGTAACTGAAGTTTATTTCATGGCTCTTTAACCCCTTCAGTGCCAGAGGGGTACACGACGCATTGCTTTGCAATGCGTCGTGCACCCCTCTGGCACTGAAAGGGTTAACCCCTTGTTAGAAATATCTCAAATGCATTGAAAACTGCTAGTTGTAGGAAATAGTGGAGGCACTCCCCAATAAATGAATAAGGGAGAATTGTCTTCATAGTTCATCCGCAATAGATACATGTTCCCAACAGGGATGAGCGAAACGCAGCTATTCGTTTCATAGACTGAGCTGGAGGACCTGCAAATTCCATGTTTGTCCAGATTTATCTGTATCAAATTGAAATAAGACAAGAGGGAGTTAGGGGCATGGAGGAAGAGAGTAAGCAGGAGTGGGGGAGAGCAAAAGGGTTGGAGCTTAGAAAGGGAAAAGGGAACAGAATATGGGGTAGGGAATAAGGGCGACAAACTGAATGGGCTCAGAGGGCCTGAAAATGAACAGGGATATGAGTGTGTGAGAGACAAGTGGGGAGTGTAGTAGGGGAAGTGTGGGAGAGAGCAGGGGAGGTGGAGAAAGAGGAAAGGGTTGAGAAGCGGGTAGGTTAGTGTAAGATTTGCCAGAAAATGATCTTGGGCTGGATTCTATTGTAGGTGCTAATGTTAATACCTGTTTTGGGAAACATTTTCTTATTGAAGTCTATGGGGAAACTTGGAGATGAAAGCAGTGATAAAATTAGCACCTGCAATAGAATCCAGCCCCTTGTACCTTAATCAGATGAGTTCCTCACTTAGGAGCATGCTGTGATTGACATTTGAACTTGATATCTTTTTGTCTTATCTGAATATCACATGACAGCTTTTCCAGCTATCTTATTTGCTGAGGGACAATAAACATGACTTGGGTCTTACCCCTTTGAGTGCCAGAGTGGGAAGCAATGTGTTGCGTACACTGGCATTCAAGGGATTACAGAGTTATTTCACTTAGAAGATATAGGACAGAGAACCCCAGAGGTGGAATACAGGTTTAATGGTATTTTGCTGACTAAAACTTCAGACTTTGCAGGTATTATTTCCAATATTGTGAAGGTAGGCAAGCAGTGCAGCCAAGCAGTGGAAAAAGCTTAGCAATGCATTGGATACCCCTCTGGCATTCAAAGGGTTTACACAAATTAAGAGCCAGTTATCCCTAAGATATCATTCTCTTTTAATACTGCAGAAAAAACAGGTATTTCAATAGTGTTAATTTAAATATGATTTTTTTATGTGCTCAATACAGTTCAATTGGTTTGCCCCAGAATTGATCCTCTCTGCATTATTCATGTGGCCCAATCATTTAATCTAAGTATTTTTTGACAGTTTTATAGAGGGGATTTCCCAAGAAATCTCAAGTACATTAAAAAATGTCTCTTCTCGTTAATTGTAATGGGGACTTTACCAGCCTTTGTTTTTCTTTCAGTATTTAACTCCAGACAGTCGCGTATGAAACAATTCACCTTTCTTTGGAAGCTGATGTAGTGTCTTAATCTGTAACAGACAGCTGCATTGCCATCTAAATATTGAACATGTGGGTGAGGCCTGTATATTTTTACTGCTGTGGCTAAATGCAGATTATGTCACATATTAATAGCCCATCCTTCATCATTCATAACCAGCTGGTCGATTGATGTTAAAACCCTTTGAGTGCCAGAGAGGTATGCAAAACATTGCTGAAAACTAATACCTCCTGATAATTCTCTCTTACCTTAACCCCTAGCGCAGGGGAGGTCAAAACTGTCTTCAGGACCTCCAATGGTGAACAGGACTGTATTTACATCTAAGTCACCCTTAGGCAAAAACACCCAAGGACCCTTAGCCACAACTGTGGTAACAGCCACCCTCTTGTCAAGATCCCGCCCCTAGCCCTAGGCATTGATGTCTGTTTCTATAACATGCAAGCGCAAATAAAGCTCTTATTACCTTGCTCTTTAATGCAGTGACATTTCTAATGGACACTTTTGTTTTACTGGTGTTGCTTGGGGCATGGCTGGTGGGTGGGCCATTATAGAGTATTTTTTTCTTATTTCATAACCTATTTGTGTAACTGAACACATTTTTTAGAACAAGACCAACATATTTTATTTACACAGACTAATTTATAAACACATATACTGGTATTTACACAAGCATTAATATGAGTTTTATTGCTGTGGATTAGTTTCATACACTTATATACACACCACAAAAAAGTGGGACAGCAGGATGGGAAAGAGGGACAGATGGATTTGGGTCTCAAACAGGGACTGTTCCTCCTAAAGAGGAACACTTGGGAGATATGGACCGCTAATATCTCCTAAAGAGGGACACTTGGGAGGTATGGACCCCTAATATCTTCTAAAGAGGGACACTTGGGAGGTATGGACCCCTAATATCTCCTAAAGAGGGACATTTGGGAGATATGGACCCCTAATATCTCCTAAAGAGGGACACTTGGGAGGTATGATACCCTAATATCTCCTAAAGAGGGACACTTGTGAGGGATGGCACCCTAATATCTCCTAAAGAGGGACACTTGGGAGGTATGGACCCCTACTATCTCCTAAAGAGGGACACTTCGGAGGTATGGACCCCTAATATCTCCTAAAGAGGGCCACTTGGGAGGTATGGACCCCTAATATAGCCTAAAGAGGGACACTTGGGAGGTATGATACCCTAATATCTCCTAAAGAGGGACACTTGTGAGGGATGGCACCCTAATATCTCCTAAAGATGGACACTTCAGAGGTATGGACCCCTAATATCTCCTAAAGAGGGACACCTGGTAGATATGGACCCCTAATATCTCCTAAAGAGGGCCACTTGGGAGGTATGGACCCCAAATATAGCCTAAAGAGGGTTATTTTGAGGTATGCAACGAAGACCTCTTCAGTATCTTAGGGGTTGAATAATGGCAAGTAAAGAGGTCTGTAAACTAGTTAATAATCTGGCCACTATAAATCAGGACATCGGAATTGCTCCGGCCACACCACAATTCAGGAGGTGGATGTGTTCAGTACATCTGTGGCGTCCCTCAAAACATGGCACTCTAGGCAGCTGTCTACTTTGCTTAATGGGAAATCTGGCCCAGAAGGTGCAGGTTTTCAGGATCTCCTCACATAAACACAGGTCAGTCAGTCAGTCAATCTGAAGGATCGGCCTGAGTTATCATTGTTCACTTGTTCACTTGTAAGCCATTGAGTGCCAGAGAGCTATCCAAATGCAATGAATTGGATGCCTCTTGGACACTCAAAGGGTTAAATGAGAAACCCTGAAAATATGCACTGTTGGGGGGGCTGAGGGCAGGTTTGAGTCCCTGCCCTAGAAGATCATAGGGGTGTGCAATGTATTGCAGAACATGGTCCTCAATGAGTTAAAGGAGCAGTGAAGTGTTTAATGAACGATATAGGTTATAAGTATTTTCATGTGAAACAAGAGTATTCAAACTGCTGGAAGATTGTTTGTTTAAATGTCATTACAGCTCAAACATGTTTAGTATTTTTTTTAGTTCCACTGTTAACAGAGCCACCAGATGGTAGATGCACTAAGTTGTGATAAAGAGGTGATACAGTGGAGATGACTTATCCAGTGATATAATTTCTCCAGTTCCTATATTATTTTATGGAACCAGCTTTGGATATCCTAGTGCATCTGCTGTATAGAATAACATAGGAATTGGAGAACTTATATCACTGGAGAAGTCATTTCTACTTTATCACCTCTTTATCACACCTTAGTACACCTCCTTGTCCAAAAGGCGTTTTATACAAGGTAATGGGAGAGCTTGAGTCATAGACTAAATCTCTCCATAGTAACATAGTAAAAAAGACGCAAATCCATCAAATTCAACTTTTTCCTCAAAACCCAGAAAAATGTGAATTATATAAGCTTTCCTGCTACCAAATGAGTCTTAGTCTATTTACAGGAACTTCTTATTTTACCTACTAATATACACTAATATACTCACTCTTGAAAGACATGCATCTAATAGTGTCTTAAAGGGATAGTAATACTTCGTTTTAACTTTATTTTATTTTGTAGGCATTAAAAAAACATGAAGAATGATATAAGTCTTATTTCTCAAACCTTTATGGTTTAAGAGATATTCACAAGCAAAGTGTCCCCCTCCAGCCCCTTTTACTGATGTAACACTGCTCAGCCAGATCAGAAGGGAGCTGCCCAGGTAGACTGCAGAGAGGGACAATCTTCAATTAAGATAAGGGAAAAACCTGAAAAGCTTGTCAAGGGGGGCAGGTATTTCATTGTTCTCATAGGAAGAAGATTGTCCCCTTCTGTTATCTGTCTGGTCTATGGTCTGCATTCCACATCTGAGAAGAGATGGCTTACACTAGGTAAAAGGGGTGGGAGATGAAAATTTGCTTGTGAATATCTCATAAACCATAAAGGTTTGAGAGATAAGACTTATATCATTCTTCATGTTTTTTTAATGCCTACAAAATAAAATAAAGTTAAAACGAAGTATTACTATCCCTTTAAATGTATCCATTGTATCTGCCATTACCAAAGAATTCCACAATTTAACAACACCTTACAGTAAAAAAAAACCTCCCTGTGCTGCAGCTGAAACCTCTTTACATTTAATCTTAAGGGATGGCCGCTAGTTATTTGACCAGGCCTTGGAATGAAAAACTCACTAGAGAGATCCTTGAACTGACCTCTCATATACTTGTACAATGTAAAGTAAATGATAAGAAAAGCCTCACCTTGTGAACACAATAAGAAACTGTTATTTTAATTACAAAAAAAAAAAAAAAAATTGAGTTGTAATAACATTTGAATGCAAAATCTCCCTGTTGTGAAGGTACCACTATCTTACTCATATTTACCATATATATTTTCATTTTTCACTTTGTTTCGATTAAAAAAAAGTATACCGCGGCTTTAACCGTTGCATACCACTCTTGCATTCAAAGGGGTGATCTGGTTAGAAAAGCCTAATGACCATTATGAATCACTTGTGGATAGGTTCCATTAATCTTTAATTATTACTTGGTATCATTACTACCCTTTATTATTGTTATCCCTTATTTATATAACGCCAACTTATTTCACAGCACTGTTCAATAGGGAATAGACATACAGAGACATTGAACAGTACAAATGGAACATAGAAAACAAAAGGATCAGAGGCCCCCTGCTGGTGAGAGCTTACAGTCTAGAGGAAGGTAGGATGGACACAGAAGAAGTAAGTGCTGTGGGGTGTAGGTGCATCCTGCCACATGAACTGCCAGTCAGTGGGTGAGAGATAGAAGCGCCCTTCAGTGTTATGTAAAGGTATACTGCTGTGCTAATGCTATGAAATTGTTTATTGCTGTATTAGTGGCATTTAAAGGTGTATCACTGTGGCATGTGGCATGTAAGGGTGTATTGCTGTGCTGGTGGCATGTAATGGTCTATTGCTGTGCTGGTAGCATTTAATGGTGTGTCTTTGTGCTGGTGGCATGTAATTGTCTATTGCTTTGCTGGTGGCATATAATGGTGTATAGCTGCTCTGGTGACAAGTAATTGTCTATTGTTGTTCTGGTGGCATGTAATGGTATATTGCTGCGCTGGTGGCATGTAACTCTGAATTGCTGCACTGGTGGCAGGTAATGGTCTATTGCAGTTCTGGTGGCATGTAATGGTGTATTGCTGCGCTGGTGGCAGGTAATGGTCTATTGCGGTGCTGGTGGCATGTAATGGTGTATTGCTGCGCTGGTGGCAGGTAATGGTCTATTTCTGTGCTGGTGGCATGTAATTGTGTATTGCTACATTGGTGGCAGGTAATGGTGTATTGCTGTGCTGGTAGCATGTAATGGTGTATTGCTGTGCTGGTGGAATGTAATTGTGTATTGCTGCGCTGGTGGCATTTAATGGTGTATTGATTTTCTGATGGGGTGTAATGGTGTATTGCCTCATATTGCCCTCCTCCGATCTATACGATTAGGGCCTATACAATAAGCTAAAGAGAAGCAATTCTGGAGCAAACCAGCTCCACCATTGTGGACAAATAAAAATTAAAACATTTCCCATTGTTTTAATTGTGTTAGTGGCATTTAATGGTGTATTGCTGTACTGGTGGCATGTAATGGTCTGTGCTGTGCTGGAAGCATGTAATGGTCTATTGCTGTGCTGGTGGCATGTAATGGTGTATTACTGTGCTGGTGTAATGTAAGGGTGTATTGCTGTGCTGGTGGCATGTAATGGTCTGTGTTGTGACGGTGACATGTAAGGGTGTATTGCTGTGGTGGCAGAATGTAATGGTGTATTGCTGTGCTGGCAGCATGTAATGATGTATTGTTGTGCTGGTGGCATGTAATGGTGTATTACTGTGCTGGTGTGATGTAAGGGTGTATTGCTGTGCTGGTGGCATGTAATGGTCTGTGTTGTGACGGTGACATGTAAGGGTGTATTGCTGTGGTGGCAGAATGTAATGGTGTATTGCTGTGCTGGCAGCATGTAATGATGTATTGTTGTGCTGGTGGCATGTAATGGTGTATTACTGTGCTGGTGTGATGTAAGGGTGTATTGCTGTGCTGGCAGCATTTAATGGTGTATCGCTGTAATTGTCTATTGCTGTGCTGGTGGCATGTAATTGTGTATTGCTGTGCTGGTGGCATGTAATTGTCTATTGCTGTGCTGGTGGCATGTAATGGTCTACTGATGTTGTGACGGGGTATAATGGTGTATTGCCTCATATTGCCCACCCCCGATCTATACAACTAGTGCCTGTACAATAAGCTGAAGAGGAGAAATTCTGGAGCAAACCAGCTCCACCATGATGGACAAATAAAAATATAAAAATGCCCCATTGTTTAAATGGGACTTTAAATCCCTTGAATGTTAGACTGTGCCCCTAGATCTATGGGAACAGAGTTTCTATATCTCTAAACCCCTCTCTTGCCCTCCGGTAAGCCATGCAGATCAAGTTTATTCTCAAGATCAGGTGAAATCCTTGAAGTGTGAAGCTTTCAGGGGAGATTTCACTCCTCTGTATTCAGCTCAACAGAAGCCCTAAGGCAATGGGATTCTGTACAGATGAGAATAATCTCCCATGGGTAAAGTGTGGTACCATGTTAGGCAAAGAAAAGCAGGAGACTAGTAGAGTCTCTTCTTTATTCATAATAAGAATGAAGACTGAATGCATCTACTAATCTCCCATGAGTTCATCACTAGGCACTGATGTTACTCAGCCTTGCAGATCATTGTGAACTCCAAGGCTTAATGGAGTCTAAAGGTCGAGTTCCCATAACTCTTGTAGCAGAGTCTAGAAATTAAAGTGGAACGTTCACCTTAATTCAAGTTAGCATATTTGAAAACTGCATCACAAACTTCCTATATGTCATGTTAACCAAAAGACCAGAAAATGTACACTTCAGAAGTTATTTACACTTTTATTTCTGAGAAAAGTGAAAGTGAACATTTCCTGGTACTGCACAGAGCATCATTAGCATATGAAACATAATTGAAACCTTCATTAGAATATGACACATCATTGAAAAGACTTCATTAGCATATGAAATCTCACTGATATGCTTAATTAGCATATGAAAATGTCACGGGTTCCGCATTGGGGTATCCTTTTAAAATGTTGCACGCAAAAGAGTGTGCAACATAAGGGGAATTAACCATGTTACTGTGCTCTAAAGGGTGACATGAGAATCTCGCCCTGCAAAAAAGCGCGAGATTCTCATGTTGCCAGATTAAACATTGCATGACAGTCTGATAGATCTGGGACCAACCTGTGGGTTGCTACCTCTCTCCCTTCTGCCTGTTTCCCATCTTGTCAACCCTTCTTCTCTTCCTTAAATTAAATTTCTTCCACACTGCACATACATATACTTTTCAGAGGATCTAGCGATACTGTAAAACTCTTTAGCTTTACTTTGTGTTTTTTTTGCCTCGGATTACAATACAATTGCTTTCTCGGCTTTGCTCTGCTACAATTTTTTACACGTTTTTTTAATTCACTTTCTTTTGAGAAGGCCTTAATTTTAATTAATACATTGATTGGGGTGGGTTTGGTGCATAATAATCTTTTATTGTATGATTTCAATTAAACTAAGACATAAGGGTGAACTAACCATGGGTCTACTTAAATTATACCGGTACTGAGCGCTGCTGCAGGCTCTCTCTCCCCTACTCTGCATGCTCACTCTTCCCTGTCATTCCGCACACAGAGAAGGGGACAGAGAGCCTGGCATAGCGCTCAGCAACAGTGAGAGAAAGAGAACAATTATTATATAGTACTGGCATAATTTAAGCAGACCCTCGTGATCCTTGACTTGCATCTCAATTTCTTGTCTTTCTGTACTGCACCAGTGTGTGTGTGGATCTTCCTGTGTTAACCCGTGTCTTGTCTGACTTTGCTTCTTCTATCAGTTACTGTTACACAGCCAAGAACATGATGGAAGAAATATAAGTGAGGTTGGTCCCGGAGCTATCATGCCCTCATGCGATGTTTAATCCGGCGACATGAGAATCTCACGCTTTAATGCAGGGCGAGATTCTCATGTCGCCTTATAGATCACAGTGACATGGTTAGTTCGTCCTTATGTTGCACTTTTTTTGCAAGCGACATTTTAAAAGTGAACCCCGCATGGGTACCACAATTACCATATGTTAACATATGGAAGAAGTGTGAATATCTCCTGAACTTACATTTGCTGGTCTTTTGGTTAACATGACATATAGGCAGTTTTTAATGCAGTTTTCAAATATGCAAACTTGAATTAAGGTGAAAGTTCCACTTTAAATGGTTATTACATGGACCCCTGCCTCTTTAAAGGCATAGAAATACTTAGTTTTATCTTTATTTTATTTTGTAGGCATTAAAAAAACATGAAGAACGATACAAGTCTTATCTCTCAAACCATAGACCAGACAGATAACAGAAGGGGACAATCTTCTTCCTATGAGAACAGTGAAATCCCTGCCCCCCTTGACAAGTTTTTCAGGTTTTTCCCTTATCTTAATTGAAGATTGTCCCTCTCTGCAGTCTACCTGGGCACCTCCCTTCTGATCTGGCTGAGCAGTGGTACATCAGTAAAAGGGGCAGGAGGGGGATACTTTATCATTCAATTACTCTTGAACTACAAGTCTGACAGAATTGAAATAACACTCTCCAAAGTCCAAATACTATGATGATTAATTAGAGCTGCTTTTATTATGAAACATTACTATCCCTTTAAAAGCCCCATGTAAAATCATAGAGGATGTTTTTTTCCTATGGTGCAGTTGCTTTACTTCTCTTGAGTGTAATGAAAATGGCCATTGGCTGATTTCTTTTTTGTGAAATGAACCAATATGCTTAGCTCAGAGGCTAATTTTTATATAGAAATAAATATGCAGGACTGCTGCTTTTACAGTACATTAAACATTACTTAGATTCATTTTACATGCTCTCTGCTCCTGCTAAGAACATCTGTCACCCAATGCAAACAGAAAAGCCCAAGGTGCAGGCAATGCGAGACCCCTGGCAGATGGCCTTGTGACTGATTAGCTCACTGTGCAACTTTGTTCAACTTCTCAGTGACTCTATTAACTCCTCTTATCAATTCCACTGCCTGACTTGTGTACCTGTGTGTGTAATTGTTACAGTGTTATGGTGAATTTGTAGGGCTGGATTTACATCTCAGAAGCTCCTAGACAAACCATCTTAGCTACCCCAAGCACTTTCCATGACCTCAGTCGCACTGAAAAGTGAGTGATATGAAAGGGAGCATTCAGCATCTCGCATTGTTTAAAAGGGCGAAATGAGAATCTCGCCATGCAAAAAAAGCGTGAGATTCACATCACCTCCTTATATGTTGCTGTATGTATCAGGAGGCGGATGTATGTATGTATGTATCTTTATTTATATAGTACCATATATGTACACAGCGCTTAACAGAGTTTGAAATAATACAATACAAAAATACAGAACTGAGTTAAGAGCATTAAGCTAAAGTGCGATCATTGCATTAGTTTTTGGGGAAATGCAGCAAGGGAAACATACACTGGGAAAGGGACCCTGCCCCAAGGAGCTTACAATCTAATTAGAGTTCTTGATTACATAGAGAGACAGTAGGGAATGATTATAAGTGCAAGTACAAGGTGTGGTGAAGGAAGTGCAGAAAGATTCTGATGTCACTATCGTTGTGCAAGGATGAGTATGTTGCTATTGAGATGCCTTCTTGAGCAGGTGGGTTTTGAGGAGATGCTTCATGGTTAATATTTGTGGATGATTGGCGAATGGTGATCGGGAGGGCATTCCAAAGTCCAGGGGCAGCCAGTGAAAAAGCTTGTAGCCGAGAGATGGCTCGAGTAGTGTAGGGAGAGGACAGGGAGAACCCTTGGGAAGACCGTAGGGTACGGGAAGCGGTGTAGCGGGAGATAAGAGCAGACATGTAAGAGGGTGCTGAAGAACAGAGTGACTTACAGGAGAGGAGGAGAATTTTGTAAGAAATACAATACTTTATAGGTAGCCAATTGAGGGATTTCAGGAGGAGATGAGAGGGAAGGTATCTGGGAGCAAATGTGGTGATTCTTGCAGCTGAATTGATAACAGATTGAAACGGGGAGAGATGAGAAGCAGGAAGACCGGAGAGTAGAATGTTACAGTAGTCAAGTCTGGATAGAATGGGTACCTGAGAGAGAGTTTTTGCAGTTGACATGCAGAGGAAAGGACGTATTTTGGCAATATACGCCACGTCGCTGGTGTGTCTAATTTTGCCCACAGCCATCTCTCGCTCTATATATAATAAATGACATTGATATGACAGCAGCAGTGACTTCTGGAGCTTCCCTCTATCTGTGTAATTTTTTTTAACCCTTTCGGCGCCGGAGAGGTATTGCGTTGAACACTGACAGAGTGAAGCTTCAGAAATCACTGCTGCTGTCACATCAATGTCGCTTATTATAGAGAGAGAGTGTAGGCTGCGGGCAAAATTAGACATCCCAGCAATGCAGGAAAAGATGGCGGCCAGCGATATCCGCCTCCTGATACATACAGCGACATATAAGGAGGCGACATGAGAATCTCAAGCTTTTTATGCATGGCGAGATTCTCATGTCGCCCTTTAAAACAATGCGACATGCTGAAGATGCCCCTTTCGTATCACCCAATTTTAAGTGTGACGTTTTAAAAGTGAACCACCCTTACTCACCTCTACTCCTCATCCTCACCCACTGCTTTCAGACAGACAAGATACACTAAGCCACAAGTGCTCCCATCATTCTCAGTCTGCTGTTATCATGAACACAAGGGCCTTCCTGATTTATAACCCTGACTCACTTTATCAGGGTTAGGGGCGTTACTTCCCCAATAAGACTAATTCCCTCTAATAACGTTTTATTGTATCTTTATATATATTTATATATATATTTATATATGCATTAGGAACATAAATCTGAATCAAGTCTTCAACCGTGTAACTTGAAACTCAGTGATATGTAAATGGAAACCCAGAAGCAAATATTTAGCTATTGCACTTTAAAGTGGAAAAGTCACGATAAAACAATGTAGGAAACATTAAAATATATTAAAAAAAAATAAATAAATGTTGTGTTTGATGTATTTTATTTATTAAAATATTTTCAAGCTATTAACCTCTTTCCTTTTTGTGCGGTGCAGTCCTAACAAGTCACAAGTGACTTCCCCTTGTGTGGTCCTCTCACTCCCATCTCCAACCCATATTCAACCTTAATCCTTTGCATTCCATGTGTGTGTGTTGCATTTTTAGAGTAAAGAGATGGAGCTTGTTCTAGTGCAACACATTTATTTTGTGGTCTTTGTCTGAAAACAGATAAATGATACTGTTTTACTCTGGGCGTTCTTATACTATGTCTCTGAACTGCATTCAGTGCTTGCCTCAGGATTACTGAGCCACTGAGGAGTTCATGTGATATCCAGTACAGTTACTGTGTCTGAGAACATAGCAATCGCCACCTGCTGGTAGGAGGTTAAAACAGCAGCAAAAGAACTATAGACAATGCAGTCATGGGATTTTCAGTACTAAATTGGGATTGTGCGTATTGCTGATGGGCGCACTGGAGGTCCCAAAAATATATATGAAATATATAATGGAAGGAAAAGAAGATAGAATACATTACACTGGGTTCCCACTTTGAAAGGCTGGGGTTAATTGCTAGACAGCCTAGCGAGGGTTCTCAGTGATTTTAAGGGGACTAGTTCAGTGCTTTAATGTGTAGAGGTGTATATAAGAGCTTAAAAATTCTAGCTTTATTCAAAACACATTTAAAACACATATGTACGTCACATGAGTTGAATGTGACTGGTAAAAAAGAGAACTACTCACACAGTTTACTTCGAAGCCTAGTAGCGAGCAAATATATTCATTGTAGGGAGATAATGCGTATATATCTTCTACTTGTTATTATACAACGTCAAAATGAATCTCTCAGAGTCTTTCTTAGCTGAGAGGCAATTTAGAAAAAGTAACACATGATCACTATATATCATTGTGATCTATCCCGTATAATCATAGGGTTAAATATCTTGCGTCAAACACAATATAGTGCTTGCTTTCTGCAGATGCCCTGCTGTTAGATAATTATATTATCACTGCAGGTGCCCTGCTATGATGTTATTAAACCCTGTGTATAATGCTGCATGTCTACTCAGTTGCAACCTCTAGCATAAAGCTTGATTTCTGCAGATACCCTGTTCACATTTAATTGTTATGTCACTGCAGGTGCTCTACTCTATAGAGTCAGAGATAGTTGCTCAAATGTCTAATTACCATAGTAGTAACAGGCTCGCTATCCACAGATACCTTGCTGTTAGTTATGTTGTTGCAGGTACTGTGCTACATAAAGTGGAATACTGTTACTTAGTCGTGTGTAAAATACCACGGTAAAGACACAGTTGCAAACTCTTATACGTAACTTATTTTCTGCAGACACCCTGCTCACCTTTTAGTGTCACTGCAGGTGCTATGCTATCTGAAATTACAGATGTACTGCATCGAAAGTGTATATAGATGTAGTTTCAGATAGTTTGTCAATACGAGGAGGTGGATAATACCTGCACGTAAGATCTGTATAGTTACCCCCTTACTTTTTTTAAGGCAAATACGTTGATATCGTAATTTGCTATTAGGATGTATTCATATCCTTGTTTACATGTCTCCAAATGCAGGAAGTCGATGGACACCATTTCAAACGGATAGGTTGTGGTAATGGTAGTCAACGGTGCTCTAGTAGGCTTATTGGGCTTCTTCTTCTTAAGACATTCACAGACTCTGATCACAAAGTGTTCAACATCCCTCTGCATATGTTGCCAGTAGAATCTGTGTCTAATTAAAGTAATTGTCCTTTTGACACCGAGGTGTCCCATTTCTTGGTGTAATTCTTTGAATAAGAGTGGATGGTGTTCTTTGGGCAGGATCAGTTGGTCTCGTTCCAATGTTTTCCTGTGTAACACTCCATCTTTATTCACATACAGTTTTGTCCATTTTTTCAGTAATGACTGGACATCTGGGTGCTCTGTCTTCTGGACTTCATTTCCTGGACACTGATTCTTTGACTTGTATCTCAGAACTCTTCCAATGATTGGGTCTTTTTCTTGGGACTTTCAAATCTGCTCCATAGTCAGGAGTCTAGTAGCTATACTAGAGGGTGCAAGTTCCAGGGCACTTGTGAAAATTGTTCCTATTCCCTGTGAGAGTTCTTCCAACTCTATAGATATTCCTAATAATGAAGAGCTGACAATATCCTGTTTGGTTTCTCCAGTTCATTGATTCATGTAGTCATTTGTCTCTAACGGCATTCGGGATAGACTATCTGCATCAGCATTTGACTTGCCTGTACAGTATCGAATAGTGAAGTTAAAATCTGCAAGTTGTGCTACCCACCGGTGGCCTGTGGCATTCAGTTTGGCTGTAGTGAGGATATATGTGAGAGGGTTGTTGTCTGTATACACCACAAATTAGGATGCATGGTACAGATAGGCCCTGAATCATTCACAAATGGCGAATTTCAAAGCCATAAATTCTAATTTACCAGAGTGCATGTGGTAATTCTTCTCCGGTTGCGTCAGTGTTCTGGAGCCATACGCAGTCACTGCCATCTTTCCTCCTTGCCTATGATATAAGACTGCTCCAAGACCTTCCTGTGATATGTCACAGTGTAACACGAAAGGCTGTGGGAAATTTGCATATCCCAGAACAGGTGGTTTCAACTAATAGTCGATGAGCTGTTTAGAATTTCCTGATGGCTATTAGTCTAACTAGTAGGTCTGCGGGACTGTAGATGTCCTTGCTGATTGGTTGTTCGTCCCTTCTTCTTTGATTGGGGAAGTCCCTCTTTTACTGGCACTGTGTTTTTTCCATTTAGCTCATATGGGGCCAGAGATAGCAACTCATATAAGGGCTTGGCAATTCTGGAGAAGTTTGGAATGTAAGACCGGTAGTACGAGAGAAATCCCAACATCTTTCTCAAATCTCCTATTGTTTCTGGCTTTTTTTCTTTCAATTTCTGTACTGGTGCAATCTCAGCTGGATCCAACGTATAACCATTTCCTAAGACCATTTTTCCCAGAAATCTCACTTTTCTCTTGAATAGTTTGCACTTCCGAGGAGTTAGCTTGACACCTTGTTGCTGGTACCTTTGTAAGACAGTCTGAACATGCTTCAAATGATCTTCGAATGTACTGCTATGAACAAGATTGTCATCCAAGTAAGGTTGGCAGATAACATCTCTCAGCCCTGAAAGACAATCTTCCATACTCCGATGGAACTCTTCAGGAGCTGCGCTGAGCCCAAATGGGATACGGACCCGCTGATAAAGTTCCCATGGAGTGATCAAGGCAGTTAGCGGATGACTTTCGATGTCCAGGAATCCCTGATGATAGTCCTTCCCTTGGTCAAGAACAGAGAACCACTAGCTGCCACTCATGGAGTCCAACATGTCCTGAATTCTTGGGATTGGATGGTGATCCGGCACTGACTTTCTGTTCAATTTCCTGTAGTCACAGCAGAGCCTCAGACTTCCATCCTTCTTTCTGACACAGACCACAGGTGAAGAGTATGATGATCTTGACTGAGTTATCCATCCCCTGTTTCAGCAGATCTTGGATGTAGTCCTTCACTTCTTGATGGAGGGGGTTTGGAACCGACATGTAGGTCTTCTGGACAGGTGTGGTATCTTTAAGAGTGATGTGCATGTTGAGAGATGGGATGCAACCAATATCATTGTCATCGAAGGCAAAAGCATGACATTCTTCCCTCAACACTTGTCTTACTGCTTCTTGCTGAGTCTCACTTAAGTGGTCCACATTTACTAGAGGATCCCACTTCTGGTTAGTTCTACCACTTCTGTTAGGCCACTTCTTTACTTCAAACTCTGGTGGCTTCAGCCTATTGTTAGAGTGGTAGCTTGTTTGTTCATGTTGTAACTCTCGGTCACAGATTGGTCTCATTGCTGCTGGATACACTGTTTTTACAGTATGGAGGTGACCCAGGAGGCAACGTTGGTCTAATGTGATATCATGCTTGGTGGTATTTGCAATAGGGATGGCTACATAGACTGGACTTCCCTTGCAAACAGCTACTACCACTTCACTGATGGCCAATCCTTCTGGTAAAGGGCACAGTTCGGATGGAACAAAGAGCATCTCTTGGCCTTTGGTTCTGACTCCCACATGGGCACGAGTATATATAGAGGTAATCTGGTCTGCGGGAAGGACTTTTTTCTTCCGCCCTTTTCGCACAATACCTTCATCATAATTTGCAGCTGAAGTCTGTAGGAGTTTCAGCATGGTTTCAGCTGTCTTTGCTGTTACTGAAAATGTGGTGCTTATCATCTGTATAACCCTGGCTGATGTTCCTGCTACCCTCTTCTCTTTACGGACTATTTTTTCAATTACATTGAACCCAATAATTTTATCTTCAGCTACTTTAGAGTCACTTGAGCCTAAAATTGGGACTGTCAGTGTCTCTGCTGATGCTGGCTCACAGTCCAATTGGAATCTCACCTCAATCCACCCAATAAATGATATTTCTGTCTGGTTAGCTGCTAGTCCAGTCAGAGTCCCAGGTCCAAGCAGTTCTGCAATGGGTCAGATTGTAGTGTGTGGGAGATATTGTTTTCTCCAGACGTCATTCACAATGATGGCTTGTGCTCCAGTGTCCCATAAGGCTTCAATAGTGACATCATCAAGTCAGCAACGGAAAAAGCACCGTCTTCCAATCAGATCTATCAGCTTGGCTTGACGCTGTGGTGGTAAATCATTTACTGTGTTTCTAGGAGCGCTGCTCAGAACTTCATTACTGGACACCGTACCCTGCTGTCTTGAAGTATTAGTAGGATGATGGTGTCTTCGTTGTTTCGGAGTTCTGACTGGTGTGTGCTGGTGTTGGTGGGACACTTGGTAAAGAGCTATGGGGGGGTCCCGTCTCAGCAGCCTGTTCACGTTTTCCGACGGCTGTGCCTTTACTCTGCATCCCCGTGGCAAGTGTCCTGTTTGACCACAGTGGAAACAGTGAGTACATGTGGCTCCTGCATCGGCCTCCCGGCATTCCCTACAACCTCGCTGTATTGCTTGTGTCCAGATCATTGGACACTTTCATGATCGTGGTTGACTGCTGCTCCCACTGGCTGTTTTCTTCATTTCAAACACATCTGCCTTGAGATCTTCAATTAGCTTATAGGGATCTGGACTAGATTCTTTAAGATTTGCTGGCGTTTTCTTTACGTCTCTATCGGTTTCACCCCTTACTGCTACGCATATCTCTTTTGACTCTGTTGATGCGCTAAACAAGGATTTGTTGTCATGAGAGGGTACTTCTGTGTGGAGTTCATTTAGTTGTGGACCTTTTCTATAAGCAGTTTTCTTTAACTTTTGTTGTCTTTCCACCTCCAGATTAGCTGCTTCATTCAGTCTTTCAATCAGTACTTCATCTGTGACAGTGATATTATTAAGGTAAGGTTTTACCTGAAACTTTATGGCATCACTCAGGAGTCCAGTTTTAATAGAACAAAGAAACTTCCATTGAATAAGGTCGGCACTGTACTGGTCTTCAGTTTCTTTGTCACTTGACTTCCACCGTAGCTTTTCTTTCAACTCAATTCCTCTGAATAAGAAGTTCTGAGCTGACTCTTTGGGTTCTTGAGAGATATTCATCAGCTTATGGAACAGATCAGAGGAGCTATCTTCCTAAGAGTGTCCCTTCAGGATAGTTTTCAACACACTGAGAGTAAGTCCACTCTTAATCTCCAACATATCTCTGAGATGAAGTCCAGGGCTGACTGCCTATATCACTGCCTCAATAATCTCCACTTCAGAATGTCCAATCCAGATTCCTGCTTCGATCTGATAGGTCAGGCTTGTGCAGGACAGTTTATCTTTCTGTCTCCCTTCTCCAATCTGTCCACAGATTCTGAATTCCCGCAGGAGGTTTAATTCTGGCACAGTGGCTGGCAACAGTACTGTCACTTTTCTCACACTTCCGCTGCACACGGTAGTTCTATGCTCTAGTATTCTTATTGCCTCTTCTAACACTCTGTGAGCTCCCTCTTGAGATTGTTGCAGTTGGAGGTATTCATCTCTTATGTCTCTCATCTGAGTGGGCTCCTCTACCATTGGTTCTGCGTCTGCACCACTCTGCTTACTTTCTTTAAAGGAGCAGTAAACTTATTTTTATGAAAACACGTATTTTATAAAGCTTTTCCTGCTGAATAAAACAAGGTCGCACCCACTGCTGTCAGATGTTTTATTCAAAAATGATAGCAGTTTAAATAATCAGGAAGTGAATTTACTGTGTTTACTTCCTGATAGTTCTAACTGACAGGAAGTGACAGGCAGTTTCTATCACATTCTATGGAGAACTGTATGTCTCTGACTTTTTTGACTTCCCTTTCCATTAGAATCTAACAGAAAATCTAATTAGAATTTGACCACTAGAGGGCACTGCTAATGTAAAAAAACATGGGTTTAAACTGTAATAACTCTGGAAATATAAATCTCTCCGCAGTGGGAGTATCCTTATTTTACTCAGTAGCAAAATCCCTACAATATATATTTTTTCATAAAAAAAGTTTACTGCTCCTTTAATAAACGACAGGAGGTCTTTCAGGTACTGGCAAACCTCATCTTCCTCTTGACTGCCTTCAATCTCCTTCAAGACTCTCTCTGCCTTCCTTATAAGAGTTCATCTGGACGTAGTGAGGAAACCTGCCCCGCTTTCTTCCTGGCTCTTTAGAAATTGGCAAACTTCAACAAGACAAGCTTTCTCTAGCTGCAGTAGAGTTGCGCTCACTTCATCTTGCAATTTCTTCATTTTCTAAGGTTATTCTCAGGTGACTTTCTAGTGACTTCTAGATTCGTCTCTGGTAAAAGGAGTAGTCTTTTCTTGCTTTAATTTACTCCTCCTGGCTGGCTCACCAAAATATGTTGCATTATATGTTGCAGAATAAAGAGACGGAGCTTGTTCTGGTGCAACACATTTATTTTGTGGTCTTTATCTGAACTGATAAATTATACTTTTTTACTTTGGGTGTTCTTGTACTATGTCTCTGAACTGCATTCAGTGCTTGCCTCAGGATTACTGAGCCACTGAGGAGTTCACTTGATATCCAGTACTGTGTCTGAGAACATAGCAATCGCCACCTGCTGGTAGGAGGTTAAAACAGCAGCAAAAGAACTATAGACAATGCAGTCATGGAATTTTCAATACTAACAATAAAAAAATGCTTAATACTGCTTCTGCAGACTATAGTCTCTTGGGGTACAATGAGTTTAATACCCATTTAATACACAGAGTGCCACATGAGCAATGCATTTCTCTTCTCTTTGGCACTGAAAGGGTTAAATGAATTTAGCAACTGATCCAGGTGAAAAGGGTTGTAGTTAACAATCAAGGTGGCAATTACACTGGGGTTGTCTGCAGAGACAATTTGATAGCGGGCGAGAGGAAGACAACGGGGAAGATTCAAGAGGTGATAAAGAGGTGATAAAGTGGAGATGACTTGTCCAGTTTATCACTTCTCCAGTTCCTATGTTATTCTATGGAGCCTACGCACTAAGATCTCCAAAGCTGAAGAAATCTTGGTGCAAAGGCTCCATAGAATAACATAGGAATTGGAGAAGTGATAAACTGAGAAGTTATCTTCACTTTATCACCTCTTTATCACTGCTTAGTGATTCTCCTCATGGTGTTTCTCTAATAATGAGGGCAGAGATCTCCTAAGCTAAACAGCACTATGGCAGCTTCTTTGATCACATTTAAACAAGGGTTTTTGACTGTATATGATGTTGTAACCCTTAGAGTGTCAAAGATACCTCTTTGACACTCTAAGGGTTAATGGTGTACAAGGAGACATGTGGGTTGTTTTAAGACTAAGTTGTTTTAAAGGGATAGTAATATTTAAAATGTATAAAGAAATATGTTGTAGTATTTAAGGGCTAGATTCAATTGTCCCTGTTAGGCAAAAAAAAAAAAAATCTCTGACGCCATTTTTTCAAGAAATGTAAGCCATTCAATTCAGAGTGCTATGAAAAAATGCCAGCAAAAAAAATCCCTTGCCGGGTGATAGAGGTATTTTGGCCTATAAACAAGTGAAACAAACATATTAAAGGAATAGTAATACTTCAAAATTACTATCCCTTATATTGAAGCCCTTAAAAAACTGAATTAAATGCCACCAGCGGCATCTCTCAAACCTTTATCGTTTGTGAGACAGCCGCTTTTAAACTTCACTCTCCCCTGCCTCTCCCCTGATGTCATCGTTCTTGCTGCAGCAGGGAAATCCGGTCCCGGGATCAGCGGAGGCTCTTCAGCAGAGCTGAGATCTCATTATGGAGGACAAGATCCTTCACTAAAACGGTCTACTACGTGTGCTTGGTTACCAAGCACACGTAGAAAACCGTTTTAGTGAAGGATCGTTTCTTGTATAACGAGATCTGGCCCTGCTGAAGAGCCTCCTCTTGATTCAAAGAAGGGATTTCCCTGCTGCAGCAAGAATGCTGATGTCAGCGGGGAGAGCGAAGTTTAAAAGCGGCTATCTCGCAAACCATAAAGGTTTGAGAGATGCCGCTGGTGGCATTTAATTCAGTTTTTTAAGGACTTCAATATATGGCATAGTAATTTTCAAGTATTACTATCCCTTTAAGTTGCAATTCAGTAGTCTGTGTTAGCTGTTAAGGGGCTAGATTCTATTGCAGGTGCTAATTTTATCTCTGCGTTTATCTACAGTTTTCTCCATTCAGTTCGGGCTGGATTCTATTGCAGGTGCTAATTTTATCTCTGCGTTTATCTCCAGTTTTCCCCATAAACTTAAATAGGAAAATGTTTGATAAAGTGGGTGTTAACATTTACCACCTGCAATAGAACCTAGCCCAAGATCCGATAAGGGACTCACTTTAGAACTTAAATTTAAGACCTAGTTTATTGTTTTTTTTACTAAGTTCCTTATCGGGTCTTTAGTCAGCCGACTCAGCTATTGAAAGTAAAACAAAACCTAAGCCCTCAGTGGATGTATTGATATGAGGCCCTAAGCCCCCTATCAATACATCCAAAGTACCTACAAAGTTACAAAGCAACATTCCATTAAAAGTAACACCATTAATCCTGATGTCCAGTGGAGTCCTCATCATCCTGGTCAGCTACTGCCTGCCTTCATCCTTCTCTTCTTTCTGATTGGGTTCCCTAGCTCATGAGTCTGGAGGAGTCTCTACTCTCCCCCGCTGCCACGACACACAGCCTGCTGTGCAGGTATCCCGGCTTGGAGCAAGAGCTCAGCACTGAAACCTTGTGTATTGTATATCTGGAAAAGTATTGCTCCAACTTGATGAACTATGTATTGAGTATTTACTGTGAATGATTGCTAGAAGTTATGTATTTTAACATACATTGATCCTTTTACTTATATACGGGAAGATGGGTCTATACATACTCATGATGTTTAGATTATTAAGGGTTTCCTATACATTGTGCTTTGCCTATTTTTTGACCATTTTAAAAGATGTAAAATAAAAGTTAGAGGGTTAGCACCGATTTTACCTACTTCTTATCCAGTAATTTTTGTTGCATCTATAGTTTCTGACCCGTGCAAATGTCAAAGGATGATTTATTATGTGTGTCTTACCCATCCTGTATCAGTAAGAACCTGGGCCCCTTCTCCTACATAGATTTCTCCCCATCCAGAGGCTCGACTCAATTGCCTCTGTTAGAGAAACCAAAGTAACGTTAGCAGTTGTAAATCACAGTTTGGTATTCTGTTACCTGCACTATGACAAGCTACCGGCAGTTAAAAAAGCACAATGGTAAACTTAGTAAAACTGAGTAAACTTAGGGCTGGATTCTATTGTAGGTGCTAATTTTATCACTGTGTTTATCTCCAGTGTTGGATAAAACAGGTGTTAACATTTAGCACCTGCAATAGAATCTAGCCCTTAGTGCTCATTGAAAATGCTTCCAGGTCCTGCACATCCCCACATCCAAGCCAATGGGAGCATGGGAAGCAATATGAACAGAGATTACCCATATACATTCAATCTCTGTTCAGATTTCCTTCACTCTGGTTCCGGCAGGGATTGCTGACAGGGGTATTTTTTGTTTCTAGTAGTAACGGCGGCAGTGGCAGCAGTAATGGATATTAACAGAGGAAATTATTTCTTTTTTTTTAAATTTCTATTTATTACATTTTATGAAGATTTAAAGAATGAAGAATTAAAGAAGAAGAAATAAGATTTACAGGAGAAGAAACAAAACTTACTGAAGAAGCTAAAAGACTGAAAGGTTTATTAAAGAAGACAAAGGAAGAACAGGGTGAAGAAGACACCGTTGGACCTCGGAATTCAAGGTAAGTGTTAACATTACATTTCTGGGGAATGGGCTATGGGATAGTGTTAGGGCTATGATTTATTTAACTCTAGTGTTAATCTAATGTGTAGTGTAGAGCTTGGGAGGTATTTTTAGGGTTAGTGTTTAGGAGGGTGGCAGAAGGATGATTGTGTTACTAGCTTATGGTCAATGGTTGACACTATGTGGTCAATGTTTGACACTGTCAGACATTGATCGTTAGCTAGTTTCCTTTGCTGTTTTCATTGTTCACACTATTTAGCGTGTGTGGGGGAACTAAGAGCAGCAACGAGGCCACAAGATGAGTTTTGACGACCAATGCTTGTTGCGGTTCATGTTGGTCAAGCCAGAACTCATTTTGGCCCTATCGACTGATTTAGCAGCTCTAACTGAATTGAGCCCCAAGAGTCAGGTTATCAATGTATTGATCAGCCAGATGAAAACTAAACTTTAGTTCTGGTTACAACATTTGTCCATAATTCCACTGAGTTCAAGCATTTACTGGAAATCCCCAAAAATTCCTTCCTGACCTCATGATGGAAATCTGATTAGCAATCTCCTATTTAATCTAATGATAATAGCACAATCCTCCTATTTAATCTAACAGTAATAGCACAATCTGGCATGCCTTTGTCTGCAAAAAATAAATATAATCCCATCTTAAATGTATCTATTATATTTGCCATCATCACATCCCTTGCAAGAAACTGTCACATTTGTGGTCCAATGTGAGAACTAGAGATGAAGAAACATCTGTAATACATTTGTGTGAGCTATCATACCACTCATTATTTATCTGTATGCTATAACATATTCCAATACAAATAAATAAATAAAAGGGCATATTTGATTATTGCATGATGGCAATTTTTTTCTGTGGAGGAAATTAACCCTTTGAGTGACTAATCATTTAAGAACCAGAGGGCTATGCAGCACACTGTGAAGAAACTGAGCGCATACCCCCTCTGGTCTTTAAAGGTTTAACCCTTTGAATGCCATGGTGGTAAGCAACTCATTGTTTCACAATGCTTTGCCCACCCCTCTGACACTTAAAGGGTTAAGATCCATTCAGACTTAAAGGTATATTTCCAACACATTACGTCCTAATTTAGTGAAAATAGAAATCATTTATTTTAATATTATCTTACTAATTGAAGAGTCCGTTACACGGGCCACAGTGCCACTGCCAGTCGGTCGCGGGGCAGTCATGCACAGTAGAGACTGCCCGCGCCGCAGCTGATACAGAGCTGGACTTTCAGAGTGTCCTGCACTATATCAGCCGCGGTGCGGGCAGTCTCTACTGCGCATGACTGTCGTTACACACGTTTTAGCGAATTACTATATAGGATTTATTCTTTATATTTAGTAACATGTTAAATATAAAAGCACTGAAAAGCAGAAGACCTTTCGTACATTTAGTAGATTCAGTAAGTTGGATATTAACCCCTTAAGGAACAGATGACGTGCTATGACTGTCACGGTCCTTATACCCTTAAGGACCAGTGACGGTCATAGCGTGTCACGTACATTTTACTTACAGCGCTCTACCGGGAGCTCTGTAAGTAAAAATGGGGCCTAAAATTGACTGCTCCAAGACTGGGGCGATCTCTCTTAGGCCCCAAAGCAGCACGCCAGTACGCATAATACGTCATGTGTACCGGCATGTCGGCAAGGATCAAAGTGGTCCTTAAAGGGATAGTAATACTTCATTTTATCTTTATTTTATTTTGTAGGCATTAAAAAAACATGAAGAACGATATAAGTCTTATCTCTCAAACCTTTATGGTTTGAAAGATATTCACAAGCAAAGTTTCCCCTCCCGCCCCTTTTACCTAGTGTAAGCCATCTCTTCTCAGATGTGGAATGCAGTCCATAGACCAGACAGATAACATCAGGGGACAATCTTCTTCCTATGAGA
Source organism: Rhinophrynus dorsalis (assembly GCA_037306005.1). NCBI lineage: Eukaryota > Metazoa > Chordata > Amphibia > Anura > Rhinophrynidae > Rhinophrynus > Rhinophrynus dorsalis. The sequence goes on from CM074720.1 coordinate 41,894,644, forward strand.
ACAATGAAAACGCTGCCCCCTTGACAAGTATTTCGGGTTTTTCCCTTATCTTAAGTGAAGATTGTCCCTCTCTGCAGTCTACCTGGGCACCTCCCTTCTGCTCTGGCAGAGCAGTGTTACATCAGTAAAAGGGGCGGGAGGGGGATACTTTGTCATTGAATTACTCTTGAACTGCAACTCTGACAGAATTGAAATAACACTCTCCAAAGTCCAAACACTATGATGATTAATTAGAGCTGCTTTTATTATGAAACATTACTATCCCTTTAAGGGAAGGTAACTTCCCTGAACCACTGGTCCTTAAGGGGTTAAACACTTGTTGTCACCTTTACAAATCCTCCCCCAAGAGGAAGCCTATATCTCAATGGTTCACAGCCTTTTTTAGCTCAAGGCTCCCATAACATGCCATGTGGAATTTTCAGGGCACCCTCACATTTTGTAGGTAATTACACAAATATATTGTTATTCTTTTCTTCAATCTCCTCTGCACACTTCCCACCTTTCCTCTCCTCTGGCCTGCCACCCCGTTCAATCTGCCAATATTCACTGCTCTTCCATACTCCTTTCCTTATGCTCCCTGCCTATTCCTAATCCTGTGTCTCCTTTTCTCTGTCCCCTGCAATTTATTCCAGATCAGTTCAGACAGATTCAAACTTTTTCCTGCCCCCTTCCCAATCAATACGCAAAACTATCCATGGAGGTTTCTCTCATTCCTTTCTCTAACTACTAGACCAGAAATCTGTAAAACCATTATATCAATTGAGAAACAAAAATTAAAATATATAGAGCCTAAATACTTTAAATAGATATATTTATTAAGAATAAAACCTAATAGGTGACAGTTTCAATTTAGCAATATAGATGTTCTGAAATTCACTAACAACTTGATGTATCAATAATGAAGTAAATTTTAAATGAAAGCAATTAATGAGCCACAGTTTAGCTTTATATAGTTTTCATCTTTACAAAATCATACCACTACTGTTCACTTACCAGTAACCAGCTGTTTGATTAATTTATAATAATATTAAATACATTTTTTTTTCTTAGTCTGTGACACCATCACTTTAACACTTTCAGAAGTCATAATGTACAGTGCCATTGAAAAAGATGAGACATTTTTCACGTTCCCTTACATTTTAGATACATGAATGAGAGTCTCACAAAGTATGAACTGCTCATAATTACAATTTTGAGATAAGCAATTTTTTCCAGAACAGACAGATGAGGATCTCATGTCTGAGATGAGTGTACTGCTGTATTTGATAACTTGTAACCTACAAATTCTCGCTTGACATTTGAGAGAAGGAAGTGGCTTTTTAACATCTAAAAATACATAATGAAAAACACAGTTCTTTCATCTGAAGAAACCCCCCAAAATGAAATTAGAATTCTCACACGCAGTCTGCACAGTGTGTCAGACAAAAGCTAATGTGTTGGTAATGATTAACTCATAACTCACGATAAAATATAATGAGAAAACTCATTAACCCTTTGAGCGCCTGAGGTGTATGGAATGCATTGCAAAGCAATGCATTCCATACCCCTCTGGAGCTCAAAGGGTTAAATAATCCCTCATGAAATCGGGGCAGACGTGAAATGTAGAACATTCATATTTTAGTGCTGATAGACTGAAGGAATCTACATGTGCATCTTAGTTTATTCAGAAGGGTTACAACTGTGTTTCTCATCTCCTGCCCTCAGGACCCACTAACAGGACAGGACTTAGGGATTTCTCTGCTAGAGCACAGGTGTGGTGATCAGAGGCTCATTCACACTGATTAACTCACCTGTGCTCTAACAAGGAAATCATGTGATCAGAGGCTCATTCACACTGATTAACTCACCTGTGTTCTAACAAGGAAATCATGTGATCAGAGGCTCATTCACACTGATTAACTCACCTGTGTTCTAACAAGGAAATCATGTGATTAACTCACCTGTGTTCTAACAAGGAAATCATGTGATTAACTCACCTGTGCTCTAACAAGGAAATCATCAAATCCTGGCCTGTTAGTGGGACCTGAGGACTGGAGTTGAGAAACACTGGGTTACAAGGAAGTGGGGGTAAATGTATGAATACTCAGTGCAGTGCCGCCAGTGTTATCCCCATCACCAGTAGCTGCACGTCAAAACCTCACTTTTGGTCTTCATATTGATAAATTAACCCCCTAAGGACCAGATGACGTGCTATGACCATCATGGTCCTTTATACCCTTAAGGACTGGTGACGGTCATAGCACGTCACATACTTTCTACTAACAGAGCTCTACTGGGAACGCTGTAAGAAAAAATGGGGTCTAAAATTGACCGCTCCAAGACTGGAGCGATCTCTCTTAGGCCCCAAAGCGGCGCGCCAGTGCGCGTAACAGGTCACATGTACCAGTGTGTCGGCAAGGATCAAAGCGGTCGTTAAGGAATGGTAACTTCCCTGGACCGCTGGTCCTTAAGGAGTTAACATCCAAACTTTATTCCAAAATAGGTGCTTTGTTTAGAAACAAATCCTGTTTAAATCCATTGGTAAGAAGACATATTGTACAACAGATGATAATGCCAATCATAGACTATGGTAACGTAGTATATGCTCTTGCGTGACAAATCCATCTTGCTAAAACTGACAGTCTGTATAACTCATTATGCAGCTTTATCCTTCAGTGTAATTACACAACCCATCATTGTGATATGTATGAAGAACTAAACTGGCTAACTCTCAAATCTAGATGTGCCCTTTACCTCTCTTGCATGGTTCATAACCAATTCTCTAGAAAACTACCAGACTGCCTGAACAGTATGATCACTCCAGCTCTCCATACTAATTTGTCATGGTTCCCCAGAGATGTTCAGGAGTCAGTACAGTATAGTTAAATGCAATTTATTAAAATATAAGTAAGGTAGTACACAATAGCAATATAGCAAGAACAAGCAAAGGGTCACAAGTCAGCAAGCACTGCTATCAGAAATAGTAGGCTGCCAAGACTGACTGCACTGCTGGAGACTAGGACTCAGTCACTGGTAGTCTCTGCTGGAACCAGGAGCAGGAACTGGAATGGAACAGGAGCAGGAACAGGAACACAGGATCTTGATCCGACGTAGTGAGGAGGCTACCTGACTTACGCCTGCAGACAGAAATGTAGCAGAGGATACCTGACTTACGCCTGCAGTCAGTATGGAGAAAGTGGAAGCTTGACTCACGTCTGCAGTCAGTTTAATAGCTAGTCTACTAGAGCCCCAGGTCTGCACCAGATTGGGTGTCTGCTAGGTACAGGGGAATAACAAGAGAATAGTCAGACAGAGCCACAGGTCAGCACCAGAGGGGGTAGTCAGACAAGCCAGGTCATACACAGTTCAGGTAGTCAGCCAGAGCCACAGGTCTGCACCAGATTGGGTGTCCACTATAAGGATAAGGCAGGAGAATAGTCAGACAAGCCAGGTCATACACAGAGCCCAAGGACACAGAACTTCTTTGTACAACAACGCAAGGGCAACTGAGTCAGGACTCACTCTGCCCTTTAAACCCCTCCTCAGGAAGTAGGTAGGAGGAGCAGCTCAGAGGGAGGAAGTAGGTAGGAGGAGACTACAGGAAGCAAACACATAAAACAGAGGCTTGCTACATGCTGAAGCCTCGTGCCTGCAGATGACGCATCTTGCTGTGATGCATCCAACCGCTGCCATATTCCTGCATCACTCCGTGTGGCATGGACGGCCGCTGATGCTGAAGTATCATTCAAGCATCACCTGAAACTTAGGGAGGCTGATTTACTAAAAAGAACTGGGTGGCAGGGGAGAGCTGGCAACTTGTGGTCTGAGGGGAGGTGCATTCAAGGGGCCCATTTCTACTATTGTTCCAGTCCACCGTCTCAGCCTGTTACCAAGGAGCTTACAATTAAAAAAACCTACATTAGTGATGCCACATAGTCTACAACTGAACTGGGGCTACAACAGTGATACTACAGAGCTTATATTTGAAATGGAGCTGGCTAGCGATACCACAGATCTTACAATTGTAATGGAGTTACATTAATGATATCGTAGAACTTACAAGGAAAATGGGTTATGCTACTAGTGTAGCTCCATTTGGATTGTAGCTCTGTGGTATCATTTGTGTAAGATCCATTTCAGTTGTAAGCTCTGCGGTATCACTAGTATAGCTCCATTTATAGCATCAAGTGGGAGATTGAGTGAGGCGGTGGCCCACCAGCCCAGATATATGACTGGCCCAGGGGGCAATTGCCCCCTTGCCCCCCAGGGTGGATAAGCACTAAAGGGTGGTAAGAAGTCAGAATGGTGATATGTTAGCAAACTTCAGGAAGCAAAGGGAAATCCTGCCCTCCTTCATCAAGGGGGACAGGATTTTCCTTATAGTCACTTACTGAAGTTTGTCCCTCGCTGCAGCCGTCGGGTCGCACAACACCACTAGTCATTCAGTGGGAGGCGGCCAGAAGAGGCGGGAGGTGGATCCTTCTCCACTTCATAACTTTAGAACTACACAAAAGTAAGTGTTTTTAAATAGCACAATGTGTTTCTAATAAAATAAAGAAAACACGGCAATATATTTTTTTTTTAGACATTACAATCCCTTTAATACAAATGATTTAAACTGCCATTGATTTAATGCCTGAGAGGTTCCAAGTAATATAAATTTGTGCCTCTGAGACAACTCTTGCATCCAAGAGGTAGAGGTATGAAACACATTCCTACTCAATGCATGTGACACCTCTTTGGGACTCAAAAGGGCTAAAAGTCCCATTTACTGTAAATCAACAGGGATTTTTTATTTTCACTCTGGCAAACATGGTTTCTCCAGAATTGCTCCTCTTCTGCATTAATCTCAGAGGGCCATATGCACAAAACAGTACATGAGCAATCCCAGAGGAGATGAACTGCAACATAGTTGCCAATTAAACATTTCATTGCTTTAAAGGGATAGTAATGCTTCAAAATAAAAGCATCTCCAATTAATCTTCATAGTATTTGGGCCATGGAGTGTGTTATTTCAGTACTGTCAGAGTTGTAGTTCAAGAGTAATTGAATGATAAAGTATCCCTCCCTCCCATCCCTTTTACTGATGTAACACTGCTCACCTCAGAGCAGCAAGACTGTCCAGATGGATCACAGGGAGGGATAATCTTCAGTGAACATAAGGAAAAACCTGTCAAGGGGGCAGGGTTTTCCTTATGATCACCTTGCTTCAACCTGTCTGGTCCCAGGACCAGATTCCACATCTGAGGGGAGGTGACTTACACAAGGTAAAAGGGGCGGGAGGGGGATACTTTATCATTCAATTACTATTGAACTACAGCTCTGACAGTAATGAAATAGCACTCTCCATGCCCCAAATACTATGAAGATTTATTGGCCCTGCTGTTTTTGTGAAACATTACTATCACTTTAAATGTAGAGACTGAATGAGACTTTGTAATAACATCTGTGACTCAGAATTTGAGCTTCCTTCTCATCTTCCATATGGCTTAACACTGCAGTGAATATGGTATATTTTTGGCCACAGTGTGGATTGGTTCTTCAATATAAATCCTTATTGACTACTAATACTTGCCCATGTCGGCAGACATGATTCCTCTTACAGGATTCCATCAACTTAGACTCCTCCCACTGAAGACTTCTTAACCATTTGAGTTCCACGGGGATACACAAATCATTGCTTTGCAATGCCACTCAACGGGTTAATGATAACTAGTAATAATTAAAGATTAATGGAACCTATCCACAAGTGATTCATAATGGTCATTAGGCTTTTCTACCCAGAGGGGAGGTGGCTTACACTAGGTAAAAGGGGCGGGAGGGGGAAACTTTATCATATTCTTGAACCACAACTTTGACAGTATTGAAATAACACTCTCTATGGCTCAAATACTATGAAGAATAATTGGAGCTGCTGTTTTTGTGAAACATTACTCTCCCTTTAAAATTAATGGGTCAATGGATATATGATGTTATATTTGAAAATGATGATGAAGCTGACACACTCCACGTTCCACTAAATGATCTAACACAAGAACTGTCCACGTGATAAATGGAGTCAGGATATGTCACCCTTAGTTGTCCTAGTGTTGTAGCTGTACTATAAGTTCCTTCATCTTATTCACCAAATATATCTGAAAAATAGACGAAGAGAAACGGGCAAATCTAAAAGTGGTGTTTTTTATTCAAGACTCCCCTACTTAAAATGTATTACACTTACAAGATTAAAGTGGATGTATGACCTATGCAAAACATCCCCTAAATAGTTAGGTGACACATCCAATAGCATTGAAATGTTATTATTATTATTTTTTTTAAGCTTCCGTTTGGTTTAAATGTAACTTACAAAAGTATCTGCTGCAGCCACTTCCTGGTGACTGCAGTTCTCTGTGGTTCTCCGTGGTTACAGAGCTCCGCCTCTGCTCCCCTTCCTCCTCCAATGACAGAGGCATCTGTAAGTAAACTGGAGCGGTCTCATTGGCAGAGATCAATATCTAGCCAATGAGAGCACTCCAGCTCACAGACAGAAGCCTCCATCATCGGAGGAAGGAGGAGAGCAGAGGCAGAGCGTCGGGCTGCAGTCTATACGGAAGTGGCTGTAGCCCAGACTTTTATAAGTTACATTTAAACCAAACGGAAGCTTAAAATAAAATAATAATAACGTTTTAATACTATTGGATGTATCACCTAAGGATGTTGTGCATAAGTGACACATCCACTTTAAAAACATATACAGGCATACTGAATATTCTCCGAGTAGACTGTCTCTTAAAGTGTATCTGCATCCCAGGACTTAGCAATTCACCACTTCAGCACAATATCTCATCAGGCAGTCTTCACAGTACCTCTCTCTTCAGGTTACCGTTATGGTCCGTATAAATCTCCTATCTCACTGCTTCAGCTTTGGTTCAGCGTCCCTTCAGCTACATGGATCTTCAAACGAGGCGTTGTTTGGATAAACAGTAATATGTTTTCCAAATCAATTAGGACAATCCCCACACATATCTCCAGTCTTCTGATGGTATTCTCAAAGGTTCAGTCTTAGGGTATAGTTTCCCTTTAAAGAAGACCTGCCACCTTTCCAAATCCTCTCCTTAGTGGGACTCATCCTTGACAGGATTTCTATGATAATTCATCGTCATTAATTTATTCTACCCCACTAATGGAAAGTAATTGGTTCTAGCAGCCTAAGAAGGTAGAAAGAGGTCATGTGAGTAGTTAATTATGTAGGATTTATCAGACACATTAGAGAACAAAGCTCTGCTGAATTTAAATTCCCAGCTACTAAATCAAAATTCCCTACAATTACAATGATTGAAAAACAAAACACATGGTATCAGCAGTTTTAATAGATACATTTAATGAGACAAAAAATTGTGTTTTATTATTTTATTTTTACTACATTTTATATATATATATATATATATATATATATATATATATATATATATATATTTGTAGTCTTCTGGTTGTCCTACTGTCTTCCATCTTCTATTCTGAAGCCATGGTGCCTGAGCAGTTACAGACTTCATAATTGTTGCACATGCTCTCTAACCTGTGAACCTGTTCACAGAAAACCAATAACTGAGTATTAACCCTTTGAGTGCCAGAGTGGTATGCAACGCATTGCAGAGTGATGTGTTGTGTATCTCTATGGTGCTCAAAGGGTTAAAGGAAAACTTTACCCTAGGCATAAGAGACTCTTAATTTGTTTAACACAAGAATTTATCTAGGTATGTGTCTTTCAAACAACAGTCACTTATACTACATTTTAGCTATTGTCTAGTACACTGTTACTTGTTTGTTTAGAATCTAATAACAAATCGTGTCCCTTACGAGTCACTCAGCTCTACTGAAGTCTATTGTTTCTTGTTGAGCAGATCTCAATAGAGATTGCTATACATAGAAAACTGAAGATACAATGCAAAAAAATATGCAGATACTGACTGCTGTATGCCTACCTACATAATTTAATCTGGAAACAAATAAGTGCCACCTACTGCTAGGGTATAGTTCCTCTTTAACCCCTTAAGGACTGGGGAATCCGCGCCCCGACTGAATGACCATGGAGAAATTTTTTTTTATTGCTCCGTTGCGTTCCGGACTCCCCGAACGGCGTGCAGCCGTGGGGGGAGCCCGGAATTCGATGACGGTCATAGTACGTTATCGGTCGTTAAGTCAAATCGACCGTTGACGTGCTATGACCGTCAAGTGTCGTTAAGGGGTTAAAGTGTTAGTAATGCCTCTTTTTTATAAACGCTAATATTGCAGCTATTATAAAATGAAGTTAAACAACCCCAGTCCCATCTCTCACACCTTTATGGTTTTGAGATCTAGAAGGCTAAAGTTCCCCACTCTCTCCGATTTCCCTGACGTCAACTGTAAGCTGACGCCAGGATATCCTGGTCCCGGGACAAGCAAGAGGCTCTTCAGCAGAGCCAAAATAGCAAAATATAAAAAGAAATACTTCATTGGAACAGTCTACAAAGTGTGCCAGCAAACCAGGCACACTTTGTGGACCTTTACGATTAAGTATTTCTTTTTACATTGGGCTATTTCGGCTCTGCTGAAGAGCCACCTCGAGTTGGATAACTCAAATCTCCTGCTGTCAGCTTTACAGCTGACATAAGGGAAAGGGGAGGGAGGGGGAACTTTAGCCTTCTATATCCCCCAAACCATAAATGTGTGAGAGATGGGACTGGGGTTGGTTAACTTCTTTTTATGTTAGCTGCAATATTAGCATTTATGAAATATAGACATTACTAAGACTTTAAGCAGTAGTAGTTATTCCATATCTGCTTAGAAGGGAGATATGTGTCTCAGAATGGCAAGGGGGGAGACTATCATTAGAATGCTAGGACTGTAAATAAAATTTTAAAAAATCATGCTGTTTTAAACTCTGGAAGTTCACGTTAGTGGTGAACAACGGACATGGTGCTATAACATTTGAAAGATGATTCGGGTCACAAAATGAATGACACCATATATACTTAACTTTGGATGTACATTTTAATGACTAGAAGTTTATTACAAGTGATAGTGTCTCTATAATCCCTTAACCCCTTAAGGACCATTGACGTGGCAGGACCGTCACGCTGGTCCGGCACTTAAGGACCAGTGACGGTTCTGCCACGTCACGTACTTTTACTCACCGCGCTCCTACAGGGGACTGAACTTGATCGATCCAAGACTGAAGAGATCTCTTTCAGTCCCTCCATTTGGCGTGCCGCCCCATGTGATCAGTCACGTGGGACATCACGTCAAAGTCTTCTATGTGGTCCTTAAGGGACAGCTCACCCCGGGACCACTGGTCCTTAAGGGGTTAAGTACCAGAGAAGAATACAATGCTGTGCACACATCTCTGGTCATTAAGGGGTAAGGATCATCCATTTGCCTGTGTGGCCCTGCTGACATATATTTGTTTATTGACCAATAGTAAAGGCACAATAAAGTTTCATTAAGAAAACGGCATATTGTAGGTTTTTTCCAGCTATGAAAAACAAATGTACTTCTATTGCTGGGTAGATGCATCATTCAAAAGTTTCAAATTTTTTTTTTATTAAATTACAGTATCCTAATGTAGACACCATGTGGCACTGATATGCCTTTCTACTCTAAGACTCAAACAAACCCATACTCTTCAGGGTATGTACTAGAGTGTATCAGTGCTGTAGTGCATTCTGGAGGGCACACATCACCATCAATAAGAATTTAATGTCGGTAAGCTCCTTATATCTGCACCTCAGTATTTGAAAGAAAGTGCTGTAAATTTACACAATTTCCTCTGTGCCTTGTTTAATCCACGGAGTTAAATAAGATGAAGAGGAAAAGAACCACCTAAAATGTCCATAGATTAACCAACTGCCATCTTCTTTATGATTGCGGTGTTAAAGGGATAGTGTCACAAACGCCCCTAGTCCAAGCATGCGTGTGTTAAAGGGATAGTGTCAGAAATGCCCCTACTCCAAGCATGCGTGTGTTAAAGGGATAGTGTCACAAATGCCCATACTCCAAGCATGTGTGTGTTAAAGGGATAGTGTCACAAACTCCCCTACTCCAAGCACGAGTGTGTTAAAGGGATAGTGTCACAAATGCCCCTACTCCAAGCATGTGTGTGTTAAAGGGATAGTGTCACAAACTCCCCTAGTCTAAGCACGCGTGTGTTAAAGGGATAGTGTCACAAACTCCCCTACTCCAAGCATGTGTGTGTTAAAGGGATAGTGTCAGAAATGCCCCTACTCCAATCATGCGTGTGCTAAAGGGATAGTGTCACAAATGCCCATACTCCAAGCATGCGTGTGTTAAAGGGATAGTGTCACAAACTCCCCTACTCCAAGCATGCGTGTGTTAAAGGGATAGTGTCACAAATGCCCCTACTCCAAGCATGCGTGTGTTAAAGGGATAGTGTCACAAATGCTCCTACTCCAAGCATGCGTGTGTTAAAGGGATAGTGTCACAAACTCCCCTAGTCCAAGCACGCGTGTGTTAAAGGGATAGTGTCAGAAATGCCCCTACTCCAAGCATGTGTGTGTTAAAGGGATAGTGTCACAAACACCCCTACTCCAAGCGTGACTTGGTGGGCGGTGAAAGGGTTGAAAAATTCACTATCTGTCTACCCTAGACTGGAAATAATGATAAAAAAATCACCTTTAACACCACCCACACTTAATTATAATGATATAACTAATACCATAACGCTGCCACCACCAGACGATCTATAAATACGTAAAAAAGACAGGGGGATGTCTGGGTCCCCCATGCAATTTAGACTAAAAACCCCAAAAATATGTTCTAACACAATATCTATGTGATTTCAAATTACCAATAAATTAGTCTATTCAGGTAACGTGATTCTTTACCAGACAAAGGCCAAACTTAATAAAGGAATATTTATTATGAATAAACAATAATCACAGTGCATGGAGAAACAGATGACAAATTATTCACACCAAATAAAAAGGAGAAAATAACAGAAATCCTAACTTACTCACTCGGATGGTAAAGTAATAGTATTTTCTGTCCGAAGGGGCACCGGTGAGGAAAGATGGTCACTTACTCAAAATTAGATCTCGTCTCCTAGTAAACACACCAGACATTTTTTATCCAGAGATTTATACAATTTCAGTTCATCTCAGGTTTCCAAGCCGGCCCAGAGGTAATTATGGGAGGAGACAGAGGCGAGTACAATAAGTCATCTCCCTTGTGTGTTGCGGAAACCAAAATTCAGATATCAGATTTGAATGGTAATTTTTCTCCTGTACCTGACACCAAGAAAATTCTTGTATCTATTAATTTGTTGCAATTTATGGAGTCCGTACATAGGACACACTTGCTACTTATCACTCAGCCTTGAAACTTCCTAATTTCCCACCCACCACTGTATTGGCGCAAGTCAGGTTGATACTCTTATTGCAGGATGTGCTTTCCCAGTCCCAAATAAGTACACCAGGAGGCTGGATTATCAATCTGTGATATATTATTAAGGTATATTTTAGATATGACCCAGAAGACCTTGTCTATTGACTGCTAAAGTCAATTAGCACATCCATCGGATTAGTTATCTGTGTAGGGATGCTGCCAAATGGTACCTTAGCCAGTTAGTTTATATTGAAGCCAGACTTTAGCAGTGACATTTCACACCTTGCTGAGAGGTCCCAGATTCAAAAGGAATGTAAAACCTTCCAATATCACCTTCCTATACAATCAAATTAATTAGTCTCACTCTAAGTTGGCTATACCAACTGAAAGGGTTAAAATGGATATTTATAAGTAGGCAATTGCTTTAATACACTATCAAGAGTGATAGGGGTTAAATTATACTATTAACTAGCAGCTTGTTCTACATGCAGAAGGTTACTTAGTGTCCTTCCCAGAGGCCTTGATGTAGAAAAGAGATAAGTATAATTGTTACTGTTGCATATAGTTGTAGAATGTCCTTAATTACATTTTAATTAGAACCAAGAGATGCATGTTAACCGTTAACTATATGTGCTCCATACCCCCTCCCTCCCTCATTTCCTCTTGACCATATTTGTATGACCATTAGAGAATACACTAGGTGAAGCTTGTAATTTTCCACTCTGAATACCCTCCCAGTTTTTAGTATAAAAGTTCTGTGTTTGTTAAATAAAGTGAGTAGTGTTTTGTGCTTTGATACTTGTTTGGTGTCAATTCATTTGAATGCTGCTCCAAGCGCTTGAGGCCAGTATTCTGGGGTGAAGATCTGGAGGTGTAGGAGAAAACTCTCCCTGGGGAGTGGTTAAAGCCTTTCTGCAGAAGAGGTGTCCCAGTCACCCCAAAAAGAAGGGAAGAAGTTTACGGTGGTTCCCTTCACCACCTCTACCCAGAAGTGAATGAATGTATGCACTACACATTGTTGTAACAGATAGTAATACTTAAGAAAGTGCAGTTCTGAGTCTTCTTTATACTATTTGTTCCATGCAGAGCTGTGTTTCAATACTAATAGGCTTGTAGTTCAAACTCAATTGATTCAGAAAGGATCCCCCTCCCGCCCCTTCTGGACGCCTCTCATCCATTGTGGAATCCGGTCGTGAGACTGGACAGCATGCAGTGAGAGACAATCTTCAGTCAGTAAGTAAAAGGAAAAGCCTGTCCCCTTGACGAAGGAAGGCAGGATTTTCCTTATGTTTACCGAAGATTGTCCCTCACTACTCTCTATCCGGACCAGCTTGGTGAGGCAGAGTGATGCAGTGGAAGGGGGTGGGAGGGGATCCTTTCTGATTCATTTGCATTTGAACTGCAAACCTGATAGTATTGAAATACAGCACTCCATGGGACAAATAGTATAAAGAAGATTCACTTTGTTACAAGTATTACTATCCCTTTAAAAAAAAAAAATTCGGACTTACGTAGATAAGTAAATTCAGAGTAGGAAGATGTAAAACTATTCTCCCCATCAGCTTTTCTTTTTTCACTGCAAGATAATGAGCATTTTCTTCCTCTTTCTCACTATTGTCTTCATATCCAATTTTAGTAGCATCTGAAAGAATCCCTAAATGTGTCAGATACATTTCTCTTCTCTCTATAGACATGATCTACTGACTGCAGGCTTATCCAGAGGCACTGAACATGATTAATACGCTTTTCAAAATCTACATTTGTTACTTTTAAATAACATTCTTTAAAATTCTCACATTGTTTTGTTCTTGACATTTCTCAAAGTACGACCATTGTCAAATACCCTTAACACCATCTCACAATAAAATGAAATTAAAAGATATGCATCTTAAAATGAGAGTAAACTGTACTAATGAAATATGTTGTCATGATGGGCATATTGCCATAACGAAAATTACCTAGAAATGTGAAACAAATTATCACTTAGCTTCTAATTCTTTTTTTCAGTGGTAAGTTCCTGCAGGGCTGAATGATGTCAGTTACATTTTCTATGTTTAGATTGTCTAAGCTAGTCAGGGTGATGTACTAAAAGCAATTTTGGAGCAAACCACCTACACCACAGTAGACAAAGATCTCCCACATTTCCCCTGAACACGATTAATACATTTTTCAACATCGACATTTACTACTTTAAAATAACATTCTTTAACCCCTTAATGACCCTTGATGGTCATAGTACATCAAGGGTTGATCTGACTGAACGAACCATGACATACTATGACCGTCATGGAATTCCGGGTTCCCCCCCGCGGCTGCATGCCATTCGGGGAGTCCGGAAGCGGATGGAGCAAAAAAAAAAATGCTCCGTGGTCCTTAACTGACCGTGCCTCGCCGATCGGCAAGTGTTTAAAAGGATAGTAATGTTTCATAATAAGCAGCTCTAATTAATCATCATAGTATTTGGACTTTGAAGAGTGTTATTTCAATGCTGTCAGAATTATAGTTCAAGAGTAATTCAATGACAAAGTATCCCCCTCCTGCCCCTTTTACTGACGTAACACTGCTCAGCCAGAGCAGAAGGGAGGTGCCCAGGTAGACTGCAGAGAGGGACAATCTTCAGTTAAGATAAGGGAAAAGCTGAAAAGCTTGTCAAGGGGGGCAGGGCTTTCATTGCTCTGATAGGAAGAATATTGTCCCTTGCTGTTATCTGTCTGGTCTATGCACTGGATTCCACATCTGAGAAGAGATGGCTTACACTAGGTAAAAGGGGCAGGAGGGGGAACTGTGCTTGTGAATATCTCTCAAAACATAAAGGTTTGAGAGATAAGACTTATATCGTTCTTCATGTTTTTTTAATGCCTACAAAATAAAATAAAGATAAAATGAAGTATTACTATCCCTTTAAGGGGTTAAAGTTCTGAAAACGTTTTGTTGACATTTCTCAAAGTACGACCATTGTCAAATACCCTTAATGCCATCTCATAATAAAATTAATTTAAAAGATATGCATCTTAAAGTGAGAGTAAACTGTACTAATGAAATATGTTGTCATGAAGGGCATATTGACATAATGAAAATTAGCAAGAAATGTGAAACAAATTATCAATTAGTTTCTAATTCTTTTTTTCAGTGGTAAGTTCCTGCAGGGCTGAATGATGTCAGTTACATTTTCTATGTTTAGATTGTCTAAGCCAGTGAGGGTGATGTACTAAAAGAAATTTTGGAGCAAACTACCTACACCACAGTGGACAAAGATTTCCCACATTTCCACTGAACATGATTAATACATTTTTTAACATCTACATTTACTACTTTAAAATAACATTCTTTAAAGTTCTGAAAACGATTTGTTGACATTTCTCAAAGTACGACCATTGTCAAATACCCTGAACTCCATCTCACAATAAAATTAATTTAAAAGATATGCATCTTAAAATGAGAGTAAACTGTACTAATGAAAATATGTTGTCATGATGGGCATATTGACATAATGATAATTATCTTGAAATGTGAAATAAATGATCACTTAGCTCCTAATTCTTCTTTTTCACTGGTAAGTTCCTGCAGGGCTGAATGATGTCAGTTACCTTTTCTGTGTTTAGATCATCTAAGCCAGTGAGGGTGATGTAGTAAAAGCAAATTTGTAGTAAACCACGAACACCACAGCAGACAAAGGTTCCCCAAATTTCCATTTATTTAAGTGTAGTTTATGACCCCTTGTTGGAGATTCACTAAGCGGTGATGAAGTGAAGATGACTTCTCCAGTTTATCACTTCTCCAATTCCTGTGTCATTCTATAGAGATAACGCACTAAGATTTCTTCAGATTTGGAGATCTTAGTGAATAGGCTCCATAGAATAACATAGGAACTGGATAAACTGGAGAAGTCATCTCCACTTTATCACCTCTTTATCACCGTTTAGTGAATCTCCCACCTTGAATGCTAGAGAGAGGCCATTAACCCTTTGAGTGCCATAGGGGTATGCAACGCGTTGCGTACCCCTCTGGCACTCAGCGGGTTAACACATTGCTATATAGGTAAAGTTATCTAAAAAAAAATAGTAGCAGTAAATTACATAAATTAATCCTAGGAATTGTAATTTCTCCCTTATGATGCGGTAGGTCCCCCCAACTGCTCAGGCCTCCTCAGTACATCAGCTTCAATATTCCTGAACTAGAGTCGTCAAGTGCATCTAAAGGAGAAGGTTTTCTGTATATCACAACCTGTGTACAGGTGTATAATTAGTGGATCTTTCATTCAGATTTTGTTTCACCTGCCTTCACACAAGCAAATCCTTACAACATGAACTATACTTTATTTATTTTTATTTATTTAGAAAATGTTTTACCAGGAAGAATACATTGAGATTTCTCTCGTTTTCAAGTATGTCCTGGATAGTTTTCAGTAGAGGGTTGCATATTTACACAAATAGAGAAACATTATATATTACATGTTATTAAATACACATACACATGTGAATATACATACATATGGAAGTTTTAAAATTATAAACAGTTACACTCTGTTGTAAGATATAAAGAAGCATTTACTTTTAAAGGGATAGTAATACTTAAAATGTAAAAATATATGTTGTAGGGTTTATCCCCCTGAGTAAAACAAGAGTACTCCCACTGCTGAAAGGTGTTTCATTCAAAAGTTATTAATTTTCAAAGTTGAATTTTTTAGGTGCAATATCACAGTGGCCTGAAGTTGTACAGTGGCGCTGTTGCTACACCACTCTATGGACAGCTCTGGTCCCGGGACCATAAACCTCCATAGGATGGTGTAGCAACAGCGCCACTGTACAATTTCAGGCCACTGTGATATTGCACCTAAAAAAATCAACTTTGAAAATTAATAACTTTTGAATGAAGCACCTTACAGCAGTGGGAGTACTCTTGTTTTACTCAGGGGGATAAACCCTACAACATATTTTTTTTTACATTTTAAGTATTACTATCCCTTTAAGGATTTTAGACTTGGAGTAGATGTGATTATTTCAGACAGATTGTTCCAGGCCTTTGGAGCTCTAAAGGAGAAGGCAGATTCTCTGGCTTCTTTCTTGTATTGTGGTATATGCAGTGAGTTGTTAGCAGTGGAGCAGAGGTTATAGTTAGTATGGAGAGCAGGAGTGAGCATACTGCTCAGGTAGTGTGGAATAGTCAGTGAGTTGTTAGCAGTGGAGCGGAGGTTATAGTTAGTATGGAGAGCTGGAGTGATCATACTGCTCAGGTAGTGTGGAATAGTCAGTGAGTTGTTAGCAGTGGAGCGGAGGTTATAGTTAGTATGGAGATCTGGAGTGATCATACTGCTCAGGTAGTGTGGAATAGTCAGTGAGTTGTTAGCAGTGTAGTGGAGGTTATAGTTAGTATGGAGATCTGGAATGATAATACTGCTCAGGTAGTGTGGAATAGTCAGTGAGTTGTTAGCAGTGGAGCGGAGGTTATAGTTAGTATGGAGAGCTGGAGTGATCATTCTGCTCAGGTAGTGTGGAATAGTCAGTGAGTTGTTAGCAGTGGAGCGGAGGTTATAGTTAGTATGGAGAGCTGGAGTGATCATACTGCTCAGGTAGTGTGGAATAGTCAGTGAGTTGTTAGCAGTGGAGTGGAGGTTATAGTTAGTATGGAGAGCTGGAGTGATCATACTGCTCAGGTAGTGTGGAATAGTCAGTGAGTTGTTAGCAGTGGAGGTTATAGTTAGTATGGAGATCTGGAGTGATTATACTGCTCAGGTAGTGTGGAATAGTCAGTGAGTTGTTAGCAGTGGAGCGGAGGTTATAGTTAGTATGGAGAGCTGGAGTGATCATACTGCTCAGGTAGTGTGGAATAGTCAGTGAGTTGTTAGCAGTGTAGTGGAGGTTATAGTTAGTATGGAGAGCTGGAGTGATCATACTGCTCAGGTAGTGTGGAATAGTCAGTGAGTTGTTAGCAGTGGAGCGGAGGTTATAGTTAGTATGGAGAGCAAGAGTGAGGATACTGCTCAGGTAGTCTGGTAGTTTTCCAGAGAAGTGGTTGTGTACTAAGCAAGAAAGGGGAAGGGCACGTCTAAGAGGAGAACTTAAGAGCCCAGACTGAGAAACAACAATCGTGTAACCGCTCCGGTGATAAAATGTATATCATAAACCATGCGCTTGTGACATCAATAAATAACAGGAAAACACAGAACAAACTGGGATCTTCACTCACTTACTTCACTTCCATTTGCTCCAAATAGATGTACGTATGCTTCAGCACTGTATCCTTAGCACGCCAAACACAGCTGATGGATCAGTGCTGGAAAAGAGATCTCCAACTCTCATAAGTGCTGAACAATGGCAAAAAAGCATCCACACACAATCAAGTTGTAACAATGTATAAAAATCAATCAGTTTATTGGAACAATTTAAAATCCAGGAGACACACAGTAGACCGTGGGTGAATCACTCCAGGTACTCTATGGAGCCTATTCACTAAGATCTCCAAAGTCGAAGAAATCCTAGTGCATGGGCTCAATAGAATAACATAAGAACTGGAGAAGTGTTCTCACTGGAGAAGTTCTCTCCTCTTTATCACCGTATCCTTAGTGAATCTCCCCCACTGTGTTTCTCAGTCTGAACAATGGCCAAATTCCTGGCTATATTCTGTAACAAAAGTCAAAGGCTGGCTCTTATTAGTCTTAGTACTTGAAAAATTCTTCCTTTTATTATTTCTCTCTCTAAAAGAGCCCTTATTGCTATGCCTTTAAAAAAAATCTGACTTACATAGATTAGTAAATTCAGAGTAGGAAGATGTAAAACTATTCTCCCCATCATCTTTTCTTCTTTCACTGCAACATAATAAGCATTTTCTTCCTCTTTCTCATTATTGTCTTCGTATCCAATTTTAGTAGCATCTAAAAGAATCCTTAAATGTGTCAGATACATTTCTCTTCTTTCTATAGACATGATCTGCTATCTGCGGGCTTTTCCATAGTCATTGAACATGATTAATACACTTTTCAAAATCTACATTTGTTACTTTAAAATAACATTCTTTAAAAGTCTCAAATAGTTTTGTTCTTGACATTTCTCAAAGTACGACCATTGTCAAATACCCTTAACACCATCTTACAATAAAATTAATTTAAAAGATATGCATCTTAAAATGAGAGTAAACTGTACTAATGAAATATGTTGTCATGAAGGGCATATTGCCATAACGAAAATTACCTAGAAATGTGAAACAAATTTATCAATTAGCTTCTAATTCTTTTTTTCAGTGGTAAGTTCCTGCAGGGCTGAATGATGTCTGTTACATTATCTATGTTTAGATCATCTAAGCCAGTCAGGGTGATGTACTAAAAGAAATTTTGGAGCAAACCACCTACACCACAGTAGACAAAGAGTTCCCACATTTCCCCTGAACATGATTAATATTTTTTTCAACTTCTACATTTACTACTTTAAAATAACATTCTTAAAAATTCTCAAATCGTTTTCTTCTTGACATTTCTCAAAGTACTACCATTGTCAAATACCCTTAACGCCATCTCACAATAAAATAAATTTAAAGGGATAGTAATGTTTCATAATAAAAGCAGCTCTAATTAATCATCATAGTATTTGGACTTTGGAGAGTGTTATTTCAATTCTGTCAGAGTTGTAGTTCAAAAGTAATTCAATGACAAAGTATCCCCCTCCCATCCATTTTACTAATGTTACACTGTTCAGCCAGAGCAGAAGGGAGGTGCCCAGGTAGACTGCAGAGAGGGACAATCTTCAATTAAGATAAGGGAAAAACCTGAAAAACTTGTCAAGGGGGGCAGGGCTTTCATTGTTCTCATAGGAAGAAGACTGTCCCCTGCTGTTATCTGTCTGGTCTATGGACTGGATTCCACAACTGAGAAGAGATGGCTTACACTAGGTAAAAGGGACGGGAGGGGACACTTTACTATATCGTTCTTCATGTTTTTTTAATGCCTACAAAATAAAATAAAGATAAAACGAAGTATTACTATCCCTTTAAAAGATGGCAAAAAAAATATCCGCACACGATCATGTTGTAACAATGTATAAAAATCAATCCGTTTATTGGAACAATTTAAAATCCAGGAGACACACAGTAGACCTCGGGTGAATCACCCCAGGTACTCTATGGCACCTATTCACTAAGATCTCCAAAGTCGAAGAAATTCTAGTGCATGGGCTCAATAGAATAACATAGGAATTGGAGAAGTGATCTCAATGGAGAAGTTCTCTCCTCTTTATCACCGCTTAGTGAATCTCCCCCACTGTGTTTCTCAGTCTGAACAATGGCAAAAAAATATCCGCACACGATCATGTTATAACAATGTATAAAAATCAATCTGTTTATTGGAACAATTTTAAATCCAGGAGACACACAGTAGATGACTGATGAATCACCCCAGGTACTCCCTGACGTGTTTTGGACTGAACCAGTCCTTAGTCATAGGTAACGCGGGCGGGAGAAAGAGGTGCTTTTATACAACACAACATAAAAAATCCTATATGATAAAAGACTGCAAATGGCAATATATTTTTACCACCTGCAGTCATGGGTAACCCACAATATCAGATACACTTTCTGTTATATATAAGAGATATATGAACAAGTTTTGACTAATGCATTTCTCAGATAGTAACATGAAATAGAATTACAAAAAACAATAATGCAAAGGAGAGATTTCAGGGTAAATACTCAGTGTGAATATACAATATACCAGATACTCAATAGAAAAGACTCAGATCCCACTCTGAGTTGAGTCCTTTAGGGATTCTGGTGTCCAGCTGAAATATCCAGAACATTTCCCTTCTTCCCAGGTGGTGTAATTTATTACCACCTCTCAGATGCCTGGATACTTTCTCTATCCCCTGAAAACCAAAGTTGCTCAAACCTACATCGTGGATCATATAATGTCTAGCCACTGGTGATCCGGTATCACTGTTCTCAATCGCAAGAATATGCTCCCTCATTCTCTCCTTCAATGGACGTATAGTACGTCCTACATATTGTTTAGAGCAGTGGTTCACAACTCCTGTCCTCAGGACCCACTAACAGGCCAGGACTTAGGGATTTCCCTGCTAGAGCACAGGTGTGGTGATCAGAGGCTCATTCACACTGATTAACTCACCTGTGCTCTAACAAGGAAATCATCAAATCCTGGCCTGTTAGTGGGTCCTGAGGACCGGAGTTGAGAACCGCTGGTTTAGAGCATTCTTTACATGTAATAACATAAATTACATCTGCACCTGAACAATTAATAACGCTCACAATGTTATAAGATGTATTAGTTACTGTGCTATTAAACATCTTAGAGGTTGTTGCATACATGTAACATTTACACCTTCCACCACACTTGTAGAATCCCTTAGTATCCATACATGTTCCTACTGTATCCTTGTGCCATGAAAACATGTTTGGAGATAAGTATCCACCTATGGTAGGTGCCTTTCTACTGGTAAATCTACAACCCTCTTGAAGAGTTTACTTCACAGTATCATCACCATACAAAATGGGTAACAACCCTTTTATGATGTTTCACACCTTACCAAATTCCTGGCTATATTCTGTAGCAAAAGTCAAAGGCTGGTTCTAATTAGTCTTAGTACTTGAAAAATTCTTCCTGTTATTATTTCTATCTCTAAAAGAGCCCTTACCTTTACCTATTTGATCCCCTGTATATCCTCTAGCCTTAAAGGGATAGTATTACTTCAAAATTACTATCCCTGATATTGTAGCCCTTAATAAACTGAGTTAAATTACACCAGCGGCATCTCTCAGACCTTTATGGTCTAAGAGACAGCCACTTTCAAAGTTTCCTCTCCCCTGCTGTCATCGTTCTGCTGCCAGCAGGGAATCCGGTCCCGGGACAGGCGGAGGCTCTTAAACAGAGCCGATATCTCATTATGGAAGGAAAAATGATTCATTGAAACAGTCTTCTACGTGTGCTTGGTTACCAAGCACACGTAGAAGACTGTTTCAATGAATCATTTTTCCTTCCATAACGAGATATCGGCTCTGCTGAAGAGCCTCCACTTGATTCAGAGACCGGATTCTCATGCTGGCAGCAGAACGCTGACAGCAGGGGAGAGGAAACTTTGAAAGCGGCCATAAAGGTTTGAGAGATGCCGCTGGTGTCATTTAACTCAGTTTATTAAGGGCTACAATATGAGGGATAGTAATTTTGAAGTAATACTATCTCTTTAAGTCTATCAGAAAGGCGGCACACTTGTTTATTGTACAATTGTACACTACTGCATATCCGTTTAAGACGGATAAATTGACCTTTTGTAATATTTCTAATTTAATGCCTTGGATGACAACTATCTGATCGTAACAAAACATTCCCTGCTGTGGGCTTTCGAAAAACATCTACTATTACTTTCTTTGTGTTCTTATCTCCAATCAAAGTCAGATCTAAAAACTCTATAGATGTTTTGTTCAACATATAAGTGAAAGACAGTCCACACCCATTAGAATTCAAGTACTCGATGAATGCACTTGCTTGGATCTCATTTCCACTCCAAATAAAGATCAATTCCTCAATATACCAATAAAAAGTAACTATAAATTGTCTGAAGGGGTTCCCATCTCCAAAGACGTCGAGCCGTTCCCACCAACCTACATAAAGTTTAGAGAAAGAGGGCGCAAATGTTGCACCCATTGCAGCTCCACGTCATGGGAATTTAGATTTTGAGGCAGAGAGTTGACTGCATTTGAGAAAGTAGTTAGGGAGCTACGAAACGTTATGCAGAGCCAACAAGTTTGGTTTTAAAGAATCTGTTGTTTGTTTTTTTATTATTTTAATGCTCGGCAGAGCATGTTTTATTTGTAAAATTTATTGTTCTTTGCATTAAAAATCTTTTTTGAAACAAAGACTACAGCACAGTTCCTGAATTTCTTCAATATACAAGGAGACCTGAGCAGAGACAGGTATTTTCTCTGCTAGCGCATTCTGTTATTTGTGGGTATAAGCCCCAGAGTAACAACTCCATTTGTGAGTATAATTATCTTTTTATACTTAAAAGTGATGATATTGGGATAACAGGCACGATTGGGCATCCTCCTGTTTGTGTTCTTTTTATATAGCCACTTCTTTCGAGTTGATGTGAGGAGAAGCCCGGACCCCGATAGACAGGGCTTATAATTTTAAGTCCTTTGCTACTAGCCAGACCTGAAAAGTTACTCACCACTGCAAGCAAAACATACCCACCAGGGCTGAATTTCTACTCGCCGGGGCTAAATTTTCACTCGCCATTGGCTAGTGGCGAGTGGAAATTTTGAGCCCTGCCGATAGAGAACTTCTCTGAGAAAGTACCACTGCATGGGGGACAGTGTTGAAAGAATATCCCCTGAGTACAACTGTCAGTGAACACAGACGTGTTGCATTGACCACGTATTTTGTGAGTATATTCTGCAAAGAGGTGAAGGGTGGTGAATATACCTGCTTTACAGACTTTTAGAGATGCTCATACATGAGGTTATGAGTAAGTGCACACAGCGCGAAATGCGTTGATCTATGAGGAACCGAATTCAACACGCTTTGCTGGTTTAAGTATGAACATCTCTAAAAGTCTCTCTTTCACTGCTCTATAACTTTGGGATGTGGTTACGGTATTTACTATGTTATATTTTGTTACAATAAAGAACACATTGATTTTACTCGACTTGCAAGTGTATCTGTATGAGCGAATTTGTTTGTATTTGCTGTGTTCAGTTAGGGAGCATATGGAGAAGCTCCCACATCGCTCCATCGATCCGGATGATTACATGTTATTACACCGAGCAGTGGTTGATGTTCTTTGCCTTATACGATTCCCATGTAGAAGTAAGAGCTGCTGAACATTATTTTCTCTTTGAAGTATCTATATAAGCATGTGCCTTAGATCCTTCTCCTTTTTTTCCTTAAAGGGATTTGATTAGCATTGTCGTTTTATGAAATCTCTGCATGCCATTCATGTGATTTCTGGTTATATATGGTCAGGGGAGGGCTGGGAACTTGTGGCCTGGGGGGCAAATACAATCTACTAGCTCATTTTTTCAGTCGCTCCAGCCCAGCGTCCCAGCCCATCCCCTTTAGTTACTTTTACTATTGGTTCAGTATGTGTGGTTCTATGACAACCAGTGCAGTGTGACAAGGATGTAGGGGAGTCATAGCGAGTGGTAATAATTATATGGTTAGACAAGGCTAGGAGTCAGTATGTGTGGGTCCATGGCTACCAGTGGGACAAGTCTTGGAGGTATGTAAGTGTGCAGTGGAAAAAAAGTAGAAAACTGATCTATTCTAGGTATTTCCTTCAGAAGGTGAACATTGCCATTTATCACAATGTTTTCACTCATCCCTACTAGTGTTAGGGACCAGGAACCAGACAGGACACAAAAAGGTAAAATGCAATACACCTTTATTAGTGCAACAAAAACAGAAGCATGATCCAAGAGCATAAACCAAAAGACACGCCAGGGTCAGGAATCAAGACAGGTATTCAGCCAAGCCGGAGTCAGGAAACCATAAGTCTGCAATGTCAGGAACAAGCCAAGGGTCAGAAGCACAGAAGTCAGTGAAGTCTGGAACAAGCCAAATAGTCTGGAACACAGCAAACAGGAAAACCCACAGCAGCCAGCAGCAACAGGTCAGCAAACAAACACAAGGACAATGAGGAAGTGAGCCAAGCTGCTATAAATACCCTGAGAGGGTTGGCTGATAACAGTCAGGTGAGTAATCAGAGAGGTCAGCTGATTCAGCCTGACCCAGGAACTCAGAAGACAGCAGCAGTGGATAGCAGAGCACTAGATTAGCTCAGACAGCAGAATCAATAGACAGAATGGGAGCAGCTCAGCAAAACCTTGACAACTAGTGACCTTCTGACTTTAACCTTTTAGTTTGTGACCTTGACTCTGCACTCTACTTTTCTACCCAACCTCTGTTTTTTGTAATAAATAACCTTCTCTCCCATGCTGAAGGAGTTTCCCTGTGCACATCTTAAGATGACCTGCTAAGTGCAAGTTCTTGTTGGCAACTGATGTTTTTCATTGCTTAGCTGCCCTATTGCTAGGCTGTACTCATTCCAGTACTCTGTTCTGAGGCCTTTGGTTGGTAACTCAAGTCTTACCTCAGCTCTACAGATTCACAAAATAAACATCACAACTCAGAACCAAAAGCAAAGGCAACTGGATAGGCACTGCAGCTGGAACTGTAATAGAAACAGAGAGGAATTATTAAGTTGTGATATATATACAATCAGGTGCCAGAATGCAAGCAATAGACTGGCTGGACAAGATGTAGAAGTTAACAGGATGAAAACAAGGATGCGACAGAGCAGAAATATGTCTTTTGCCAGGGCAACCACCAACCTCAAGGGCTGAGCCTTTGATTTTGGTGATCAGTTGGATCTAGCAAGCAGAAAGGTAGTTCCAAGATGGTAACAACATAGGGCAAGTACGGCAGACTTCAAGAAAAGGCTGGAGAAGTTAAACAGAAAGCAAAGTCAATAAGTAAACCTGGTTTAGACTCCAGGAAGCTAGAAAAAGGAAATCATAAGCCAAAGCCTGATCAAACAGAGCACCTTCAGGCAACAGGAAGTAGCTCAGTAAGGGCTCAGGACTTTAAGTAAAGCCATTTTTATTTATTAACCCTTGAATGACTGCAGTCTGCAGACTTTTTCATCTTTTTTATTTTGTAGCTATCTAGTGTATTCTTTTTTATTTTGTAGCTATCTAGTGTATTTATTAAGGTTTCTTAGAAAATGATCAGAACTACAAATTACCATAAACCAAGTGAGTTTCTTTCTTCTCTCTGATACCTCTCTGGCACTCAGAGGGTTAAGAATCAGAGATCTTCTGATCATTAAAGGGCTAATTAGATTCATGCACTCTGCCTGCTTTAGTCTGAAGTAAAAGTCAGCAACTGTCATGTCCGCCTTCATGAACATGACATACAGGACCAACAGGGCCGGATTTATAATAAGGCAGAGTAGGCATCTGCCTACAGGCACACCCCACAGAGGGGGCCTGTCATTGGGAATGTGAAGACTTGCTGCCAGACTCACTCGCGCAGTTGGAGTTGGAGGGCTGTTGCTGCTGCTGAAGTGGAGAAATCCACATGTGAAAGTCACTGCACAAGCAGCAGCAGCAGCAGCAGCAGTAGTAGTAGTAGTAGTAGCAGCAGTAGTAGTAGTAGCAGAAGTAGTAGTAGTAGTAGCAGCAGTAGTAGTAGTAGTAGTAGTGGGATCCTCAGTCCAGCACCAGCATATAGTACTGCTGTAGCCACATCCTCAAGTACCTGGGTATGTTTCTAAAATGAGGAAGTCTGGTGGAAGAGTCTGGGGTGGTGCTGATGAGATTGTGGGTAGTGATGATTATGGTGGTGATTATGGTAATGATGATGACAGTGAAATGAGAACTTTCGTAGCTCAAACAAACAAAAAGTGCCAGAGAAATCTTCAGGTGGGTATTATGGTATTTATTAATTTAGTTCCAGAGGAGTCATCTAAGCATTACATGTCACAGGATCAGGTAGGTGTGTCCCCTATGCCCATGTGTAGTAGTAGTAGTAGTAGTAGTAGTAGTAGTAGTAATAATAGGGCTGGAATGATCATCCCTACAAAACAGTAGTGGTAGAGGCAGTACCAGTGGTGATAAGGTGGAAAAGGTGGTGTTGGTTACTACTAGTCCTAGTGCTGAGGCTCAAGTAGCAACACAACAAGCCACCACCAATTCAAGTGTATCTGGGTAGAAGCTTTCTAGTCACTATAATCTTCCTTCTCCTGAACCTCCCGCGAAATCATGGGTGTGGGAATATTTTCCTTGGGGACAAAAACTATGCAGTTATCAACAACTGCAATGTGCACAGTGTGCGAAGAAGGGGAAGAAGGGACCCCACCTTTGCACACCTATCTAATTAAGCACATTCAACATAATAACACTGAGGTTTATGTTAACACTGTTAAACTGTACCCCAAGAATTCAGGTGCTGACACTTTAATTTTCAATTATCAAAAAGATGAAATGCACTAAAATCTCACAATCCAACACTGAAGTATCTGTTCAAGAAACCTCCCACCAACCCAAAATCACAACAACATAATTTGCCCCATCATCAGCTAAAGTCCAGGTCTGGGCTAGTATTAATATTCCAAGTGTCCCCCCTCAGATCCCTCAGGGTCTTCCCCAGCACTGACATTACCATCTGCAGATGTGAGACAACGGAAATACGTCTCTACACATTGCACATTGTGATGCAGTGTCCACACATGGTAATGTGGTGGAGGCTAATAGGATGCAGCATATATGGGAACGACAGACTGTCCACCATGTAGAATATGCAATGCTCTTTGCAAGGAGGGTTAATTATTTTTATTAATTGATTGGTAATGATTAGTGATCCATGTGGAGTCAATCACCAACCATCACCACTAGCCATTGTTTTTTTGTTAGTTGTCAGTACACCAGCCCAGCTACACCAAATCATTTTCAAAGTGTACACTTCCATAGGCCTGCTCTAAGTGTTAATTAATTTTGTCAAGGCTAACCTTACCATAGGCCTATCCGTTCTAACATTTATTTCAAGGCTTACATTGCCATAGGTATCAGTTTGCAAACTGTCATATGCCTGCAAATAGTTTTTCAAGGCTTACATTTCCATATGCCTGCTAACAGACTTTTCAAGTATTTTCTTTCCATAGGCCTTCTCTACATACTAAAACATTTTCCTGGATTACCTTGCTGTAATCCTCAAACTGCTAACAATTTTTTCAAATCTTAGATTACCATAGACCTGCTAACAAAGTTATCAGGGCATACTTTGCATTAGGCAAGCTAACATTTTTAAGGCTTTTCTTGTGGTAGACCTGCTAGTTATTTTTTCAAGGATTTTCAAAAATATTTTTTATGGCTTACTTTGCTGCATACCAGAAATAGAGTAAGTCTGGTTAAAAATAATCTCTATAAAGGCTTATCTAAGTAAGTTATTACTACCAGTACACCTCTATTCTTTCTGTATGCTCTTCACTATGCTGCTACAGGCCTCTTAAAGGGATAGTAATGTTTCATAATAATAGCAGCTCTAATTAATCTTCATAGTATTTGGACTTTGGAGAGTGTTATTTCAATTCTGTCAGAGTTGTAGTTCCAGAGTAATTCAATGACAAAATGTACCCCTCCTGCCCCTTTTACTGATGTCACACTGTTCAGCTAGAGCAGAAGGGAGGTGCCCATGTAGACTGCAGAGAGGGACAATCTTCAATTAAGATAAGGGAAAAACCTGAAAAACTTGTCAAGGGGGGCAGGGATTTCTTGTTTTCATAGGAATAAGAGTGTCCCCTTCTGTTATCTGTCTGGTCTATAGACTGCATTCCACATCTGAGAAGAGATTGCTTACACTAGGTAAAAGGGGCGGGAGGGGAAACTTTGCTTGTGAATATCTCATAAACCATAAAGGTTTGAGAGATAAGAGTTATATCATTCTTCATGTTTTTTAATGCCTACAAAATAAAATAAAGTTAAAACGAAGTATTACTATCCCTTTAATAATTTTTGAAAAGGCTTACTTGCTGTGTTTTTCCAACAAATAGCCTGTTTTGCTGACTGAATCAAAATACATAACTTTTACTCTTGATATTACTCTTGATAGTGTCATTTACAATGGAAATAAACAAGACAAAGATGAATTAAAACAGTAAAGTCTAATATGTTGTTAAATATTTTATATGTGTTAATTCTGAATGTGAATTAAAATACACTATTAATCTTGATAGAGTAAATGTAACATTATATTAATAAACAACATACAAGTTGATGACATTAAGTTATTATAAATAACATGAGGATAATTCAGTCAAGAAAGGCTGAATTTAACATGGTGGATTGTGGTGAATATATGATGAAAAGAAAGGAATGTTTTATTTATTTAGAAAATGTTTTGCCAAGAAAAATACATTGATATTTCTCTTATTTTCAAGTATGTCCTGGAGAGCTTTTACAGTAAGAAGGTACATATTTACACAAAGATAAGAATATCGTTGGTGAGCCTGTCGTGACATTTCTCCAAGGACTATAAAATGTTAAACATATTGTGTAGCCCAGTTTCACATTGTGGTAACATTCCTCCAAGGATTTTGAAATGTTTGACATATTGTGTAGCTCTGTTTCCCACCCTGAACCCCGGCAGGCTCACTGTTTGTAATCCATACATATATGGCAGTAGATTAATGTAAGTATATGTACTGTGTTGGAAGTAGGGAACCAGAGTGCCCAGTAAATAAATGTTAAGCCCAGCACTCTGCTTCCTGCTGTCATATCCGTTTACAGTGTGCCCTATTTTATATGTTACCTGTGTTACAATGTGGTGTATTTTGTTGTGTTTCCATGTGTATATATGCTCAGATAACAGCTTTCACCATGTTCTGAAACAACAAAGGAGCTTCACATTTTAGCTCTCTAATGCCATTACAGAGGAGAAATTTTAACATGCATAACAGACTAATTCTGGCCAAAAGGATGGTCCAGCTCTCCTCATGAGAATACAGCTAACTCCAGGCATACATTTCAGTCTTATTTGGAGCTCGTCAGTTAGGTTCAGATTATTTCCTAAGCACTGACAGCAACTGGTGCCCGTCTGGATTACCCTTCACCCTTAGGAAAATGCCTTAATGGTTTTCAAAATCAAGCTGAAGTATGTAAGACATTAATATAATACTTCTGACCTTGGTAAATTGTAAGTATTCAGACTAATTTGATGCTATTTTCCTGAATAACTAGTTTAACAAGATTATTTAAAAATACAATGTTTGAGACATTACCATGGTGTAATGTCTGTTGTTTATGACATGACCATAATAAAACAACACCACACCTCAAACATTTCTTTAGTTCATTAACCCATTGCATGAAAAATAAGTATCTACTGCATCAGTGGGTATATTTATTTTAAACAAATGGTGCAACTATTTTGCAACTTACTCACTTTAAGTGAAATCCAACCTCCTTTTTGACTTTACATTTTTAAAGTGCATAATATGTTGAATCAGATTGCATATACTTTATCACAATGACTTCCATCTAAATTTCGCCTGCCAAGATAGTGTTCCAAGATATGCTCATCATGTCTCCCATGTGCAGCATCTTCCCTTAAGTCCAACACAAGACCATAACTAGGGATGGGTGAAAAATTTCGCCTCAAACTGATATCGGCGAATAATGGCAATTTCTGCTTGGCAAATAATTTCCAGCAAAACATGCTGTTTTTCTGCTTTTTTTGCCTAACTCATTCCATTGAAATCAATGTGAAAATTGAATTTACACACAACACATAACAAATATTATTTTATTTCCCAAAGGCATAGTATAAAAAGGGCATGAGGGTACCTGCATTGGTGGGATGTGGAGAAAGAATTAGTTGAAAATTGAATGTTTTCTTGGGGTGGTTGTTTACTGGGATTGGGGGGCAGTTAATAAAAAAATAAATCCTAAATACAATTAAAAAACCCTAAAAGACATGGTATAAAAAGGGGTCTGAGGAGGATGCCTGTGTTGGTGAGTAGAGTCTGGGGGATGAATTATTTGAACAGGAAATTTGTTTTGGAGGGTTCTTGACTGGTATTGGGGGGACAGATAATAAAAAACTGCTGGTAAAATAAGAAATGTGTATGTAAAGTGATAGAGACAGGAACCCCCTGATATACGTTGCCACTGGGGTGGACTGATACTTGACTTGACAGAGTATTTTGTAGAGGATAATTTGTTAAATTTGTTGTTAGAGGCCCAAGCCCTGAGGAAACATTGATTTGTAGGACTTAGACTTATTAGAGGCACAAGCCCCTGAAGAAACATTGATTTGTAGGACTTTGGCTTGTTAGAAACCAACCCCCAAAAATTGTTTATTTTTATTGTTTTTTTTTTAGTATTATTTTTTTATTTTTTTAAAAACAGAAGCCCTGAGAAAAAAATGCCCTACTGGCCTAATACCAGCAAGCTATGTTGGCCAGAGGCCAGTGGCCATTGTCAAATGTCCTCCTGAGTCCATAATTGCAGAATTTGCAACTGCTGTTCTTTCTGCTGCTGAGTTGTTTAACCCCTTAACGACATGTGACGTACTATGACCGTCACGGTCCTTGAAATACTCAAGGACCGATGACGGTCATAGTACGTCACGTACTTTTTACTTACAGCGCTCTACCGGGAGCGCTGTAAGAAAAATAGGGCCTGAAATTGACCGCTCCAAGATCGGAGCGATCTCTATCAGGCCCCATAGTGACGCGCCGATACACGCGACAGGTCACGTGTACCGGCATGTCCACGTGGTCCTATGCGGTCCTTATGGGACGGAAACGTCCCAGGACCGCCGGTCGTTAAGGGGTTAAGCAACAGTATGATTAGACAGCTGAAAGAGAATGGGCTCAACAATAGAAGTAACGTGTTATGGATGATGAAGGTTCCACTTGCCATTCCTAGCTCCAGTGATGTGCCTGAGGCAGTAGCAGCACAATAAGTAGCCCCCAGTACATGTGGAAAAAAGTTGGACAATAATTCTTTTCCATCTGTCGCTCCTCCAAAATCATGGGTGGGTTGTTATTAGAATAGAAATGTTTCCCTTGAGAGCAGGAACTGTGCCTCTCATCAACAACTGCAATGTGCACAGTGTGTGTGGTAAATAACATCTCGGGGCAAAACTGTATCCAAATACCATGACAGCAGAGCCCAAATACTGCTGCTGTCACCCCTAGTCCAGAACCCCCAAAACACACATGACAACTTGCTGACAGTTTAACAGGAATGGTGAACTCTCCCTGACACCATCTTAGCATATTGTCACGGTTTTTGAAGACTCTCAGACTTAAGGTTTGGTAAAATTTAACTTTATTAAAAGTTAAAGGCAGTCCCCGTAGGGTAAACATACATAACAATATAACATCAATAGAACATACAAAAGGTTCTACCGGCCTTGCCTAAATACCGGGCAAGGCAACCCAAGTGACAATATAATGACAGGTTCTACCGGCCTTACCAATACCGGGCAAGGCAGCCCAATGGGATGCTGAATGTAGGCTCTACCGGCCCTGCCAATACCGGGTAAGGCAACCTTTAAGATGGTGAGTTACAAGGTTCTACCGGCCTTACCTATACCAGGCAGGGCAGCCCAAGGAGGTACTGTAGTAGGCTCTACCGGCCCTGCCAATACCGGGTGAGGCAACCTACAGGATGGTAACGTCAAGGTTCTACCGGCCTCACCAATACCGGGCAGGGCAGCCTGAGCAAATAGACCAGCTGTTAGGTGACTAAGACAGCATAGAGCATAAGTCTAGAGGTCTACTCAGCAGGAGTCTATTGCCAGGGATAATCAGACAACTGCAAGGAAGTGGACAGCGACTGACCACAGTACTGGATGTTCAAGAGCAAACCAACGTCCGCACGTTGGGACTAATGGTAAATAGCGCCACCAGGTTTAAGGAGTAAACCAGCGTCCGCACGCTGGAATCAACAATGTATATTGCAACCAGGTTTAGTGGAGCAAACCAGCGACCGCACGCTGGAACCAACAATGTATATTGCAACCAGGTTAGTGGAGCAAACCAGCGTCTGCACGCTGGAACCAACAATGTATATCGCAACCAGGTTTAGTGGAGCAAACCAACGTCTGCACGCTGGAACCAACAATGTATATCGCAACCAGGTTTAGTGGAGCAAACCAGCGTCCGCACGCTGGAACCAACAATGTATATCGCAACCAGGTTTAGTGGAGCAAACCAGCGTCCGCACGCTGGAACCAACAATGTATATCGCAACCAGGTTTAGTGGAGCAAACCAGCGTCCACACGCTGGAACCACAATGTGTATGCAATAGCGAGGAGAACAATGTCACCAGAGCGACAGCTGGAGCGCGAGACTCAGGAACTCGTACAGGTTAACCCGCGCAGTGCTGGAGCACAGGAACCCCGGAATACAGGCACACCGGAACGCTGGAACACTGGAACGTTAGCATACAGGAACACTGGAACGCTGGAACACTGGAACGTTAGCATACAGGAACACTGGAACGCTGGAACGCTGGAACATAGCATACAGGAACGCTGGAACACCGGAACATTAATGTACAGGAACACTGGAACACCGGAATGTAGCATACAGGAACACTGGAAACAGGCCCAGAGATCTGACAAGCAGGTCAGGCAGAGTGGAGTCAGAGACACCACGAAAGGGCAACCTGGAAGTGCTCAACCTGGGTTTAAAAAGGCTGTGTGAGGAGGACTAATGACAGACAGCCAATCACGAATACTCAGCAGGTGATAGACACAGAGCAGCACGAATCACGGGCACCGTGATACATATACTGCGGGATGGAATCTCCACATATGCCACTTGATGCCCTGCTTGCGATTCTCCTCCACCTCACTGTCATGTGTGGTCAGTGCACCACACAGTGTGTAATGGGTGGAGATGAACTGCCACATCCTAACATGAACAGAGTGGCTATCATTTGGTGGGAGAGGTAGCTATGAACAAGATGGATTGGAAGAGGATGTAGTTATCCTAGAGTAAGAAGGGGATGGTGATGGCAAGCTGGTGGTTTCACTCGGCATGGAACTTCCAGTCTGGATTTCTCTGTTCTTCCTCCTCTTTGATCACCGCCTCGCCTCTTGTTGCCTTTCTGGAGAGTCAGAAGGAACAGCAACAGTGGTCCTTGATTTATGTGGTGGGTATTTTGCTTTAATAAACATAAATGTCATGGTGTCTGTGTTTCATGTGTGATATCAGGGTGCTTGTGCCAAGGTGTGTTCCCTCCTTTCCTCTTCTCACTGACTTGTCACAAATTATGCGCAGTGTTGTTGGTGATGACTGCACTGTGCCTGCCCTAACAGAAAAATAGCCCCACACCCATGACTTCAGGGGATAGGGAGTAGGGGTGGGCAAAATGTGAGAGAAAATTCCTGCATGACTTTTTGTGAAAAACTGTCGATTTTTTTGCCTATTCAACACATTTTTCTCCTATTCTAACACATTCTAACATATTTTTCTCCTATTCTAAGATATTTTTCTCCTATTCCAACACATTTTTCACTATTCCAACACATTTTCCTATGTTTAATATGGTGTAACATTTCCCAGCACAATATTTCCTCTTCTGAAGGCTGTAGTGGAGAAACAAGTAGCTGGAAGTCAAAGTTCTGAGTCCTACAGCAACATATACCTTGAAAAATGTGTTAGCATGCAGAGTGCATTTGTCCATTGCCCACAACACTTACTTCCTGCTTAAGTGACACTGACACATATTCATGATGGTGAATTTACAATGTTTACTTCCTAATAGTTGTTATTGACAGGAAGTGACTCAGCAGTTTTATATCACATTCTATGGAGAAATGTTTGTCACTGACTTACCTCTCCATCCTATATAATAATTCGCTAAGTTGTGTGTAACGCCGGACATGCGCAGTAGACACTGCTGCGCGTGCGGCAGTCATGCGCAGTACAGACTGCCCGCGCCGCGGCTGATACAGAGCTGGGCGCTCGGAAGGAGCGTCCAGCTCTGTATCAGCAATGGCGCGGGCAGTCTCTGCTGCGCGTGACTGTCCCGCGACCGGCTGCCAGAGGCACTGTGGCCCGTGTAACGGGCTGTTCAACTAGTTAGAATATAACAGAATAGATCATTGAAATTTGACATCTAGAGAGTACTACTTATGTAAAAAAAACACAGGTTTAAACAGTAATAACTCTGGAAATATGCATCTTTCAGCAATGGGAGTACCTTTATTTTCGTAGCAGGAAACACCCTGAAATATATATTTTTTCATTAAAAAAAGTTTACTACTCATTTAAGTATAAAAATTGGATCAGATTCAGAGAGTTCCCAAGTCTAATAACAATATAATGTTCACAAGAAATGTGAGTAAGTCTGGGGTAACCAAGTACACCATCGGAGACATATAAAAATTATTCAGACGTCCATTGATTCAAACAGGACCCATAACCACTTCAGTGCCAGAGAGGTTTTAAAGATCTCTCATTCCAGGTCTTAAACACCCAGTTTACATCTATTGAATATTTTCCCTGGGGTGCATTTGGCTTGACCTAGGGCTGTATGCAGAAAAAAACATTTTTACACTGCACCACAAAGGACAAATTAACATTCCCATTGAATAGGTTAAATCAATGGGACTGTTGGGCGGTATTTGTCAGGTATATCAAAAAAGATAATATTAAGTGCTATTACAATTTATACAGAAAATGGATAAAAGAGAAACAACGTCCCAAGAATATAATTTATTCAGTACAATAATATAATACCATAAGAATCCTCCTTCATCCAAGGGTAGACAAAGATCCCCCGGGACCAGAGAGTGGACCCAAAATAGACTAACACTAGTGATGATTGAGCACCCCAATGCTCGGGTGTTCGGGTGCTATGACCGAGCGCCCCCGGAGGCTCGAGTGCTCGGCCGAGCACCCGAGCCCCATTGAAGTCAATGGGAGGACTCGAGCATTACACCAGGCACCCCCTGCTCTGATGAGGGGAGGGTGCCTGGTCCATAGGAAAAGGGCAGAAAATGATGGAAACACCACAGAAATGGTTCAGGGACAGCATAGGGAGGATGTCTGGATGCATCTTGGACTCCAACGTCGCTGCTGGGAACGATCTTTCGCCCGTAGTACGCCATTTTTACAGACTGACCGTAAAACACACAAAAAGGAAGATAAAAACGACTTTAGGCGAAAAATTGTTACCAAACAGTATTTGCTGTATATTCACTTGTATATCATCTGCAAATTCTGCAAAAAATTTCATCGATTTTTCGGAACTGGGGCCATGATTAAGAGGGAAACGTGCGCAGAGGCAAATTCTGCAAAAAATTTCCTCGATTTTTCTGAACTGGGGCCATGATTAAGAGGGAAACGTGCGCAGAGGCAAATTCTGCAAAAAATTTACTCGATTTTTCTGAACTGGGGCCATGATTAAGAGGGAAACGTGCGCAGAGGCAAATTCTGCAAAAAATTTCCTCGATTTTTCTAAACTGGGGCCATGATTAAGAGGGAAACGTGCGCTGAGCCGACCATCTAAAACATTATGGGTGAGGGTCTGCTGCGGAGCTGACCATCCTAAACATTATATGCGAAGGCCCGCTAGTGAGCTGACGCTATAAAACATTATATGAGAGGGCCCGCTAGAGAGCTGACCCAATAAAACATTATATGAGAAGGCCCGCTGGTGAGCTGACCTATACAAAAATTGTCAAACAGCACCCGCTGGTGAGCTGGCCCTATATAAAAATTATATCACAGGGCCCGCTGGTGAGCTGGCCCTATATAAAAATTATATCCCAGGGTATATGGAAGAGAGTCAACCATATACCCATTTTTTGGGTGGAAGGGGTGAATGGGAATACAGAGTATTCCCATCATTGTAAATAACATATCTAAAGTGACTTTATGTTCCCCCGGGGCTTTCCTCCAGTGGAGTGGAGAAGTCAGGGGAAATCCAGGCCTTGTTCATTTTTATAAGTGTCAACCTATCAGCATTTTCGGTGGAAAGGCGGATACGCTTATCTGTTATGATGCCACCAGCAGCACTAAATACCCGCTCAGACAGAACGCTGGCGGCAGGGCAGGCCAGCACCTCCAAGGCGTAGAGTGCCAGTTCATACCACGTGTCCAGCTTGGACACCCAATAGTTGTAAGGCACAGAGGGATCAGTGAGGACGCTGACACGGTCTGCTACGTACTCCTTCACCATCTTCCAAAACTTTTCCCTCCTTGTGACACTAGGCTGCGCATCAGGATGAGGGTGCTGGCGGGGTGTCATGAAGGTGTCCCACGCCTTGGAGAGTGTTGCCCTGCCTTTGTCGGAACTGCTGTGTGCTCCCCTTTTCTCCCCTTCTCGGTTGGCCAAGGTAGCACGTACTCTGCCGCCAGCGTTGTCAGATGGAAAATTTTGGAGCAATTTTTCGACAAGAACCTTCTGGTATTGCACCATTTTGCTTGTCCTCTCCACCGGAGGAATGAGAGATGAGAAATTCTCTTTGTAGCGGGGGTCCAGAAGGGTGAACACCCAGTAATCCGTGTTGTCTAAAATGCGTATAACGCGTGGGTCACGGGAAAGGCAGCCTAACATAAAGTCAGCCATGTGTGCCAGAGTACCAACAGGCAAGATTTCGCTGTCCTCACCAGGAGGATGACTCTCAATCTCCTCATCCTCTTCCTCCTCTTCTGCCCACCCACGCTGAAGAGATGGAACTAAAGTTCCATGGCTACCCTCTGTAGCGGAGGCAACCGTGTCTTCCTCCTCCTCCTCCTCCGCCTCCTCCAATTGTCGCTGAGAAGACGAAGTGAGGGTGCTCTGGCTATCACCTTGTGTAAGCTCTTCCTCCCGCATTTCCACCTCTTCCACATGCAAAGCGTCGGTTTTAATTGTGAGCAGCGAGCGTTTCAGTAGACACAGAAGTGGGATGGTTACACTGATAATAGCGTTATCGCCGCTCACCATCTGTGTCGATTCCTCAAAATTGCGTAAAACCTCACAGAGGTCTGACATCCATTCCCACTCCTCACTTCTGATTAGAGGAAGTTGAACGGAGAGGCGACGACCGTGTAACAGCTGGTACTCCACTACTGCCCTCTGCTGCTCACAAAGCCGGGCCAACATGTGGAAGGTGGAGTTCCAGCGTGTGCTCAAGTCACACAGCAGCCGGTGAGCTGGCAATTGTAAGCGCTGCTGCAGCTTCAACAGGCCGGCTGAAGCTGTAGATGACTTACGGAAATGTGCACACACGCGGCGCACCTTGGTCAAGAGATCATGCAAATTGGGGTAGGTTTTTAGAAATCGCTGAACCACTAAATTAAATACTGCTCGGTCTGGTGACTAATCCCCTGCAACAGCTCTGAGGCCGTGTGCTGTTTGTCCCCAAGGCAGATCAGCTTCAGCACGGCCTGTTGACGCTTCCCCACTGCAGTGCTACACTGCTTCCAGCTACCGGCTGATGGGTGAGTGGCGCTGCGCGCAGAGAATTCGGAGGTGGAAACGGAGGAGGAGGAGCCAATAACGTAGGTGCTGGCGGAAACCCTGATGGAGGTAGGGCCCGCAATCCTCGGCGTGGGTAGCACCTGTGCAATCCCAGGGTCCGAGTCGCTCCCAGCCTCCACGACATTCACCCAGTGTGCCGTCAGGGAAATGTAGCGTCCCTGGCCACAAGCACTTGTCCATGTGTCAGTCGTTAAGTGGACCTTCCCAGTAACTGCGTTGGTCAGGGCACGGGTGATGTTACGGGACACATGGTGGTGTAAGGCGGGGACGGCACACCGGGAAAAGTAGTGGCGGCTGGGGACTGCGTACCGAGGGACAGCTGCTGCCATCAGGCTGCGGAAGGACTCAGTCTCCACAAGCCTAAATGGCAGCATTTCGATGGCCAGTAATTTGGAAAGGTGTGAGGTTAGTGCTATGGCCTGTGGGTGGGTGGCTGGGTATTTTCGCTTGCGCTCAAATGCCTGGGGTAACGACATTTGGACGCTGCGCTGGGACAGGGAAGTGAATGTGGTCGCTGATGGTGCTTCAGATGGTACAGGTGCAGGGCGGGAGGTATGCGGGCCTGCGCTTTCGACAGGCGATTGGCCGGCACCGAAAACAGGGGGAGGGGGGGCAGTGGTGTGGCCTGCAGACACAGATTGGCGATCCGGGCGTTCCTCCCACTTATTACGGTGCTTGGATGCCATGTGTCGGATCATGCTGGTGGTGGTGAGGTTTCTAGTGTTCATGCCTCGGCTCATTCTGGTGTGGCACAGGTTGCAAACTACAATTTTTTGGTCGTCCGCACTTTCCTTAAAAAAACGCCATACCGCGGAACACCTAGCCCTTGGCAAGGGAGATTTACGCAAGGGGGTGCTCCGTGGAACATTTGCGGGCCGGTTTGGTGCGGTCCGCCTTCTTTCTGTAGCCACACCACTGCCTTTTCCAGCCTGTTGCGGTGCTGCAGATGGCTCACCCTCAGGACTGCTGTCATCGCTCGGCTCTCCACCTTCCCAGGTGGGGTCAGTCACCTCATCGTCCACCAAGTCCTCCTCCACTTCCTCACTCTGATCATCCTCCTCATTTCTTGATCCCACCACATACTCAGTCATTGACAACTGTATATCATCCTCCTCATCAAGGTCTTGAGACAGTAATAGTGGTTGATTTGATGGCAACTGTGTCTCATCATCATCATCATCCACTTCCTTTGACCTTAAATGCCGTTCACCTCTGTCATCTTCTTGTGATTGGGTACCCTCTAGAGGTTGTGAATCAGGGCACAAGATTTCATGTTCCTCTGCAAGCGTGCTTGGAGAGAGGTTCAAATTAAGGATTGGTGATGAGACAAGCTCCTCACTATATCCCAGTGTGGGATCACTTCTTTGACCAGACCCTCTATGGTGGGAGGAAGGATGATCAGGGTGAGGATTATGTTGACCAGACTCTTGGCTAGTGAGAGTGGACTTGGTGGAAGACAGGGTGGTGCTTAACCGACTGGAAGCAGTATCAGCTGAAATCCAACCGACCACCTGTTCGCAGTGGTCTGACCTCGAGAGTGATGTCCTGCGACGCCCTGTAAACTGAGACATGAAGCTAGGTATGGTGGATTTCTTTCTTTCTTGTGCTCTGGCACCAGGCACAGTTTCTACGCGTCCTGACCCGCGCCCTGAACTATCAGGATCACGTCCACTTCCCCGTCCCTTTTTACCCGCCTTCTTCATATTACACGGAATATGTGCTGCAAATCTGCAACTTTGCACACTAAACAGAATGTGCTGCTTATCTGCGGCTAGGCACAGTGAACAGAATATGTGACTTTTATTTTTAACACTTTGCACACTAAACAGAATGTGCTGCTTATCTGCGGCTAGGCACAGTGAACAGAATATGTGACTTTTATTTTTAACACTTTGCACACTAAACAGAATGTGCTGCAAATCTGCAACTTTGCACACTAAACAGAATGTGCTGCTTATCTGCGGCTAGGCACAGTGAACGGAATAAGTGACTTTTATTTTTTACACTTTGCACACTAAACAGAATGTGCTGATAATCTGCAACTTTGCACACTAAACAGAATGTGCTGCTTATCTGCGGCTAGGCACAGTGAATGGAATATGTGACTTTTATTTTTTACACTTTGCACACTAAACAGAATGTTCTGCTAATCTGCAACTTTGCACACTAAACAGAATGTGCTGCTTATCTGCGGCTAGGCACAGTGAATGGAATATGTGACTTTTATTTTTTACACTTTGCACACTAAACAGAATGTTCTGCTAATCTGCAACTTTGCACACTAAACAGAATGTGCTGCTTATCTGCGGCTAGGAACAGTGAATGGAATATTTGACTTTTATTTTTTACACTTTGCACACTAAACAGAATGTTCTGCTAATCTGCAACTTTGCACACTAAACAGAATGTGCTGCTTATCTGCGGCTAGGCACAGTGAATGGAATATGTGACTTTTATTTTTTACACTTTGCACACTAAACAGAATGTTCTGCTAATCTGCAACTTTGCACACTAAACAGAATGTGCTGCTTATCTGCGGCTAGGCACAGTGAACGGAATAAGTGACTTTTATTTTTTACACTTTGCACACTAAACAGAATGTGCTGCTAATCTGCAACTTTGCACACTAAACAGAATGTGCTGCTTATCTGCGGCTAGGCACAGTGAACGGAATATGTGACTTTTATTTTTTACACTTTGCACACTAAACAGAATGTGCTGCAAATCTGCAACTTTGCACACTAAACAGAATGTGCTGCTTATCTGCGGCTAGGCACAGTGAACGGAATATGTGACTTTTATTTTTAACACTTTGCACACTAAACAGAATGTGCTGATAATCTGCAACTTTGCACACTAAACAGAATGTGCTGCTTATCTGCGGCTAGGCACAGTGAACGGAATATGTGACTTTTATTTTTTACACTTTGCACACTAAACAGAATGTGCTGCAAATCTGCAACTTTGCACACTAAACAGAATGTGCTGCTTGTCTGCGGCTAGGCACAGTGAACGGAATATGTGACTTTTATTTTTTACACTTTGCACACTAAACAGAATGTGCTGCTAATCTGCAACTTTGCACACTAAACAGAATGTGCTGCTTATCTGCTGCTAGGCACAGTGAACGGAATAAGTGACTTTTATTTTTTACACTTTGCACACTAAACAGAATGTGCTGCTAATCTGCAACTTTGCACACTAAAAAGAATGTGCTGCTAATCTGCAACTTTGCACACTGAACAGAATGTGCTGCTAATCTGCAACTTTGCACATTAAACAGAATGTGCTGCTAATCTGCAACTTTGCACACTAAAAAGAATGTGCTGCTAATCTGCAACTTTGCACACTAAACAGAATGTGCTGCTAATCTGAAACTTTGCACACTAAACAGAATGTGCTGCTAATCTGCGGCTAGGTACAGTGAACGGAATATGTGACGTTTTTTTTTTAAACTCTGCCCCCCAAAACAAAATATATCTGCTGCCCCCACACACAGTAGTCCTAAAAAGGACTTTTGGGTCTTTTTGTTGTTCAAACGCACTTTTTTTCTGCCTACACTGACTTTCCCTTCCTATCCTCATCTCTCCCTGGCTAAGACTGAGCCGAACTCGCTGGTGAGGTGCTATACAGCACCCGATCACGGGTTCTGGCCAGCCAATCAGTGTAATGCCAGCAGCCAACATGGCTGCTGGCATTACACTGATGTCAGAGCCTCCCCGCACGTTTATTGGCTGCGCAGCAGCCGCGAAACGTGCGGGGAGGAGACCCGAACATGGCGGGCGAGCACATGCGGTACTCGTACGAGTACCGCCATGTGCCGAGCAGAGCGATGCTCGAGCCGAACCAAGCTTCGGCCGAGCATGCTCGCTCATCATTAACTAACACCCATCTGGACAAGATGTCCAAAGAGAAAAACTTCCCTAGGAAACAGGACCTTGGACTAACAATTGTCCAGTTCAGGAACAGACACCATGGATCCACGTTGTCCACAATGGCCCAAAGTCTCTCAAAGAGAGAAAGAGAAGCACATCACAAGGAAAAAAATCGGAAAAAGAAAACTAATTCCTATACAGAAAATAGCTGTACTCCAGTGTGTAGAGATCTCCAGTATCACCCAATAGGATTACCACATCTAAAGGGCGACACTCCCCACCCACCATCAACACTCCGTCCACAGACAAACAGAGAAACACTACAAAGGACCCTCAGTAAGGTCAGAGGAGTTCACTCATGCAATGTAACCAAAAAAATCCGTTTCAGACCACGAACCTCCTATGCCCAGTAAACTATATACATTATACACCAAATCAAACACAAATGAGAGATATAATATAATCAATCTTATTAGTCACTATGGGTAAATGTAGCATAGCTGTATGATGAAAATGAGTATACAATATATATGCACACCCCCAAAAAAATATAAAAATAAATAAATAATAAAAAAATAAAAAAGCTGGTCTGTACCGAGGTTTAGACTGAAATATCCTTGAGTCCTACAGAGTGAGCACCAGATGGAATCCAATAGTATTTCATATAATGATCAGTCTCAACTTTGTATCCACTATATCAGGGCTGCCCAAGTTCAGTTCAGGCCGGCTTTCATCTTAATTTCCCCCACTTCACTGCTGAGTGTATCAATATCTCAGATCATATCCACGTTCTTCCAAAACTGCGGCACAAGTCTAAGGACTCCTTTTTATCCAAAGCATTTTGAAGCACACCTGCCTCTTCCTCAGGGACGAAAACCACTCCTTAAAGGAATAGTAATACTCCGTTTTATCTTTATTTTATTTTGTGGGCATTAAAAAAACATGAAGAACAATGTAAGTCTTATCTCTCAAACCTTTATGGTTTGAGAGATATTCACAAGCAAAGTTTCCCCTCCCGCCCCATTTACCTAGTGTAAGCCATCTCTTCTCAGATGTGGAATGCAGTCCATAAACCAGATAGATAACAGAAGGGGACAATCTTCTTCCTATGAGAACAATGAAAGCCTTGCCCCCCTTGACAAATCCTAATCATCAGGACCCATAAGTATCTCATATTCAATACCCTCTGAGACAAGAGAGGGTATTGAGGGTATTGAACATGAGATACTTATGGGTCCTGATGATTAGGATTTGTGGATCACCCTATAACATGTCTAAATCATATATTAAATCTTTGGAATAATGTCTTGAGATCGGATGATTTGTATCGGAGCAAATAGAGGACATTAATTATGAGGTATACGATATTAAGGAGAGATCCCGATTTTAAAGACCTTCAATCATTTTCCCGCTTCAGCATAAGATCGATCACATTATATTAATCATCTTTTTGCTCTGGGGTTGCTGTTTTGTGAATCTGGCATCCTAATTATTTGTACTGGGTTGCCTTGAGTCAGCTCTTATTGAGTATGACAACTCCTGGATATAACTGTGGTGGGCATTGTCTTGCCTTGCCATCAGCCGGCAGGGCAGATGTTTGGTGTATTGTGTATATTGGTTGCTTAGCAACCTTACGTAGCGATCTGACGTCACTGTCCTCCAGATGCAGGTTGCGGCAGATTCGTTTTTGGCGCAATTCTAGCCACGAGGAGAGTGGGGTAGGTGGTTATTTTTTGATACTATATATATGTGTATTTTTTCTGTTTGCAAGCTGTTTGCCCTGAGGAAGGTCCTGTGTGGACCGAAAGCGCTAGGCTTGATGGATGCAATAAATTGATCTGTTCACTTTGCTGCTTTGAGTGCTGTCTCCCGCGACGCTTGGAGTTACCCGTGCTGAGTACACTTTAAGATTATTAATTATATATGGGACATGCACTGATTGAATTAATTCTTTTGATAAAGTTTTGTGAGTGCTGCTGTCGATTCTTGCATATATATATATATATATATATATATATATATATATATATATATAAAAGAGAACACAAAAAGACAAATAAAAAGTAATAAATAAATATATGATGAGATCTCTACCTATACCATATATAAATTATGCATCTAGAAAGTACTCGATACACCTCACCTCATTCATAAAATATAATTCTAATATGTATGCATTTCTCCATCAATAGGTATGATGTAGTTGGTTTGTGCCAGCATGGCACCTCTTTATATGAATGAATACAGCCTTATAGGTATAATCGGAGTGTCAGGTGGATGTCCAGTCCTTTACAAAACAATCTACTGTACAACTCACCGGCATTCAGAGGAGAAGTAAGTAATCTAAATGTCATGATAGTTTTCCTTTCCGCTTAACTCCTTGGATGCTAGTGATGTCTCATAATGCATTGGAGTTGTCTCTAGCATACAAAGGGTAAAAGAAAAGCATGCAATGTGGAAAATGTAGATCAACATTTGGAAAATGCTTGTGTACACACAATAAATCC
The DNA here is from genome assembly GCA_037306005.1 of Rhinophrynus dorsalis. Taxonomy (NCBI): domain Eukaryota; kingdom Metazoa; phylum Chordata; class Amphibia; order Anura; family Rhinophrynidae; genus Rhinophrynus; species Rhinophrynus dorsalis. The sequence continues at coordinate 41,938,350 of CM074720.1, forward strand.
TAAGCCCTCCCAATGAATAAACAGATGCTGTGTACCCATAATTTCCTTATGTAAGTAAAGATACAGGTTCAGCCAGTATTTAGGCCAGGTTTGTTGAACTCAAATACAATCGAGGGTCACATACTCAACATTTCTCCCTATGGTGGACTGCAACATTATTTACATGTTATTATATACAGACTAGCAATGTGGGACGGCGCCGCCCGTCAGGCTATATAGTGAATTAATGCACACACATGGATACAAGACACGCACACAGAGGCACACACACGCAAATGCACACACATGCACTGAGATGCATAAAGAGCGACACAGTCATACACACATACATTCAATGCACAACATGCAGACACACAGAGTGTGATACAGACATGCAACACACACACACACAGTGTGGAACACACAGGCACACACAGAGACACACACACACACACAGGAGTAAGTCATAAGGGGGTGACTTATGTGTCATTGTAATGAGTTTGTGTTTGTACTTATGCCTCCACTGTGGCATTCATTCATATAGTTGATCCCTAGCCTGTCCCTCTTGTAATCACAGAAACACACATCATCTGACAGTTCCAGCCTTTTTACACACACACACATACACACACACACACAAAACAACAAACATACACACAAACACATACAAACACACACACACACACACACACACACAAACACACACACACAGAAACAACATCACACACACACACACAAAACAACAAACACACACACACACACACACACAAAACAACATCACACACACACACACACAACAACAAACACACACACACACAAAACAACATCACACACACACACACACACACACAAACATACACACATGGTCTCTGTCTCCCTCTCCCTTCCTCTTCCTTCATAAACCAACAATCAAACAGAATCCTTAAAAAAAAAACTAAAATTATCGAATAATGAAAGGAATATAGTTAAAAACAATTCTTTATTACAAAACTTAAAAAAAAGAAGAAATTATATAACAGACATCTATTGGAATACATTAAATATACAAAACTCTCTACAATATATATTATGACATTAGCATAAGCCCTATAGTCCTATATAGTCCTATATAAAGATAAAAAACACAAATGGTAAAATCTCAAAACTATACGTTCACCTGTGAAAATGAGTACATATAAATCCTGTGTTAAATTAACCTGCTCCATGTGAAAAGGGTGAGCTGATGGTTACGGGCACAGTATCATCATATAACCATTCACCTACATTATTTGTAGTCAAGATATTTCAGTATATATATATCACCGGATTCAATATTCAAGTTCTGACTATGGGGATAAATTAAAGGGATAGTAATGTTTCACAATAAAAGCAGCTCCAAGTAATCTTCATAGTATTTGGGCCATGGAGAGTGTTATTTCAGTACTGTCGGAGCTGTAGTTCAAGAGTAATTGAATGATAAAGTATCCCCCTCCCGCCCCTTTTACTGATGTAACACTGCTCACCTCAGAACAGCAAGACTGACCGGATGGATCGCAGACAGGGACAATCTTCAGTGAGCATAAGGGAAAACCTGAAAAACCTATCAAGTGGGACAGGATTTTCATTGTTCTCACACGCACATACTCTAGCTAAAGTTGGGTGATAGATTCCCAGATCACTGCCACAATATATCTATTTGTTGTGTTCCTAACCAACAGTTTACCCTTTTTACATGTGGCAGGTTATGGGAGCACCTACAGTTTAGGATTCCGTTTTTATGTATTTAAATGAACATTCTCTTTCATTACCCACATTTTTTGATCACTCTGGTTTAGTCTAGGGGTGCATTTGAAAGGTAATCTTTCTCTCCGTGTCTAAGCAGAGACTAAGGTTATTCTTTTGAGTATATTACTGTTGCACCCTATCTATAATATCTGGCAGTACCCAAGAAGTTGCGGTAGTGCAGTTTGTCTTTGTATTTTGAATAGCAGTTGCCTACTCTGCCTATATGGAAATCCGGCCCTGCGAAACTTAAATCTCAGATAAGACTGAAAGGGTGACATGTAAAGCTAGACTGCTTTGGTGAAGTTTGAAATTCACTGCTATTAGTTTGACACTAACCTGGTTATAGTATCCGGACTGCATACATACCAACACATCAGTGAACTTTACACCCTCATCAATGTCTCTCCCCTAACCTTGCATACCTTATTATTTGTGCATATGTAAAGTGTGTCTTATTTGACAAGGTGAAGCACACAAATATGTACCATTACATTTAATCTTAATGCATCATCCCCTGAAAAAATTATAGTGCAATCCAATTGTATCATAGGGGAGAAATAAGCATTCCCCAAATTGACATTGATTTAAGTGGGTCTTTTAACCATTTGAAGGGTATAGAGCTAGGGGTTAAAGGACTCATTTACAACAAAGATAATGTATGAAGCAGTTAATTTGCCCCACAATTACTCCACTTTATATATTTACAATCTAAACCAGGTGTGGAAAATTGCTGTTAATGATGCTAAATGCTCTTTCCTATAGGTGTAATATGTTTTTTTTTTTTTTTTTTGCATAAACCATTGAGTTCCAGAGGGTGTGCAGCAGAATTTGAAGTATTGCATGGTACACCCCTCTGGCATGCTAAATGTTAATGTCCATTTAAATTGGTGGTATAGGAAGCGGCATTAGCAGCAGGAATAGGGAGGTACTACTGCCACTCAGTAAATCATAGGTAAGACCTCACCTGGAGTACTGTGTACAGTGCTGGAGATCACATCTCCAGAAGGACAATAACCATTTGAGTGCCAGAGGGGTGTGCAACGCATTGCTAAGCAATGTGTTGCACACCCCTCTGGCACTCAAATGGTTAATGAACTGGAGGCAATTCAGAGAAGAGCTTCTAAAATGGTGCATAACACCGAGTACCGGAATACACTCAAAGAACGTAATATGTACAGCTTGGAAAAAAGGAAGGAAAAGGGTAATATGATACAAAATCTTTAAATATATTAAGGGATTTCATATCATTCAGGAGTGAAGAATTTTTCAGAAAAAAGAGAAATACCAGAACAAGAAAATATGAACTAAAGTTAAAGGGTGCAAAATCCAAGTCATGTGGGTAAATACTACTTTATAGAAAGCGTGATAGACTCAAGGAACAGCCTTCCAGGAAATTTGTTAAAAACAAATACTGTAAAGGAATTAAACAATGCCGGAATAGGTATATGTCTATTCTGAGAAGTATGTATGTCTATTCTGAGAGGTATGTAAGAATGTGTCATTTATATGATAGGGAAATGGGCAGACTGGATGGACCAGAGGGTTATGATCTTCAGTCTAAATCTATGATTCTATATAACTGCAAGTTAAGGAGGTCTATAAATACAGGATAAAATTATCTTCCTAAAAGTTTTTTCTTCTCTTTTTAATAAATGGTTGTTACGTGAGCTAAATATAACCCAAAGAAACTCTAAATGAGGTGAAAAGAATGGCATTTAAACAAAACCCATAAGCCTATCAGTCTGTGGTAACACGTCTCATACTGATAAAAGGTTGAGGGTTTCTCATTGTACAGGGTCTGGTGGAAGGAAGTAAAGAAATGTTGCACTAGAACACTCGCTGCCTCTTCTCTTCTGAAATGTCAACTCCTGCAGTGATGATATATAACTCTGGTTTCTCTTTCTTAGAAAAGTTAAGATGTAGTGCACCGCAGGTTAAAGCTTTCATTGAATAAATGCAGACATGGGTACAAGCATTGTAACAGGGTACCCCCGTGGAGGTAAATGTGTCCTGCCACTTTAAAGTATTAAGTACCCTTTAGAGTACAGGGCCCCTTTAAATAGGTACCAAAATGTAATTTATACAGATTCTTGGCGAGCTCAAACTAGCATTATCAATAGTATTCAAATACTTACATATGTGTGTAGTTAGGAGTCCACCTAGAACTCTTTCGATGGGAACTCTATCTATGGGAACACTATCAATGGGAACTCTATCGATGGGAACTGTATCGATGGGAACTCTATCGATGGGAAATGTATCGATGGGAACTCTATCTATGGGAACACTATCAATGGGAACTCTATAGATGGGAACTGTATCGATGGGAACTCTATCGATGGAAACTCTATCAATGGGAACTGTATCTATGGGAACTGTATCGATGGGAACTCTATCTATGGGAACTGTATCTATGGGAACTCTATCGATGGGAACTCTATCTATGGGAACTGTATCGATGGGAACTCTATCTATGGAAACTCTATCGATGGGAACTGTATCTATGGGAACTGTATCGATGGGAACTCTATCGATGGGAACTGTATCTATGGGAACTGTATCGATGGGAACTCTATCGATGGGAACTGTATCTATGGGAACTGTATAGATGGGAACTCTATCTATGGGAACACTATCAATGGGAACTCTATCTATGGAAACTCTATCGATGGGAAATGTATAGATGGGAACTGTATCTATGGGAACTCTATTGATGGGAACTCTATCTATGGGAACTGTATCGATGGGAACTCTATCTACACTGTAACCTCTCACGAGCAGGGACCTTTGATCCTTCTGTTCTCCACATCCGATTGTACTATTTAATACCTCTGTACGTCTATTCCCAATTGTACAGCACTGCGGAATAAGTTGGCGCTATGTAAATAAATAATAATAATAATATCTATGGGAACTGTATCTAAGGGAACTCTATTGATGGGAACTCTATCGATGGGAACTCTATCGATGGGAATAAATGGTTCTTAGCCCTTTAAGGACCAAATGGGTGGGCAGCCTCTTGAGAAGCAATGCGTTACCTTTCACCACTTCACTGCTTTACCTCTCCCCTCCCTCTCTTGCACCACTTTGCCATTCAGCATACCCCTCCATTTCATTGATTTGACTCTCTCTCTCTCCCTTTTGCCAACCCCCATTTTCTCCATTTCGACATCCCCTTCACTTTGACTCCCCTTCAGATCCATTCCATGTGGCAATTTTCTCTCCACCCTCAGGCCACTCCTGTTTTCCCACATGATCCTGAACAAAGGACAAGAGAACATTGATACAGGCTATTAAGAGTTTCTTCCCATAGTAAGGTAGACAGGCAATGCTACTACACTCTTGTAGTTTACTTTTTGCATAGTATCTCCGGAACATGTGTGAGAAAGAGAGAGTTTATTATATGTGTGTGTGCATGTGTGTATGTGTGTGTGTGTGTAAGAGAGATAGTGTGTGTGTGTGTGCGTGAATATGTGTGTGTGTGCATGTGTGTGAGTATGTGCGTGAGAGAGATAGCGTGCATATGTGTAAGTATATGTGTGTGTAAGAGAGAGAGAGTGTGTATGTGTGTGTGAGTACATGTGTATGAGAGTATGGGTGTGTGTGTGTGTGTGTGTGTGTGTGTGTGGATTCTAATGGTGTGTGTGGATTCTAATGGTGACATGAACACCTTCTCAAAATAGTAATATGTCCCTGTCCAGTTATTGACTACAGCAGAACTGTATGAAGTACATATTCCTAAGAAATTCCTTTTTTTGAGCAATTAAGAGCTAATTATGTTAAGAGATAAAGTTTCCCATTACGGTTTTAGCTGGGCTTCTATCTGTAGCCTGGAACGAGTTATGGGGTGGCATTTAGCCTTTTATTCTTCCTCGATTGACGATACCAGGTCCTCTCTATAGGATCTGGTTCCCGAATGTACCTCTTTAGTGTTTATGGGTTCAGTTCTTCCATTGCCTGAGATTTTATGGTGGCACTCTTGCTGCAGTCTCTGGACATCTTTGGTCAGTTTACCATAAATTTCCATAGGATGCTGTGGAAACAGCACCACTGTAAAATTCCAGGCCATAGAGGTACTGCACCCAAGAACTGCAAATAAGAGCAGCAATAACTTTGGAATACAACATCTTTCAGCTCTGGGAGTAGCCTTGATTTTCTTAGCAAGACAGTGGCGTAACAATAGGGGTCATAGGGGTCGCACCTGTGACGGGGCCTGTCACTCTAGGGACCCCCTCGCCCGCAGCAGTTGCTTAGCTGATCTCCCACTCGGCGCGCCGTTTTAGTAATACAGAGAGCTGGAAGATGACATCATCTCCCAGCCTCTGCATTACTAGAGCGGCGTGAGGGAGCTTCAGTTCTAGAGATCTGTGCCGAAGGAGGCACAGATCTGTCAAGCCACACCGCTAGACCACCAGGGACTGGAGGTAGGGGTATTGTGGAATGGGCAATGTGGAGATGAAGGGGCAATGTGGAGATGGGGGCATTTTGGAAGGGGAAATGTGGAGATGAAGGGGCTATGGGGGAATTGTGGAAGGGGCATTGTGGAGATGAAGGGGGCATTGTGGAAGGGGCAATGTGGAGATGAAAGGGGCATTGTGGAAGGGGCAATGTGGAGATGAAGTGAAGGGGGCATTGTGGAGATGAAGGGGGCATTGTGGAAGGGGCAATGTGGAGATGAAGGGGGCATTGTGGAGATGAAGGGGCATTGTGGAAGGGGCAATGTGGAGATGAAGGGGGCATTGTGGAGATGAAGGGGCAATGTGGAGATTGGGGGGCAATGTGGAGGTGGCCAATGTGGATGAGGGGGCCAATGTGGTCGGGGGGCCCATGGCAATTCTTGCACCAGGGCCCAGTGGCTTGCCTCTGATTATGCCCTGGAATATATATTTTTCAACATTACATATCACTATGCCTTTAACGAGTCCAATTACAAGACCTTTACCCAGAAGAAATGCATAGGGGTTTTCCTAATATCCAGTCATGCCAGGTATACATAACATTTGGCCGGCATACTGACAATGACGTGTTACTTGAAACCTGTTTTTCAGCTGTTTGGTATGTTATTATGTACAGTGAATGATCCATATCACAGCAGACGAATCAGAAATATTTTACCTTTTCTAAACTAGAGGTCACCATGAGGCATTTGTCTGGGTTCTCACCAAATAATAAATCACCACTAACCTTCATTTAGCCAGAGACTTGTAATGGCCTCCAAAAATCATTACTGTGTGGACTGGGTCTGAAAAAGTAACCGTTAACCCTTTGCAATGCATGGCGTACTCCTCTGGCACTCAAAGGGTTAATTGCTACTGGGTATCAAGTCCATGGACACACACACACACACACACACACATCAATTTTTTTGTAGGACTAAATGCCAAATTCCTCCTACTAGTCTTCTTAGGAAGCCTTCAGCAAGAGTTTAACCCATTGTGTGCCAGAGGGGGTAGGCAGTACATTACTTCGCAGTGATTTGCATACCCCTAAGGCACTCAAAAGGTTAAGGTACTCCTACACAAGCAATAAAGCCTAATATTCAATTCTAATTACAGACTGATATTGGAGAATCATTCCACCCATAACTGATTCAAAGTGGCCATTTTTTTTCTGACTGGATTATGATAAGTGGGGGCGGGGTTTATTATTTGGTGGTGTCCATGCATTTATCTCGTTCTGTTTTTGTAAAGTATAAATGCTATACATTAATTATTATAAACCGAGGGACTCTCAATAATATTCTTCACTCTACTGTAGAACAGAAATATGATAATATAGCATGTTCACAGTGAGGCTGATGTAAGAAACCAGGGGGAGAGATGTACTAAGCAGTGATAAAGTAGAGATGACTTCTCCACTGATATCACTACTCAAATTCCCATGTTATTCTATGGAGCCAATGCACTAACATTTCTTCACCTTTGGAGATCTTAGTGCATAGGCGCTATAGAATATCAGAGGACCTGGAGAAGTGATATCACTGGAGAATTCATCTCCATTTTATCACCACTTTATCACCTTTTTATCAATGCTTAGTGCATCTCCCCCCAGGAACGATTCTGGGACAAACCATCAGCACTGTAGGGAAAAAATAAACATTCACATTAATTTAAATGGGTTTTTTTAACCCATTAATGCTAGCTACATCTCCAATGCTTTGCTCCTTAACAACTTAAGGACACTTGACATGCCAGGACCGTCATTCCGGTCCTTGCGCTTCATGGAATTCTGGGATAGCAACATGGCTGCAACTTGCTCTGCCGTCCCAGAGATCAAATGACTCAAAAAATATAAATAAATAAAAGCCCATGGGAGGTTTTTAAGGGGTTAATACATTTGGCGACCTTTATAGCGTTCAAGGAGTTAAAATCCCCATGTATATCAATGGGTATTTTGGGAATTTTTGTTTCTGTTTATTCCCTATAGAGCAGTTGGTTTGCTCCAGGATTGCCCCAGCTCTTACTACTACATCAGACTCCTTAAAGGGATAGTAATGGTTACTTCTAACAAAGCTTAATTGAGTACATATGAAAAACATAAATGCAGTGACCTACCTCCCATCTCTCAAACATGTATAGTGTGAGAGATATAAGCTTATAAAGTTACCCACTCCCGCCCCTTTCATAGATGTCATCGCTGTAGCTGACACGGAGATTCTGGTCCTGGGACCGGCCAGCGGCTCTTCAGCAGAGCCAAAATAGCTCTATCTAGAGGGAAATACTTAATTGGAACGGTCTACAAAGTGTGCCTGGTTTGCAAGCACACTTTGTAGACCATTCCAATGAAGTATTTCTCTCTAGATAGCGCTATTTTGACTCTGCTGAAGAGCCACTGGCTGGTCCCAGGACCAGAATCTCCGTGTCAGCTACAGCACTGACGTCTATGAAAGGGGAGGGAGTGGGTAACTTTATAAGCTTATATCTCTCACACTATACATGTTTGAGAGATGGGAGGTAGGTCACTGCATTTATGTTTTTCATATGTACTCAAGCTTTGTGTAACCATTACTATCCCTTTAAATCTATGAAAGAAGGTGCAGTCATGAGAATAAAGTACATTCTTGTGGCTTTATAAAAGAGGAGAGCTTTGCTCAAAGTATTAAAGTAAGAAGCGTGTATATTACATAGAAGTTTGTTAACCCTTTTCAGTGTGTTGCACACCCCTCTGGCATTCAAAGTGTTAAACAGACCAACACCTTGATGCTTAATAGCACATGCTTCTAAACGTCTAAACATTCTTCTAAATTAAGGGCAAAGTTAGCGAATGTTCATAAATTAATGGCATAGTTAGAGAACGCACCTAAATTAACGGCAGTTAGCTAGACGTATGAAAATGTATGCTAATAGCTTTGTTGAATTAGGCACAATCACTAATACTCTCACAGAATAGCAGACATTTTAGCCACGTTCACGTTTTGAACACATTCACAAAAAAAGTAAAAACGTTCGCTAATTCTGAAAAAGTATTCTCAATTCAGTGACATTTTCATGCTAATTCCTTGCCCAAGGACAGAGGCGTAACTAGACGCCACCGGTCCCTGGTGCAAGAATTGCCATGGCCCCCCCCCCCGACCACATTGCCCCTTCCACAATGCCCCCTTCATCTCCACAATGGCCCTTCCACAATGCCCCCTTCACCTCCACGTTGCCCCTTCCAAAATGCCCCCCCTTCATCTCCACATTGCCCCTTCCACAATGCCCCCTTCATCACCACAATGCCCCCATCTTCACATTGCCTCTTCATCTGCACATTTCCCCTACCTCCAGTCCCTGGTGGTCTAGCGGAGAGTATTTACAGATCTGTGCCTCCTTCAGCACAGATCTCTACTACGGAAGCTCCCGCGCGCCGCTCTAGTAATGCAGAGGCTGGGAGATGATGTCATCTCCCAGCGCTCTGTATTACTAGAGCGGCGCGCTGAGTGGGAGATCAGCTAGGTGACTGCTGCTGGCGAGGGGGTCCCACGCGGCGGCCGGGCCCCTTGAGTGACGGGCCCGGTCGCAGGTGCGACCGCTGCGACCCCTATTGTTACACCACTGCCCAAGGATGTGCAATGGCAGATACAATGGATACATTTAAGAGAAGATTAGATATTCTGTAAAATCTCAGGTATAATATGCACCTGTGTATAATACGCAGGTGTATATTATACCCAAGATTTTAGGGGGAAACAAGTGTGTCTATGTATAATATGCACCCTTGTTTTCCCGTATCACATACAACCAAAAAAATGCCAATTTTCACTTCTTCCCTCCCTGCTTACCCATGGGTGCCTCTCCCCCTCCGTAGCCCAATTTCAGCATCTTAACAGGGTTCCAGTGGGCGGCATGCTTGCATCCGCCTCCTGCTTCCAGCATCACCCTGTCAGGACCTCCTATGCCCAGCCAGCGATCCTCACAGGGCAGTACCATAGATCCAATGCGCATAGTGGATGTATGTGCATTGGGAAGAATTGAAAATTGGCATTTTTTTAAAAATGCATTTTATCTTGTGTATAATACGCACTCTCCAATTCACGTAAGGTGAAGAGGGGCAAAATTGTGCGTACTATACTCAAGCTTTTATGGTATTTCTTTGACAAGGGAACATATAGGGTTATACTGTGTATTAATAAGCAAAAGAGGAAGTTCAGATAAAGACTAACTTATCTGTCAGCAGGAAATCTTATATAATTATATATTATGCCCTGTATATTTGTCTTTTATTTCTGTTGAACAAAGACTTTAATTTAGCAGGGAATTATAACAATATTTAGTTTAGCAATATCAAATAAAGATTTTAACTCAACCTCCACTTGACGTTGTAGCAATAGTCTCCTAGTGTGGTTTAGGTAGACCCATTGACTGTGATATATTAGTCCTACAGCAATGTTTTTTTAGTGTTCTCGATGTTAAAACAAATATATTTTTTGTCGAAGCACTGTCACAAAAATCAGACATCAAAGGAAAGTCTAAAATTATTGTGAAACAGCTCTGAGGGCAATGTTGTTAAAGGTAAATAGAATTACCTGACTCACAATATAAATATATATATATATATATATATATATATATATATATATATATATATATATACACTACTGATGTTGAAATCTCTGTACAGAGGCTTGACATTAGAACATAGGGCGATGCATACCTCCCAAGTGTCCCTCTTTCGGAGGGACATCCCAGTTTCAGACCCAAATCCCTCTGTCCCTCTTTCCCACCCTGGTGTCTCTCTTTTTAGGAGATCAGATTGTGTGGTGTATATAAGTGTATCACATTGTTCCACAGCAAGAAAACTCACATTAATGATGGTATAAACTTCAGTATATGTTATTATAAATTAGTCTCTATAAATAAAATATTTTAGTCTTGCTCTGAATCATTTATTCCGTTACACAAAATGGTGTCAGTAGATCATGACATAACCTACAAATTCATAGTACTGCCCCACCCACAAGAAACTCCCCCAGTCACACCCCCTAAAACACAAGTGTCCCTCTTTGGCCATTTGAAATGTTGGGAGGTATGGCGATGCAACATAGTGACATAGTTAATATGTTGAAGAAAAAACTATGACATCAAGTTTAGCCCATGCCATATCACCCCTTTTAATCCTGAAGAAGGCAAAAAAATCCCACTGAAACCAATTCCTTTCTGACTTCAAATGGCAGTCATATATTTCCCTGGATCAAGATTCTACCTGATTTGAAATTCTCAGTATTATTATAAGTTAGAAAGGTATACGTTACTTTTTTAAAGCAATTACATTATCTCTAAACACAGCATCCTGAGGCAGAGAATTCTATCACATACTACTCTTTCTGTAAAAAAATCCCTGCTTCTGTTTTAGTCGAAAGCGCCTTTCCTCTAGTCTTAAAGCAGAACTACCACCCCTTAGAAACATGGCCCCAAATAATTGCCCATCTGGTGACTAGCTGCTCAGTAGCGTTAGTCACCAGAATTATTACTGCGTTCATGAGATTTATAGACTGCTCCGGGAATGACAGGCAGGAAACAGCACAGACATCTTCCCATGGTGACGTCTGCGCGCCTGCGCTGTCAGTTCCGCCTCTTAGAGCAGGATGGGACTGACAATGCAGATGCACAGAAGTCGCTATGGAAAGATGCAGTTTCCTGCATGTCATTCCCAGGGCAGTCTATAAATCTCACGAACGCAGTAATAATTCTGGCAACTAGCACTACTGAGCAGCTAGTCACCAGATGGGTAATTATTTGGGGCCATGTTACTAAGGGGTGGTAGTGCTGCTTTAAGGGATGACTTCTTGATTTTTGTCTGCTAATTTCTTTGAGTAAATGATTCCTTGGAGAGTTTTTGTATTGGCTTTGAGTATATGTGTAAATAGTAATCATATCACCCCTTAGAAGTCTCTTCTCTAATGTAAACATGCCCAGTTTGGCTAGTATCTCTTTATAAATCAGATCCTCCTATCACTTTATTGGTTTTATTGCAAATTTCTGCACTTTTGCCATTTCAGTATGTCTTTTTTAAGAACTGAAGAAACTGTAATCCAGCATCCAAAAGCAATGCTACATTTCTTTTATGAAAAAAAAAATATATCTGCTATAGGACTTTTACTGCAGAGTAAACCAGTGTATTCCCACTGCTGAAGAGTTCTCATTTACAGTTATTCAAACTCAAACACATTTTATATATATAGCAGGCTGTTCTCAACAGTGCCATCAAGTGTCCAAAAGGCAAATGGCTTCCTTTATAGTGCATTCCATCAGCAAGTCTGGGTCATAGACTATGGCTCTGCATAGTAAGTGATAGGAACAGCCCCACCTGGTGACTACAATAGAAAATGTATGTATGTATATCTTTATTTATATGGCGCCACACAGTGTACACAACACCCTACAATAGACATAAGTTACAATAAATAAGAGGGGATAAAATAAGTGCAACATTCATGGAAACCTTAGGAAAGAGGTCCCTGCCTCAAGGAGCATACAGTCTACATGGGTAACAGGAGACAGATAACACGGTATGAGGGTATCAAGTGCTGAGTTTGGCCAAAGGTAGTGCATGATCCTAGTGCTCCAGAAGATAAGATTTCAGGGTAGACTTAAAGACAGAGGGAGATTGTTCTAGAAGTAAGGAGAGGGGTATGGAGTTCCATAGGTAGGGAGCGGAAAGTGAAAAAGGTTTGAGACAGGAGAGGGCAGAGGGTGTGGATGGTGTAACAAGAAGTGCATTGTGTGCTGAGCAAAGGAGGTGGCTGGAAACATAAGAGGAGATGAGGGAAGAGATGTAAGGAGGGGTAGCAGTGTGGAGAGCATTAAAGGTGAGAAGAAGGACTTTGTAACTGATGCATACATTTCCCAGCTATGCGATTACCCTTGTTTTATTCAACAGCCTATTTGAGGTCTACAGGATGCCTAAGGATTATGGGAGAAAAGCCGATATGCAAAGCAGCTGCAAACATTTTTCAATATTACGTTGTTTAAATCTTTTGTCTTTCCCAAAAACAATGCGTTGGATGACCCTCTGGTGCTCAAAGAGTTAAAGAGAATACAAAATTGCCTATATGCTGTGTTAGCCATTTGTTTGCAATATATAGAACTTTTAAGAAATCACCCTTTGTTGCTGGCACATTGTGGAACTTTATGCTAATTAGTATAGGTTGCTGAGTCAATGCTTCCACACATAGAGGCTGATGTACTAAGTAAAAGTGGTATAATTCTGCATCAAACCAATTGCACAGTAGGGAACAAATACAAATACCCATTGATTTAATTGAGCTTTAAACCCTTGATTGCAGTGCATGGAAAATTCTCAAGCATTCAAGGGGTAGAAATCCCAATTAAATCAAAAGGATGTTTTATTTGCTCCCTATGGTGCAGTTGCTATGCCCAAGATTTGCACCAGTTTCTCAGTACATAAGCCTCCTTGAGCTATGAATGAATCTAGACACAGAGTAATAGCACTGAGCAATGTGTTTGATCTGGAACAGAACTAATTAGCATACTTTGCAGGCATTTAGCATAAATTGCCACACATAAAGGTTAATTTCTCAAAAACTATTTATTAGGCAGAAATATGGGTAATACAACATACAGGCAGGTCTCTCTATAAAACAAACTAAACTTGTCTTAGGCTGACAGGTTCATACTAACCCTTTGAGCTCCAGAGAGATATCCAATGCATTGCAATGAAATGCGTTGGATAACTCTCTACAGGGGAGGGCTGGCCTGGGGGGCAATGGTCACATGTCTGAGATGGTGGGCCACTGCCTCACTCAATCTCCTTCTTGCTGTTGTAACTGGAGCTACACTAGTGATACCTCAGAGCTTACAATCCAAATGGAGATGCACTAGTGATACCACAGAGCTTACAATTGAAATGGAGCTACACCAGTGATATCACAGAGCTTACAATTGAAATGGAACTCAACTAGTGATACCACAGAGTTTACAACTGAAATGGAACTAAACTAGTGAACCACAGAGCTTACAATCCAAATTGAGCTACACTAGTGATTCCACAGAGCTTACAATCCAAACGGAGCTACAATAGTGATAGCACAGAGCTTACAATCCAAATGGAGCTACACTAGTTGCATAGTCCATTTCCCTTGTAAGTTATATGGTATCACTAGTGTAGCTTTACTTAAATTGTAACCTCTGTGATATCACTAATGTAACTCCATTTCAATTATGTAAGTCTTTGAGACTGCTCTGCTATTTTCCTGTTCGGGCTTCCTTACCTGGTCACCATTTTTTCCAGATTCTGATTGGAGCGCTAGGGTTTATCTTCTAATCAGCCTTGTGCTCAGCGCTCGATTATTCATGCTGTTTGGTGGTGTCTGGCATATTTTGTTTCCTGACTGCTGTTCCGGTATCTGACCCTGGAGTGTTTTGACCTGGCTTTGGACATGTTCCGGCTCCTGATATTGATGACCTCCTGGCTTGTCTGACTCTTCTGTTCGTTCCCTCCATTGTATCTGACGCCCCCAATAAGATTACTTTTGCCTGCATCTTTGACTCTGCTTTTGCTCCTTCTCCGATAGACTCATTTGCCCCTGGTAATTAGGCTGGTTTGACTATCCGCTGTGCTCCAGCACTTGCTCGCTACTCCCCGGCTGCCTGTGGCTCCCTCAGAAGGACGTCCTGTTCCCAGAGGGTCTCTACCTTTGGTACTGCTCCCCCTACATCTCTCCCTGGCCGTTCCGTTATGGGCGTCCCGTTGGGTCCAGGCCTTTTTGGCGCTTCTCTTGTCCCTGTCCTCCTTCTGCTCTTGCTCCGGACGCTCCCTTGGAGGTTCTGTGTCTCCCAGTAGTCTAGCCGGTGGTTTCAACTGCTGGCTATTCCTCGTTGAGGTGATAGTCCTTCCTGGTGGTTGTTCTGGTTGGTCCTCACAGTTGGTGCTCCGTTGGTTTCCACGGTCCACCGCGTGGTGCAGCCCACCATCGGGGCTTGAGCTATTCCTTCTGGTTCCCTCCTTTCGGTATGGCCTGTATACTGGTGGACCCGGGACCTGTTCCCTAGCCGTAGGGTTGAGATTGAGGTGTCCGTCTTGTCACCTCTTCTAGGGGAGGAGCTTCAGAATACTCTCCAGACGGTAGAGGTCTTACCCCACATCTGGTGCCTTGCTGTGGTCCGCCGTTTCCTTTGGGGTTGCTTTCCGCGGAAGGTCTCCTTTTCTACTTACCTCGGGCAATTTACCTTGCCTATTTCCTTAGTGGGTCCTCTCGGAGTTAGGGAAACCTTGGTAGTCAGTGTTGGCTTGCGCTTCTGTGTTCCGGGGGCTCACTCATTCCTTGGGGACTTTGTGAGCATCCAGTGTTGAGCTCAGTTCTTTGCCTTGGGTCTATTGGTGGTCCCAGCCCACTTTAGCCATTATTGACCTATTGTTCTGAGCCTCTCTAGTCTTAGCTGGTCCGCTGTTGGGTTCTGATCTGGATTTCTGCTTCGAGCATTTGGGGTCCTTCTCATCCTCTGCATTAGGGTCCAGTTGGCTTTAGGGCTCGGTCTCTGTACAGTGCATCCTTGCCTTCATCCTGGTCAGGGTCCCGGCTCAACTGGGATCAGACATCTGGCATTACAGCCAGCACCTTTACTCCAGCTTCGGCCACTGCAAGGAGGCAAGGGTCTGTCTCTGTTCCTGGGCTATGCACCCCAGCGCCGCTCCTCAGCTTCGGACCTAGTTCTTTCTTCAGATTCGCTACAAACTGTATGTTACATGGTATCACTTGCCTTACTTCATAACATTAATGCCAATTTTAATATTAACAAAAGGTGGTAGACTGGGACAGTGGGCTGTGATGATGGTAGAAATGTGTCATTTGACTGTATTTGCTCCCCAGGCAACAAGTTACCAGACCTCCCATACCTCTCTTGGACTCAATTGGCTATATCTATCATGTTTCATTCATGTAATAATATTTAACAATGGCCAGAACAGTTGACTGTGCCCATACAGGGTTGCACTTCATCATTGTGCTTATTCACTGTAGCAGTGGTACTTCTTTAGACTGTAATGATACAGATATGACTCTTCATGTTACAGTCTATGGAGGATGTATGCACCAGTCTGTAAATGCTGACCAAGACTTTAAAGTGTTACTGATCCATGAAAGCTGGCTTAAGAAACACTGGACCAAAGAAAAGACAGGAAATCTGCTTGCCTATCAGTGGGGATTTCAACACAATTGCAGTGTCTCCTTTAGAACACATATACAAGAATACAAATATGTTAATACAAGAAGTATAAATGATTGTAGTATTCAGTTGTCAGTGGGGATTTTAATCACACTTTGAAGAGTAAGCCCTAATGGCAGTGACTAATAGAAAGATCAGGGAGCCACAATACAGCAGGGTTTAGTCCCCTTAACCCTGTATTGACGATAGGGGCATGCAATGCATTGCTTCACAATGAGTTGCATGCCCCTTGTTCCTTAAAGGGACAATATTCATGTCTCCTCTGATCAGTATCAGTTTACCTCTCAGTAAGGATATAAAGGGATAGTAATGTTTCAAAATAAAATCTGCCCCAATTAATCTTCATAGTATTTGGACCATGGAGATTGTTATTTCAATACTGTCAGAGTTGTAGTTCAAGAGTGATTGAATGATAAAGTATCCCCCTCCCGCCCCTTTTACTGATGTAACACTGCTCACCTCAGAGCAGAAAGGTGGTGTCCAGGTGGATCATAGAAAGGGATAATCTTCAATGACCTCAAGGAAACACCTGAAAAACCTGTCAAGATTGTTCTCACAGTAAAAGATTGTCCCTTGCTGCGACCTGTCCGGTAAAGAGACCAGATTCCACTTCTGAGGTGAGCAGTGTTACATCAGTAAAAGGGGAGGGAGGGGGATACTTTATCATTCAACTACTCTTGAACTACAACTGACAATATTGAAATAACACTCCATGACCCAAATACTATGAAGATTAATTGGAGCTGCTTTTATTTTGAAACATTACTATCCCTTTAACACCCCTAGATGCAAGGTATTGTGAATGTCATCTCTATCATCCAAAGGGTTAACCCTTAAGACCGCATGAGAAATAGGTGCCAAAGAAAAACTGTGGAGCAATTTTGGGGCAAAGCAACTGCACAATAGGGTAAAAATAAGATTCCAACTGATTTAAAGTGGGCCTTAACCCCTCCACACACACACACACACACTGAATGATTGAGAGGTCCTCTATCCATTGCTTTGTAGAACACTAGCATTCAAAGGAGAAAAAAGGTTTCAATTAACAGAATACTGTATTTGATCACTAGGATGCAGAAGGTTTGCCCCAGAAGTCCTCTACTTTTGTCTGTACGTAAGAACACTTCTTTTCCCATAGTATGTGACTGCCGTGCAAACTCAGGATTTACTATTGAACTGTCATGCTGGTAAGAGCATGTGTGAAAACGGCAACGTCAAAATGTCACCAGTGTGAAAAGAGAACATTTAGAATGTCACCTTTAAAATGTCACCCTAATCCACCCCCCCAAGTCTGACAGTCACCTGACCCTACCCTATGTACCCTAACTCAGGAATTAACCCTAACCCAGTGGCATCCAGATTTTTCATTTGTGGGCCTTATGATCAGTAACCCATTCATGTAAGGGCCCCATTTGTTTTTCTTGATAACAACGGTGAATTATAGCCTGTCAGCTATTCTAAAATATGGATTTTTAGCAATAATACAAAAATGTTTAAGGCAGAACTTTCACCTGCTATAAAGTCACCCTCCAAAAATTCAGCATATGGCGACCAGTAGTGTTGAGCGAGCATGCTCGGCCGATGCTCGGATCGGCTCGAGCATCGCTCTGCTCGGCACATGGCGGTACTCGTACGAGTACCGCATGTGCTCGCCCGCCATGTTCGGGTCTCCTCCCCGCACGTTTTGACGCTGCTGCGCAGCCAATAAACGTGCAGGGAGGCTCTGACATCGGTGTAATGCCAGCAGCCATGTTGGCTGCTGGCATTACACTGATTGGCTGGCCAGAACCCGTGGTCGGGTGCTGTATAGCACCTGACCATCGAGTTCGGCTCAGTCTGAGCCAGGGAGAGCTGAGGATAGGAAGGGAAAGGCAGTGTAGGGAGGAAAAAAACAAAAATTGTGAAAAAAAATAACCAAAAGTCCTTTTTAGGACTACTGTGTGTGGGGGCAGCAGGTTATTTTGTGTGGGGGGGAAAAAAAAAAAAAAAAAAAAAAAAAAATATTCTGTTTAGTGTGAAAAGTTGCAGATTAGAGCACATTCTGTTTAGTGTGCACAGTTGCAGATTAGAGCACATTCTGTTTAGTGTGCAAAGTTGCAGATTAGAGCACATTCTGTTTAGTGTGCAAAGTTGCAGATTAGAGCACATTCTGTTTAGTGTGCAAAGTTGCAGATTAGAGCACATTCTGTTAAGTCTTCAAACTAAAATATCAAAGTCACATATTCCATTCAGTGTGCGTCGCCGCAGTTTAGCAGCACATTCTGTGTACTGTGCAGAGTTGCAGAATAGGAAGAAATACTTTTAAGTCTTCAAACTAAAATATCAAAGTCACATATTCCATTCAGTGTGCTTCGCCGCAGTTTAGCAGCACATTCTGTGTACTGTGCAGAGTTGCAGAATAGGAAGAAATACTGTTAAGTCTTCAAACTAAAATATCAAAGTCACATATTCCATTCAGTGTGCTTCGCCGCAGTTTAGCAGCACATTCTGTGTAGTGTGCAGAGTTGCAGAATAGTAAGAAATACTGTTAAGTTTTCAAACTCAAATATTAAAGTCACATATTCCATTCAGTGTGTGTCACCGCCATTTAGCAGCCTATTCTGTGTACTCTGCACAGTTGCAGAATAGTAAGAAATACTGTTAAGTTTTCAAACTCAAATATTAAAGTCACATATTCCATTCAGTGTGTGTCACCGCCGTTTAGCAGCCTATTCTGTGTACTCTGCAGAGTTGCAGAATAGTAAGAAATACTGTTAAGTTTTCAAACTCAAATATTAAAGTCACATATTCCATTCAGTGTGTTTCACCGCCGTTTAGCAGCCTATTCTGTGTACTCTGCACAGTTGCAGAATAGTAAGAAATACTGTTAAGTTTTCAAACTCAAATATTAAAGTCACATATTCCATTCAGTGTGTGTCACCGCCGTTTAGCAGCCTATTCTGTGTACTCTGCAGAGTTGCAGAATAGTAAGAAATACTGTTAAGTTTTCAAACTCAAATATTAAAGTCACATATTCCATTCAGTGTGTTTCACCGCCGTTTAGCAGCCTATTCTGTGTACTCTGCACAGTTGCAGAATAGTAAGAAATACTGTTAAGTTTTCAAACTCAAATATTAAAGTCACATATTCCATTCAGTGTGTGTCACCGCCGTTTAGCAGCCTATTCTGTGTACTCTGCAGAGTTGCAGAATAGTAAGAAATACTGTTAAGTTTTCAAACTCAAATATTAAAGTCACATATTCCATTCAGTGTGTTTCACCGCCGTTTAGCAGCCTATTCTGTGTACTCTGCAGAGTTGCAGAATAGTAAGAAATACTGTTAAGTTTTCAAACTCAAATATTAAAGTCACATATTCCATTCAGTGTGTGTCACCGCCGTTTAGCAGCCTATTCTGTGTACTCTGCAGAGTTGCAGAATAGGAAAAAATACTGTTAAGTTTTCAAACTCAAATATTAAAGTCACATATTCCATTCAGTGTGTATCACCGCCGTTTAGCAGCCTATTCTGTGTACTCTGCAGAGTTGCAGAATAGTAAGAAATACTGTTAAGTTTTCAAACTCAAATATTAAAGTCACATATTCCATTCAGTGTGTTTCACCGCCGTTTAGCAGCCTATTCTGTGTACTCTGCACAGTTGCAGAATAGTAAGAAATACTGTTAAGTTTTCAAACTCAAATATTAAAGTCACATATTCCATTCAGTGTGTGTCACCGCCGTTTAGCAGCCTATTCTGTGTACTCTGCAGAGTTGCAGAATAGTAAGAAATACTGTTAAGTTTTCAAACTCAAATATTAAAGTCACATATTCCATTCAGTGTGTTTTACCGCCGTTTAGCAGCCTATTCTGTGTACTCTGCACAGTTGCAGAATAGTAAGAAATACTGTTAAGTTTTCAAACTCAAATATTAAAGTCACATATTCCATTCAGTGTGTGTCACCGCCGTTTAGCAGCCTATTCTGTGTACTCTGCAGAGTTGCAGAATAGGAAAAAATACTGTTAAGTTTTCAAACTCAAATATTAAAGTCACATATTCCATTCAGTGTGTGTCACCGCCGTTTAGCAGCCTATTCTGTGTACTCTGCACAGTTGCAGAATAGTAAGAAATACTGTTAAGTTTTCAAACTCAAATATTAAAGTCACATATTCCATTCAGTGTGTATCACCGCCGTTTAGCAGCCTATTCTGTGTACTCTGCAGAGTTGCAGAATAGTAAGAAATACTGTTAAGTAGTGTTGAGCGAGCGTGCTCGGCCGATGCTCGGATCGGCTCGAGCATCGCTCTGCTCGGCACATGGCGGTACTCGTACGAGTACCGCCATGTGCTCGCCCGACATGTTCGGGTGAAGAGGATCTGTGCCGGAAGAGGCACAGATCCGAAGACGCTCCGCTGGACCACCAGGGAATGGAGGTACGGGGGCATTGCGGAGATGAAGGGGGCATTGCGGAGATGAAGGGGGACATTGTGGAAGAGGGGCATAGACTCTATGCCCCTCTTCCACAATGTCCCCCTTCATCTCCGCTATGCCCCTCTTCCACAATGTCCCCCTTCATCTCCGCTATGCCCCTCTTCCACAATGTCCCCCTTCATCTCCTATGCCATAGCGGAGATGAAGGGGGACATTGTGGAAGAGGGGCATAGCGGAGATGAAGGGGGACATTGTGGAAGAGGGGCATAGAGTCTATGCCCCTCTTCCACAATGTCCCCCTTCATCTCCGCTATGCCCCTCTTCCACAATGTCCCCCTTCATCTCCGCTATGGCATAGGAGATGAAGGGGGACATTGTGGAAGAGGGGCATAGCGGAGATGAAGGGGGACATTGACCAGGCACCCTCCGCTCATCAGAGCAGGGGGTGCCTGGTTTAATGCTCGAGTGCTCCCATTCATTTGAATGGGGCTCGGGTGCTCGGCCGAGCACTCGAGCATCAGGGGGTGCTCGGTCAGAGCACCCGAGCACCCGAGCATCGGGGTGCTCGCTCATCCCTACTGTTAAGTTTTCAAACTCAAATATTAAAGTCACATATTCCATTCAGTGTGTTTCACCGCCGTTTAGCAGCCTATTCTGTGTACTCTGCACAGTTGCAGAATAGTAAGAAATACTGTTAAGTTTTCAAACTCAAATATTAAAGTCACATATTCCATTCAGTGTGTGTCACCGCCGTTTAGCAGCCTATTCAGTGTACTCTGCAGAGTTGCAGAATAGTAAGAAATACTGTTAAGTTTTCAAACTCAAATATTAAAGTCACATATTCCATTCAGTGTGTTTCACCGCCGTTTAGCAGCCTATTCTGTGTACTCTGCACAGTTGCAGAATAGTAAGAAATACTGTTAAGTTTTCAAACTCAAATATTAAAGTCACATATTCCATTCAGTGTGTGTCACCGCCGTTTAGCAGCCTATTCTGTGTACTCTGCACAGTTGCAGAATAGTAAGAAATACTGTTAAGTTTTCAAACTCAAATATTAAAGTCACATATTCCATTCAGTGTGTTTCACCGCCGTTTAGCAGCCTATTCTGTGTACTCTGCAGAGTTGCAGAATAGGAAAAAATACTGTTAAGTTTTCAAACTCAAATATTAAAGTCACATATTCCATTCAGTGTGTGTCACCGCCGTTTAGCAGCCTATTCTGTGTACTCTGCACAGTTGCAGAATAGTAAGAAATACTGTTAAGTTTTCAAACTCAAATATTAAAGTCACATATTCCATTCAGTGTGTTTCACCGCCGTTTAGCAGCCTATTCTGTGTACTCTGCACAGTTGCAGAATAGTAAGAAATACTGTTAAGTTTTCAAACTCAAATATTAAAGTCACATATTCTGTGTAAGATGAAGAAGGCGGGTAAAAAGGGACGGGGAAGTGGACGTGATCCTGAAAGTTCAGGGCGCGGGTCAGGACGCGGAGAAACTGTGCCTGGTGCCAGAGCACAAGAAAGAAAGACATCCACCATACCTAGCTTCATGTGTAATTTTACAGGGCGTCGCAGGACATCACTCTCGAGGTCCGACCACTGCGAACAGGTGGTCGGTTGGATGACAGCTGATACTGCTTCCAGTCGGTTAAGCACCACCCTGTCTTCCACCAAGTCCACTCTCAGTAGCCAAGAGTCTGGTCAACATAATCCTCACTCTGATCATCCTTCCTCCCACCATACACGGTCTGGTCAAAGAAGTGATCCCACACTGGGAAATAGTGAGGAGCTCGTCTCATCACCAATCCTTCATTTGACCCTCTCTCCAAGCACGCTTGCAGAGGAACATGACATCTTGTGCCCTGATTCACAACCTCTAGAGGCTACCCAATCACAAGAAGATGACAGATGTGAACGGCATTTAAGGTCAAAGGAAGTAGTGGATGATGATGATGATGATGAGACACAGTTGCCATTAAATCAACCACTATTTCCGTCTCAAGACCTTGTTGAGGAGAATGTTATACAGTTGTCAATGACTGAGTATGTGGTGGGATCAAGACTTGAGGAGGATGATCAGAGTGAGGAAGTGGAGGAGGACTTGGTGGACGATGAGGTGACTGACCCCACCTGGGAAGGTGTAGAGCCGAGCGATGACAGCAGTCCTGAGGGTGAGCCATCTGCAGCACCGCAACAGGCTGGAAGAGGCAGTGGTGTGGCTACAGAAAGAAGGCGGACCGCACCAAACCGGCCCGCAAATGTTCCACGGAGCACCCCCTTGCGTAAATCTACCTTGCCAAAGGGTAGGTGTTCCGCGGTATGGCGTTTTTTTAAGGAAAGTGCGGACGACAAAAGAATTGTAGTTTGCAACCTGTGCCACACCAGAATGAGCCGAGGCATGAACACTAGAAACCTCACCACCACCAGCATGATCCGACACATGGCATCCAAGCACCGTAGTAAGTGGGAGGAACGCCTGGATCGCCCATCTGTGTCTGCAGGCCACACCACTGCCTCCTCTTCCCCTGTTTTCGGTGCCGGCCAATCGCCTGTCGAAGGCGCAGGCCCGCATACCTCCCGCCCTGCACCTGTACCATCTGAAGCACCATCAGCGACCACATCCACTTCCCTGTCCCAGCACAGCGTCCAAATGTCGTTACCCCAGGCATTTGAGCGCAAGAGAAAGTACCCAGCCACCCACCCACAGGCCATAGCACTAACCTCACACCTTTCAAAATTACTGGCCATCGAAATGCTGCCATTTAGGCTTGTGGACACTGAGTCCTTCCGCAGCCTGATGGCAGCAGCTGTCCCTCGGTACGCGGTCCCCAGCCGCCACTACTTTTCCCGGTGTGCCATCCCCGCATTACACCACCATGTGTCCCGTAACATCACCCGTGCCCTGACCAACGCAGTTACTGGGAAGGTCCACTTAACGACTGACACATGGACAAGTGCTTGTGGCCAGGGACGCTACATTTCCCTGACGGCACACTGGGTGAATGTCGTGGAGGCTGGGAGCGACTCGGACCCTGGGATGGCACGGGTGCTACCCACGCCGAGGATTGCGGGCCCTACCTCCATCAGGGTTTCCACCAGCACCTACGTTATTGGCTCCTCCTCCTCCGTTTCCACCTCCGAATTCTCTACACGCAGCGCCACTCCCCCATCAGCCAGTAGCTGGAAGCAGTGTAGCACTGCAGTGGGGAAGCGTCAACAGGCCGTGCTGAAGCTGATCTGCCTTGGGGACAAACAGCACACGGCCTCAGAGCTGTTGCAGGGGATTAGTCACCAGACCGAGCAGTGGCTCTCGCCACTCAACCTGCAACCAGGCATGGTTGTGTGTGATAATGGGCGTAACTTGGTGGCGGCTTTGGAGCTCGGCAAGCTCACACACGTACCATGCCTAGCGCATGTATTTAATTTAGTGGTGCAGCGATTTCTAAAAACCTACCCCAATGTGCATGATCTCTTGACCAAGGTGCGCCGCGTGTGTGCACATTTCCGTAAGTCATCTACAGCTTCGGCCGGCCTGTTGAAGCTGCAGCAGCGCTTACAATTGCCAGCTCACCGGCTGCTGTGTGACGTGAGCACGCGCTGGAACTCCACCTTCCACATGTTGGCCCGGCTTTGTGAGCAGCAGAGGGCAGTAGTGGAGTACCAGCTGTTACACGGTCGTCGCCTCTCCGTTCAACTTCCTGTAATCAGAAGTGAGGAGTGGGAATGGATGTCAGACCTCTGCGAGGTTTTACGCAATTTTGAGGAATCGACACAGATGGTGAGCGGCGATAACGCTATTATCAGTGTAACCATCCCACTTCTGTGTCTACTGAAACGCTCGCTGCTCACAATTAAAACCGACGCTTTGCATGTGGAAGAGGTGGAAATGGGGGAGGAAGAGCTTACACAAGGTGATAGCCAGAGCACCCTCACTTCGTCTTCTCAGCGACAATTGGAGGAGGCGGAGGAGGAGGAGGAGGAGGAGGAGGAAGACACGGTTGCCTCCGCTACAGAGGGTAGCCATGGAACTTTAGTTCCATCTCTTCAGCGTGGGTGGGCAGAAGAGGAGGAAGAGGATGAGGATATTGAGAGTCATCCTCCTGGTGAGGACAGCGAAATCTTGACTGTTGGTACTCTGGCACACATGGCTGACTTTATGTTAGGCTGCCTTTCCCGTGACCCACGCGTTATACGCATTTTAAACAACACGGATTACTGGGTGTTCACCCTTCTGGACCCCCGCTACAAAGAGAATTTCTCATCTCTCATTCCTCCGGTGGAGAGGACAAGCAAAATGGTGCAATACCAGAAGGTTCTTGTCGAAAAATTGCTCTAAAATTTTCCATCTGACAACGCTGGCGGCAGAGTACGTGCTACCTTGGCCAACCGAGAAGGGGAGAAAAGGGGAGCACACAGCAGTTCCGACAAAGGCAGGGCAACACTCTCCAAGGCGTGGGACACCTTCATGACACCCCGCCAGCACCCTCACCCTGATGCGCAGCCTAGTGTCACAAGGAGGGAAAAGTTTTGGAAGATGGTGAAGGAGTACGTAGCAGACCGTGTCAGCGTCCTCAATGATCCCTCTGTGCCTTACAACTACTGGGTGTCCAAGCTGGACACGTGGTATGAACTGGCACTCTACGCCTTGGAGGTGCTGGCCTGCCCTGCCGCCAGCGTTCTGTCTGAGCGGGTATTTAGTGCTGCTGGTGGCATCATAACAGATAAGCGTATCCGCCTTTCCACCGACAATGCTGATAGGTTGACACTTATAAAAATGAACAAGGCCTGGATTTCCCCTGACTTCTCCACTCCACTGGAGGAAAGCCCCGGGGGAACATAAAGTCACTTTATATATGTTATTTACAATGATGGGAATACTCTGTATTCCCATTCACCCCTTCCACCCAAAAAACGGGTATATGGTTGACTCTTAATCTTCTCATCCTCCTCTTCCATATGCCCTGTGATATAATTTTTATATAGGGCCAGCTCACCAGTGGGCCCTGTGATATAATTTTTATATAGGGCCAGCTCACCAGCGGGCCCTGTTTGACAATTTTTATATAGGTCAGCTCACCAGCGGGCCTTCTCATATAATGTTTTATTGGGTCAGCTCTCTAGCGGGCCCTCTCATATAATGTTTTATAGCGTCAGCTCACTAGCGGGCCTTCGCATATAATGTTTAGGATGGTCAGCTCTGCAGCAGACCCTCACCCATAATGTTTTAGATGGTCAGCTCAGCGCACGTTTCCCTCTTAATCATGGCCTCAGTTCTGAAAATCAAGGAAATTTTTGGGAGAATTTGCCTCTGCGCACGTTTCCCTCTTAATCATGGCCTCAGTTCTGAAAATCAAGGAAATTTTTGGGAGAATTTGCCTCTGCGCACGTTTCCCTCTTAATCATGGCCTCAGTTCTGAAAATCAAGGAAATTTTTGGGAGAATTTGCCTCTGCGCACGTTTCCCTCTTAATCATGGCCTCAGTTCTGAAAATCAAGGACATTTTTGGGAGAATTTGCCTCTGCGCACGTTTCCCTCTTAATCATGGCCTCAGTTCTGAAAATCAAGGAAATTTTTGGGAGAATTTGCCTCTGCGCACGTTTCCCTCTTAATCATGGCCTCAGTTCTGAAAATCAAGGAAATTTTTGGGAGAATTTGCAGATGATATACAAGTAAATATACAGCAAATATTGTTTGGTAACAATTTTTCGCCTAAAGTCGTTTTTATTTTCCTTTTTGTGTGTTTTACGGTCAGTCTGTAAAAATGGCGTACTACGGGCGAAAGATCGTTCCCAGCAGCGATGTTGGAGTCCAAGATGCATCCAGACATCCTCCCTATGCTGTCCCTGAACCATTTCTGTGGTGTTTCCATCCTTTTCTGCCCTTTTCCTATGGACCAGGCACCCTCCCCTCATCAGAGCAGGGGGTGCCTGGTGTAATGCTCGAGTCCTCCCATTGACTTCAATGGGGCTCGGGTGCTCGGCCGAGCACTCGAGCCTCAGGGGGTGCTCGGTCAGAGCACCCGAACACCCGAGCATTGGGGTGCTCGCTCATCACTAGCGACCAGCTTCATAATAGTTCTATTAGCTCTCAGAAGTACCTGATTCTAAAGTAATCCTTAATCTTTGGAGACTGATGGCCAGGTTAGTGCCGTCTGCACGCCTGCATCGTCAGTCCCTTGCGGTGCCTTTCTCCACAGTGCAATGCCTCCTAGAGGAGACGGGGACTGACAGCGCAGGCGCACAGATGTCTCTCAGACCAGATTTCTGCACTGATGCCTGGGTTCCTGTCTCCAAACACTAAGGATTACTTCAGAATTTGGTACTTCTGAGAGGAAACAGAACTATTATGAAGCTAGTCGCCATATGCCTCATTATTGGAGGGCGACTTTATAGAAGTTCCGCTTTAATAAACTGTATCTCTAAAAAAGTGCAACGTTTTAGGACTACTGCTAGTCTTTGTTGATATCAGTGAGAATGCTGATATTTTACAGACAACTATCCCCAGACTGTACAGTATCAGAAGGTGGGTGGTTAGTGTCACGGTATCACGGTGCCCGTGATTGCTGCCTTTGTGTGTCTATCACCTGTAGGGGGCTCCCATTGGCTGCCTGTCTTCAGCCCGCCCCAATTTGCCTACTTAGACTGAGTCTGGGCACCCTTTGGTTGCCCTTTCATGGTGTCTCTTGGCTGCTTCTACTCTTATCATGTTCCTGAAGCTCTATGGGCCTTAGCTGTGTTCCTGCTATCCTGAGTCGTCCAGTTCCTGAGTCTCCTGATCAAGCTGTTCCTGGTTCCGTGTCTGATCCGGTTGGAGTCGCCAACGTTGCTGCTTCATGCTGCCAGTCCTCGTTGCCGTTCCTGATCCGGTTGACCATCGTTGTGCTGGTTCCTGTTTCATCTTCAGCGTCCAGTTTCCTTTTCATCTGTGGCGGCTGTGATCTCCGGTCGCTCAGGCGACATCTTTACACTGTTGGTTCCCAGCGCGCGGGCGTTGGTTCGCTCCACTGCCTTTCGGCTTACTATACATTGAGTCTGTTGGTTCCCAGCGTGTGGGCGCTGGTTTGCTCCAATGCCTTAAGGCTTACTATACATTGAGTCTGTTGGTTCTCAGCGCACGGGCGCTGGTTCGCTCCACTGCCTTACGGCTTACTACACATTGAGTCTGTTGGTTCCCAGCGTGCGGGCGCTGGTTCACTTTATTGCCTTATGGCTTACTATACATTGAGTCTGTTGGTTCCCAGCGCGCGGGTGCTGGTTCGTTCCACTGCCTTACGGCTTACTATACATTGAGTCTGTTGGTTCTCAGCACGCGAGTGCTGGTTCGCTCCACTGCCTTACGGCTTACTATACATTGAGTCTGTTGGTTCCCAGCGCGCGGGCGCTGGTTCGCTCCACTACCTCACGGTTTACTATACATTGAGTCTGTTGGTTCCCAGCACGCGGGCGCTGGTTCGCTCCACTGCCTTACGGCTTACTATACATTGAGTCTGTTGGTTCCCAGCACGCGGGCGCTGGTTCGCTCCATTGCCTCATGGCTGACATCATAGTGACACCGACGGTCCCTGGTACGCGGGCACGGGTTCAATTCATGCTGTCCAGTCCTAGACAGCTAGTTATTTGTCCAGTACACGGATACTGGTGTGTGCAGTATACCTGGTATTACCACTATCTCATTTAGCCTCCATATGTCATCTCCATAACTGTCATT
This sequence comes from Rhinophrynus dorsalis, assembly GCA_037306005.1. Lineage (NCBI taxonomy): Eukaryota > Metazoa > Chordata > Amphibia > Anura > Rhinophrynidae > Rhinophrynus > Rhinophrynus dorsalis. The sequence continues at coordinate 41,966,868 of CM074720.1, forward strand.
GTCATCGGACAGTCATTGAGGCTATAGTAGTTGACATCATCTCCTTTAAGGCTGCCTTGCCCGGTATATTGGTAAGGCCGGTAGAACCTTCCAGTTATCTCCATTTTGGGTTGCCTTACCCAGTATTGGCAAGGCCGGTAGAGCTTGTATCATATGGTGTTCCGTTAGGCTGCCTTGCCCGGTATATTGGCAGGGCCGGTAGAGCCTGTATTATATGGTGTTCTGTTAGGCTGCCTTGCCTGGTATATTGGCAGGGCCAGTAGAGCCTGTAAACTCCTGGTAGTCCATTGGCTGCCTTGCCAGGTATATTGGCAGGGCTGGTAGAGCCAGTTTCTCCTTGTATTCTGCTAGGCTACCTTGCCCGGTATATTGGCAGGGTCGGTAGAGCCACCTTTTCCCATTGCTTGCCCAGACTGCCTTGCCCGGTATATTGGCAGGGCCGGTAGAGCCTTACTCGCTATTATTGCCACTTTCCTGTCATTTCTATGTATGTGTATGTAAATGTATGAGATCCTATGGGTTTGTCTTAAACTTTTCAATAAAGTTGTGTTTTTACCTAACTTTGCGTCTAAGAGTCTTAACAAACCGTGACACATGGTTTCCCAGGAACAAACCAGGAGTCAGTACGGTATAGTAAAATAATTTTAATAAAACTCAAAATAAGGTATCACACAGAATAAGACAACTGAAAGAGGCAGAGGGTCACGAGCCAGGCTAGCGATGCTATCAGAAATAGTAAGCTGCCAAAGATGGACCTCACTGCTGGACACTAGGCCTCAGCCACTGGAAGTCTCCGCTAGGACCAGGAGCTGGAACAGGAGCCAGAACAGGAGCAGGAACTGGAACTCAATATCCTCAAGCTGGATCAGCGAGATGGCTACCTTACTCATGCTTGCCAGAGTAGTAGTATCAGATACCTGACTCTCGCCTGCAGTCAGAATAATAGCGAGTCTACCAGAGCCCCAGGTCCGCACCAGATTGGGTGTCCGCTATGTACAAGGAGTAGGCAGGAGAATAGTCAGACAGAGCCACAGGTCAGCACCAGGATGGATGGTCAGACAAGTCGGGTCATACACAGAGTACTTAGTCAGCCAGAGCCACAGGTCTGCAACAGATTGGGTGTCTGCTATGTACAAGGAGTAGGCAGGAGAATAGTAAGACTGAGCCACAGGTCAGCACCAGGATGGATGGTCAGACAAGCCTGGTCATACACAGAGCCCAAGAAAACCCAACTGTTTAGAACAACAATGCAAGGGCGACTGAGTCAGGACTCAGACTGCCCTTTAAACCCCTCCTCAGGAAGTAGGTAGGAGGGGCAGTCTCAGAGGAAGGAAGTAGGTAGGAGGAGACTACAGGAGGCATGGCATAAAACAGAGGCCTGCTTCACTCTGAAGCCTCGCGCCTGCAGATGACGAGTGGAATGACGCCAAGCATCTCTGAAGTGGCGGCGCAAGAACAAAGGTAAGCTGTGACAGTTAGACCTTACTGACCTACTAATCCAATCTGTATTAGCTAATTATAAATGTTCTTGTTAAAAAATCTCAGGTAGGTTGAACCCTTTGATCAGGCTGGCCGCATCTGGCCTATGGTCTTCTGGTTGGACGTCCATGCCCTAACCTAGCAATTAACCTAAACCACCCTCCAAACCTAACAGAGACAGACCTTAAGCTAACGTAACAGATACCAACGTAGCAACCTAACAGATACAGATACCCCCTAAACTCAACAGACACTGACCGTAACCTAACCTAAACCATACTAACCTGACCTAGCCTAGCAGAAACTCACCTAAGATAACCTAACAGATACTAATCTAATCTAGCCTAAGAAATACTAACCTAAGCTAACCTAACGGATACTAACCTAACAAATACGGATACCACCCCAAATCAAACAAACACTGACCCTAACCTAGCCTAACAGATACTGACCTAACCTTACCTGAAGACATTATGAACGGCGACATATTTGCGGATGTCATTTTGATGCCTGCGACATTGTGAGAGTGCGCTGTAATGATACTCACCATGTAGGCAAAGCCATAAGAAAAGGATAACAATACTCAGCGAGGCTGACGTAATAACAACTGGAGCACTTCTGGAGCAAACCAACTGGACCATTCGGGACAAATAAAGGTTCTTCAGATTTGCACTGACTGAATACTAGTCTGGTACAGTTTGTTTGCCATTTGATTGCTCCAGTTCATCTTAGTACATCAGAGTCAGCGTTTGTAGCAGAACGATAGAAAAATGGCTACAAAGGAATAGTATTCAGAATTATGTATCGATCAACAATATTATTTACTCTTTGAGTGTCAGAGGGGTATCTAATGCAATGGCAATGCTTTGCAAAGCACCCATCTGGCACTCAAAGGTTTAAAGTAATTGTAATGTCTTAGATATATAAAAAGTAATGTAGAGAATAAAAAAAGAAATCCAGCAATGCAATTCCTTTCTCTCAAACATTATGGTTTGAGAGATAGAATGTTTTAAAGTTCCCCCCTCCCTCCCCTTTCCCTGACGTCAGCTGTAAGCTGACAGCAGGAGATCCTGGTCTGGGGACTTGCAGGCGGCTCTTCAGCAGACCCGAGATACCGAAATCTAAAAAGAACTACTTCATTGGAACGGTCTACAAAGTGTGCCTGCTTTTCAAGCACACTTTGTAGACCGTTCCAATGAAGTAGTTCTTTTTAAAGATCGCTATTTCGGCTCTGCTGAAGAGCCTCCTCGAGTCGGCTGACAGAGATATCCTTCTGTCAGCTTTATAGCTGACATCGGGGAAAAGGGGGAACTTTAAAACTTTCTATCTCTCAAACCATAAAGGTTTGAGAGATAGGAATAGCATCGATGGATTTCTTTTTTTATTCTCTACAATATTACTTTTTATATATCTAAGACATTACAATCCCTTTAACAGTCAGCATGATGTTATGAAGGATGGACCATGTCAAACAGATCTGACTAGATTTTATGAGTAGGTACGTATTCATTTAACAAAGGGTATTGCTATGGATTAATATACTTGGATTCTGCAAAAGCCTTTGATACTGTATTACATATGAAATTGCATCATAAATGAAAAGGGACTAGCTAGGAAGACAACAAGGCTAATGTAATAGGAAGAACTGCAGTCATTCTGGGGCATGTCAACTGCACCGTAGGGAAGACATTAACATTTCTATTGATTTCATCCTTAAAAAAAGACGTTTCCAACACAGTTATTGGAGACCTCTCTAGCATTCAAAGGGTTAAGAGCCCCACTGAAATCCTCAGGAATGCGTGACATTTTTATGTATCCCCAATCGGCCTCCAGATTGTGGCTAAACAGAAAACTGGTTAAATAAAACGAAACACAGAGAGTTGTTTTCATGTTGGTTTAAACCTTTGAGTGCCAGAGAGGTATCCCTTTGTGATGAAAATACTTATGTTTTTAAAATACACTGTGTAAATAAAATACTTTTGTTTTGCTTTAAATTATTTAAGTAGTAGTCCTGCCCTCAGAACCATTGATTAGAACAAAAGCATCCCCCTCTTTGGCCATTTTCCCAGTTAAGATGTGTGTTCTTTGCTTCTCTCTTCCTCACGATTACAGTGAAGAAAGAGAGGCAGAGAACACTGACAAAGGCAATGTTTACATACATTGCCTGTGTCATGTAGCTCCTCTGGCACATGTAGTGATCACATGTATGGAGCCACCAGGGAAAGGCTGAAACTGACTGCCAATTACAGCCTCTCTTCTGGGATCATTAATAGTGATGATCGAGCACCCCAATGCTCGGGTGTTCAGGTGCTCTGGCCGAGTGCCCCCGGAGGCTCGAGTGCTCGGCCGAGCACCCGAGCCCCATTGAAGTCAATGGGAGGACTCGAGCATTACACCAGGCACCCCCTGCTCTGATGAGGGGAGGGTGCCTGGTTCATAGGGAAAGGTCAGAAAATGATGGAAACACCACAGAAATGGTTCAGGGACAGCATAGGGAGGATGTCTGGATGCATCTTGGACTCCAACGTCGCTGCTGGGAACGATGTTTCGCCCGTAGTACGCCATTTTTACAGACTGACCGTAAAACACACAAAAAGGAAGATAAAAACGATTTTAGGCGAAAAATTGTTACCAAACAGTATTTGCTGTATATTTACTTGTATATCATCTGCAAATTCTGCAAAAAATGTCATCGATTTTTCGGAACTGGGGCCATGATTAAGAGGGAAACGTGCGCAGCGTAAAGCAGGTGTTCAACGTGGTTATGGCCCGGGTAAGGTACAGCATTCAGGAACGGAGGCCGCAGCTACCACAGGTTTTACAACATGTCCGTTTGCCCTTGTTAAGTCCAAAATTTATAGTCGGAACAGTGGGGTCTGATCCATTCAGTAAAAGTGACGAAGTGACTTAGTGGATGAAGCCAAGAACTACCTTCTGCTCTGTCGAACACCCCAGCCCTATTTAATTCAATGGGAGGACCTGAGGCACTCCGATACAACCTGTATATCACAAAATGGAGGGCCTCATTCACATTGTGGTACAATAGTTCAGGTAGTGGTCCAACACTCATAAAGCCTATGCACTAAGTGAAAGGGCTGCCAAAAATTAGACTGAAATGTCACTCCAATACACCCTTTATTACACATAAAGGAGGGCATCATACACACCCTTGAAAAATTAGGATTAATGGCCTGCTGGTGACCCTCTAAAACATTAGGGGCGAGGGCATGCCGCTAAGCTGACCATCTAAAACATTAGGAAAGAGGGTCTGCTGCTGAGCCGACCATCTAAAACATTATGGGTGAGGGTCTGCTGCAGAGCTGACCATCCTAAACATTATATGCGAAGGCCCGCTAGTGAGCTGATGCTATAAAACATTATATGAGAGGGCCCGCTAGAGAGCTGACCCAATAAAACATTATATGAGAAGGCCCGCTGGTGAGCTGACCTATACAAAAATTGTCAAACAGGGCCCGCTGGTGAGCTGGCCCTATATAAAAATTATATCACAGGGCCCGCTGGTGAGCTGGCCCTATATAAAAATTATATCACAGGGCCCGCTGGTGAGCTGGCCCTATATAAAAATTATATCACTGGGCCCGCTGGTGAGCTGGCCCTATATAAAAATTATATCACTGGGCATATGGAAGAGGAGGAGGAGGATGAGAAGATTAAGAGTCAACCATATACCCGTTTTTTGGGTGGAAGGGGTGAATGGGAATACAGAGTATTCCCATCATTGTAAATAACATATCTAAAGTGACTTTATGTTCACCCGGGGCTTTCCTCCAGTGGAGTGGAGAAGTCAGGGGAAATCCAGGCCTTGTTCATTTTTATAAGTGTCAACCTATCAGCATTTTTGGTGGAAAGGCGGATACGCTTATCTGTTATGATGCCACCAGCAGCACTAAATACCCGCTCAGACAGAACGCTGGCGGCAGGGCAGGCCAGCACCTCCAAGGCGTAGAGTGCCAGTTCATACCACGTGTCCAGCTTGGACACCCAGTAGTTGTAAGGCACAGAGGGATCATTGAGGACGCTGACACGGTCTGCTACGTACTCCTTCACCATCTTCCAAAACTTTTCCCTCCTTGTGACACTAGGCTGCGCATCAGGGTGAGGGTGCTGGCGGGGTGTCATGAAGGTGTCCCACGCCTTGGAGAGTGTTGCCCTGCCTTTGTCGGAACTGCTGTGTGCTCCCCTTTTCTCCCCTTCTCAGTTGGCCAAGGTAGCACGTACTCTGCCGCCAGCGTTGTCAGATGGAAAATTTTGGAGCAATTTTTCGACAAGAACCTTCTGGTATTGCACCATTTTGCTTGTCCTCTCCACCGGAGGAATGAGAGATGAGAAATTCTCTTTGTAGCGGGGGTCCAGAAGGGTGAACACCCAGTAATCCGTGTTGTCTAAAATGCGTATAACGCGTGGGTCACGGGAAAGGCAGCCTAACATAAAGTCAGCCATGTGTGCCAGAGTACCAACAGGCAAGATTTCGCTGTCCTCACCAGGAGGATGACTCTCAATCTCCTCATCCTCTTCCTCCTCTTCTGCCCACCCACGCTGAAGAGATGGAACTAAAGTTCCATGGCTACCCTCTGTAGCGGAGGCAACCGTGTCTTCCTCCTCCTCCTCCTCCTCCTCCGCCTCCTCCAATTGTCGCTGAGAAGACGAAGTGAGGGTGCTCTGGCTATCACCTTGTGTAAGCTCTTCCTCCCGCATTTCCACCTCTTCCACATGCAAAGCGTCGGTTTTAATTGTGAGCAGCGAGCGTTTCAGTAGACACAGAAGTGGGATGGTTACACTGATAATAGCGTTATCGCCGGTCACCATCTGTGTCGATTCCTCAAAATTGCGTAAAACCTCACAGAGGTCTGACATCCATTCCCACTCCTCACTTCTGATTAGAGGAAGTTGAACGGAGAGGCGACGACCGTGTAACAGCTGGTACTCCACTACTGCCCTCTGCTGCTCACAAAGCCGGGCCAACATGTGGAAGGTGGAGTTCCAGCACGTGCTCACGTCACACAGCAGCCGGTGAGCTGGCAATTGTAAGCGCTGCTGCAGCTTCAACAGGCCGGCTGAAGCTGTAGATGACTTACGGAAATGTGCACACACGCGGCGCACCTTGGTCAAGAGATCATGCAAATTGGGGTAGGTTTTTAGAAATCGCTGAACCACTAAATTAAATACATGCGCTAGGCATGGTACGTGTGTGAGCTTGCCGAGCTCCAAAGCCGCCACCAAGTTACGCCCATTATCACACACAACCATGCCTGGTTGCAGGTTGAGTGGCGAGAGCCACTGCTCGGTCTGGTGACTAATCCCCTGCAACAGCTCTGAGGCCGTGTGCTGTTTGTCCCCAAGGCAGATCAGCTTCAGCACGGCCTGTTGACGCTTCCCCACTGCAGTGCTACACTGCTTCCAGCTACCGGCTGATGGGTGAGTGGCGCTGCGCGCAGAGAATTCGGAGGTGGAAACGGAGGAGGAGGAGGAGCCAATAACGTAGGTGCTGGCGGAAACCCTGATGGAGGTAGGGCCCGCAATCCTCGGTGTGGGTAGCACCTGTGCCATCCCAGGGTCCGAGTCGCTCCCAGCCTCCACGACATTCACCCAGTGTGCCGTCAGGGAAATGTAGCGTCCCTGGCCACAAGCACTTGTCCATGTGTCAGTCGTTAAGTGGACCTTCCCAGTAACTGCGTTGGTCAGGGCACGGGTGATGTTAAGGGACACATGGTGGTGTAAGGCGGGAACGGCACACCGGGAAAAGTAGTGGCGGCTGGGGACTGCGTACCGAGGGACAGCTGCTGCCATCAGGCTGCGGAAGGACTCAGTCTCCACAAGCCTAAATGGCAGCATTTCGATGGCCAGTAATTTGGAAAGGTGTGAGGTTAGTGCTATGGCCTGTGGGTGGGTGGCTGGGTATTTTCGCTTGCGCTCAAATGCCTGGGATAACGACATTTGGACGCTGCGCTGGGACAGGGAAGTGGATGTGGTCGCTGATGGTGCTTCAGATGGTACAGGTGCAGGGCGGGAGGTATGCGGGTCTGCGCCTTCGACAGGCGATTGGCCGGCACCGAAAACAGGGGAAGAGGAGGCAGTGGTGTGGCCTGCAGACACAGATTGGCGATCCGGGCGTTCCTCCCACTTATTATGGTGCTTGGATGCCATGTGTCGGATCATGCTGGTGGTGGTGAGGTTTCTAGTGTTCATGCCTCGGCTCATTCTGGTGTGGCACAGGTTGCAAACTACAATTTTTTTGTCGTCCGCACTTTCCTTAAAAAAACGCCATACCGCGGAACACCTAGCCCTTGGCAAGGGAGATTTACGCAAAGGGGTGCTCCGTGGAACATTTGCGGGCCGGTTTGGTGCGGTCCGCCTTCTTTCTTTAGCCACACCACTGCCTCTTCCAGCCTGTTGCGGTGCTGCAGATGGCTCACCCTCAGGACTGCTGTCATCGCTCGGCTCTCCACCTTCCCAGGTGGGGTCAGTCACCTCATCGTCCACCAAGTCCTCCTCCACTTACTCACTCTGATCATCCTCCTCATTTCTTGATCCCACCACATACTCAGTCATTGACAACTGTGTATCATCCTCCTCATCAAGGTCTTGAGACAGTAATAGTGGTTGATTTGATGGCAACTGTGTCTCATCATCATCATCATCCACTTCCTTTGACCTTAAATGCCGTTCCCCTCTGTCATCTTCTTGTGATTGGGTACCCTCTAGAGGTTGTGAATCAGGGCACAAGATCTCATGTTCCTCTGCAAGCGTGCTTGGAGAGAGGTTCAAATGAAGGATTGGTGATGAGACGAGCTCCTCACTATATCCCAGTGTGGGATCACTTCTTTGGCCAGACCCTCTATGGTGGGAGGAAGGATGATCAGGGTGAGGATTATGTTGACCAGACTCTTGGCTACTGAGAGTGGACTTGGTGGAAGACAGGGTGGTGCTTAACCGACTGGAAGCAGTATCAGCTGAAATCCAACCGACCACCTGTTCGCAGTGGTCTGACCTTGAGAGTGATGTCCTGCGACACCCTGTAAACTGAGACATGAAGCTAGGTATGGTGGATGTCTTTCTGTCTTGTGCTCTGGCACCAGGCACAGTTTCTACGCGTCCTGACCCGCGCCCTGAACTATCAGGATCACGTCCACTTCCCCGTCCCTTTTTACCCGCCTTCTTCATATTACACGGAATATATGCCGCTAATCTGCGGCTAGGCACACTAAATAGAATGTGACGCTAATCTGTGGCTATTGTCAGTGAACGGAATATGTGACGTTAATTTTAAAATTTGCACACTAAACAGAATGTGAAAATAATCTGCGGCTAGGCACACTAAACAAAATGTGACGCTAATCTGCGGCTAGGCACAGTGAACGGAATATGTGACGTTAATTTTAATATTTGCACACTAAACAGAATGTGAAAATAATCTGCGGCTAGGCACACTAAACAGAATGTGACGCTAATCTGCGGCTAGGCACAGTGAACGGAATATGTGACGTTAATTTTAATATTTGCACACTAAACAGAATGTGAAAATAATCTGCGGCTAGGCACACTAAACAGAATGTGACGCTAATCTGCGGCTAGGCACAGTGAACGGAATATGTGACGTTAATTTTAATATTTGCACACTAAACAGAATGTGAAAATAATCTGCGGCTAGGCACACTAAACAGAATGTGACGCTAATCTGCGGCTAGGCACAGTGAACGGAATATGTGACGTTAATTTTAAAATTTGCACACTAAACAGAATGTGAAAATAATCTGCGGCTAGGCACACTAAACAGAATGTGACGCTAATCTGCGGCTATTTTCAGTGAACGGAATATGTGACGTTAATTTTAATATTTGCACACTAAACAGAATGTGACGCTAATCTGCGGCTAGGCACACTAAACAGAATGTGACGCTAATCTGCGGCTAGGCACAGTGAACGGAATATGTGACGTTAATTTTAAAATTTGCACACTAAACAGAATGTGAAAATAATCTGCGGCTAGGCACACTAAACAGAATGTGACGCTAATCTGCGGCTATTTTCAGTGAACGGAATATGTGACGTTAATTTTAATATTTGCACACTAAACAGAATGTGACGCTAATCTGCGGCTAGGCACACTATTAAAATGGCCCTTTTTGTCGCTGCGTTGTACACTATTTGTCCCTGTGCACCTAGTACAATGTCACCTAAATATCCCCCCCCACAAAAAAAAAAATGAAATTGTGCCCCCCAAACAAAATATAAATGCTGCCCCCACACACAACAGTCCTAAAAAGGACTTTTGGGTCTTGAAAGAGTTTCAACAATTTTATTCTCCCTACACTGACTTCCTGTGCATCTAGTATTATATGTCACCTTTCAAATATCCCCCCCACAAAAAAAAGGAAATTGTGCCCCCCCAAACAAAATATAAATGCTGCCCCCACACACAACAGTCCTAAAAAGGACTTTTGGGTCTTGATATAGTGTTCCAACACTTTTATTCTCCCTACACTGACTTTCCCTTCCTATCCTCATCTCTCCCTGGCTAAGACTGAGCCGAACTCGGTCGGGTGCTATACAGCACCCGATCACGGGTTCTGGCCAGCCAATCAGTGTAATGCCAGCAGCCAACATGGCTGCTGGTATTACACTGATGTCAGAGCCTCCCCGCACGTTTATTGGCTGCGCAGCAGCCGCGAAACGTGCGGGGAGGAGACCCGAACATGGCGGGCGAGCACATGCGGTACTCGTACGAGTACCGCCATGTGCCGAGCAGAGCGATGCTCGAGCCGAACCGAGCTTCGGCCGAGCATGCTCGCTCATCACTAATCATTAACCCTTGACATGCCAGGACCGTCATCCACCCTTAAAGGATGGATGGATTGCTGTGATGGTCCTGGCACATCACATGGCATTAATGGGTTAAAAAAGACATTATGGAACTGGAACAGCATATAAACATAAAAATGGGTTTGTTTAAATTAGAAATCAGGTGTCACTGGGGGGATATGATTACTATTTACAAATATACTCAAGGCTTATACAAAGAATTTTCAGACGTTTGCACAAAATAACTCAGGGGTATCCACTGACCCTTTGTTATGTGTTGAAAATCCCTTTGGCACTGAAAGAGCTAAGATTAGAGGAAATTAGTTTTGACTACAGCAAAGGTAAGGATTTTTTATGAAAAAACCCACAAATCAATTCCAAGCACTATTACACCAAAAAAAACCAAAATAAAGCTTGTACATATATATATATATATATATATATATATATATATATATATATATATATATATATATAGCATAACCTGTAATAAGTCTTTGGAGATCTTCCTTAAAGGGATAGTAATACTTTGTTTTAACTTTATTTTATTTTGTAGGCATTAAAAAAACATGAAGAACGATATAAGTCTTATCTCTCAGACCTTTATGGTTTGAGAGATATTCACAAGCAAAGTTTCCCCTCCCGCCCCTTTTACCTAGTGTAAGCCATCTCTTCTCAGATGTGGAATGCAGTCCATAGACCAGACAGATAACAGCATGGGGATAATCTTCTTCCTATGAGAACAATGAAAGCCCTGCCCCCCTTGACAAGCTTTTCAGGTTTTTCCCTTATCTTAATTGAAGATTGTCCCTCTCTGCAGTCTACCTGGGCACCTCCCTTCTGCTCTGGCTGAGCAGTGTTACATCAGTAAAAGGGGCAGGAGGGAGACACTTTGTCATTGAATTACTCTTGAACTACAACTCTGACAGAATTGAAATAACACTCTCCAAAGTCCAAATACTATGATGATTAATTAGAGCTGCTTTTATTATGAAACATTACTATCCCTTTAAGTCCCACCAGCAGTGCAGACCTCTCTTCTGGTTAAGCCCTTATTTCTCACAGACAGTTTCCACCAAAAAAGAAAAGAGAAAGGTGCACACAATCTAAGTGCAGACTGTTACATAAACAACCGTCCTTTTAATCTTGTTCCCCTTCACCAAGGTGGATTCTTTTCTTTTTTATAATTCAATCAATCACCTCCTTCACCGTGAAGAAACACCTTTCAATGGGATAAATTGCAGACTCACCTTCTAATGAGGCAAGCCACCTCTTGGTGTGTAAACTTTCACTGGATAACCCCCAGTGAAGGTATCTTTATGTCCCCTCCTTCCCCTCACCTCTCCTGGGTCCTCAATAGCTCTTCCGATTCTCTCACCACAAGCTTAATACAGATCCCTGCTACCCTCTATCTAGGGATGGTGAAATACTCTATAGGACACTATTGGGTACTGGGGACTTAAATTATGGACGAAAAGAATTGTGTTCTACATAATTATTTATTAAACATATATAAAAAAAATGATATAAAACATATAAAATATCTTAAATATATCTGCACAGATACAGTAATTAAGAACAATATAATTGCCCAAAACACTTGCCCAATGCGTTTCTCAGCTCGCGCTGCTTCGTCAGGGGATAGGCACTGCACTTAGATTGTGTGCACCTTTCTCTTTTCTTTTTTGGTGGAAACTGTCTGTAAGGATTTGTTATGGTAGACTCAAAAAAAGCACGTGGAATTCTTTTTCAGGGAGAACGTGCTGGCAGATACAGTAGATATTTGAAAAAGTATTGGACACCTATTAGCTAAGAAAAATGTAGAAAATTATGACTGCTTTAGTGCAGGTAGGATTGAATTTGGAACCAGGAATAAAAATCATGGATCATTCACAGAATATCTGATATACATTGAGCTCAATGGATTGTTTTCAACTTCATCAACTATGTAATTATGCAAGAATGCTAGTATTTCATTGTGGTAAAAGAGTGCAAATATGCCCATAAATATGTTTTACTTTTCCTGTAAAACATCTAGTATGTTTATGCCATAGCTGTTATAAACAATAAAATAGTTTTGAGTAAAAAAAAGAACTTTTCACTTACTTTTTACTCTTGCGTGTACCCAGGGCCGAATTTGCCATTAGGCAAAGTAGGCACCTGCCTACAGGCGCACGCCAACGAGGGGCGCCTGCCATTTGTATTTTTTTTTTTTTTTTTTTTAAATTCTTAAAACAAAAACTAGCCACCATGGGCGTCCGCAGGGGGGGGACAAGGGGGAGCACTTGCCCCCCTGGATTTTCCTCTCTTGCCATTTAAAACATGAGCGTGCCCTGATGGGGGCAATGTGAGGGCAAGTTGGAGCTGATGGGGGCAAGTTGGAGCAAGTTGAAGCAGATGGGGGCAATGTGAGGGAAAGTTGGAGCTGATGGAGCAATGTGAGGGCAAGTTGGAGCTGATGGGGGCAAGTTGGAGCTGATGGGGGCAATGTGAGGGCAAGCTGGAGCTGATGGAGCAATGTGAGGGCAAGTTGGAGCTGATGGGGCAAGTTAGAGCTGATGGGGGCAAGTTGGAGCTGATGGAGCAATGTGAGGGCACGTTGGAGCTGATGGGGGCAAGTTAGAGCTGATGGGGGCAAGTTGGAGCAAGTTGAAGCTGATGGGGGCAAGTTGGAGCTGATGGGGGCAATGTGAGGGCAAGTTGGAGCTGATGGAGCAATGTGAGAGCAAGTTGGAGCTGATGGGGCAAGTTAGAGTTGATGGGGGCAAGTTGGAGCAAGTTGAAGCTGATGGGGGCAAGTTGGAGCTGATGGGGGCAAGTTAGAGCTGATGGGGCAAGCTGGAGCAAGTTGAAGCTGATGGGGGCAAGTTGGAGCTGATGGGGGCAATGTGAGGGCAAGTTGGAGCTGATGGAGCAATGTGAGGGCAAGTTGGAGCTGATGGGGGCAAGTTGGAGCAAGCTGAAGCTGATGGGGGCAAGTTGGAGCTGATGGGGCAATATGGAGCTGATGCGGGCCAACGTGAGGGCATTATGGTTATGTGGGGGGTAATGCAGAGATTTGGAACATTGTGGAGGTGTCCAGTGGAGATGGCCAATGGGGGGGGGGTGCTTCAGATTTCTGTGCCTACAGGCTCCTGAGATGTAAATCCGGCCCTGAATGTACCTAGAAGTTTTGAGCCCTGACCTTTCTAAAACATTGCACGTTCTATGTTATATAATCGAGCCATGAAAATGTAGGAGAGGGAAATGTACAGCTAAAGTTCTATGTTGAGTATAAATAATGTATGTAAGTGCTTTTAACATGCTTTAAATGTTCCATTTTAAGAAAACTTTATGTACTATTGTACATAAATACATTGGAAGGATATTATTTGCAGTAAAGAGTACTAGAGTAATTCAATGGCCAATCAACTGCACCATAGAGAACAAATACAATTTCCAGACTGACGTGGATATGGGCTTTAACTGTTTCATTGCTAGAGAGGTCCCCAATGCATTGTGAAGAAATGCATTGGCAACCTTTTTGGCAGCCAAAGGGTATGTGTACTCCAGAATTGTTCTGGATCTTCTTTGTACATCTACGGTACATCAAAAGAATATTATAGGCCTTATGGCCTTATGGGAACAATCCTGGGGTCAACCAACTACATCAAAGGTGACAAATACAATTCCTACAATCCCCATTGATGGAAAATCCACATTTAAAGGGACTCTAACACCAATACATAACATTGTACACATTACCTCTATACAAGAACAGAAACATCCTGCAGCCTCCTAAGGTTTTCTCGGTGCCCCAGATGGAGACCCCACACTGGTACCCAACTGACAACTCTCCTGGGAGACAAGGCTGACATTTTAAAGGGATAGTAACACTTAATATGTAAAGAAAATATATATATAAGATTTATTCTCTTGAGTGAAAAAAAGAGTACCCCTACTGCTGAGTGATTTTTTTAAGGTCCAGTACCTCAGTGGCCTGGAACTGTTCAGTGGCGCTGTTGCTACACCTTCCTATGGACAGCTCTGGTCAGTTGACCATAAATCCCCAAAGGATGGTGTAGCAACAGCGCCACTGAACAGTCTCAGGCCACTGTGATACCGCTCCTATAAATTTCAAGTTTGAGCTATAATACCTTTTGGATAAAACACTTTTCTGCAGAGAGAGTACCCTTGTTACTAATGGGGATAACTCCTACAAAAATAAACTATTAACATGTCTGGTTTTTTTAAGCATTCTTACTTTATAGCATTTTTCACACCTGCCTAAGACTTTTGCACAGTACTTTATATTTTTTTACATTTTAAGTATTACTGTCCCCCTAACCCCGAAATGATTAACCTTAAAGAAGTAGTCTGATTGTGAACAATCAAATGAAAACCTTAACCCTGAGTTCCACAATGTAGTAAACGACCAATCCAATAACAAAGCATCACCCATATGGCACCCCTGAGATCAACTAGTTAACGTAATACTGTTAATCCTTCAAATTCAATAACTGGCTATATATAATAAAAGATATAGAAATAAATCAAGTGTAATCCTATATAATAACTCGTTAAGTTGTGTGTAACGCCCGACATGCGCAGTAGACACTGCTGCGCGTGCTGAAGTCATGCTCAGTAGAGACTGCCCGCGCCGCAGCTGATACAGAGCTGGGTGCTCCGAAGGAGCGTCCAGCTCTGTATCAGCAGTGGTGCGGGCAGTCTCTACTGAGCGTGACTGCCACGCGACCGGCTGCCAGAGGCACTGTGGCCCGTGTAACGGCCTGTTCAACTAGTTAATAAATAATAGATACATGAGAAAGAAAGCATTTTAAACAATACACATACCTCCCAAGTGTCCCTCTTTAGGAGGGACACACCTGTTTGAGACCCAAATCCCTCTGTCCCTCTTTCCCACCCTGGTGTCCTTCTTTTTAGGAGATCAGACTGTGTGGTGTATATATAATTGTATCACATTGCCTCACAGCAGTAAAACTCACATTAATGGTTATTTAAACTTCAAGCGGAACTTTCATGTGTAATAAACCCTGTCTCATATTATAAGTGGAGTGTAATTGTTTCTAGATTGCAGGGTTTTTTTTTTGTAAGTTCATAGTTAATGAGCAATTCACTGTCAAAATTAGATTCCTGTACCCACAACTGCATAACGGAAGAACAGCTGTGCAGGACTTCCCAGTCAGTGCTGTATCTTGGCCTAGGCCAAGGGCGGCACAGGGGGCGGCATAAAAAGCCACCCCAACCCGGCAAATTTGTCTTTCTCCTGATCAAAATGACCACCAACTCTATGGCGCATCGCATGTACACATATGGGAGGGGTGGGTGAGTTGGTCATGGAGCTGCAGAGATAAAAGCTAGGAGAGATCCCGCCCACTTCCTTTTTTGGAGTTGGACTTGTGTATGTGCGGTGTTGGTGTGCAACTAGGACTGTCAGTCTTGCCAGAGCCAGTAAAACTGTGGTACACACAAGGTAAGGGCCACGGCAGGCCCAGTAGCTAATTTAACCTTTTGGCTGAGCGCTCGAATATGTGGATTACTTGCAGGCTAGGTTTATTGAAATGTCAGCGACCTTATCATGTGATGTCACCATGTAAAATGTCTGAAGGAGGGCCTGGGAACTCTGAGTCAGTGCCAATATTTTTTTTTTAAGTTGTACAATCCCAGCTTATATTTATATACTACTGGAGACTGAGGTCTCCGACCCAACACTCCAGCATTCAAAGGGTTACCTTACAAAGTGTTCTTGATCACCTTGTGCCTTTTTCACAAGCAGGTTTGTAAATAATATTTCAACCCCCTGAGTGCCAGAGAGGTATCTCCACAGCATTGCTCCACAATGAGTTGGACATCTCTCTGATACTGAAAGAGTTAACATCTGTATAGAAACATTAAATCTCCTTACCACCATGCTGGTAGTGCAGAGGTGTCCGATATTGTACAAGAGTAGAGCCCTCAGGCTGCACTCAGCTCGGTAAAGTTGTCGCCTGCTATTTTTTGAGCTGACACGAGTGACATATTTAATGCACCGCATGCCGTTTTGACTGGGGGGGGGGAGGGGTGACATGGGTATCGTTTATAAGGCGGCCATTTTGACACAGACGAGACAACATTTTGATCATGTAGTTGGTGACATTGCAGTAGAGTACAGTTTGCAGTAAATAGGAGCACAGTAATAATACCACTTGTAATGGATTGCATAAATTGTAGTGTATGGTGCTGGGAGTCCGGGACAGCATTTTGATAGTGAAACCCCTGGTTGGTTGCATGAGGTAGTTATGCACGAGGTAGATATGTGTGAGAAATGCTCAGACTCTCAGCCTTATTCATACTTTGGATTGTAATACTATGTGGATTGCTTGCAGTGTATATAGGGCAGAAACAGGAATACCACTTGGATAATCCAAGTGGTATTCCTGTTCCTGCGCTATGCACTACAAGCAATCCACATAGTATTCCAATCCAAAGCCATTCACTGCATTAATCGCCCAACCCCAAAGGCCAAAACAACCATATATACCCCAAAGGTCAAAACAACTATATATTAATATTAAAATATAACCCTTTGAGTGTCAGAGAGCGACATACAGAGCGCACTCTGCATAGGTATTAGCGACCCATATGTATAAATATAAAAGTGTTGCAGTTTGGGCCCAGATACAGCCCCTTCTCTATCATTATGATAGCACTGTTCTTCTTTCCTGTTTTGCTCCACCTCTCTTCCATGCTCTCGCCCATTCTCTTACATGCTAAATGAGGAAGAGGTGGAGCTAAATGAGGGAGAGGTGGATCTAAACAGGAAGAGGTGGAGCTTAACCAGGAAGAGGTATGGCCTGGACAGGAAGAGGAGGGTCAAATGAAAATTGTGTGTGTGTGTGTGTGTGATTTTAGTCAGGCCTAGGGCAGCACAAAACCTAAATACACCACTGTTCCCAGTCCTAAAATTCTCCTCCCACCTCCCTCCCAGAATACGGAAGTGCGTATATCACACTGATCCTCTGCAATAAAACTCCTATTATCCTCTTAACAACCAGTAATGTGTCAAGACTATAACAGGTAAACTTGCCTAAAGGACTGGTGACGGCCCTGGGGCGTCACGTGTTTTGTGCTTACAGCTCTCCTGTGGGCACGCTGCAAGCTCTAGTGGGGTATGAAATTGACCTCTCCAAGACCAGATGAGTCTCTCTCAGACCTCAGTTCAGAGTGCCAGTACATGCCATCAGGTTACATGTGCCGGTATGCCAACCAACTTCACTTCCCGAATCGCTAGTTCTTAAGGGGTTAATATCTGTGTGAACATCAGTATAAGTGTTTAGAAATTAGTCTGTGTAAATAAAATATTTTGGTCTTCTAAATAATTTATTCAGTTATACAAAGATGTGTAAATAGGTCATGAATAGTGATGAGCGAGCATGCTCGGCCGAAGCTCGGTTCGGCTCGAGCATCGCTCTGCTCGGCACATGGCGGTACTCGTACGAGTACCGCATGTGCTCGCCCGCCATGTTCGGGTCTCCTCCCCGCACGTTTCGCGGCTGCTGCGCAGCCAATAAACGTGCGGGGAGGCTCTGACATCAGTGTAATGCCAGCAGCCATGTTGGCTGCTGGCATTACACTGATTGGCTGGCCAGAACCCGTGATCGGGTGCTGTATAGCACCCGACGCGCGAGTTCGGCTCATTCTTAGCCAGGGAGAGATGCGCTTAGGCAGGGAAAGTCAGTGTAGGGAGAATAAAATTGTTGAAACTCTTTCAAGACCCAAAAGTCCTTTTTAGGACTGTTGTGTGTGGGGGCAGCATTTATATTTTGTTTGGGGGGGCACAATTTCCTTTTTTTTGTGGGGGGGATATTTGAAAGGTGACATATAATACTAGATGCACAGGAAGTCAGTGTAGGGAGAATAAAATTGTTGAAACTCTTTCAAGACCCAAAAGTCCTTTTTAGGACTGTTGTGTGTGGGGGCAGCATTTATATTTTGTTTGGGGGGGCACAATTTCCTTTTTTTTGTGGGGGGGATATTTGAAAGGTGACATATAATACTAGATGCACAGGAAGTCAGTGTAGGGAGAATAAAATTGTTGAAACTCTTTCAAGACCCAAAAGTCCTTTTTAGGACTGTTGTGTGTGGGGGTAGCATTTAATTTTTTTTGGGGGTGGCAGAATTTCATTTTTTTGTGGGGGGGGACATGTTCTAAGGTGACATTGTACTAGGTGCACAGGGACAAATATTTCACAGTGCAGTGACAAGCTGACATATTCTGTTAGGTGCACAGGGCCAATGATTTTACAACGCAGCGACAAAAAGGGCCATTTTAAACGTGTGCCTAGCCATAGATTATTGTCACATTCTGTTTAGTGTGCAAATTCACAAATTAACGTCACATATTCCGTTCACTGTGCCTAGCCGCAGATTAGCGTCACATTCTGTTTCGTGTGCCTACCCGCAGATTAGCGTCACATATTGTTTAGTGTGCCTAGCCGCAGATTAACGTCACATATTGTTTAGTGTGCCTAGCCGCAGATTAGCGTCACATATTGTTTAGTGTGCCTAGCCGCAGATTAACGTCACATATTGTTTAGTGTGCCTAGCCGCAGATTAGCGTCACATATTGTTTAGTGTGCCTAGCCCAGATTAGTTTTTATCTTCCTTTTTGTGTGTTTTACGGTCAGTCTGTAAAAATGGCGTACTACGGGCGAAACATCGTTCCCAGCAGCGACGTTGGAGTCCAAGATGCATCCAGACATCCTCCCTATGCTGTCCCTGAACCATTTCTGTGGTGTTTCCATCATTTTCTGACCTTTTCCTATGAACCATGCACCCTCCCCTCATCAGAGCAGGGGGTGCCTGGTGTAATGCTCGAGTCCTCCCATTGACTTCAATGGGGCTCGGGCGCTCGGCCAGAGCACCCGAACACCGAGCATCGGGGTGCTCGATCATCACTAGTCATGAAATAACCTAACAATTCTTGGCAATGCCCCGCCCACCAGCCACTCCCCCAGCAACACCCATAAAATAAAAATGTCCCTCTTTGGCCATTTGAAATTTTGAGAGGAATGAATGCACCTATAGCAAATTAAGATAAAATAAGGGAATTTGTATCATATTTTAGCTCATATGATATAAACTTTGAATTTTAGAAAGAAACTAAAAGTATGAAATGTGTTTTTGTGACTAATAAGAGTAATGTTCTGGCAGACACCTCTACAATGATTCATATTGTCCAGCAAAATGTTATGCTCTGAGTGAACTCTACTATACATATTTTTTACATTACGTATAGCTTGTATATCACTTCAACCTACCTGGTGAAAGTAAAATATTTTCTATTTAACCCATTGCTGAGACATCCAGGCACTGTAAACAGAGCCACATTTCCCATTAAAGGGACAGTAATGTTTCACAAAAATAAGAAGCTGTAATTAATCTTCATAGTATTTGGTCATGGAGAGTGTTATTTCAGTACTGTCAGAGTTGTAGTTCAAGAGAAACTGAATGATAAAGTATCCCCCTCCCACCCCTTTTACCTAGTGTAACACTGCTCACCTCAGATGTGGAATCTGGTCTTGAGACCAGACAGCTCACAGCAAGGGACAATCTTCTTACTGTGAGAACAATGAAAACCCTGCTCCACTTGACAGGTTTTTCACGTTTTTCCCTTATGCTAATTGAAGACTGCCCCTCTCTGCAATCTATTCAGACAGTCTTGCTGCTCTGAGGTGAGCAGTGTTACATCAGTAAAAGGGGCGGGAGGGGATACTTTATCATTCAATTACTCTTGAACTACAACTCTGACAGTATTGAAATAATGCTCTTCATGGCCCAAATACTATGAAGATTAATTGGAGCAACTTTTGTTGTGAAACATTACTATCCCTTTAAGCAGAGTAGGCAAGTACCTAGAGCTCCACATTTTGAGGGGTGGTGCCTCATTGGTGCTGGCCACACCCACATTCTGAGTTGTGGGTGTGACCAGTGCAATCTCTTTGCCCCGTACCAGTTTATGAACAATTGTATTGGCTATATTTTACCGCTTGAATGCTATAGAGGTCTAAACACATAGCAAAGCAATGGATTGGAGGTCTGCCTCTCTATATTTACTAAGGAGGTTACAAGGTTTTTTGTGCTTGTATGTCATTAGCTAAGAGTATTTTCTGTGCCAGGAAACATTGGAGAGGACTGTGGGTGAGTTCATGTGAGCAGTGTGGATGTGGCCATGGGTGGACCTAAGAGCTCCTAGAGTGCGTAGCTTAGGGGCACCTGGGATGTAAATCCTGCCCTGATTGTAAATCAATGCACCTTGGACAACCTGAGACCCTCCAAATGTTGAGGACTACAACTACCTTCATCCCAAGCTAGCCAATGACTGGAGGGCCTCAAGATACCTACCTCGGATCTAAAGGCTTAAAAGTTAAAATCTCATAATAATGCTGCCACACACACACACAATTACTATAGCCAGGAAATCCTAATGGCCTCTATTAATTTTACTCTTGTGCCTTTTTCAAGAGATAACATTGTCACTCAATCTGATTGTCACATCCATGGAAGCGGACACGACTGTTGCTGGCAGAGTGCATGAGCCTAAATATCCCTATAAAGGGATAGTAATGTTTCACAATAAAAGCAGCTCTAATTAATCTTCATAGTATTTACGCCATGGAGAGTGTTATTTCAATACTGCCAGAGTTGTAGTTCAAGAGTAACTGAATGATAAAGTATCCCCCTCCTGCCCCTTTTACTGATGTCACACTGCTCACCTCAGAGCAGCAAGACTGTCCAGATGGATCGCAGAGAGGGACAATCTTCAATTAGCATAAGGAAAAGCCTGTCAAGGGGGGCGGGATTTTCATTATTCTCACAGTAAGAAGATTGTGTCTTGCTGTGACCTGTCCGGTCCCAGAACCAGATTCCACATCTGAGGGGAGGTGGCTTACACTAAGTAAAAGGGGCGGGAGGAGGATACTTTATCAGGGTTTCATAAGAAATTCCCCACCACCAGAGAATCAGTCTCTGCCCCATAGAACTGGTAGTTAAATGCAAAAAACAGAAACTCGGAGGCAGATGAGGAGCATTCCCAGGTATGCCTTTGGGGACCCAGGGGTATGCAGTTGCATTGCTTCACAATGAGGTGTGTACCCCTCTGTTCAATCCGTGGTCCTAACAACTGCTACGTCTGCCTCCATAGGAATGGTATCCAGGGCTGATTGAAGATGTTATCAGTAAACTGTCACCTGACCATATTCTCACCACAGTAGGAGCATCCATCTTAGCAGGATTGTAATGTTAATCATTTTAAGCAAATGAGATTGTCAATGTCAGGAGATTGGCAGGAGTATGAGAGCAAGTGATATGGAATGTTAGGATCTGGCTGTAAATGGGAGGTGGGTGGGAGCGTTCTAGCTGACAGCAGGGGAATCCGGTCCCTGAGCAAGAGGAGGCTCTTCAGCAGAGCCGAGATCGTGTTATGGAAGAAGAAATCCTTCACTGAAATGGTCTTCTATGTGTGCTTGGTAGCACACGTAGAAGACCATTTCAGTGAAGGATTTCTTCTTCCATAACGCGATTTCGGCTCTGCTGAAGAGCCTCTGCCGGTCCGTGGACCGGATTCCCCTGCTGTCAGCTAGAACGTTGAGGTCAGGGGAGAGGGAAAAAAGCAAAACTTTGAAAGCGGATATCTCTCAAACTATAAAGGTTTGAGAGATGCCGCTGGGCTCATTTAATTCAGTTTTTAAGGGCTACAAGATTGGGGATAGTAAAATTTAAGTATTACTATACCTTTAACTGTTACTGTAGTAAAGTCACTGAATTTGGATATTGTTTATAATTACAGAGATATTTCTATGTCTCTGTATCTATTTGTACATGTGCATGGGAGTGATGTGCTTCTTGCGGCTTGTTTACAGTTTTCTCATAGCCCAGCACAAGTATCACTTTGTGGCACAAGCAGTCAAACATCAGTTCTTCCTCTAGTGTTCACCACTGAGACATAAGCCAGGTACCACCTGTCAGAGTAAAGCATGGCTGGGAAGTCAGGGTTTAGTACAAGCAATAGTAAGTGTTTGTATTGAAACCTAGGAGCCGTAATATGACAGCTGAAGGCATAATTTATACTTTTTATTATGTATATATTTTGTATTAACAATAAACTATATTCAGTGGTAGATTTATATATATATATATATATATATATATATATATATATATATATATATATATATACAGTGGATATAAAAAGTCTACACACCCCTGTTAAAATGCCAGGTTCTTGTGATGTTAAAGAATGAGACAAAGATAAATCATGTCAGAACTTTTTCCACCTTTAATGTGACCTATAACGTGAACAATTCAACTGCAAAACAAACTAAAATCATTGAGGGGGAAAAATAATAAATAAAAAACTCACAATAACCTGGCTGCATAGGTGTGCACACCCTTAAACTAATACTTTGTTGAAGCACCTTTTGATTTTATTACAGCAATCAGTCTTTGTGGGTAGGAGTTTATTAGCATGGCACATCTTGACGTGGCAATATTTGCCCACTCTTCTTTGCAAAAGCGCTCCAAGTCTGTCAGATTGCGAGGACATCTCCTGTGCACAGCCCTCTTCAAATCACCCCACAGATGTTCAGTTGGATTCAGGTCTGGGCTCTGGCTGGGCCTTTCCTAAACTTTAATTTTCTTCTGGTGAAGCCATGCTTTTGTGGATTTGGATGTGTGCTTTGGGTCGTTGTCGTGCTGAAAGGTGAACTTCCTCTTCATCTTCAGCTTTCTAACGGATGCCTGAAGGTTTTGTGCTAAAATTGCCTGGTATTTGTAACTGTTCATAATTCCCTCCCCCCTGACTAAGGCCCCGGTTCCAGCTGAGGAAAAACAGCCCCAAAGCATGATGCTGCCACCACCATGCTTCACTGTGGGTATGGTGTTCTTTGGGGGATGTGCAGTGTTGCTTTTGCGCCAAACATACCTTTTGGAATTATGGCCAAAAAGTTCAACCTTGGATTCATCAGACCATAACACATTTTTCCACATGCTTTTGGAGGACTTGATGTTTGTATTGCAAACTTCAGCCAGGCTTGGATGATTTTCTTTGTAAGAAAAGGCTTCCGTCTTGCCACCCTACCCCATAGCCCATTCATATGAAGAATACAGGAGATTGTTGTCACATGTAGCACACAGCCAGTACTTGCCAGAAATTCCTGCAGTTCCTTTAATGTTGCAGTAGGCCTCTTGGAAGCCTCCCTGACCAGTTTTCTTCTCGTCCTCTCATCAATTTTGGAGGGACGTCCAGTTCTTGGTAATGTCCCTGTTGTGCCATATTTTCTCCACTTGATGATGACTGTCTTCACTGTGTTCCATGGTATATCTAATGCTTTGGAAATTCTTTTGTATCCTTCTCCTGATATCTTTCAACAATGAGATCCCTCTGATGCTTTGGAAGCTCTCTGTGGACCATGGCTTTTACTCTGAGATGCAACTAAGCAAATGTCAGGAAAATCCTACTAGAACGGCTGAACTTTATTTGTGATTAATCGGAGTCACTTTAAATGATGGCAGGTGTGTAATGACGTCTATTTAACATGAGATTGAATGTGATTGGTTAATTCTGAACACAGCCACATCCCCAGTTATAAGAGGGTGTGCACACCTATGCAACCAGGTTATTGTGAGTTTTTTATTTTTCCCCCTCAACGATTTCAGTTTGTTTTGCAACTGAATTGTTCACGTTATAAGTCGCATTAAAGGTGGAAAATGTTCTGACATGATTTCTCTTTGTCTCATTCTTTAACATCACAAGAACCTGGCATTTTAACAGGGGTGTGTAGACTTTTTATATCCACTGTATATATATATATATATATATATATATATATATATATATATACTGTAATGTGCAAAAAGTCTTAGGCAGGTATGAAAAAATGATGTAAAGTAAGAATGCTTTTAAAAATAGACATGTTAATAGTTTATTTTTATCAATTAACAAAATGCATAGTGAGTGAAAAGAAGAAAAATCTAAATCAAATCATTATTTGGCTGTGACCACCCTTTGCCTTCAAAACAGCATCAGTTCTTCTAGGTACACTTGTACACAGTTTTGTAAGGAACTCGGCAGGTAGATTGTTCCAAACAACTTGGAGAACTAACCACAGTTCTTCAGTGGATTTAGGCACCTCGGTTGCTTCTCTCTCTTCATGTAATCCCAGGAGGCAAATGTAGTTGTTGATACCGTTATTGGCTAACTAAGCAGATTTAGAATGCAATCTTTCAAGACCACTCAGGTCTCTTCCTCAGGCATGTTATACAGATAAATATGAAACATCTCTTATATACAAGTATACACTGCATTGTTTAGAATGGAAATCAGGTAAGAAAAGACAGTCCAGACCCAGATAGTCTGATCAGTCAATGGTAAATTGCAGTCTTCCTCTTAGTAGTTAGAGGTATTTACGATCCCAGTGGGACTGTTGAAAAGGTTAATCTGCAGTGTGATAATGTGATAGAATTTCTCTGTCTCTGTTCAAACCATAATAATTTAAAGTATTAAACTTCAACATTAACTTAACCTCCCATATTCTTCTGACCCTCTGAGTGCGGAATAGTCCCATCAGTACAGTTAATTTAACGTCCCTGACACTGTGTCCATTTTGATAAAAATGTTCTCCCGCTGGTGTCTCTGTCTTTTTGTTGTTAACGCTGGATCTGTGTGAACTAAACCTTTTATGTAATGGCTGTCTAGTTTCACCCACATAAAGAGCTGTTGGACATTTTGCACACATGATGAGATATATTACCTTGGATGATTTGCAGGTGAAGGTACCATTGATCTTATGGTCTAACTGGGTGTTTGGAATGGGTATCTTGTCCAAGATGTAAATGTGTGCATGGGTTCCTTCAATGTGTTCAAATATTTGAAATATTGTTTTTAGAGCGGCTCTAAGAATGCTTAGATGTAGTGTCCCATCATGCACAATGCAAGAATAAACATGTCTCAGTATGTGCCCGCTGAACAAAAAGACCTCCTTTGGTCTAATAATGGTACATACAATCTGCAAACTGCTGCACCATAAGCAGAGACATAATTATAATAAAACATTAAATCTTTATTGATTCAAAAATAAAAAAACATGGTAGTACTTATCTATTCAATAGACTTGTGTCAGCAGTATCCCTAATGCCTGGAGGCATGGAGCATCAGCGCGTTTCACGTAATCACCGCTTAATCATGATGACTAGTGGGGACTTCACTTAAACAAAGTGAGCCTTATTTTGAGAGCGGATAGCGCCGGGGGAGGGAGGAAAGGTATATGCCAGCCATACATTTTTTTTAGTAAAAAAACTCTTGTGTATAATACGCACATAAGGTGAAGTGGTGTAAAATTGTGCATATTATACCCAAGATTTTACGGTATATCATCCTGGTCCCACCCACAGGCAGTCCAGCTCTGAAATATCAGGCAAATCCTCTCCACACAAGAGAAACAGCACAACCACAGATGCGGAGAGGATTTGCCTGATATTTCACAAATGGCCTGCCTGTGCCTGTGATATAGACATGGACTACTCCTCTCTGTAATGACACATGGGAGTTAAAAAGGCGACTTGAGCAGCACCGAGGGGTTACTATGTTTTAAAAAAACACTCTATTTGGTTCATTCTCAGTGGGTGCCTGTCACATTCTTTGTTGCCAAAATGCAAGCGGGAATGCAAGCAGGGTGCTGGGTTGTATAGCTAGAGGCATTAGTAGCAGAAAAACTGAAGTGATCATGTCACCCTACAGTTCACTTTTAAAATATCTCATTCTAAACATCGTGTGGCTAGAAGCCGCATTAAGCATGTCGCCGTGATGAAAAGGGCGACATAAGAATCTCACACTGCATATAAGTGCGAGATTCTCATGTCGTGTCTTTAAACAGCGATTCAAAGCCAGAGCAGCCATTGTTTATATTGAAGCTTCCATTTTAACACTTTGAGTGCCAAAGGGATATGCAGCACATGTACTCAAATGATTAATGCAGACCTATGACTTGTATTTTCCACATATATTCTTCCCCTGCTATGTTAATGCCGCTTTATGTTTATTACATAAGAATACAAAGTTTATATTACTCAATATGACTCAGATTTCCATTTAAATCACATAGACTAATCTATTTTGTTTTTCTAAGGACATAGTGCCCAGGGTGCCTCAGCGTTTTTGATTGAAGAAAAGAGTTTTTCAGGCATTTCATCTGGCTGCCCTATCGCGAGGTTTTTGGATGCTGTGTACTCCAAAGTAGAATATCAGTTTATTAGTTCATTCTATATAATACAAGTAATACTGGGAGTTTTAAGGCCTTAAGTAAAAATAAGTGTAGTGGTGCTGATGCATAACAACTGAAGAGTAGGTGACCACACTAGCAGTCACTAGCAGTCACTGAATTAAAAGCCCAAGTGCAGTAGTTCTGACGCATACTAACTGAACATGAAATTGTCATGTCCACCTCCTGGAGATGACATTCATGACTGATTGACAATGTCATCTCTTGAAAGAAAAGGCAAGGAAAATATTGAGAGATCTCATTAGATTTTTTGGTCTTAGTAAGATAAGTTGGCAGCTATTAGTAGGAAGAGTTACTTTGCCTTTAGGGACCCTGGCACTGTTTTCAGTTTGGAAAATATAATGTTGCTAATTTCCCTACAAGTAACACTGCAAATTAGTCTGCACAATCAACTAATAATGTATTAGGTTGGGCCAAGCCCTGGTTCTTTTGTGAACCTCTTAGTTCCTCTACTAGGAAGATTACATTATAGAAGGCAGAAAAGTCATGTTTTTTTTCCGCTGAAATATTAATTGAACAAATAACACAATTTGTTGCTTTGCCATGGCATTTCCTGTGCATAGAAACTACATCAAACTGCTGTTGCCAGTAAATTTATCTCAAGAACTTTGCCATTTTTCTGCCAAACCTTTTTATGACGGCATGAATTCCTGATGCAATACTGGGGTCAGACATGGTACACAGAGGCGTAACTAGAAGTCACCAGGCCCTGGTACAAGAATTGCCATGGCCCCCCCGACCACATTGGTCCCCTTCATCTCCACATTGCCCCTTCCACAATGCCCCCTTCATCTTCACAATGCCCCTTCATCTCCACAATGCTCCCATCTCCACATTGCTCCTTCCACAATGCCCCCTTCATCTCCACAATGCCCCCCCTTCATCTCCACAATGCCCCCTTCATCTCCACAATGCCCCCTTCATCTCCACATTGCCCCTTCCACAATGCCCCCTTCATCTCCACAATGCCCCCCCTTCATCTCCACAATGCCCCTTCCACAATGCCCCCTTCATCTCCACAATGCCCCCTTCATCTCCACATTGCCCCTTCCACAATGCCCCCTTCATCTCCACAATGCCCCCCTTCATCTCCACATTGCCCCTTCCACAATGCCCCCTTCATCTCCACAATGCCCCCCTTCATCTCCACATTGCCCCTTCCATAATGCCCCCTTCATCTCCACAATGCCCCCCTTCATCTCCACATTGCCCCTTCCATAATGCCCCCTTCATCTCCACAATGCCCCCCTTCATCTCCACAATGCCCCTTCCACAATGCCCCCTTCATCTCCACAATGCCCCCATCATCTCCACAATGCCCCTTTCACATTGCCTCCATCTCCACATTTCCCCTTCCACAATGCCCCCATCTTCACATTGCCCCTTTATCTCCACACTTCCCCTTTATCTCCACATTTCCCCTTCCACAATGCCCCCCATCTTCACATTGCCCCTTTATCTCCACATTGCCCCTACCTCCAGTCCTGGTGGTCTAGCTGTGTGGCTTAACAGATCTGTGCCTCCTTCGGCACAGATCTCTACTACTGAAGCTCCCGCACGCAGCTCTAGTAATGCAGAGGCTGGGAGATGATGTCATCTCCCAGCGCTCTGTATTACTAGAGCGGTGCACCGAATGGGAGATCTGCTGAGCTGCTGATGTGGGCGAGGGGGGTCGCAGGGGGCGGCCGGGCCCCTGGAGTGACGGGCCCGGTCTCAGGGGCGACCGCTGCGACCCCTATAGTTACGCCACTGATGGTACATATGGTTCTGTAGCTACAAAGTAACAAGACTGGGAGGATTTATGTCTACAATGGGTTTATGGTTTATGTCTACAATGGGACAGGGCTGGGGGGGTCCACATGTATGGTTCTATGGCTACAAAGGGAGAAGGCTGTGGGGGTCAGTATGTATGGTTCTATGACTATAATGGGAGAAGGCTAGGGGGATCGGTATATATGGTTCTATGGCTATAATGGGACAAGGCTGCAGTGTCCATATGTATGGTTCTATGGCTACAATGGAATAAGACTGGGATGGTCAGTATGTATGGTTCTATGGCTACAATGGGACAAGGTTGGGGTGTCCATATGTATGGTTCTATGGATACAATGGGAAAAGGCTGAGGGGGATCAATATGTATGGTTCTATGGTTATAAAGGGGCAAGGCTGGGAGGGTCCATATGTATGGTTCTATGAATACAATGGGAGAAGGCTGGAGGGGTCCATATGTATGGTTCTATGAATACAAAGGGAGAAGGCTGGAGGGGTCCATATGTATGGTTCTATGGATACAATGGGAGAAGGTTGGAGGGTCAGCATGTATGGTTCTATGGATACAATGGGAGAAGGCTAGAGGGGTCCATATGTATGGTTCTATGGATACAATGGGAGAAGGTTGGAGGGTCAGCATGTATGGTTCTATGGCTACAATGGGACAATGCTGTTGGGGCCGTATGTCTGGCTCTATGGCTATAATGAGGCAAGGCTGGAGGGATAAGTATGTATGGTTCTATGTGGTTTGTACCACAATGGGCCATATGTTCAAAGAAGTAGTGAAATAGCTTTTGTCATTTGTAACGACTGTTCGAAGTATAATGTCGTTGGGATCATTAATATTTCCAGACAGTGACGGTTGTGATCGGAAATATGTCGTTTGTCCTGACTGCAATTGTCATATGTAATGACAAAAATGTTGTAAAAAAAAGTCTTAACAAAGACAAAAATTCTCACATTCAGAACTTCACATTCCCTCCACTTTTTTCTTAACATACAAATTTTGTCCTTTGCAAGATGTTTTGTTGTCGTTGTATACGACAAATGTTCTTTTCCTCTATATAACATTGGAGAATAGTTTAGCCACACCCTTGCCCTGCCCTTTTGCCCAGCAATTCTGGAGTTGTGTCGTACACAATGGACATTACTAGCTTTTTTGTCATATACTCTATAGAAAATATGTTGTTCATGCATACAATTACTTATTTTTGTATTTCATATGACTTTTTTTGTTGTTATCCCTTTAAACATACGGCCCAATGAGACTGATGCAACAAGAAAACTGACCAAATCTAGGGTAATCCAACTGCACCATGGGGACAAATAAGCATTCCGCTGATTTAAATGAGGCTTTTAACCCCTTGAATGATTGCAGGGTTTCCAATAATTTCCTTCCTTAGAACTTAAGGGGTTAAAATGAGCATTTAACCGTCGCTCAATGGAAATGTAGGGAATTTTTATTTCTTCCTTCTGATCCAGTTGGTTTGCTCCAGTTCTACCAAGTACGTCAACCTCGATGTGCTGTGCACTTCTCTGGCATTGAAAAGGTTAAAGGGACAGTAATACTTAAAATGTAAAAAAATATATGTTGTAGGGTTTATCCACCTGAGTAAAACAAGGGTACTCCCACTGCAGAGTGTTTTTTTTTTTTATTAAAAAATTATGACAGCTCAAACTTGAATTTTTTAGGTGCAATATCACAGTGTTCTGAAAATTTACAGTGGCGCTGTTGCTACACCATTCTATGGACTGCTCTGGTCTATAGACCATAAATCTCCATAGGATGGTGCAGCAACAGCTCCATTGTAAATTTTCAGGTCACTGTGATATTGCACCTAAAAAGTCAAGTTTGAGCTGTTATAATTTTTTAATAAAATATCTCTCAGCAATGGGAGTACCCTTGTTTTATTCGGGGACATAAACCCTACAACATATATTTTTTTACATCTTAAGTAGTACTATCCCTTTAAATGCATTTCATGCAGAAATGCTTGATAATCAGATTACCCACTATAATGCATGGTGAGAGGATCACATGACCTTCCTGGACCCCTCCCCCCCAAGAAAAACCTGCAAGTGATCCCTGACCTTGAACCACTGAGACTTTGAAGGGTTAGGGAAGATAGAGGAGGAGGGAGACCCTCAGACGTAATCACAATCTGCCTATGTACAGGAGCCACAGACCACTGTCAGTGACTGATGGCAGGAAGGGGATGACTGAGCTGGCTGGGTCTCCTTAGCCCCATTCTGTGATATGTTGATACCTGTGATGCCCACAAAATGAAGAAGTAAAGATATGAAGACCTTGTGTATGTATATTTATTTGCTAAATACACACTGGGGAATATGTATAAAGACAGAAGTGGAGGCATTTTAGAGAACAACTGCAACACATTGGGGGGGATTCACTTCAGGCCACTGTGATACTTCACACAAAAAAATTCAAATTTGAGCTGTAATAATGTTTGAATAAGGCACCTTTCAGCAGCGGGAGTATGCTTGTTTTACTCAGGGGGATAAACCCTACAACATATTATTTTTACATTTTAGTTATTACTATCCGTTTAAATAGGGCATTTCACCCCTTGAATGCTTCAGAGGTCTCAAATGGATTGCTCCATAATGCATTGGAGATCTCTGTAGCATTCAAGGGGCTAAATGCCTCAATTAAATCAATTTAAATGTTAATTTATACCCTATAGTACAGTTACTTTGATCCCAAATTGTTCCACTTGTTTCATTGTATTGCTTTGCAATGCATTAGAGACCTCTGTATCTTTCAAGGGAGTTAATAACCCCATTTAAGTCATTGAGAATTTTCTTTATTTGTACCCTGTGAAATAGTTGGGTTTTCTCCAGAATGTTTATCTTCAGCTTTCAGCATACGGCCCCAAATGTTCTGTCCACTGACCATGGAGATCATGTTGAAAAATCTCAAAATCTATGGGGAAGATTCACAAAGAATTGGTAAAGAGGTGATAAAGTGGAGATAACTTCTCCAATGATATCATTTCTCCAAGTCCTATTTATTCTATAGACCATATATACTAAGATCTCCAAAGATGTAGAAATCTTAGTACATAGGAATTGTAGAAGTGATATCACTGGAGAAGTCATCTCCACTTTATCACCTCTTTATCACCACTTAGTGAATCTCCCCCTATGAATCATTAAAGGGATAGTAATACTTTGTTTTATCTTTATTTTATTTTGTAGGCATTAAAAAACACGAAGAACGATATAAGTCTTATCTCTCAAACCTTTAAGGTTTGGGAGATATTCACAAGCAAAGTTTCCCCTCCCGCCCCTTTTACCTAGTGTAAGCCATCTCTTCTCAGATGTGGAATGCAGTCCATAGACCAGACAGATAACAGCAGGGGACAATCTTCTTCCTATGAGAACAATGAAAGCCCTGCCCCCCTTGACAGGTTTTTCAGGTTTTTCCCTTATCTTAATTGAAGATTGTCCCTCTCTGCAGTCTATCTGGACACCTCCCTTCTGATCTGGCTGAACAGTGTTACATCAGTAAAAGGGCCGGGAGGGGACACTTTGTCATTGAATTACTCCTGAACTACAGCTCTGACAGAACTGAAATAACACTCTCCAAAGTCCAAATACTATGATGATTAATTAGAGCTGCTTTTATTATGAAACATTACTATCCCTTTAAACCCTTCCTTCACCTAATCAGATGGCACTAGGACTAGCCTGCACTTATTTTTGCATATGGATATATACATTTGTTTTTGCAACATAATTTTGTATATTTACGCATAGCTTTGCTTGTAATCACATCACACATTTGCATACATATGCAAAGCATTACATTTGCACAATTACTTTGTATTTGCCAAATAAAAGTGTATATTTTTTTCCAAGCACGTCTGTATTTGTATAATACATTTTGATATTGTTGTACAGTAAATTTGTATATTTATAGCGTCTGTTTTTGCTCAATAGATTTTATTGCTTGCGTACAGCTTTACCTGTTTTTATACAAAAAATTTGAATACTTATGTAACATTTTGTCTGTTTTTCCACAATAATTGTGAACATTTGTTTATAACTTCATTTTAGCTGTTTGGGTGCAGTGTTTGGTACAAACATGTCGTGCAAATTGTGAACTCAATAACCCTGTACAGTTATATATTAATATAACGTTCTGTCTGTTTTTTACTCAATAACTATATATATTTATGTATAATTCCATCTTTTTCTCAGTACATTTGCTTTGTTCTCATTTGTAGATTACTACTTTATTGATTTTTTTCTCTACCATTTTGGTGTAATTATACAGCTTTTGGCATCTTTTGAGTAATTTTGCTTAAAGGAGATGTATCGCCTTTATATAACTTAGGCTAAATAGTTAGGTTATATAGCACAGGGCACAAAATTTCCACTCTGCACTAGCCAATGGCAAGTGAAAATTTAGCCCTGGCGAGTAGAAATTCAGCCCTGGTGGGTATGTTATGGCTTGCAGTGGCGAGTAACTTTTCAGATCTGGCTAGTAGCAAAGGACTTCAAACTTTAAGCCCTGATATAGCATATCTGACAAAAACTGTTAATCTTTTTTAAACTTTATTTTGTCTAAATTGATGTCTTCCCTGCAGCTACTTACGCATAGACTGCTCAGAAATTCCCCGGAAGGGACCGCAGGGTACAGGAGGGGAAGCATGTCATGGGGGAGGGTTGATTCATGGAGGAAGTGCATGTGTTGGGAGGAGTAAAAGGAAAAGGGTATGAAAGGGTTTTGAAACAGGAAGTGAGTTGTTGTTTGGAGAAGGAGAGGACAGAGGAAGCATTCTGCTGCGAGCTGCTGCCTGATTTCCAGCTTTCCTGCCTTGTTTCTCCCCAGCGGTTCCCCTGCTGTTTTTGGTCGCTCTCTTTGCCCAGTTTGGGGCTCTCTGCTCCAGTCTGCTGCTGATCGCTGTCCCCTTGTACTTTTCTTTTTCTCTTACTCTGCTGTCTTTCCCCCCCTTGTTCCTTTTCTCCCTCCCCTCTGTTGTCCTGTTTGGCTTTCTTTCTCCTTCATCCCTGTCTCCCTTCCACTCTCCTTGTGCAGTTTTCCTCACTAGGTCTGTCCTTGGCTCCCGGACCGGGCATTCGGCCCGGTGTGGCCTCGTGCAGCTGCATCCGGATGTGCTGTTTCCGTCCACCGTTGGAGCTCCGCGGTTTTTTCCTGCAGGATCGGGAGTGCTTGGCAGACTCGGCCTCGTGGGGGCCGGTTGCTGGGATGGAACGGCTGGCTTTGGAGGGTAGGTTTACCCTTCCTTCAGGGCTTGAGCTCTTCGCGTCAGCTGCCTGTTCTGCTTCGCTCCTGAAGGGAGTTTTTGGGCTCGCGCCGGTTTTGCTACGGCCCCTGCGGGCTCCGCTCTGGGGTGCTGTCTGCCTGGATGAAGATGGATGCTCCTGCTGCGAGTGGGGCGAGTGTGGCCTACTTCTCCCGTGGGACTTCTGTGGCACGAGAGACTGAGTGGGACAGCGTGTGCTGGTTTTCTGCGCCGGACACGCAGCTCTGTCCACGATGGTGCTCTGTTCCTGTTTTCCCTCCCCCTACTTCACTACTGGACCGGCTGAAGATGGAGGCCTGGGTGTGCAGTGTGGATGGTATGTCGGGATGGGGAGCAGTGGGAGTTAGTTTGCCTGGGGGTTGAGTGACTGTGCTCCGCCTCATCTCTTCCTGAGGTATGCTGGCTTGGCTTTGGGACTGGCTCTGGGAGGCATCGGTTGGCTTACTGCCGTTTGTTCTTCCCGCTCGGGCGGTCTCCTACCCCAAGGCTTCGGCTGTTATATGTGTTGGTGGGGTGGATGTTTGTGTGGCTGCATTTGGATGTCTGGGGCTGGGTGCGTGTCTGGTGTGTTCGTGGTGCGGGTAGTGGTTTGTGGTGGTTCTGCGTGTGTGGCTGGGTGGGTGTATGTTGGTGTTTGGTGTCTGGCTGGTGGGTTTCTGTCTGGGTGTATGTCTGGTGGAGTTGGTATGGATGTCTGGGGGGGTTGTGCGACTGGTGCATGTAATTTTGTGGGTATTTATGGAGGGATGTGTATGGGTTTGTCTGTGTGGATGTTTGTGGGGGTGTGTATGGATTGTTGTCTGTGTGGGGGAGGTATGAATGGGCGGCGGTATGCGTGTTCTGTATGAGTGGGCTATATGGCTGTGCCTATGTACATGGGTGGGGTTGTGTGGGTCTGTGGTATACGTATGTTTGTGGGTATGAGGTCTATATGGATGCCTATGTACATAGGTGGGATGTGGGTTTGTGCTACGGTTATGTAGGGGCGTTTCTATATCTTTGGTGGATGCGGTGTTTTGTCTGCTGGGTGTCTATGTAGTGAGTGTGTGTTGTTTTCTGTGTGTATATATAGATGGATGTGAGTATGTGTACTTTTTATGTGTGTCTCTATGGATGTTTATATGTCTGGTATGTCTCTGGGTATGTGTATGCATGCCTAGGTCTCTGAGTGTGGATGCCGGTATGTGGATGTGGATGATTCGGTGTGGTGATGGTTTGGCTTATCTGCATTTGCATCACTAGGTGGATGGATGTGTATGTGTGTATATATATGTATGTATGTGTATATATATGTCTGTCTGTGTATATATATATATGTATGTATGTGTATATATATATATAGGGGTCAGTACATGTCTTTCGACGGGCACAAGTTTCGCCTTACTTGAGCACCATTCTCATGTGGTTACGGCAGTCGTGTTACCTAATTTTCAGTTTCAAAAAAAAAAAAACAACAAAAAAAAAAAAAAAATAGTATCTCTATATAGATATATATATCTTATTCTCCTGCCTTCCATGGTTTAGGGCACGCTTATTGTTCAGGCTATAGGTCTTGGGTCACAGTGGATGTGTGCTGGGTCATTTGTCCAGCTCGTACTAGTTGACCCTACGGTATTGATATGTATATGTATGTTTCTGTATATGTGTGGGTGTGTAAGTATATATATATATATATATAGATGTATAGTGTGTGTGTGTTTGGCTGCGATTGGTGTGCTTGTCTGCACAGATGTGGTTCTGGGCTCTGTTGGTCGCATCTGCCCGGTGCATCTGCTCTGGGGATCGGCCCTCTCTGTCATCTCAGGTTTGGTGTGGCTGCTGAGGGTTCCAGTCGTGGTGGGGTAACTGGGGGCTTCGGACGCCCCAGTATTGATGGTCCCCTGGAAAGGAGTGTCGGTCGGGCAATCAGTTGGCCGATGGTGGTCAGAGGTTCCAGTTTCATTTCGAGTTCCTGGCCATGGGACTACGTGGCAGTGGGATTGCTGGGTAGTTTGCTGCAGCGTTCGTCTCCCTGGGTGCTTCCAGCGCTGCAGGTACATCGGGCTGGGCTGCTTCGGGTCCGGGCTCATTGCGCGGCTGCGGAAGGGCAGGTGGCCGGTGTGGCTTGCCCCGGTTCTTCTTACGGTGATTGATGGGAGCCGAGTCTCTTCCGGAATGACCGGCAGGGGGCACCTCGGGTGTTGCTGTGACTCATTACACTGTGCGGCTCTGCAGCAGGTGGTCATCGGGCAGCTTTGTGCCGGCACGGCATGGGGCTGGTCTGGCGGTGTGTTCCAGTGGTCTTTCTCTCACTCCAGTTTGCTCCGCCCCCCCCCCCCTTTTTTGTGGTTGGGTATGTAGGTATAGTGCTATGATTTCTCTAGATAGTGCAGGAGCGCTGAGTGGTTACGGATTGGTGTCTGCGCAAGGCCAGGTTGGCTCCGTGTGGATGGTTTGGCTGGCATGCTTGTTGGGTAACTGTGCCAGGTGGTTGTTCTATTGGCGAGTCCTGTGGGGACGTGGTGTTGTTTTTTCTTTTGGGTCCCTGTATACTGAATTTTCCTGTGATCTGTATTTTACTAGTACGGTTGAGGTTGGTTGGTGGCCTGTTGGTTGTGTGTGTTTTTTCTGCTTGAACTGGGCTGTTGGTGTATGTTGGTTTTGGTGAGGTTGGATGTTGGTGTGGGCTAGCTTGGGGGGGGGCAGGTGTTTGTTGGTCTGCCTCGTGTTCTGGGTTTTGTTGTGATGGTTTCGGTATGGTGGGGTGTTTTGTTGTTTGTGTTTTCTTCGGCATGACGGGGTTTTTCCGTTTTTGTACTGATGTTGTGTGTGGGTTTTCTGTGTGGTCCCTGTGTGTATGTTTGTCTGTCTATGTATATGGGGGTATATAGGTATCTATCTATATTTATCTATATATGGGCATGGGTATATCTGTGACGGTTGGTTTAGGTGTGGACATCTGTCTAGGCGTGGGTTCTATGTTATTGCTGCTATATATGTTGCTGTTTTTCTGTTGTCTGTTTGTCTGTTTATTCTGGTATTGTGGCGGTTATGAATGGATGTTTCGGTTGGGTATGTGTTTTTGTTTTGTCCCTATTCTACATTTGTAGGTTGTGCAAGTTGTGTTTTTTGCTGTCGGTGGCTTACGGGGCAATCACTGGGTTGGCATGTTGCTTTGTGGGGGATGCCTGTTTTGTTGTGTGCTTTCTGTCCAGGATGTCTGTGGTTTCTTTGTTTAGTGCTTCCTCTCTCCCCCTCTCCCTTGTGACGTACCTGTGGTGGGTAGGTATGAGCCCGCGGGGCGAGGCTTGGTGGTATCTTCTGGACTCCGTTGGTCCTCTGTGTGTGGTGTGTGTTTGCTTGAATGGTCTGGGTCGTTCTCTCTGGTTTGTTGCGGTTTGTTTGGTGGTGTGCTGTTTTGTGGGACGGTGATTCTTGGGTGAGGTGCCCGACTGGGCTGTGTGCGTGGTTTTTTCTGGTATAGGGGATACAGACCATGGTTTTTGGTGGGGTTGGGGCCGACTGGTCAGGTTTTGACAGTCAGGCCTGGTGGCGGGGGGGCCCAACTGGTCAAGGTATTGACAGTCGGGCCCTGTGGCGGATAGTCCTTGCATGGTTTTCAGAGATCAATAACTGATGTGGTAAAGTTAGGGGATTTTATCCTCGGGTGGAAGCCCTTTGGGAGTTTACCCCGGACTTAGGTCGCGGGAGGTGACGTTACCCATTGAAGCTAAAGTGGATGGCCAATGGGGTAATTACTTGGAGTCAGCTGTAAGTGCTGAAGAATGGTGGAATCAGCTGTAAGTGCTGAAAAATGGTGGAATCAGCTGTAAGTGCTGAAAATGGTGGAATCAGCTGTAAGTGCTGAAGAACGGTGGAATCAGCTATAGTGCTGAAGTGTGGGAATGGTAGCATGAGCCCGTACAATTTGGCCATGCTTGGTGTCAAGGAAAGCGGATTGCCAAAGACTGTCAGTTAATGAATGATTATTGATTAATGATTATTGTTGTGTTGAATAAGAACAATAATAATGTGAGTAAAATAGTTAAATAAAGCTTTGGTCTGTTATCCCCAATATGATGTGTTGGTAATTATTTATGGATCATACCCCCTCCCTATGACAAGAAATTCCCCGGAAGGGACCGCAGGGTACAGGAGGGGAAGCATGTCATGGGGGAGGGTTGATTCATGGAGGAAGTGCATGTGTTGGGAGGAGTAAAAGGAAAAGGGTATGAAAGGGTTTTGAAACAGGAAGTGAGTTGTTGTTTGGAGAAGGAGAGGACAGAGGAAGCATCCCTCCCTCCCTCCCTCATGTGGTATGGCTGTGTGTCGTTGTGGCGGATAGTCCTTGCATGGTTTTCAGAGATCAATAACTGATGTGGTAAAGTTAGGGGATTTTATCCTCGGGTGGAAGCCTTTTGGGAGTTTACCCCGGACTTAGGTCGCGGGAGGTGACGTTACCCATTGAAGCTAAAGTGGATGGCCAATGGGGTAATTACTTGGAGTCAGCTGTAAGTGCTGAAGAATGGTGGAATCAGCTGTAAGTGCTGAAAAATGGTGGAATCAGCTGTAAGTGCTGAAAATGGTGGAATCAGCTGTAAGTGCTGAAGAACGGTGGAATCAGCTATAGTGCTGAAGTGTGGGAATGGTAGCATGAGCCCGTACAATTTGGCCATGCTTGGTGTCAAGGAAAGCGGATTGCCAAGGACTGTCAGTTAATGAATGATTATTGATTAATGATTATTGTTGTGTTGAATAAGAACAATAATAATGTGAGTAAAATAGTTAAATAAAGCTTTGGTCTGTTATCCCCAATATGATGTGTTGGTAATTATTTATGGATCATACCCCCTCCCTATGACATGTAACCACAGTCCGTCTGTCTGTCTCCCCTCCCTCTGTCCAGCCTCCTCCAGTGACGGAGGCTTTCTGTCTGTAAGCTGGAGCGATCTCACTGGCTAGATATCAATCTCTGCCAATGAGATGGCTCCAGCTTACAGACAGAGGCCTCTGTCATTGGAGGAGGCTGGATAGAGGGAGGGGAGCAGACGCAAAGCAATGGACTGCGGTTACAGAGCATACATCCATGGCACCCATATATCTTTATTTTCAAACAGAGTTGGTTTAAAACCTAAGGCTGCCCTAGGCAACATACCTAAGGTGTGTTAGCCATGACCACACCCCCATTTCTGACTTGACCACACCCCTAACCACATTTACTGTTGCTTGGCACATAGAATAATACACTTAGGGTGAGATGTTCAAAAAACCTGTGCAATCAAAATAAAAATGTTCGTACTCCACGGTCCGTCAATTCTCAGCTTTTAATATCATCATTTTTTCCATCCAATTCCTCTATCTCCGTCAAAGGGTAAAAACAGTCCTAAAAGTGGACATGGTTTTATCTACCGTCAAATTGTAACGTATTTTAGGAAAAATAAACTATTCTTTTAGCTATCCCCTTTTTTTTCAGACAAAATAAAAATGGTCTATACCTGGAAAATAATTTTTAACCCTTTGAGTGCCAGAGGGGTAGGCAACGCTTTGCTTTGCAATGCGTTGTGTTGCCCCTCTGGCACTTAAAGGGATAGTAATACTTAGTTTTATCTTTATTTTATTTTGTAGGCATTAAAAAAACATGAAGAATGATATAAGTCTTATCTCTCAAACCTTTATGGTTTAAGAGATATTCACAAGCAAAGTTTCCCCCTCCCGCCCCTTTTACCTAGTGTAAGACATCTCTTCTCAGATGTGAATCTGGTTGTAAGACCAGACAGATAACAGCAGGGTACAATCTTCTTTGTATGAAAACAATGAAAGCCCTTCCCCCCTTGACAAGTTTTTCAGCTTTTTCCCTTATCTTAATTGAAGATTGTACCTCTCTGCAGTCTACCTGGGCACCTCCCTTCTGATCTGGCTGAACAGGGGGGGATACTTTGCTTGTGAATATCTCTTAAACCATAAAGGTTTGAGAGATAAGACTTATATAGTTCTTCATGTTTTTTTAATGCCTACAAAATAAAATAAAGATAAAATGAAGTATTACTATCCCTTTAAAGGGTTAAGAGTAATATTCATCAAGCTCATCATACCATAATTTTTAATTGTTTATAACTCATTTTCAAATGTGGCAGATTTACATCTGAAAATATTGTCCTTCATTTACCACCAACTCCAATCCGACAATTATTTCATTAGCCTTCAACAAAAAAAAAGCTCAAACAAATTAGTTAAACCCATTGGATGCTCGAGAGGTCGCCAGTACATCCAGTGGGTTAACCCCTTACCGCCCAATGCGTTGCGTACCCCTCTGGCACGCAAAGGGGTTAAATAATATGCAAGATGGTAAATAAGTTAGCTACCATAAACCAGAAGTGATGACCTGATGCTGGGGCATTGGGATTGGTCTGTCCACACCGAGGCTTCCAAATGTGGGTGTGGCCAATATATCTGTCACGTTAGAATCATTCTACACTTCCTTTACTGAAGCCTTGTACTTGTAGTTATGATCCTCCTCCTACTGTGCCTGTATGTTGTCATGATTACTAATTAGATTTCACAATGTACGATTCCCTTTGATGCATTTTTCCCTTGCTAATAATGCAATGATAGCACGTTAGTCTGATGCTCTTAAACCTGTCCTGTATTATACCATTACTATTTCTGTAAAGTGATGTGTATATGTATGGCCATACTTGGGAACTCTCTTGGGACTCCTGTGGTGCCATTGGGGGATAAAAATGACACTATTTGTGTCATAAATGGGTGGGGCTTACACACGTGTGGGAGGGGCTTAGTGAGAAGTGAGCAGAATTTTATCAGAAACTCCCCACCACCGGAGAATCAGCCACTGTTTCCGGAGAACTGCTAATCAGCTACAAAGACCTGGAGTCTCCTGGTCAAATGCGGAGAGTTCCCAGCTATGATGTATGGCACTATATAAAGATACATGCATACATACATATATCTGATGCTCTCTAAACCTAGCACTCTAAGCATCTGTCTATTCTATCTAATGGGAAACCCAGACATGTTTATATAGCTGCTGTCACTAGTGTGCCCATGTTTACCCTTCCCATTGTATGAACCCCTGCCCTTTGTATCCCATATGTACATACCTATTGTCCCATTGTATATTGTCCTCTAGTAACTCACACTCATGTCTGATCCCATTGTATCATGTCGCCACCCTCCCATTGTTTCATCACACAGTATGTTTATTCCCATTGTATCTTTGTCCACAAGTGTTTGTTGTATAAAACGTCCACTGTGTCTGACAATCAACAGTTCTTATTTTGCCCTTGCCCTGGTCTTGCCTGGTGCTTGGGGTAATCTGCCATATGCCATTGGAGTTCTCGTGTTCCAGATAGAAGGAAGCTATGACTGACGGGGATACCCAGTCTGGGTGTCCTCTGGTACCGTCACATCTACCAAATCACTGCAGGGGGTACTAACACAATCACACGCTACACTAGGTGCCAGAAGCAATTATTTAGCACTTTTCCCATCTAACAACAATTTAACCCTTTGAGTGCCAGAGGGGTACGGAATGCATTTAATAAGCAATTCACTCCCAAAATTGCCCATGTTATGTTGAGTGTACGAAGGGGAGCGCAAAGGGGAAGTATATGGGTGTTTCGGGGTGTTCAGGTTCTCAGAGCCTTGTTTCCTGTATGTACTAATAAGACGGAGGAAATTAAAGTACAGTGATCCTGAGGGTGGCATAGGCATGGCATTTGTGGTTTGCTCTCATTAACCCTTTGAGCGCCAGAGGGGTACGGAATGCATTTAATAAGCAATTTAGTCCCAAAATTGCCCATGTTATGTTGCGTGTACGAAGGGGGGGGGGCACAAAGGGAAAGTATATGGGTGTTTCGGGGTGTTGTCGTTCTCAGAGCCTTGTTTCCTGTATGTACTGATAAGACGGAGGAAATGAAAGTACAATGATCCTGAGGGTGGCATAGGCGTGGCATTTGTGGTTTGCTCTCATTAAGCCTTTGGGTGCCAGAGGGGTTTGCAACACACTGCTTAGCAATGCATTACCTACCCCTCTGGCATTCAAAGGGTTAACCCCTTGAGTGCCAAAGTGGTGTGAAATTACTTGCTATGCAATGTGTTGCACAGCCCTCTGTTTACATCATTAATCTCCTTAGAGCTGCCTGGCTTATTTCCGATTTGAGCTTTTGCAGAGCCGGTTTACCCACTCCCGTGATGTTTTCAATACATTGTGTGGCGGCAGACCAGTAACCTGTTACCCCACAACTGGAACTCGTAGACGGCAGTGAGAGGTGATAGGTCTTCATTTCTACACATGAAAACTCACAGGGAGAAGGGATACAACTCCACATACTGGGAACAGGAAAGTGGACAAGCCACAGTGTTAAGACACATACTGATGTAACCATCTGATTGCCAGAAGTGCGTGCGAAGTATTGCAAAGCTCACCAGCACTTGAAGGGTTAATGGGG
This sequence comes from Rhinophrynus dorsalis, assembly GCA_037306005.1. Lineage (NCBI taxonomy): Eukaryota > Metazoa > Chordata > Amphibia > Anura > Rhinophrynidae > Rhinophrynus > Rhinophrynus dorsalis. The sequence continues at coordinate 42,008,994 of CM074720.1, forward strand.
GTGGAGGAGATCATGGCTCAAACGATCCTAATATAAGACTAACTTTTTGCACATCTTTCTAGCACTTGAAGGGTTAAGGGGATAGAGGAGAGCATGGCCCAAGCAGCCCTAATATCAAGACTGGCCTGGGGTGCATATGCTATCCTGTCTCATCAGGCCAGTCCAGGGCAAATGAGTGGCAATCTGTTACGGCCGCTACCAAGTACCAAATTTCTGCTAGTCCCACTCAGTTTGTACCCATTAGCACCTATGCTCCTGTGCTTGAGTTTCTCTCTTTTAACTGGAAAATATAAATGCAGCATAACAACCCCTTCCATACGTGCAAGTACAATAGCCATGGGAGAAGACAAAGCACTGATTCCTAAACAGGACATCAAGTCAGTAATACTTAATATGTGACTATATATATATATATATATATATATATATATTAGTGTTCCTCCCCTTGAGTAAAACAAGGGTACTCCCACTGCTGGAATATGTGTTTTATTCAAAAGTTATTACATGACAAACTTGATTTAATTAGGTGCAGAATCACATTGGCCTGAAATTGTACAGTGGCAATGTTTGCTACACCATCCAATGGAGGTTTATGGTCAATAGACCGGTGCTGTCCATAGGATGGTGTAGCAACAGCGCCACTGTACAATTTCAGGCAACTGTGATACTGCACCTAAAAAAATGTGTTTGAGCTGTGATAACTTTTGAATAAAACACATATTTCAGCAATGGGAGTTCCCTTGTTTTACTCAAGGGGATAAACCATACAATACATATTTTTTAAATATTAAATTTCACTATTCCTTTAACAACTTTACTTAAAAAATGTATAATATCCTCATTTAGTCTTATAAGGTACAAAAGCCTAAAAATGGTGGGATGTGCGAAATGTCAATAAACGTACTGCCAGTCAATAAAATGATAGTAAAATGAAGAGGTGTTTGAAAAAAAAAAAAAAAATTGTTACAGGAGTAAAAATATTGCCGTTCACCAAATTGTGCCAGTAGTAAAATGTGATTCTACATAAGTTATCCAGTATTGACATAAAAAAATATTTTTGGACTGACACCCCTGACTGCATAACCTCAGGCTGTACCTTTTTAGCAGTAACTTTGTACTTTTGTACCTTATAAACCAGCAGAAGCATTCTCATACCTCCCAAGTGTCCCTCTTTCAGACTGAAATCTCTCTGTCCCTCTTTCCCACCCTGTTGTCTCTCTCTTAGTAGATCAGACTGTGTGGTGTATATATAATTGTATCACATTGCTTCTCAGCAGTAAAACTCACTTTAATGGTTAAGCTTCAAGCAGAACTTTCACCCTGCGATCTAGAAATAATTACACTACACTAATAATATGAGACAGGGTTTATTACAGGTGAAAGTTCCACTTTCAGTATATGGGTTTATAAATTAGTCTGTGTAATTAAATACTTTGGTCTTGCTCTGAATCATTTATTCAGTTGCAAAAATTGGTGTCTATAGTTCATGAAAAAACTTTCTTGGAAATGCCCTACCCACCAGCCACACCCCCTAAAACAACAGTGTCCGTCTTGGGCCATTTGGACTGTTGGAGGTATGCATTCTGTACTTGTATTCATTGTGCTGGATTTGATCCTGAAGGTAACAGAGAGAAACTCAGGCACATGAGCGATCACAAGGGACACTTGGGAGTTATGCACCCCTAATATCTCTTTAAGAGGGACTCTTGGGAGGTAGGTACAGGCCCCCAATATCACCTAAGGAGGGTTTTGGAAGGTATGGACTCCTAATATCTCCTAAGGAGGGCCTTTTGGGAGGTACGGACCCCTAATATCTCCTAAGGAGGGACTCTTGGGAGGTACAGGCCCCTAATATCTCCTGAGGAGGGACTTTTGGAAGGTACAAACCACTAATATTTCCTAAGGAGGGACTCTTAGGAGGTACAGACTCCTAATATCTCCTAAGGAGGGACTCTTGGGAGATACAGACCACTAATATCTCCGAAGGATGGACTTTTGGGAGTTATGGAACCCTAATATCTCCTAAAGAAAGGCTCTTGGGAGGTTTGGATCCTAATATCTCCTAAAGAGGGAGGCTTGGGAGGTAGGGACACCAAATATCTATTAAAGAGTTACACTTGACATGTATGCAGACATACAGTGTATGGGATTCTAGTTAGACGACATAATGGATCACTATGCTACATAAATTAGAGGTCATTGTTAAGAATATGATCACTCTCTGTGAGCAGTGGCATAAAAAGTAACAGATGGAGGGATGCGTTGCATACATTTTTGGGACCCTAACAAAAAAAATCTATTTTCAGAGAAGTATAACTATATTGGACCATGAAGGAGATGGGTCTACTTGGACGCCGGACCCTAATAAAACTGCACATTCTGTTGTTACGTCAATGTCTGTGAGCATCCAACCATATGTGTATTTATTTATACCAGTACTTTGCTACACCGCTATACTTACACTACAGATTGTGTAGTTTACCAACAACAAACAGAAATCAACACATTCACTAAGTCGCGGATAGGCAAACTATGGTTACCAGCTGTTGTTGGACTACAACTCCCATCATCAGCCGGCCAATATAGTCCAACAGCAGCTGGACAGTTGCCACAGACAAATACTAAGACAAAGCTCCAGTACGTCCTCACACCTCCGTTTTCATGTAAATAGTGAACAGCTGCCTCTCTCCGGATCAGTCTGGCTAGGGGAGCCTCCTGATTGGCCGCCAATGACATCAACTGCTTGGGTTCTAACACTTAGGACTCCGGCTGTACCCTTTGATAAACCACCTTCTGGCCACGCCCATAGCCAATCCGACTGCGGCGGGATCCCATAACTCACTCCCCCGCCCATTCAGTGGTGGATGTGAAGTGTCCGTCATTCTCCACGGCTCCGCCCAATTCGAATCTTTCATTACTCTGTGCGAAAGAGAAAGTAACTGTGTTGCAGCTGGAGATGAATGAAGCCAAGTGAATGGGACATGGACACATAGGAATCAATAACTGCAAGAGAAGCGCCAAATGCTGGAGGGAGGCACTCATTTCAGCAAAGTGAGTGGAATGTGGGGTGTTCTGCCCATTAGGTGGGTAGCTGTGGGTTTGTCATGTTGAGCTGTCACTTTGCTATATGTGACAATAGTGTGACCGTATGGTTATCGTCCCTTTAAAACTGTAAACATGGAAACAAATGCCTGCTGTACGGACACATGGGACCCGCTGCAGTCCAATAACAACCAGTGCGGCCCTGCAGCAGGCATTTTTCATATGCGTCCAGTTTTAAAAGGGGTGATCTGGTAACCCTAAATGTGAGAGGCACGGCTTACTCTTTTTTTGGGGGGTAGTGTGGCTGGGTCTGGGCAACTGAGCTGCAATTTATTAGGAGACAGCTGCAGTGGGTGAGGTAAGTACCAGCATCACAGTCACCGACCTCTCTTACTTATCAGTATCCGTCTGCATTCAAAGAACGGGACATGAGACAGCGGGAGGGATGGGGGTGCGGGTATTGTGGCTGACAAGTAACCGTCCCCCGTATTCACATTGATTTAATTATCTGGGTGCCGGAGGGGTGCCCCACGCATTGCAGAGCAAATACCCCTCCAGCAGTTAAAGGGTCAGATGGGGCTTTTGGTGAACTCTTTGAGTGCTAAAGGGACGCAGTGCTAAAGGGCCCTCAGAAGATTAACCACTTGAATACTAGGAAGACCTTAAACGCAGTGGGGCATAAGGCAGAGAGAGGGATGGAGGTAGCATATATTGAGGTTGATGTACTATGGGAACCTGGGGCACACCAGCTGTGTCATAGGGAACAAAGGGAAATCCCCCAAATTCCAATGCATTGAAGATCTCCCAATTTAAATCACACACATATATATATCTATATCTATATATATATATAATTCATATCCATCTATATCTGTGTTAATAGTATTTATAAATGTATACACACAGATTAATAGCCTTATCCTCAGATATAGAGGTGCAGCTGCTGCAGGGATGCGGATGTTATCAGCCTCACTTCTCACAGGGATCAATAGGAACTTAACTGGGAGGCTGCTACTGAACACATATTCCAGCACTTACTGTAACCCCTTGTTTGTCTGCGAGAGTGTCCACATGGCTCTTCAGCCCCCCTGGGTGCCAGAATTGGTGTGCAGTGTATAGGACACCTCATCTGACGCTCAAATGTTAACTCTGTGGGTGCCAGGGTAATTTTTTTTCCATGGTTCTTGGGCCATCTAATGAGTGTTTGTTTAACCCTTTGAGTGTCAGAGGGGTACGCAACGCATTGCTTTGCAGTGCATTTAGTACCCCTCTGGCACTAAAGGGGTTAACCCCTTTGTTGTCCAACTTATCTTCTGGTTGTCTCCAAAGAAAGCTGCTGAGAAGATGATCAGGTTAAGCGCACACATGGCTGCATGCTATAAAACTCTCCTTTAGGAATGATCTGTGCTGGACTTGTCTTATGACATCTCATAATTGAAATGTACCTTGTACTGTGAAATTTCCAATTCCTCTCATTGTTTTGTACTGTCTGCACACGCATGATGCATGTGTTCAACCCTTTGAGTACCTGATGGCTGCCCAGCTCAATGATACACACATCCGTCTGCACTCCAAGGGTTATCTTACTGGTGGAAGGGTCAAAGATGGTTTGGAAGCTCTCTACACCCCTCTGGAATGGAGTTCGTTTTGGGCCTCAACACCTCTCTGTCTTTCAGCTATAGATTAGGGGTCATCTATACTCCCTTGGCACTTAGGGGTTTCATTTACTAGTGTCTGAACCAAAGATAGGTGTAGGGGAGAGACATCTGTGAACTGGAGTATACAAAACAAAAGACTTCTACTGACAACTTTTTTTGTGAATACATTGCCAGACAAAGCATACTATTTATTAACTCCCTGAGGATCAGAGGGGTATGCAGATTTGCAAGGTGTTGTGCACCCCATTGGTCCTCCAGTGGTTAATAAATGTGAATGACTTACTGTACCTCTGTGTGCATGCTACTTCTAGACTGACAATGAATTCAGCTCAGGGCCTAGTGGTCTGAATTAGCTAATGAAGAAGTATTCAGCATTTGACTCCCACTCTGTTGGGGAATACAATTTTCATCATCCCCAGACAGCCAGTTGGGAGTTGCAGTCCCCCAACCGTTGGAGAGCGAGAGGTTACTGTGGACTTTCTGCAATATTGCCATGTTCAGACATCGTTAGGGGAGTTTTAATGGTTAAAGCAGAAGTATGTAACCTTTGGCTCTCCAGCTGTTGGAGAATACAACTCGCATCTCCCATCAGCTGGATTCTCAAAAGTCGCTTATCCTAATTTCTCCTGGATTTATTTAGGAATATGTATCAAAGGCCTATACCGAGCAGGGCTGATGCAAAGGGCACCCTAGGTGACTCTTCAGACTGGCACCCTAAACCCAAATTAACTGATCTAACAATCCAACTCACTTTTAACCCTCTGAGTGCCAGAGGTATACCAGACTTATTTCAGAACATTCTGTGGAAACCCCTATAGCACTCAAGGACTTTAAGTATATCTAAAACAAAAAAGTGCCTTTTTATGAATAAAAATTCTACAAAATGAATTCATTTTATTCTATTAGAAAGAAAAAAGAAAATTAATGGGAAAAGTGAGCCGGAGACAGTGGGATCTGTATTAAAAATGGTCTTGCTGATGCCCCACCTCCCCATGCACCTTCCCCTTTATTCTGCTGCCTAGTTTGTCTAATGCTTAAACTGGCCCTGGTAACAAGAAGCATATCTTCTTGTGCTAGGCTAAAAATGGGCATTGCAGTAGGGTGAAAGAATGCTGCATATCTACAGACACGCCACCTCTCTCCTGGTTAACACTGGCCTTTTTATGATAGGTTAATATGGATAAGGCCTTATTCTTGTATTTTTTTTTCTTGGACCGATGAAGTTTTATAAACGCTAATTTTCTTTTGGCTTCCATAGCTAAGTTGCACGTCCCCGGCTGATATTTTTAGCTGCAACAGATCTCTACCATAAAAATGTCATGCCGTTACTTATCTCTGTACTTAGACTGGGCACTGTGAATGTCATGTTTAACTGCAGTCAAACTCACAGATCTATTCCAAGCTCAGACTGGGGCCTTAAAAGCAAAGTAGTGCAGTTCTGTGGCCAACCATGTGTACCAGAAGGGACATATAAACAAGCGTTCCTATTGATTTAAAAAGGATTTTTTAACCCCTTAACCTTTTGAGTGCCAGAGGGGTACGCAACGCATTGCAAAACAATACGTTGCGTACCTCTCCGGCACTCAAAGGGTTAAACTCTAGAGAGGTCTTCACAATACATTGGAGACCTCTTGGCATTTAGAGGATTCCATGCTGAATTTAACCCTTTGAATGTTAGAGAGTTGGCCAACTCATTGTTTCACATTCAGAGGTTTAAATCAATGGGGGCATTTTCACTTTTCCCCTTTGGGACAGGGCCCCAGAAATGAGTGAAAAGAACAGTTTGCAATTAACTCTTTGAGTGCCAGTGAGGGGATACCTCTCTGACACTCGAAGGGTTGAAGAGCAACAGACACTCAATTCATTCTTTAACCCTTTGAGTGTCAGAAGAGATGAACACCACATTGCTTCTCAATGAGTTTCACACCCTTCCACTCAGAGGGTTAACAGACCCTTTAATGAATATTGGTTTGCCTCAGAAATATACTACTTTATAAATATATATAATATTCTGTGTGTGTGTATGTATTATAATTTATTTGATTAGTTATTGTACATGCAAAGATCTGACAGGATCTATTTTAAATTTATACCCACTTTCACCTCTCTGGTAGAGGAAAGGGGAGAGATTCACTAAGCAGTGATAAAGAGGTGATAAAGTGGAGATAAATTATCCAGTTTATCACTTCTCCAATTCCTATATTATTCTATGGAGCCTATTCACTAAGATCTCCAAAGTTGAAGAAATCTTAGTGCATAGGCTCCATAGAATAACATAGGAACTGGAGAAGTGATAAACGGGAGAAGTCTTCTCCACATTATCACTGTTTTATCACCTCTTAGTGAACCCCCCCCAGGACTTAAATGAAACAAGTTAGGTTATATAAGTGCCATCTCTTAGATACTAAAGAGGTTTTTAACATGTTGACAAGGGCAGACATATCATGGGCTTCAGACCTCCATCTGTAAATCATCTTTACCTCTAGATCTCTGAAAAACAAAAACAGAAGACTTGATTTTCTAATGTATGTGTTCTGTGTAATCACCGAGTGTTTACGTGTGTTTGTGGAAGCTTGTAATGCCGGGCAAGAGCTAAAGGCAAACAATTTATTGAGAGTAATATTAACCCTTTTTTTCCCCAAAAGGCTTTTCATATATCTGACAGTTTACAGACAGTCCTGCCCGGTCACTTGTGAGGCACCTATCAAAACTGCTATTGTAATGGGGGTCCTAGGGTCTTGCACAAAACATGAATGGATATTTGCAGAGACAGGTCATTCTTACAGACGATAACATGGAATACAGGCCTGTATGTATGAAAGCAAACTGGTGTGAGCTAACTGCACCACAGAAGACAAATAAAGATTCCTGTGAAAAAAAAAATGGCTTTTAACCCCCTTGAATGGTAGAGAGGTCTCCACTGCAGAGCAATGCATTGGAGACCCCTCCTGAATTCAACCCCTTCAGTGCCAGAGGGGTACAGCCCCTCTGGGACTGAAGAGGCTACGGGGTTAAAAAGCTCTACTCGGGTGCGTGGGAATTTGTATGTGTCCCCTATAGTGCAGCTGGTTTACTCCAGAACTAACCTACTTTGCTTTTATTAACGTGGGCCACAGTGCTTTAAGGAGGAACTTTCACTTGGTATAAAATCGCCCTGCAATAACTAAACATATAGCAACTCGCTTCATAATACTTCTATTACCTTTCAGAAGTGGCAGACTCTAAATAATCCATAATCGTCAGAGACTGATGGCCAGGTTAGTGTGGTCTGCACCTTCAGTCCATTCCGGTTACCTTATGGCACAGTGCAATGCCTCCTAGAGGAGATGGGACTGATAGCGCAGGTGCGCAGACGTCTCTAAGACAAGATGTTTGTGCTGATGCCTGGCTTCTGGTCTCCAAAGATTAAAGGGATAGTAATACTCCGTTTTATCTTTATTTTATTTGGTAGGGATTAAAAATACACGAAGAACGATATAAGTCTTATCTCTCAAACCTTTATGGTTTGAGAGATATTCACAAGCAAAGTTTCCCCCTCCCGCCCCTTTTACCTAGTGTAAGCCATCTCTTCTCAGATGTGGAATCCAGTCCATAGACCAGACAGATAACAGCAGGGGACAATCTTCTTCCTATGAGAACAATGAAAGCCCTGCCCCCCATGACAAGTTTTTCAGGTTTTTCCTTATCTTAATTGAAGATTGTCCCTCTCTGCAGTCTACCTGGGCAGCTCCCTTCTGATCTGGCTGAGCAGTGTTATATCAGTAAAATGGGCGGGAGGGGGATACTTTATCATTGAATTACTCTTGAACTACAACTCTGACCGAATTGAAATACTCTCCAAAGTCCAAATACTATGATGATTAATTAGAGCTGCTTTTATTATGAAGCATTACTATCCCTTTAAGGATTATTTTAGAATCTGCCACTTCTGAAAGATAATAGAAGTATTATGAAGCTAGTCGCCATATGTTTAATTATTGGAGGGTGACTTTATACTAAGTGAAAGGTACACTTTAAGTGCGCTGTGTCAGTGACACTTTAATGCACAGACATATGCCAGAGGGCTGTTGTTCTTGGGGGGCCTTCCTTGAGGTCCCTGTTTGCCCCAGATTTTCTACATGGTCAGATGGTTATAGAGGAATTAGTCTGTCCTTGGTGCAAAACATATCAATGAATATTAAAGGGCCTATGGACGTATTCAACTCAGTGTAATCACTTTGGAGATATCTCCGATGCATTGTGAAGCAATGTGATGGAGACATCTCTAGCATTCAAGTGATTTAACCCTTTGGGTGCCAGAGGGCTCTGCAGTGCATTTCTTTGCTCTGGCACTCAGAGGGTTAAAGGATCCTAAAACATCTCTGTTTGTGGCCATTTTTCTCCGTTTCGACAGGGACCTGAAAAGTTCTTAACGCTGCCCTGTCCTATGTTGAACAAAAAAGTGGAGTAATTATGGGACATGGCACCTGAACTGTAGTGGCCACATAGAAATTCCCAAATTTCCCCTGACTTAAATGTGTCTTTTAACCCTTTGAGTGCTGGAGAGGTGTCCACTGCATTGATTGGCAATGAGCTAGAGGCCTCTCTAGCATTCCCCCTGGATAACAGCCCAATTTAAATCCACAATAAGTTTTATTTATCCCATGTGGCTGCAGTTGGTTTGAACCAGAATAGCTCCATGTTTCTTTTGATCATAGGGATCTAAGTGCGTTTAACTACTTTCCCTTTAAGGCGTTAGTGCTTCTTTAAAGGGATAGTAATACTTTTAACAAAATGCGGCTCTGATTCTTTGTAATACTATTTATACCACGAAACACTGTATTTCAATACTCTCAGACGTAAGTTCAACTGCAATTGAATGAGAAAGGATTCCCCTCCCGCCCCTTTCCCTCTGCGTCCTTCTGCCTCTTCAAGACGGTCTGGACGGATCGCAGCAAGGGACAATCTTCAGTAAGCAAAGGAAAATCCTGCCCTCCTTCCTCAAGGGTGGGAAGGTTTTCCTTATACTTACTATGTGAAGATTGTCCCTCGCTGTGATCCGTCCGGTCCCAGGACCAGGTCAACAACTGATGGGAGGTAGCTAAAGGGGCGGGAGAAGGAGTCTTTCTGATTCGATTGCGGTTGAACTACAAGCCTGCTAGTATTGGAAATACAGAGCTATGTGGGAGAAATAGTATTAAGAATAATTGGAACTGCATTTTGTTACAGGTATTACTATCCCTTTAACTCTGACTACTATATATTGTAGGATTTATTCTCCTGAGTAAAACATGGGTACCTCCACCGTTGAGACATGTTTTATTCAAAAGTTATTACAGCTCAAACATGATTTTTTTTGGTTTAAATATCTCATTGGCCTGAAATTGTACAGTGGTGCTGTTGCTACACCATCCTATTGACAGCTCTGCTCAATTGACCGTAAATCCCCATAGGATGGTGTAGCAACAGTGCCACTGTCCAATTTCAGGCCACTTTGCTACTGCAACTAAAATATTTAAGTTTGAACTATAGTAACATTTGAATAAAACACCACTCAGCATTGGGAGTACCCTTGTTTTACTAAGTGTGATAAAACCTACAACATATTTATTTTTACATTTTAAGTATTACTATCCCTGTAACCTCTTTAATTCTCTGAAACATGTTGGAGACCGCTTATGCAGTCAAGGGGTTAAAAGTTAAATCTGAATCAATGGGAAGTTGATGAACTTATATTTGTTCCGTAGATGCAGTGGGGTTTGGCTTAGAATTACTCTATGTTTTACTTTGTAAATACGGCACTATTATAAGCTGACCAGACTTCCCCTTTAACTGAGGGCACATATTAAAATGCATGCTACAGGGCTGCTTTGATTTCATTGCACCCTGCAAGATCCGTATTTTGTATGTCAGGGATGGGGACATTCTTGGAGCTTGAGCTGCTAAAATTGTACTTCAGGCTCTTAAATTATGGGGGGAGGGAGGTGTTATTATATTCATCTATACACATGTATCACTGGCTCCAAGTGTTGACATTTTTGTTTTCAATTCTTATATATGTCCTCAGTTAACCCTTTGAGTGCCAGCGGGCTACACCACACATTGCAAAGCAATGTGTGGGCGTACCCCTCTGGCACTCAAAGGGTTAAAGGGAAGGTCTGGGCAGCTTACTTTAATAGTTCTTTGATTTCCTTATCATGATGTCCTCTCTATTCTTATAGATAAGTTGATACCTTTATATTAAAAAAAAAATGGGATATAAGCTCTCCTATTCCAGTCTATAAATCACCTTTCTCCAATCTTTAATTGTCTGTTTGTTAACTAGAATGTTGGTCTATAGTGCCGGTCTCAGGCTGCAGCTTTTCGTTTTGGCATCCGCAGTAACACCCTCACAATCTGGCATGCATTCAAAGTAGAAAAAGAGAGCGCAAAATATCTGAGAGCGGCTGTTTTGCAGTATAGTTAAACGCACATAGAAATGCCCTTACTACAACTGGTCTTATTTCCCAAACTGCAACTGCAGTTGCTCCAGTTTGGGCAATAAGACAAGTTATACTCTAGTAAATACATTTCTATGTGCGTTTATACTGCAAAACAGCCGCTCTCAGATATTTTGTGCTGTCTTTTTTCTAAGTTGATACCTTTATTGGCTAACTAAGTAGATTTAGGATGCAAGATCTCTTAGGTCTCTTCCTCAGTCGTGTTATAACATGCCTGAGGAATAGACCTAAGAGGTTTTGAAAGCTTGCATCCTAAATCTGCTTAGTTAGCAAATAAAGGCATCAACTTGTCTATGCTTGCCTCCTGTATTCCTATGGCTAACACAGTACCAACTCTCATTTCTCTCTACTTCACAGACTGGAATCTTAAGTTCTGCTTGACTTAGCAGAGTTGTCAGATTCTCCATGCCTCCTTCTCCTTTAGACGACAGAGTTATAGTGGCACTCGCCAGGCCGGTAAGACCTCAGGATCTGAACCTTGGCTTAGATTCTTCCTACTTTGAAAGCACTTCCTCAATCATCGACAGCCGTAAGTCTCTACTCAGCACAAGTGTAGTGTCGCTTAACGCTGCTAATCTGACGTATATGCCCTCATCCAACGGATCTACACGCTCCTTGGGTTGTGGATGTAGCAGTGCCAGTTGTTGCACTGTGGCAGCTTATGAAAAAGACAGTCAAACCCAAAGCCAAGCAATTAGTAGCACGACCATCTCCAGCAGTATTGCAGGATCCTCAGCTTCTTGTCCTCCCAACCAAATGGTCAACAACAATGAGAACACTTTGAGTCCATCTGGTGGAGTGGGAAGCCCAGTAACAGGAACTACCAAACAATTTGCCAACATAAAAATTATTTTTCCAAATGATTTGGCCAAGAAGATAACAAAATGCAGCAAAACTCACTTACCAAACCAAGGGCCTGTTATCATTGATTGCAGGCCTTTTATGGAATATAATAAAAGTCATATTCAAGGAGCTGTTCATATTAATTGCTCTGATAAAATCAGCAGGAGAAGGCTTCAGCAGGGCAAGATAACGGTCTTGGATTTGATATCGTGCAGGGAAGGCAAGGACTCGTTTAAAAGGATCTTTTCCAAAGAAATAATAGTTTATGACGATAATACCAATGAACCAAGCCGGGTCATGCCTTCCCAACCACTTCACACGGTTTTGGAGTCACTCAAAAGAGAAGGAAAAGAACCACTTGTTTTGAAAGGTAAATTATTTTTTTTTTTTTATTTTGCTCTTATGGTTCTCCACAAGCAGAAAGGAACACATTGGCCCCACATTTTTGACTTATACAGTAATAAACCACCCAGTTATTCAACTTTACAAATCCTATCCAGTACTGGTCCATTCTCATGTATATCATATCTATCTATCTATCTATCTATCTATCTATCTATCTATCTATCTATCTATCTATCTATCTATCTATCCATCTACCCAACTATCTATCTATCTATCTATCTATCTATCTATCTATCTATCTATCTATCTATCTATCTATCACATATCTATTTATCTATCTGTCTATCTATCTATCTATCTATAGAGAGATAGATAGATAGATAGAGAGAGAAAAGCAAATCTTGTCCATTGAAATAACATCAAATGGATCAGAAATTCAGTGTAGACATTCTTAATGTTGTAAATGAATATTGTAGCTGGAAAAAGCTGACTTTTAATGGAATATCTACATTTGTGCAAATGGAGGAATCTTCGACTAAAGCAAAATATTTTTATTTAAATTAAAAATCATTATTTCTAACCTTGTCAACATCTTGACTGTATTTTTTTTTCATTTTGCAATGCATTTGATTATGTTTTCATGGAAAACAAGGGAATTTCTGAAGTGACCCCAATCTTTTGTACGGTAGTGTATATATGGCTCTCCAGCTGTTATCAACTACAACTCCCATCATTCTCAGCCAGACAAAGGGTGAAGTTCCAGACCCAGGATTTAAAAAAAAAAAAAAAAAAAATGATTTATTTAAAAATGTCTAGAAGCTGCTTGGAGTAGTTCTTTTGCAAATACCAATGCTTTGAACAGGCCAGTATGGAGTAAACTGCAGATCTTCTTGGCTGTTTTTGGACTGCAACTCCCATCAACTTCAGACAGCGAATGCCTGGCTGAGAAAGATGGGAAATTCAGTCCAGCAATAGGAGGAATAGAGGCTGTCCTTTCCTGACATGGTCATAGTCACAACAAGCAGCCAACTTTAGTTATTATTAAGTGATAAACCTTTCTGTCTCTGATCTGATAGGGACAAAACAGTATGGGGGTGTCCTGGGTGAACTGCAGACCCCCTATTAGTTTGTCCTTACTCTGGTTAGGGATGATGGGAGATGGAGAGCCAAGCCCTATCTGCCAGAGTCGGACATGTTACAATGTTTAATTCACAAAAAATATGGATATCCACATACCTTTTGATTTGTCAAAGGGGTATTCAAAGCATTGCAATGCCTGGACATGCTTCTTGCCCTCAAAGGGTTATATACGTCCTACTTTCATTTTTCAATCTTTTTGCAATGGATACCAATTTGGCACTCAAAATGTTAACCCTTTGAAAGCCAAATGGATGGCCAACGCATTGCAGAGCAATGCTTTGAGTACCCCTCTGGCCTTCAAAGAGTTTAGTGTGGGCTGTTTGCACAAGGAAAAAGAGGATCAATTTTGGAGCAAGCCATCAATGAGTAATGAAAACTCCTATTGACTTAAATAGGACTTTTATCCCATTGAATACAATATGGAGATATTTCATTTGTCCTATTCGGATTTTGCTTTAGGCCTTTGACATTGAAGAGTTTGCCTTTTCCATGATTTAGATGGAGGGGCAGTGGCTTGTCCAAGGTCAGACTGTGACATTGTTCTCTTTATTGGAATTCTTATTTATAAAGAATCTTTTTAATGAAACATTTTTTTGTAGGATATATTTTATCTAAAACAATATGTGGCTTTTAAAGACCATGAGTTTCCCCCCTCTGATCCTTAAAGCAGCAGTAAACTTTTGTTATGCAATCATATATATTGTAGGGCTTTTCCTGTCAAGTAAAGCTACACCTATCTAGAGGTACATATTTTTAGTTTTGTTTTATTACATTAACAGTGCCCTCTAGTGGTCAGGTTCCAGTTAGTTATTCTGTTACATTCTATTTGAGAGGAAAGTCACTGACAAACTGGTCTCCATAGAATGTGATAGAAACTGTTGGGTCACTTCCTGTCATTAAGGATTGTCAGGAAGTAATCACACTGTAATTTGCATTTTCTTCAGAGCTTGAGTTCAAGATTTTTTTCACAGCCAGGTGATGCTGTTGCATTGCTGCCTTTGAAAACAGAGTATCATGAATGTAGTAGAAAATGAGAGCTGGTACTGTGATAGCTGTAGAAATACAGGAGGCAAGTATAGTCAAGTTGATAGCCTTTTTGGCTAACTAAGCAGATTTAGGATGTAAGCTTTCAAGACCTCTCAGGTCTCTTGCTCAGGTATGTTGTACCTACCATGTCTGAGGAAGAGACTTGAGAGATTTTTAAAGCTTACATCCTAAATCTGCTCAGTTAGCCAATAACTGTATGAACTTATCTATATCTGCCAGCAAAACAACTTGGACTGAAGATATCAAAATCGGCAAGATATCTCTGGAAAATATTTTGAAAAAAGCGTTTCCCGTTATTGAGGCTGCCTTTGTTTTACTCATTAAGAAATACCCAGCAACATATATATTTTTACAGTTGGCGTTTGCCGCCCCTTTAATATGTTGGCTTGCTTAGTTAGGAGGCACCATATCAACTGCACCAAAGGGCACAAATACATTATTCTGATGATTTATATGTGTTTGTTACCCCTTGATTGCTAACGAGGTCTCTCTAAAACCTTGTGCTTTGCAAGGCATTAGCGACCTCCCTAACATTCCAGGGGTTAAAAGCCTAGTTTAAATTGGTGTGAATCTGAGGAATTTTTAAACGTCCCCTAGGCTGCAGTTGGTTTACAGTAGAATGTAGAGGCCCATACACAGTGAGATTCCATCAGCTGAGTCTGACCAGTCTGGTTGAAATTGACCAGATTGACCGTTTATAGAATTGTGTATGGGGTGCATAAATGAAGTCAGGCCGACAAAATCATTGATTTTGGTTGGTTGGTCGGCCCTGCTTGAAAATTTTGTTTGCGTCGAATAGACCAATCCTGGGGCTGTGAGATCAGGTCTTTCAGACCCATACATAGACATACACACACACACACACACACACACACACACACACACACACACACACACACACACACACACACACACACACACACACACACACACACACACACACACACACACACACACACACGTATTCAGGCAATCCAAGGTAGGATTGCCTGGATTTGGTCTGTGTGTATGTGTGTGTGTTGGGGGGGGGGCAGGAACAACTAGCAATCTGATTGCTCAGTGGTCGGCTGTAAACAAAAGCATCCTGTTTATGGACACCTTAACCCCTTGAGTGCCATAGTTGAGTACTGCTCAGGCACTCAACATGTTAACTCAATTTCTTTTTGCTACATCTGCCTCTGTGCTTTGATGTAAATATTATTCTTTATTAGATCACATACGGAAATGATTAAGGATTTCAGACCAACTTAAATATTGTTTTTCCCACAGTGGATGCCTGGGTGTGTGCAGATAACTCCTTTCTTTCTAGATATGTGCACACCCATTTCTCACAGGCAATTTGGGTTGTGTGCACACCTTGTCATTATTCCAGAATGCAAAGTGCTGATTTTGTTTGGTCAGGTACAAAACCTAATTCTAATTTCAGTTTAGATGTATACACTGGCTAGTATATCCATCAAGCAATATTATTTGTCTGATGTCTGCCTAAAATCTTAATTCTAATTAACATTTGCATGTACCTAACACACCAACACATTCATCATAATGACAGAGGACTTAGATGCATTAATGGGAGATAAGGACAAAGAATCAACTGCACTATAGAGAAGAAAGAAACATTCCCCAAATTCCCAGCATTCAGTGCTGCAGGGATACTGTAATACCGTATTACATCACACGCAGCATTCAGCGCTACAGGCCGACTGTAACATTCTATTACATCACACACAGCATTCAGTGCTACAAGCAGACTGTAACATTCTATTACATCACACACAGCATTCAGTGCTACAGGCCGACTGTAACATTCTATTACATCACACACAGCATTCAGTGCTACAGGTCGACTGTAACATTCTATTACATCACACACAGCATTCAGTGCTACAAGCAGACTGTAACATCCTATAACATCACACACAGCATTCAGAGCTACAAGCAGATTGTAACATTCTATTACATCACACACAGCATTCAGAGATATTGTATTAAATTGCAAAGACCATTCAGAGCTACAGGGAGAGTGTAACATTGTATTACATCACACTGAGCATTCATTGCTGCCGGGAGAATGTAATATTATATTACATCACACAGATCATTCAGTGCTGCAGAGTATAACATTAAATTATATCACACAGAGCATTCAGTGCTGCAGGCAGACTTTAACATTGTATTATATCATACAGAGCATTCGAAAATATTGTATTACATCACATAGCATTTATTACTGCTGGGAGAGTGTAACATTGTATTACATCACACAGACATTCAGTGCTGCTGGGAGAGTGTAACATTGTATTACATCACACAGAGCATTCAGTGCTACAGGGAGAGTGTAACATTGTATTACAGCACACAGAGCATTCAGTGCTACAGGGAGACTGTAACATTGTATTACATCACAGATACATTCAGTGCTGCAGGGAGAGTGTAACATTATATTATATCACACAGGGCATTCAATGCTGCAGGGAGAGTGTAACATTGTATTACATCACACAGAGCATTCAGTGCTGCAGGAGACAGTAACATTGTATTACATCACATAGAGCATTCAGGGATACTGTATTACATTAAACAAAGCATTCAGTGCTGCAGGGAAAGTGTAACATTGTATTACATCACACAGAGCATTCAGTGCTGTAGGGATAGTGTAACATTGTATTACATCACACAGAGCATTCAGTATTGCAGGGATAGTGTAACATTGTATTAAATCACCCAGAGCATTCAGTGCTGCAAGAGACAGTAACATTGGTTTGGCCCCAAATTACTAAATTTTTTTGTGTAAACACAAGGTCATTTGAGTGACTGGAGGAGTGCCAGAGAGATGTGTAATACACTGCTCTGCAATATTTTGCACAGTCCTTTGACACTGAAAGGCTTATGGTTTGGTTTTGTTGGAGGGAGGGGCACTTCCACTTCAGATTTGTTCAACATTCTCTATTTCACTGAGAAATTATATAACGTGTGCATGGAGCTAAAAATCTGGCCTGCCAGTGTCCCTCAAGGTTATGAGTTGTGTGTCCAGGCATTCAGATAATGTTGCCCGTGTGATTTGTTTGCTGTTTTTAACCACAGGAGGTAGCACCTGTAAGGGTCATCACCAGATTTATCCTTGTGTATATATTTATACATCTCACTCATGTGATTAGAGGGAGAGAGATCTTGTATATGTGTGAAAGAGAGAGAGTGTGTCTGTGTGCGTGTGTATGTGAAAGAGAGAGAGTGTGTGTGTGTGTATGTGTGTGTATGCAAAAGAGAGAGAGAGTGTGTGTGTATGTGTGTGATAGAGAGAGAGTGTGTTTGTGTGTGTGTATGTGAAAGAGAGAGAGTGTGTTTGTGTGTGTGTGTATGTGTGTGTGAGAGAGAGAGAGTGTATGTATGTGTGTGTATGTGTATGAGAGAGAGTGTGTGTATGTGTGTGTGTCTCATACGTACATTCCCCCAAAGTCTCCCCCCAATCTCATACGTACATTCCCCCACAGTCTCCCCAATCTCATAGTACATTCCCCCAAAGTCTCCCCCCAATCTCACACGTACATTCCCCCAGAGTCTCCCCCAATCTCATACGTACATTCCCCCAAAGTCTCCCCTCAATCTCATACGTACATTCCCCCAAAGTCTCCCCTCAATCTCATACGTACATTCCCCCAGAGTCTCCCCCCAATCTCATACATACATTCCCCAGAGTCTCCCCCCAATCTCATACATACATTCCCCAGAGTCTCCCCCCAGTCTCATACGTACATTCCCCAGAGTCTCCCCCAAATCTCATATGTACATTCCCCAGAGTCTCCCCCAAATCTCATATGTACATTCCCCAGAGTCTCCCCCAAATCTCATATGTACATTCCCCCAAAGTCTCCCCTCAATCTCATACGTATATTCCACCAGAGTCTCCCCCCAATCTCATACGTACATTCCCCAGAGTCTCCCCCCAATCTCATACGTACATTCCCCAGAGTCTCCCCCCAATCTCATACGTACATTCCCCAGAGTCTCCCCCCCCAATCTCATACGTACATTCCCCCAAAGTCTCGCTTTAATCTCATATGTACATTCCCCAGAATCTCCCCCCAATCTCATACATACATTCCCCAGAGTCTCCCCCCAATCTCATACATACATTCCCCAGAGTCTCCCCCCAATCTCATACATACATTCCCCAGAGTCTCCCCCCCCAATCTCATACGTACATTCCCCAGAGTCTCCCCCCCCCAGTCTCATACGTACATTCCCCAGAGTCTCCCCCCCCAGTCTCATACGTACATTCCCCAGAGTCTCCCCCCCCAATCTCATACGTACATTCCCCAGAGTCTCCCCCAATCTCATACATACATTCCACCAGAGTCTCCCCCTAATTTCATACGTACATTCA
This sequence comes from Rhinophrynus dorsalis, assembly GCA_037306005.1. Classification (NCBI taxonomy): domain Eukaryota; kingdom Metazoa; phylum Chordata; class Amphibia; order Anura; family Rhinophrynidae; genus Rhinophrynus; species Rhinophrynus dorsalis. The sequence continues at coordinate 42,027,932 of CM074720.1, forward strand.
CCCAAAGTCTCCCCCCGATCTCACACGTACATTCCCCTGGCACTAATTCATTTGGCCATGCTTCACTTGCTTTCCTTTCTCGTGCAAAACTATAACCCTCCTTTCACTCTGAAAACTGACATGTTGTAATTTTCTGGCTAATGCCTCCCAGTGTAAGCTCATCAAGCCGTGTTGTCCTGCAGTTACTGTCATGTAAAGCAGAATTGTCCATACACAGAGATACTGCTGTAGTAAGAATCAACAGAGCAAGTCTCGATCAAATTCCCCAAATTGCCATAGAGTTAAATTGGATGTTTAACCCCTTGGTTGGTTTGCTCCAGAATTGGTACATTGAATCTTATGATGGGATGCAAGAAATGTGCTCGAGTGCTAAAGGCATTTTTCATGCGTAGATAGATCCAGGAAGCCTAATACCAAACACTTTTTGAATTGTGAAAAACATTTTTTATGACAACACTGCGCAGACTTATAAATTAGTTTGCAATACCACTTCTGCATTAGGCGCATTTAGGATTGCACCGATACTGGTATTGGTGCCGATACCGGCATTTGCGCGAATACTCGTAAATGCGGCCAATGCCAGCACCGATACCCTGTGTCAGGGTCGGTGCTGCAGAGAGGGAGCCCGGGGAGCTGTTCACAATGCTCCCCGGTCACCTCTCTCCCTCCTGCAGCGTTGGAGCATTGCCGCGGGTTACCATGGCAACGCTCCGACGCTGACCTCTGCTGGGGCTCGCGAGAGAACAGCGAGCACCTGTCAGAGGAGGGTAAAGCAGGCAAAGGGGGATCAATAGAGGCAAGATGGGGCATCAAGAGCAGGTGAAGAAAGAGGCAGAGAGGGGGGTCAAGAGGGCGAAAAAGAGGCAAAAGGGACTAAGGGAGAAAAAAAAAAGCAAAAGGAAGGGGGATCAGGAGACAAAAGGAGGGGGGGCCAAGAAGAGGCAAAAGGAGGGGGGATCAGGAGACAAAAGGAGGGGGGCCAAGAAGAGGCAAAAGGAGGGGGGATCAGGAGACAAAAGGAGGGGGGCCAAGAAGAGGCAAAAGGAGGGGGGATCAGGAGGGAGAGAGAGGCAAAAGGGTGGGATCAAGAGTCAAGGAGGGGGAGAAAGGGGAATCAAAAGGGAGAGAAAAAGCCAAGGCAAAAGGAGGGGGAGAAAGAGGGGGAGAATGAAGCAGAAGGTGGGAATCAAGAGGTGGTGTATGTATGTATTATATATATAATATATATATATATATATATATATATATATATATATATATATATATATATATATATATATGCTTTAGGTACTTGGAAAACTGGCAAATGAGTATCTGTAATTGGTATCGGCGAGTACTTTAAAAAAGTATCTGCACTTGTACTCAGTCTTAAAAAAATTGGTATCGGTGCATCTCTAGGCGCATTCACTATTCCACTCAGATAGATTTATTAATCCTGACCACGCACACAAATATAAAATATGCGCAGCTGTTCGCTAATCTTGGTTTTTCAAGCGCAGTTCAACAAAATCATGCGCAAGCCTATTCGCCGGTGGTTTTCACACTGGAAATGGCGATGGCGCATGTTTCCTGTGTTCCACCAGTAGTGCCTCATCCTCACCGTCATGTAAAACAGCATTGTCCATCCCCACAGTGGTGCAGTTGGACTAAGAAGAATTGGGCCAGTTCTGGAGCAAACCAACTATACCTTAGAGGGGTGAATAAAAATTCTCCAAATCCCCTTCCATTTAACCCTTTGAGTGCCAGAGAGGTACGCAACACATTGCTTTGCAATGTTTGCGTACCCCTCTGGCAATCAAAGGGTTAAAGGGATAGTAATGTTTCACAATAAAAGCATCTTTGATTAATCTTCATAGTATTTGGGCCATGGAGAGTGTTATTTCAGTACTGTCGGAGCTGTAGTTCAAGAGTAATTGAATTATAAAGTTTCCCCTCCCGCCCCTTTTACCTAGTGTAAGCCACCTCTTCTCAGATGTGGAATCTGGTTGTAAGACCAGACAGATCACAGCAGGGGACATTCTTCTTCCTATGAGAACAATGAAAGCCCTGCCCCCCTTGACAAGTTTTTCAGGTTTTTCCCTTATCTTAATTTAAGATTGTCCCTCTCTGCAGTCTACCTGGGCACCTCCCTTCTGCTCTGGCTGAACAGTGTGACATCACTAAAAGGGGCGGGAGGGGGATACTTGGTCATTGAATTACTCTTGAACTACAACTCTGACAGAATTGAAATAACACTCTCCAAAGTCCAAATACTATGATGATTAATTAGAGCTGCTTTTATTATGAAACATTACTATCTCTTTAAAGTGGACCTGTCACTTTATTTATTTTTTTTTTTTTTTTACATATTTGAAAACTTCATTCAGAATTGCCTATGTCTCATGTTAACTAAAAGTCCATCACATATTTAGTTTAGGAAATGTTCTCTTTTATTTCTAGAAAAAGTATAAGTCTCCTGGTGCAGCACAGAGAGTAATTAGCTTATGAAAAGTCACAGAAATCCTTCATTATCATATGAAACGTTACTGAAAACATAGGAAGTGTCAGTAAAAAGTGTCATTACCATATGAAATGTCACTGGCAATTATCATGCATTAGCACATGGTAACAAGTATGAATAACTCCTTAATTGTGTATTTGCTGGTACATTTGATGGTACATGTGGCTAACATGATGTTTTCAAATATGCAAACTTGAATCAAGGTAAAAGATCCTTTTTAACCCTGTATCCCATTTCAGCCCCTCCCTCTCATCTGTAAAAGGGTTAAATTACAGTGTACAGTGAGTATGTCCTGTAGTCGTCCTAGCAACTGCCATGTCTACTCCAGGAACACAATATTCAGGACTGACTGAATATGTATATCTCTTGAAGAAGAGCACAGCAAATACATTATGGAATTCCTTGCCTGGTGATGTGGTTATAGCAGATACAATGGATACATTTAAGAGAAGCTTAGATACATTTCTTTCAAAAGGGAACATACATGGTTATACTGTGTATTAGTAGGCAAAACAGGAAGGTCTGATAAAGGCTAACTTATTTGGCAACAGGAAAGCTACATCATTCTCATGTTTCTGGGTTATGACGCAGGGGTTGATGGACTTGTGTCTTTTTTCAGCCTAATTTACTATGTTACTATTAGCATTTTCTGACCAGAATAAGGTAAGTGGGGTTATTAGGTGTTTTTAGTTCTCTTTGGAGGGAGATTGGCATAATTACATGCCCCAAGATGGAAACAAGACCAGGGGCTTTAAAATACAGCTGTCACTTTGTTACAAATAGGGGATTTTTCAAAATCACCTATATTTATATTAGACGTTTTTATTTCTAACAATAGTTTGAGATATTTAGCTTAATTTATTTGTAGGTTTATGCAAATTAGCTAGTATTGGCCAGCAGGGAGAGTCAGGTGGAGGGAGTGCAGTGTGGAATGTTAGTATCTGGTAGGTATGCCTGATAGTACTGAGCTAGTATTGGCCAGCAGGGAGAGTCAGGTGGAGGAAGTGCAGTGTGGAATGTTAGTATCTGGTAGGTATGCCTGATAGTACTGAGCTAGTATTGGCCAGCAGGGAGAGTCAGGTGGAGGGAGTGCAGTGTGGAATGTTAGTATCTGGTAGGTATGCCTGATAGTACTGAGCTAGTATTGGCCAGCAGGGAGAGTCAGGTGGAGGGAGTGCAGTGTGGAATGTTAGTATCTGGTAGGTATGCCTGATAGTACTGAGCTAGTATTGGCCAGCAGGGAGAGTCAGGTGGAGGGAGTGCAGTGTGGAATGTTAGTATCTGGTAGGTATGCCTGATAGTACTGAGCTAGTATTGGCCAGCAGGGAGAGTCAGGTGGAGGGAGTGCAGTGTGGAATGTTAGTATCTGGTAGGTATGCCTGATAGTACTGAGCTAGTATTGGCCAGCAGGGAGAGTCAGGTGGAGGAAGTGCAGTGTGGAATGTTAGTATCTGGTAGGTATGCCTGATAGTACTGAGTTAGTATTGGCCAGCAGGGAGAGTCAGGTGGAAGGAGTGCAGTGTGGAATGTTAGTATCTGGTAGGTATGCCTGATAGTACTGAGCTAGTATTGGCCAGCAGGGAGAGTCAGGTGGAGGGAGTGCAGTGTGGAATGTTAGTATCTGGTAGGTATGCCTGATAGTACTGAGCTAGTATTGGCCAGCAGGGAGAGTCAGGTGGAGGGAGTGCAGTGTGGAATGTTAGTATCTGGTAGGTATGCCTGATAGTACTGAGCTAGTATTGGCCAGCAGGGAGAGTCAGGTGGAGGGAGTGCAGTGTGGAATGTTAGTATCTGGTAGGTATGCCTGATAGTACTGAGCTAGTATTGGCCAGCAGGGAGTGTCAGGTGGAGGGAGTGCAGTGTGGAATGTTAGTATCTGGTAGGTATGCCTGATAGCACTGAGCTAGTATTGGCCAGCAGGGAGTGTCAGGTGGAGGGAGTGCAGTGTGGAATGTTAGTATCTGGTAGGTATGCCTGATAGTACTGAGCTAGTATTGGCCAGCAGGGAGTGTCAGGTGGAGGGAGTGCAGTGTGGAATGTTAGTATCTGGTAGGTATGCCTGATAGTACTGAGCTAGTATTGGCCAGCAGGGAGAGTCAGGTGGAGGAAGTGCAGTGTGGAATGTTAGTATCTGGTAGGTATGCCTGACATTACTGTCTTATCTCTATAAACTGACAAACACATAAAGCTAAATATCTCATAAACTATTGTTTTAATGATTAAAACCCATGGTCAAATTTTTATTTTAGGTGATTGTTCCCCTTTAAAGGGATAGTAATACTTCGTTTTAACTTTATTTTATTTTGTACGCATTAAAAAAACATGAAGAATGATATAAGTCTTATCTCTCAAACCTTTATGGTTTATGAGATATTCACAAGCAAAGTTTCCCCCTCCCACCCCTTTTACCTACTGTAAACAATCTCTTCTCAGATGTGGAATGCAGTCCATAGACCAGACAGATAATAGAAGGGGACACTCTTATTCCTATGAAAACAATGAAATTCCTGCCCCCTTTGACAAGCTTTTCAGGTTTTTCCCTTATCTTAATTGAAGATTGTCCCTCTCTGCAGTCTACCTGGGCACCTCCTTTCTGCTCTGGCTGAACAGTGTTACATCAGTAAAAGGGGCGGGAGGGGGACACTTTGCTTGTAAATATCTCTTAAACCATAAAGGTTTGAGAGATAAGACTTATATCATTCTTCATGTTTTTTTAATGCCTACAAAATAAAATAAAGTTAAATCGAAGTATTACTATCCCTTTAAAGGGGAACAATCACCTAAAATAAAAATTTGACCATGGGTTTTAATCATTAAAACAAGATTAGCACTGGTTTTTTTTTTATTTTTTAACTCACCTACTAGTGGACGTATGTAGCCTTCAAATCGGGCACTTCCGTGTTCTGCGGGACCTTGTATGTCCCACTTTACGCCTCAGGACTCCCTAGCTGCCTCAGGGAGCGCGTTCACGCTCCCCTTCGTAGTTGTATTTCTGTGGGATAACGTTACAGCAAACTCCATTTACCATGCTACTGAGGTTATGTTTCAAAATCTCCTGGCTTTTACAAAATGACAGTTTCATTTTTTTTAAAACCATGAGACCTGGGGCTTTAACCTTCTAAACCAGCACATAGCATTGTCTTATTTGCATGTAAAACAGAATTGTTCACCTACACAGTGTCACTGTTGGGGCTTCAATAAAGCTGGCAGTTGTTGAAGGCATTAGCAAAGGGTCATCAGCTGCAATTGCTAGAAGCTTCTGAAATGTATTTCAAGCACCGTTCATTAAAGAGGATCAGCCATATATAGATGACAAGGTGTCAGGATCACATCTATAATTAGTGTCATTTATGGATTCTGCGCCTTACACTTAACATAGTGTTTATTTATCAGTGCTGAGCCATTGAATGTTTTGATACCAATTTGCTTTAATGGTTCTTAAACGGTTTTAGGGTGAAAAAAGTTATCCTATGGCTTAGCAATAAACATGGTCCTTAATGGGTAAAGGCTATGAACTCCATTTGAATCTCAGGCCGCTGATGCTAAAAATAATCCAGTCGGCTTTAGTTTCAGTGAGTCATTCCAAGAAGGTGACACTTGGCGCGTTCGAGACATACTCCACATCAGATTATTCCACCGCCTGTTCGTTTTCAGAACTAGTTTTTCTCCTGAACATAAAAACATTCAGGTCCGGATCTCCCAATAGGCAAACTAGGCACTGGAGCTCCAAATTATGAGGGGCTCCTCGGCTGTTCTGGCCACACTCACATTCTAAATTGTGGGTGAAACCACCGCAAACTCAAGAATCTAAATGTCCATCTGCCAGTTTATACCCCTTTACAGGCTATTTAAAGGGATAGTAATACTTCGTTGTATCTTTATTTTATTTTGTAGGCATTAAAAAAACATGAAGAACTATATAAGTCTTATCTCTCAAACCTTTATGGTTTGAGAGGTATTCACAAGGACGTTTTTCCCTCCCGCCCCTTTTACCTAGTGTAAGCCATCTCTTCTCAGATGTGGAATGCAGTCCATAGACCAGACAGATAACAGCAGGGGACAAGCTTCTTCATATGAGAACAATGATGGCCATGCTCCCCTTGACACGTTTTTCAGGTTTTTCCTTTATCTTAGTTGAAGATTGTCCCTCTCTGCAATCTACCTGGGCACCTCCCTTCTGCTCTGGCTGAGCAGTGTTACATCAGTAAAAGGGGCAGGAGGGGGATACTTTATCATTCAAATACTCTTGAACTACAACTCTGACAGAATTGAAATAACACTCTCCAAAGTCCAAATACTATGATGATTAATTAGAGCTGCTTTTATTATGAAACATTACTATCCCTTTAAAGGGACAGTAATGTCCCATAAAAATGCTTAGAGTTTTGTAGAGGTTAAAAAAATAAACTATATAACACTATTTTTCATTTTGAAGAGGTTAAAAACTTGGCTTGAATGCAAAAAAAAGTATCTCTCAAACCACTATGGTTTGAGAGATAGCATTTAAAGTTAGTGATTTCCTGCTGGTAAAGCTGTCAGCAGGAGATCCGTGTCGGAGGCACTGCAGCAGAGCCGCAATCGTGTTACTGACAATGTATGACTTTATTGGAATGGTCTAAAACGTGTGCTTGGTTTGCAAGCACACTCTCTAGACCATTCCAATGAAATGATTTGTTTTAAATAACGCGATTAAGGCTCTGCGGCAAAGCCTCCTCATGTCAGCCAACACGGATCTCCCACTGTCAGCTTTACAGCTGACAGCAGGAAATGTCAAACTTTGACAGGGAATATCTCTCAAACCATAGCTGTTTGAGAGATAGGGTTTTTTTTGCATTTAGCACAAGTTTTTAACTATTTGTACTGGGACATTACTAACACTTTAAAGCGGAACTTTCACCCCACCATGACCTTATCTGTGTGTGTAACATTAATGTAGGTATAAGGCGCTGTGTAATTTTAAATATCAGAAAACTGATCGATAAGGCACAAAAGAAGATTAAAGTTTAACCTTGTGACGTGTACAACATTGTGAGTGCTACTGCGCATGTCAGTCTGGTTAACGTGCGGTTACTTAGTCACTCCCATCATTCTCTGTTATCCCGCCCATGTCCTCCTTGTCCTGCCCTTATGTGACATGTCACCTGGTGCGCACGAGCCCGTACTAGACTGGAATTAACTTTCAGACACATTTTGCCCATAACTGAGCCAGTGGTGCAAACGTAAAGTATACCGTTGGGAGGGACTCAGAAGGAAACTTTCAGTAAACCCTGTATTAGCTGTTTATTATTTAGAAAACTAGATTTTGAGTTATATAGATGTATAGCTTATGCTAATTAACATACCTGGAAACTCTCCAGATTTGCTCTGGAGAATCCTTGCTTTTACAAAACGAGTAATTGAATGATAAAGTATCCCCCTCCCACTCCTTTTACTGATGTAACACTGCTCACCTCAGAGCAGCAAGACTGGATGGATCGCAGAGAGGGACAATCTTCAGCATACCTCCCAACATTTCAAATGGGGAAAGAGGGACACTTCTGTTTTAGGTGACATTTCTGGGGGTGTGGCTGGTAGGCAGGGCATTTCCAAGAATTTTTAAGTTATTTCTTGACCCATCTGCACCTCTTTGTGTAACTGATGAATGATTTAGAGCAAGACCAAAGTATTTTAATTGCCCATATTAATGTATAAACACATATACCGACAATTAACAACATATGTATGTATGTTTTATTGCTGTGGAGCAATGTAATACACACCACTCATTCTGATGTCCTAAAAAGAGGGACAGAAGGGTAGAAAAGAGGGACAAAGGGATTTGGGTCTCAAAGAGGGACTGTCCCTCCTAAAGAGGGACACTTGGGAGGTATGCTTCAGTGAGCATAAGGGAAAAACCTGAAAAACCTGTCAAGGAGGGCAGGGTTTTCCTTATACTCATAGTAAGAAGATTGTCCCTTGCTGTGAGCTGTCTGGTCCCAGGACCAGATTCCACATCTGAGGGGAGGTGGCTTACACTAGGTAAAAGGGGCGAGAGGGGGATACTTTATCATTCAATTACTCTTGAACTACAAGTCTGATAGTATTTAAATAACACTCTGCTTTTGTTGTGAAACATTAATATCCCTTTAATATCCACATTATTTAGACTCAAATGTGTCATGCAGAGACCTATAGACCTTATAGCTGCTTTTTACTGTGCTAAAAAATCATCCTCGCTTGTGATTTTATGACTCTCTTCTTGAACTGGCACTGCCTTGGTGCTTAGAAAATTGAATGCAAAATTCGCTGTCTCCTACTGACAGCTGTAAAGCTGTCAGCAGGAGATTAGTGTCGGTTGACACCGTGGCGCTTGAGAAGTGCCGCAATTTCGTTACTTACAAGGAATCCCGTCATTGGAATGGTCTAAAACCTGTGCCTGGTGTTCAAGCACACATTTTAGACCATTCCAATGACGGGATTCCTTGTAAGTAACGAGATCTCGGCACTTCTCAAGCGCCACCATGTCGACCGACACGAATCTCCTGCTGACAGCTTTACAGCTGTCAGTAGGAGACAGCGAATTTTAAACGCCTGTATCTCTTAAACCATAGTGGTTTGAGAGGTACAGTTATTTGCATATAGCTCAGCTTTTTAAGCTCTTCTATATGCAAAAAACTTTTTTTTAGACATTACTAACACTTTAACACCTGGCCCCAGCAGGGAAGTTTGTCGAAGACACAGGAAGTAACTCAGTGGTGACACAGGAAGTAACTCAGTGGTGAGATTTAGATAAGAGACTCAACGGCTGAGGCAGTATGTGATGCTTGATGCATGGAGAAAGAGAAGGCTTGAGGGGGGAGCAGAGGAATATGCATAAAAATGTGCAGATAATTAACCCATTGACTGCCAGGGGGTCTGGGCATCATATTGCAAAGCAATGCATTATGTACTCCTCTGGCATTTAAACAGATACACTTTACATATTATGCACTTAGAGAATATGTAAAGTAAAAATAAAGGGTTACTCTGCCCTTTCAATGCCAGAAAGGTAGTGCAATGCGTTGGATAACTCACCTATATTCAGGAGGTTAAGACTAGGGTCCTAAGAGTTGAATAGGGCTTGAGTTGAATAGTCATGATGACTCATTCAGCTATCTTGCTTTGCAATGTAACATGGCCAATGGCACTTCCTTTCATATTGCTGTGTTTATATTATTTGCTAGGTGCCCACTGCATGAACATGCATTGCTATATTACTGCTGTCACAGCAGCTTCATGGTAGATCTGCATGCCAGTGGCAGTTTCTCTTATCTGTACATCACAGATGTTTTCTGTATCCTGAGTGCTGGGCGTGACTCGCCTATGTGGTGGTTTGTTTACTCACTGATAAATTAACCCTTTGCGTGCCAGATGGGGGAAATCAACACGTTGCAAAGCAATGAGTTGCATTCCCCTCTGGTGCTCCAAGGGTTAAATCTCACGGATGAAAAATGGGTGTCCAGTAAGCCCATTGTGATGGACACATGCTTATTAATAAAGTTTAATGGCTTTGCAATCAAAACAATTGAGGAGTAATTCTATGAAAAACGAACTGAGCCATCCTATATAATAATTTGCTAAAGATGTTTGTCAGAAGCCGTCATGCGCAGTAGAGACGGCTATGCGTGCTGCAGTCATGCACACTACAGACTGCCCATGCAGCGGCTGATAACGGAGCGGGGCTCCAAGTTGCGCGCAAAGAGGACTACAGTCTGAATTTAGAGCGCCCCGTTATCAGCCGCAGTGCGGGCAGTCTGTACTGTGCATGACTGCACCTCAGCCATTGCTGGGTGGCACTGTGGTCTTCAACTAGTATAAATAGATATTCCCAGAAATTAGAGTTGATTGCAATGGGGCTTTCAGCCCTGTGAATGTTAGAGTGATCTCAGACGTCTTGCTTGACAGTGCAATGTTCACCCTTCTAGTCCTTAACCCCTTCACGACTGCGGTCCGACCGCTTTGAAGATTCTGACGTGCTGGTACACGTGACCTGTGACGCGTACCGGCACGCAGAGCTGGGGATTAAGTGGAGCGGTCAATTTCACTCCCTGTTTTTACTTACAGCTCTCCTGGAGGAGCGTTGTAAGTAAAATGTATGTGACATGCTATGAGCATCACCGGTCCTTAACACAAAAACCGCGTGATGGCCATAGCACAGCACGCTGTCGTTAAGGGGTTAAAGCTGAACTATCAGTCATAGAAAAGTTTCGCGATTAAAGTTACACATCTTAAAGTGTCACAAATTCTACATTTTGCGTCGTTCCGAATGGCGCATTCACCATATCGTGCATTAACATGTTGCAGCATTAAGGACGCAATATTGGTGCATTAATGATGCAAATCGGGTGCAATATTGGTGCAATATGGGTGCAGTAAAGGTGCAATATGGAAGCAATGTGGGTGCAATATTGGTGCAATATTGACGCAAATTGCAATATGGGTGCAATATGGGTACAATATGGGTGCATTATTGGTTCAATATGGAAGCAATATGGAAACAATATGGGTGCAATATTGGTGCAATATGGGTGCAATATGGGTGCAATATGGAGGCAATATTGGTGCAATAAGGACAATCCTTATTAGGTCCTGCATTATTTAGATAGCTGTTATTCAGAGACTCACCGGCAGACAACAGTGCAGGCATCTTGCCAAAGAGGAATATGTGCACCTCCGCTGTCCTTCCATGTATCCTCAATGACTGACTAGGGGGAGTTGCATTGTACCTTAAGGTACAGACAGGGATGGACAGCGCAAGTGCTCAGATGTCTCTTCTGCAAGATGCCTGGCAGTGGGTGTCCGAATTACTTGGATTTCTAAATAATACTGGACCTAATAGGGATTATCAATAGATTTGTATGCATTTTGCTATAGTAAAAAGTAACTGCGGGGTACTTTTCTATGTCTGATAGTTCCGCTTTAAAGAGTTAAGAGAAGGCCATGCTTAGGTAGAGGTCCTGCATACAACAATCAGAATACAGTATAGAGTTATTTCTCTTTGCTTTGGAATTCTGCTATATAGCTGGTCACTTTCAGCTCACAATCTGATAAAGATTTTCAGATTATTGGGCTATGAGATACTGAGGACTGTTGTTTGCTGTGGGGAGGTTTGACATAAAGGCAGACTTTAATGCAGCGCACTGTATACAGGGAACTGCAGTATAGTGCACAATTACATACAGTATATAGATACACCTGACTGATATATGAAGGGCACCTACTAGGCAAATCCTTTTAAGCACATTAGCTAGTGACTATTCCCTCACTACGTCAGGTCATGTGAGAGCAGACCAAACAAGCTACACTTCCTACTGAGATATGATATGTATCTGTCTGTTTATTTGTGTTTCTGATCACAGACCACTTTGACAGCTGCACAGACAATGTATCAGATCTGTGTCTCTTTCTGCCCTGTAAGAATGCTACATTATAGGAAACTGGTTAAATGTATCATCCTTCGTTAGCAGTGAAAGTCAGAAGTGATACATTATCAGTACAGCTCTGCTGTGTTTGCGCAGTCAGCCAAACCCAAGGGCCGCATTAAATTGGCCCTTGGTCTGTACTTTGCCCACGTCTGAGCTAGACAAACAATTCGATGGTCAGAAAATGGATACCCACAGCTGTCTGGCTGGTCCCACAATGAACCTGAAATCTGAGACGCTGAAATTTCGCTATTCAGGTTCTGGGGCCCGCACATAGAAAAGCAGGTGTTGGGTTTCAAAAACTCAACACTTGCTGCTTAAGGAGATGGCAGTGCAGCAAGTGAAGTGTGCGGCTTAAAGGGATAGTAATGTTTCACAAAAAAAGCAGCTCCGATTAATCTTCATAGTTTGTGGGGCATGGAGAGTGTTATTTCAGTACTGTCAGAGTTGTAGTTCAAGAGTAATTGAATGATAAAATATCCCCTTTCCGCCCCTTTTACCTAGTGTAAGATGCCTCACCTCAGATGTGGAATCTGGTCCTGAAACCAGACAGCTCACAGCAAGGGACAATCTTCTTACTGTTAGTATAAGGAAAACCGTGCCCCCCTTGACAGGTTTTTCTTTATGCTCACTGAAGATTGTCCCCCTCTGCAATCCATCTGGACAGTCTTGCTGCTCTGAGGTGAGCAGTGTTACATCAGTAAAAGGGGCGGGAGGGGGATATTTTATCATTCAATTACTCTTGAACTACAACAGTATTGAAATAACACTCTCCATGGGCCAAATACTATGAAGATTAATTAGAGCTAATTTTATTGTGAAACATTACTGTCCCTTTAAGTTTTCTGACCCCCACACATCTCTGACAAGAGGCATTTTTGTCTGCATAAGGTAGCATGGGCTTTTTACTAAGTCTTTTCTCTTACGAGTAGACATAATAAACCACTCTTGTTGGCCAAAATGAGCAAAAGCTTCCAAAAAAAAGTATATTTTGCCCTTTGAGTGTCAGAGAGGTACACAACACATTGCTTTGCACTCTGGCACTCAGAGGGTTTTAAAGGGAAATTAACACCTCATAATAATAATAATAGTCCCTAGTTACCTTACTACTACCAGAAAAACCTAATGGCCCCTTTTAATTTTTTCCCTTGAGCCTACCTGTTGAAGAGATACCATTTTTAGTCAGATCTGGATGTCAAATGCGCGGAGGCAGACATAACAGTTGCTGGCAGGACCACTGTACCTCACACTCTGCTCACTGATCTTAACCCCTTAACATCCAATGCTGTGCCAGGACCATCACGGCTGTCCAGCACTTAAGGACCAGTAACAGTCCTGGCACGTCATGGAACTGAGGGTTCCCTGTATGGCTGCACTCTGCTTGGGGAGCCCTGAAACAGATCGGATCCCCCGCCCCCCAAAAAATGCCCCATGGTCCTTAAGTGCTGGCCGCGCATGTGTGCGCCGGTCCTTAAGGTGTTAACGATCAGAACTCTTTATGCATAATGCACTGTGCACCCTCTGGTCCTTAACTTTTTGAGTGCCAGAGAGGTTGGGCAATACATCGTAAATCAATGCGTTGATCACCATCCTGGCTCTTAAAGGGTTAATGGGCTAAGTAGGCTCCTGCACCCTCCCTGCTTCAGTTTGATGTCCGCCTCTGTGAACGTAACATCCAGGACTGATTCAAGGGAACAAGGCCAAGATTCATAGGGGTTATTAGGATTTTCTGGCTATAGTAAGGTAAGTGGGTGGTTATTTTGAGGGAGGTGTTAGTTTTTATTTAAAGAAACTGTACATTTTAGTATGTTATAGGGCTTTTCCTGCTGAGTAAAACAAGGTCACTCTCACCGCTGTCAGTTGTTTTAATCAAAATTTATAGCAGTTCAAATAATCAGGAAGTGACTTTACTGTGTGTTTACTTCCTGATAGTTCTAACTGACAGGAAGTGACTCTACAGTTTCTGTCACATTCTTTGGAGAACTGTATGTCAGGACTTTCCTCTCCATTAGAAAGTAACTAAACTGGAATTTGACCATTACAGGGCATTGCTAATGTAAAACAAACAAACAAACCTGTGTTTAAACTGTAACAACTCTGGAAATATGCATCTCTAAGCAGTGGGGGTATCCTTATACTACTCAACAGGAAACACCCTACAATATATAGTTTTTCATAAAAAAAGTTTACTGCTCCTTTAATACATGTTTATTTATCCCCAACTAGTTGAACAGCCCGTTACACAGGCCACAGTGCCACTGCCACCCGGTCGCGGGGCAGTCACGCACAGTGGAGACTTCCCTCGCCGCGGCTGATACACTCCAAAGGAGCGTCCAGCTCTGTATCAGCTGCGGCGCGGCCAGTCTCTACTGCGCATGTCGCGGTGTTACACACGATGTAGCGAATTATTATATAGGATGTTGCAGTTTCTTTTTCCAGTAATTTCTCCAATTACTTTGTACATATGGGTTTCAGAATTTGTCCACAGTGATGCAAATTTGTTTGTCATGCCCTGAATAGGAATTAAGCAGTTAACCCTTTGAGCACTGTCGGATACCCCAATGGCACTCAGAAGGTTAAACGAAAATCTAGCTTCTCCTAAAACATTTACAAGAATAAAGACCAGTACGCATGTTTCTGTTGAATTGTCTTGCCGGCTGCATTATTTTTGGAAATGTATTTTTGATCTTTGCGGTTCAGTCATAATTTATTGCTGGGACAACTGATCCCATGTTTTCATGTTTGTAAACACTGGTTGCTAACTTGCCAGTCCAAGTTTAAACCTCCCCCCCCCATCCCCCATTTGGTATCACGCATTCCTTGTTTGGTACTGCTAGTCGAGCAGGCAGCTCCATGGCTGTTTCAGTATTGCAAGATCACGTTGGGGCAGAAATTGATCAGGGAACCTCAGGGATATTGATATTAAGTTGCTGCCTCAGTTTATAGTTGTGCCACAGTGGTATACTGGCTATAATACTAGGAAGAATTTATCTTTCAGAACCTTTAACCCCATGAAAGCCAGAGAACTGAGCAATGGCTCTCCAGGGAGCCACATATTTCCTGATTGTTAGTTCCTTCTCCTCCTTAACAGCCCCATCCCATATTACTGTGCATGTTTAATTATAAGAGGGGGTTTTATTAAAACATTTAATGAATATAATAGAAAGCTGGCAACTTTTGTGACAGTGGGTGAGGAAATGGAGTCACACTGCAGCTCTTACCCACTTTGGCACCATATATTTCCCACAACACTTACTATATAAGTCAAATTTATAAAGCATGCAGAATAATCTGTAAGCGACATTATGGCAGTGGTTTAGGAAAACCAGGAAAATGTTGTGAGGGACTCCATCTGCATTATTATCAGCTCTCTGATTGGCTACTGCGGGTTACCACAGATGAAAGTTGTGCCCAGAGTAGCTGCAGCCAATTGGGGAGCAGATTTCAACCTCTGGACCTGTCTCTTTAGCTTGATACATGATTGGATTGGAGAGATTTACGCAGTGATAGCCAAATATCTACCAGTAGCTCGCAAGCTACATTAAAGGGATAGTAATACTTTGTTTTATCTTTATTTTATTTTGTAGGCATTAAAAAAACATGAAGAACGATATGTCTTATCTCTCAAACCTTTATGGTTTGAGAGATATTCACAAGCAAAGTTTCCCCCTCCCGCCCCTTTTACCTAGTGTAAACCATCTCTTCTCAGATGTGGAATGCAGTCCATAGACCAGACAGATAACAGAAGGGGACAATCTTCTTCCTATGAGAACTATGAAAGCCCTGTCCCCCTTGACAAGCTTTTCAGGTTTTTCCCTTATCTTAATTGAAGATTGTCCCTCTCTGCAGTCTACCTGGGCACCTCCCTTCTGATCTGGCTGAGCGGTGTTACATCAGTAAAAGGGGCGGGAGGGGGATACTTTGTCATTGAATTACTCTTGAACTACAACTCTGACAGAATTGAAATAACGCTCTCCAAAGTCCAACTACTATGATGATTAATTAGAGCTGCTTTTATTATGAAACATTACTATCCCTTTAAGGGAATGGAGGACTTTACGTATGAGGAACGACTAGACAAACTTGGTTTATTTACTCTAGAGAAAAGACGACTACGAGGAGATCTTATTAGAGTGTACAAATATATGTGAGGCCAATACAAGGATCTCTCTGGTGAGCTATTCATTCCAAGGTCTGATAAAATAACCAGGGTACACCGCTTGAGATTAGAGGAAAGGAGGTTTCAACTTCAGCAGAGGAAGGGTTTATTTACAGTAAGGTCTGTTATATTATGGAATTCTTTGCCAAGGATGTGGTTATGGCAGATACAATGGATACTTTTAAGAGAAGATTAGATACATTTCTGTCAAAAGGGAACATACAGGGTTATACAGTATATTAGTAGGCAAAACAGGAAGGTCTGATAAAGACTAACTTATTTGGTAGCAGGAAAGCTATAAAATTTTCATGTCACTGGGTTATGAGGCAAAGGTTGAACTTTTTGGACTTGTGTCTTTTTTCAACCTAATTTACTATGCAAATTTGTTACTATATTACATGAAGAAGACACCTGTTTTTGACTGTCCAGATAGTTCATCAGGGGTAGATGCTCTAAGATGTGATAAAGAGATGATAAAGTGGAGTTAAACTGTCTAATTCCAATATCTGATGTGGACATATTAGTGCATAGGCTCCATAGAATAACATAGGTATAGGAGAGTTTATCACACTCAGTGGCCTAACTAATAATTTTTGGGGCTGTCTAACACAAATATATTTTCACAGTTGCCTGGCCCCCTTTCAACTGCAACCTATGTAACCTTTCTAGTACATCCGTGATCACACTGAAGAGTTGATCTCATCTTTGTTACATCATAGTGCATAACTCTCCTGGGAGGTTATTCATTAAGGTGTGATAAAGAGGTTATCAATAGGAGATTTCTTCTCCAGTGTTACATACTCTCCAAGTCCTGTGTTATTCTGTGGAGCCTATGCACCAAGATTTCTCAATCTGGCTCCTTAGAATAACATAGGAATTGGAGAGTGTATCACATTGGAGAAGTCATCACTTCTTTATCACACCTCGGCACATCTCCTCCTTGTGTCGAGATAGTTATTTTATTGTATTCTATGGGAAAGGTAAGCCACTGACCACAATTCATCACAGATTGTGATAGCAACAGCCATGACTTTGTGTCAGATTACCTGTAAAACATTAAAATAAAACAGCTGCCATCAGTTGGATTATCCTAGTTGCGCTCAGAATGAATAGCCCAGCAATACATTACTTTTTCATAATAAAACTTTATTGATTGTTTAAAAGGGCAACAATCACTTTGTAGTTAAAGGAGCAGTAACCCTTTTAATAAAAAATGGTGTGCCTTGTGGGGAACAATTCTGAAACACACCAATAGCATCTTAGGAGACAAATAAATCATCCTATTGATTTAAATGGATATTTTAAACCCCTTTAATGCTAGAGAAGTCCCTTGGAGACCCCTCTAGTAACTAAGGGGTGTAAAGCCCTGTTTTAATCAATGTGAGTATGGGTGATGTTTATTCTCCCCACAGTACAGTTGTTTTGGCTTCTCCAACTGACTAAAATAAGGGTCCTCCAAGATTAGTCTGACTGCTGGCAGTTGCTTTCTTCAAATGTTATAATTGTTCGTAAAATAAAGAGGCTGCTTCTATGGAGAACTGCAGTCTGTCAGTCATCTCTCCCATAGAAAACAATATGATGATTAAAGCGGAACTTTCACCCTCTATAAATTCATCCTGCAATAATTAAACAGGGAGCGACTAGCTTTATAATAGATATGTTACCTCTGAAATGTAGCTGATTATAAAGAAATCCTTTATTGTAGGAGACTGACGGCCAAGTTAGTACAGCCTGCACGCCTGTGCTGTCAGTCCCTTCCGGTTACCATGTGGCACACTACAATGCTTCTCAAAGGAGGCCAGGACCGACAGTGCAGGCTCGCAGACAAGATGTCTGCCCTGATGTCTGGCTTCTGGTCTCCTACAATAAAGGATTTCTTTATAATCAACTACGTTTCAAAGGTAACATATCTATTATAAAGCTAGTCGCCACCTGCTTAATCATTGCAGGGAGACTTTATAGCAGGTGAAAGTTCTGCTTTAACGGAGCATCCAGTGAACTGCGTATGAACTTTCTGGACACCAGAGGGTGCTCTTAACTTCAACAAACAACAGGTTAAATTATAATAACCTTGGGAAGATGCAATTTCTAGCAGTGAATGTGTCTGTGTTTTACCTAACAGGAAAAAACACAAAATATTTGTTTTGTTTTTTTTCCATTAAACAAGTTTACTCAGACGTTTAAATATATTTGAAAATAATGCAAGCTGTCTACTCCGACTCAGTGTTGGTGTATTCCATACAAAGCTCCTCAAACCCTGACTGCTCACCAGGCCTGAAAGACTGGTAGGACTGTGTGATGCAAAAAGGCATTTCCAAACCGCAACAGAGCAAAAACAGTTCATAAGAGTTGTTAGGCTTTAAAAAAAACAAACAAATATTCCTTTATTTACTTCTTCAGGCAGTGTATTTGCAGATGTGAATCAGCACTGCTAGCGGACCCCTAGAGGCAGAGCCAAACGCGTTTCAGACACTTCAGTGGGCAGCTGAACCTGAACTATTGATAGTGCAGCTCTGGGCCTTTTATGAAGTCTCCTTCCATCGGAGCAGACCTAGTAAATCTTGGTAATTACCTCTTAAAAGGGAAGTGTCCCCCCTAAGACAAAATTGAAATACATGTGTTATTATGTTAACTCTTCGAGTGCCTGAGAGGTGTGCAACGCATTGCAAAGCAATGTGTTACACACCTCTCTGGCACTCAAAGGGTTAAGGGGAGAAAATAGATTTGATTTTACTGTTTTTGCACCCTATCTCTCTCTCTATAGTATATAGTATATATTGCAAATGTTTAACAAGTTTCTTATGTTGCTAGTGCAATGGGAAAATTATTTTCTTATATTTTTTCTCCTTTGATTCAAACACCACTCAGCCCTCCTTCCTGTTGTTGTACAAATGTCCTTCAGTGACTTGGCTTCTGATCGTCAGCGGGAGGTTTAGAGGAATTAAAGCAGGGGGTAGAGGAGACCTGGGGGAGATTCACTAAGGTGTGATAAAGTGGAGATGACTTCTCGGGGGAGATTCACTAAGCGGTGATAAAGCAGAGATGACTTTCTCCAGTTTATCACTTCTCCAATTCCTATGTTATTCTATGGAGCCTATGCACTAAGCCTTCTTCAGATATGGAGATCTTAGTGAATTGGCTCCGTAAAATAACATAGAAACTGGAGTAGTGATACACTGGAGAAGGCATCTCCACCTTATCACCTCTTTAGTGAATCTGCCACTCAACTTCTCCAGTTCCTATGTTATTCTATGGAGCCAATTCACTAAGATCTCCAAATCTGAAGAAGGCTTAGTGCATAGGCTCCATAGAATAACATAGGAATTGCGAAGGGATAAACTGGAGAAAGTCATCTCTGCTTTATCACCGCTTAGTGAATCTCTCCCGAGAAGTCATCTCCACCTTATCACCTCTTTAGTGAATCTGCCACTCAACTTCTCCAGTTCCTATGTTATTCTATGGAGCCTATGCACTAAGCTTTCTTCCCATTTGGAGATCTTAGTGCATAGACTGTATAGAATAACATAGGAACTGAAGAAGTGATATCACTGAATAAGTCATCTCTACTTTATCACCTCTTTATCACTTCTTAGTGAATGTCCCCCCAGATGAATTTAGAGGCCCCACAGAAATTCACGTAACTGTGAAATTATCAAAAACGAAATGTACATTTTTAAGGATTGTGAAGCCACTTAGCAGTATTATGGACAAGCTCTGTAATGCTGTTTTTATTATGAAAAGTTATTTTTTTTCTTTCCTCTAGGAAGCACTGCCACTTTAAGGCTTAGATCTAAAACGTGTTGGTACCAGCATTATCCAGTACAACACAAGTGGATAATGTCCATGTAATAATGGGAATATAAACTCTTCCACTGTATTGCCCCCTATATTTCTGTTGTTTTTTCCCAAAATGGTTTAAATTATTCGTAATTCATCAGGTTAATTCTGAGCATATGCTAAAGGTTCATAGATGCCAGACCGATGTGCAAGTGCTGTGAAATCTTAGTATATTAGTTCATTGCTTATCAATGCTGTGGATACCAGTCTGGCAACTCAAAGGCTTAAAGGGATAGTAATGTTTCACAAAAACAATGGCTTCAATTTGAGCCATAGACAGTGTTATTTCAATACTGTCAGATTTGTAGTTCAAGAGTAATTGAATGATAAAGTTTCCCTCTCCCGCCCCTTTTACCTAGTGTGACACTGCTCAACTCAGATGTGGAATCTGGTCCACAGACCAGACAGCTCACAGCAAGGGACAATCTTCTTACTGTGAGAACAATGAAAGCCCTGCCCCCATTGACAGGTTTTTCAGGTTTTTCCCTTATGTTATTTGAAGATTGTCCCTCTCTGCAATCCACCTGGACACCACCTTTCTGTTCTGAGGTGGGCAGTGTTACATCAGTAAAAGGGGCAGGAGGGGGATACTTTATCATTCAATTACTCTTGAACTACAACTCTGACAGTATTGAAATAACACTCTTCTTGACCCAAATACTATGAAGAGTAAGTGGATCTGCTTTTATTATGAAACATTACTATCCCTTTAAAGGTGAACTAACACCTCCCATAAATAACCCCCCACTTATTACACTATGGTCATAGCATCCTCACGGCCATATAAATTTTGAGTCTTGTTTCTTTGTTTAAGAGATACAATCTTCACTCAGTACTGGAAGCCAAATCCATGGAGGCAGACATGACAGCTTTTTGCAGTTTTATTAAAACAGAAGCAGGCAGGATGGATAATCCTACTAAACACATGGTAATGTTAACGCTTTAAGGACCAGAGGGGCGTTGCAACCCCCCACAAAACAAGACTACTGAAGTCTAAGGAGTAGGATATGTATTTTGTGGTGTACCCCATTTCTTAGATTTTAAAGAGTAATTATCACATGGATAGAACTCGATCCGTGGGTCTGTCTGAAACAAGACTCCTGGTGTTTCCTCGCTAGTCCCATGACTTAACTGCAAGACTGTAGTGTCATTGTGTCCAACCCAATAACAGCTGGGGATCAGTTTTCTGTCCCTTCTGTACAGCTATCAGGAGCCGTTTTGGGGCTGTACAGTGGAGAAACAGGCATTTTACCAAGTTTCCCATAGGACCAGACTTAATAAAACAGGTTATTTGCCCTTTAACCCTTTTAGCCTCTGGGCTACAGAACACATTGCAAAGCACTTAAAGGGTGAATCTTGCCTTGAAAGTTTTATGTCAGTTTTGGGCCTTATCAAATAAATGGCGTACATACATTATACCAGAGCTTAAAATGTGAAGTCCTTTGCTACTAGCCAGACATGAAAAGTTACTCACCACTGCAAGCCATAACATACCCACCAGGGTGAATTTCTACTCACCAGGGCTGAATTTTCACTCCCCATTGGCTAGTGGTGAGTGGAAATTTTGAGTCCTGTATTGTACATCTTTATAGTTACTGTTTTTGCTCAAGAAGAAAAGAGCTACCAATATCCAGCTATATAAAGTATATTTTTCCTAGTTTTGGTTGACACCATGTTTGGTTTGTTTATTTTTTTATGTGTCAAGATAACAGTCAGCATCTTGCTTGCTAGAGATATCTGTGGGTAATGGGAATTGTAGTTCAACAACAGCTGGCCATCTGTGCTGTATATGATGTTGATGTGTGTGCACTGGGCAGAGTCTCAGCAGAATACAGCAGTGGAGTTGTGCAGTGAATGAAAATGACTTTTCGTGGCATGGGATTTATTGCACGGAGATTTATTATGCACACATTCAGAGCTGAAATACAGAGGAACAATGTGCCAATGCTCTTGTCTCACCACGAAGAGTTGCTTCCGTCAGCAGACACTTGATTACCCGTCCAAGTGACTCCCTCTCGCTCTCTCGCTCTGTAGTTCCCTTCATTCATTGCATTTTTCTTCAGCTGAGATCTCAAATAGTTGGAGCTTCAAAAAAATGTGCTGATTTTTTTTCTGGATTGAAGGGATTGTGAATCACTAGGAGAGGGGTGAACGTGAGATCCTGTAGCTGTTGCTGGACTGTAATTTCCATCCTCCCCAGCTAGCCAACGGCTGGCTGGGGATGACGGGAATTATAGTGCAACAATAGCTAGTTGGCAGTAGGTTGCGATGCAGACACTGCTACATAAACTAGAAACATGTCGCAAGCAAATAAATGGATAAATTAGGATACAAGCCATTCACCCCACAGCTGGACATAAACGTGCATATTAACCCCTTAAGGACAGGCGGTCATGGGACATTTCCGTCCCATAATGACCGCATAGGCGCACTTGGACGCGCCGGTACACGTGACCTGTCGCGTGTATTGGCGCGTCACTATGGGGCCTGATAGAGATCGCTCCGATCTTGGAGCGGTCAATTTTAGGCCCTATTTTTCTTACGGCGCTCCCGGTTGAGCGCTGTAAGTAAAAAGTACGTGACGTACTATGACCGTCACCGGTCCTTGAGTATTTCAAGGACCGTGACGGTCCTGGTACGTCAAGGGTCCTTAAGGGGTTAAAGTAAGGAATCTCACCCAGATGATGTCTGACTCTGCATACAAATAAAATAATACTTTATTGTGGCAAGTTAAATACAAACTGGTAAGAATCCTGAGTCTTACGCGTTTCGCATGGTGACCCACAATTACTCATAGACCATATTTTAGCCTTAGGCTGATTTCCCTCACCACTAGTACCTCAAGATTAGTGTATATTGGCAGGCGTATTCTTTTTTTGTTGTTATTATTATTACTTCTGACACATTATTTCGATTTGCTAGTTATTTTTTTAATCCTTTGAGCCTTATGCAGAAAAAAAAAAAGAGGAACAATTTTGGAGCACACCATCTGCACAGGAGGGGACACATATAAAGTCCCAATATTGTCGTTGGTATAAATGGGGATTTTATTCCCTTGAATTATATAGATCGATTTCCGACTCATTCCGAAGCATTAAATTGGAAGCCTGCACTGCTGGGCACTGGGTAAAGTATTCTGCACTGTGCCTTCTGAAAGCAGAACTACCACCCAATAAAAATATTGCCCCACATAATTGCCCATCTGGCGACTAGCTGCTCAGTAGCACTAGTTGCCATAATTATTACCAGATTAAAGAGAAATCACTATTCTTCCCGGACTGACAGCAGGACGGAGTGCGGACATCATGCTATAATGACGTCCGCGTGCCTGCGCTGTCAGTCCCTTTTGGAGCCGGCCAGCTCCTAGCAACGCCTCCTAGACTAGGCTGGGACTGACAGCACAGATGCGCAGACTTCACTATGACAAGATGTCCGTGCTCCGTCCTGCTGTCAGTCTTGGAGGAATAACGATTTCTCTTTAATCTGGTAATAATTCTGGTGACTAGCGCTACTGAGTAGCTAGTCGGCAGATGGGCAATTATGTGGGGCAATATTTTTATTGGATGATAGTTCCGCTTTAATCCCTTGGATGCTACAGAGTTTTCCAACATGTTGCAGACCTTTCTAGCCATCACGGGGTTAAATAATAATTCCATCATAAATCTGATAGCAAGTATTCAGTCATGTAATAGCTTCTCATCATTTGAAACTTATGTTTAATTACCTTCATAAAATGTTGTGTATCCATGGCTAAATGAACAAAATTCTTTAATCCCTGCGGTAATTTGACAAAATTCTGAGTTTTTACATGCATCTTCATGAAATAATGAGCTTTCACACTTGGCTTCACACATTGAGCAGACTGTATTGTGTGCCCCTGATCATCAAGAAGCAGAAGATCATGAGGGTTCTAAACTTTAATGTGTGATACTTACAAATTCTTGTTGACTGTGGGATGCCCTCCTCCGCTATTGGGTCCTGGGCAGCCATCCACTTCACCCTATTGAGAAAATAGTCTATTCATTCAGAGGAACTTTTGAAAACATAAGCCATAATGACTACAACCCATCAATTCATACAATGGCCCGACAGGTTGAGCATTTATAGTCTGGTTAAAACCCCACCTAGTAAGAACAGAGCTCCTAGGGTGGAACGCAAGAAAGCAGAGCATTCACTTTTATAAAAGCCATACATTTATTTGCGATTGTGCACATTTTTGATGCAAGAAACATATTAATGCCTTGATACTGAATAGCACATGCTCCAAAATTAATTGCAAAGTTAGCCAGATGTATGGAAATGTGTGTTAATTGCTTTGCTGAATTAGGGGCAATTGCTAGTCATCTCACAAAATGGCAGACGGTTTAGCCACAGCCACATTTTAAAACACATTCGCTAAAAAATTATATATATATATATATATATATATATATATATATATATAAAAATATCAGAGAGAGAATATCAGTCAGTATGCAGCCTGTGCTTTACACTAGAAAGAGAACAGTCCATTGACTTCTTTTACAAAAAGTGACTCGTGCTTGGCTAGAAGAAAATGGATGTCATGCCTTTAGCTCCAGCTAGGCATCAGGAATCAAGAATCAATTCTCCCTCTACTGTTTAGAACTCTGTCTGGAAACCATTTTCTTGTAGCCAATCACAGATGTCAATTTCTGTCACAGCCATCAATAGGGGATGGACCTTCCAGTGCAGGGTTCTGCAACGTGAGGCCTTCCACTTGCTGTCAGAGTGCAACTCCCATCATCCTCCTCCCGTCAACTAATTGGATTTGTAGTCTGGCAGCAGCTGCAGGGCTTAATGTCACCCAACCCTGCTCTAGTGTTTAGAACAATGTACTTGAAAGTCATTATTCCAGGACTTTTTTATTGTCCCTTAACCCCTTAAGGACCAGTGATGGTCCTGGCACGTCATGGAATTCAGGGGTCCTCATGCGGCTGCATGCCGCTTGGGGACCCCTGAATCCAAATCAGAGGTGCAGCGTTAAGAGGTGTGTGTGTTTGTGTGTGTCTGTGTGTGTGTGTGTGTATGTGTGCGTGAGTTCTTGTGTGTGCGCATGTGTTTGCTTTCAGCCAGTTAAGGAAAGCTCAGTACTGACTCACTGATGTTTATTGTCCCTCATTGGTATCCGTCCAGTCCTCCTGCTTGAAGTCTATTTTTACATGCAGCTATGGTAGGAGAAAGTGGAATGCAGACGAGTGTCTGTTTGAGATACAACAGATTTTTTAACTTAATGAGATAGGTCACTGTGATTTTTTTATTTTATGTATTCTACTATTTTTATGTGATATGAAAGTATTTCCATCCCTTTAGTTCCTTGAATTCTAGAAAAGTCGTCTTGCCTTCTGTGGCACAAATGATATGCTCCATAATAGCTCTTCTTTAGTGTCCCCCATAAGCAGCTTTGAGGGCAGGTTCCAGCTATTACTTTAGAGGAGAATTGTATTGTGTATTGTACTGTATACATTCCCCTGCTGTATGTATATGTTTCAATACAGTTTTTTTCGAATGAGATAGGAAGTCCTTTGGAAACCTCTGTATCACTCAAAGGGTTCAAATCCCCATTTAAATCAGTGGGAGTTTTGGGGCTATTTATTTCTCTCCTGTGGTGCTCTTCCAGAATATGTAAAGCAAAGTGAGGTGGAATTAGCTCTTTAAAATTTGCAGAGGAACAAAGAAAACAAGATTGGGCTTTCCTGAATAAACTAAGAAATACTGGGAGCCCTGAGCTGTGCTTAGAATTGCATTTCAAAGAAGACCTCTAAAATATGTGTCCTGGTAAGTCTGCATACCACGTTTGATAACTACAGGCCTCCTCCATAAAAGAAAACAGGAGAAATTCTGAAGCATACTGGATTCTGATTGATTTAAATGGGGTGTTTTACGTACTGAATGCCAGAATGGTGACTTAACATTTATTTCTAGTCAAATGATTGGGAAGTTTTACTATGGTTCTTGGCTTTCCCCAAAACTGCTCCCCTGAATAAGTCCCTATGGGGCTTATGTATTAACTTGCTACTAATAGTTCACAAGTTATTGGAATAAAAAGTTATTTAGTAGCAACTGTGAATGACCATATGTAACATTTTTATTAACAAATATTAATAACACAATTTGGAAATAAAACCCCATTTGAGACTGGCAACTGTATAACTTGGGCAGATGTATCAGCAAGTCAAGAAAAAGAGAACAAGACTGGGCTTTCCTGAATAAACTAAGAAATACTGGGTGCCCTGAGCTGTGCATAGAATTGCATTTCAAAGAAGACCTCTAAAATATGTGTCCTTTTAAGTCTGCATACCACGTTTGATAACTACAGGCCTCCTCCATAAAAGAAAACGAGAAATTCTGAAGCATACTGAATTCCGATTGATTTAAATGGGGCGTTTAACGTACTGAATGCTAGAATGGTGGCTTAACATTTCCAATCAAATGATTGGGAAGTTTTATTATGGTTCTTGGCTTTTTCCAAAACTGCTCCCCTGAATAAGTCTCTATGGGGCTTATGTATTAACTTGCCACTAATAGTTCACAAGTTATTGGAATAAAAAGTTATTTAGGAGCAACTGTGAGATGTCCATATGTAACATTTTTATTAACAAATATTAGTAACACAATTTGGAAATAAAACCCCATTCGAGACTGACAACTGTACAACTTGGGCGGATGTATCAGCAAGTCACGAAAAAGTTGCTATTCAGTAGTTTATAGCAAATAAGGTGACCTTGGCTGTCATTACTTTTTAGGTGCTAAATATTTTTGTATGTTCTCTATTTTGAGTTTTTTTTTTCACTAATATATATAGGCACAAATCAGTCGCAATTGCATTTCTAGCCCACTTTGCATTATAGACACATATGCCATTTTGTGTGGTATTTGCAGACCTACAACCACACATTTACTTGGAAGTCTGCATTCCACAGTTTAGTGTAGCCTGCATGACTATACCCTTCCTTACTCGCTCTAAACAAACCATAGTGTTGGATTACAGAACATCCCTGCAGTAACTAATTATGTAAGTATTCAATATCAGCGTTATATAATATGACTTCCTTTGACTTCCATTGTGTACGCTTCCAAGAGTTGCGTGTCCTCGTTTCACAGCTAGGCTCACCACACCTTGGATCCTACAAGGAACAATATTTTTATGGGAAATCTCTAGCGCTTTTCCACAATGGAATGCGTATAGATTAGGAATGAGTGAAATTATTCTATTAGTTTGAATTTCACATGAAATGGGCTGTTTTGCTAGATCTGAACCATGTCTTGCAAAACAGCTGTTCTTACTTTTTTTATTAGCCAATCAGAAAGCTGTTAATATAATCATGTGATCTCCATTAAGAAAAAAAGGTTTGTTACATTCAGAAGTAGGAGAATGTCTTCTAGCAGGTCTATTGGATGCTACCCCATCCTTCTACTTTTCACTCCCCCCCCACAAGCTTCTCCCTCCTGTGCTCTTTCCCCATTCTCACTACCTCTTATTGGCACTTTTCACTCTCACTCTACTTTCCAGTCCACTCCCCTTTCTGCTCAGGCCCTTTCTATTTTGCTTTCAGACCACTTTTGATTCTTATAGATCTTAGTACTTGTTCAGTGTTCCCTCTATCGTTTATGCGAGCTCCCCGTCCCTCCCTCACCCTGTTCCCCTTTCCTTCTGTCCATTTGAGATTTATTTAGGATTGATTATGACGGAACAGGATTTTTTTTCCCAGGACTCCCAAATCAATCTGCAAAATTAATCATGGACTTTTTGCTCATGCCCAATAAAGATAAATGAATAACAATTGATTCAGTTTGTTGATCGATTCACCTAAGCCATTAATTCTCAACCCGTTCTATCAGGGACCACTAACAGGCCGGAACTTGTAGACCCCCCAGTTTTAGAACAGGTGAGTTAATTGGCGGCTCAGTCATTTTGATTCATGCACTTGTTTTCAAGCAGGGACATCCTAAAGACATGGCATGTTAATGACCCCTGAAAGCACAAGTTCAGATCCACTGATCTAACTACCCAGAAAGTCAGGATTCAACAAAGTTTTTTTAGAAGAAAAAAATAACTTTCCCATACTTTCTTGTCCTAGGGCATTCCTAGGTACTCACTGAGGGGGTTAAAGCCAGAGGTAACATGCTTAGTACTACTTTCCCTACTAGTAAATGGTGCCATTAAAATGCATAGTGCACTAAAATACATTAGACTGGCACAAGCCCATGGTCTTTTGGAAACCTAGCAACTCCACTGCCTTTTCCACTACTCATTCAGTAAGCACTCTGCTCCTACCTGGTTACCCAATCAGCAACTGATTCCATTTGATATGGATGTAAGACAAAGCTATCCGATTAGTTGTTTTTGACATCACATGATCACTTTTTCATGTAGTCTTATTGAGTAAAATGAGGTTTGATCCTTTTATGAATTTCTCAGTTCACAAAACACATTTCAGGACCAATTAAACAAATAACATTGGGCTGAGAACTAAACTTATCTTAGCAGTTTGCTTTTCTCTTCTCCATGAGTTTCTAGACCACTGGTTCTCAAAATCTGTTTTGTGGAATCCCAGGGTTCCCTGAAGTAATTCAAAAGGTTCCATAGAACAAATGTAGTGGCAGTCACTGGAACAAGGCTGGGTGTCAGATAGTTTATGTGTGGTTCTGTGACCACCAGTGAATGGTGGAACAAGATTGGATTTTAAGGAAGTGTATGTGTTTTATGTAGACTACCAGATGACAGTGGAACAAGGCTGGGGCACCAGACAATGTATGTGTGGTTCTGTGAGTAGTTCTGAGACTACCAGTAGACAGTGGGACAAATATGGAATATTAGACAGTGTATATGTGGTTGGGAGACTACCAGTGGACAGTGGAATAATGCTTGAGTGGCAGATAGTATGGAAGTGATTCTGTGACTAGCAGTGGACAGTGGAAGAAAACTGGGGTCTCAGACACTGTTTGTGAGATTATATAACTACCAGTGGACAGTGGAGTTAGCCTGGTATGTCAGACAGTGTATGTGTAGTTCTGTGACCACCAGTGGAAAGTGTAAAAAGACTGTGGTATCTTTGTGTGGGTTCTCTGACTTCTAGAAGATTGTATTATTTGCATACCTCCCAACATTTCAAATTGCCAAAGAGGGACATTTGTGTTTTAGGGGGTGTTGCCGGAGGCGTGGCTGGTAGGCGGGGCACTTCCGAGAATTTTTAGGCTATTTCATGACCTATTGACACCTCCTTGTGTGACCTAATAAATTAATTATAACAAGACCAAAGTATTTTATTTACACATACTAACGTATAAACACATATACTGATGTTTAAACAATCAATAATGTGAGTTTTATTGCTGTAGAGCAGTATGATACACTTATATATACACCTCACCAGTGTAATCTCCTAAAAAGAGGGACATTAGGGTGGGAAAGAGGGACAGAGGGATTTGGGTCTAAAAGAGGGACTGTCCCTCCTAAAGAGGGACACTTGTGAGGTATGTATTTGATATAGTAAGATATGTCATATAGAAAAACAATTTAACTTGGCTCCCTACAAGGAAGTAAAATCAGATGGAATTATCTGGTAAATGTTAGCTGATACAATGTGTCTAATTTTAAGTGGCTGGTACCATCTTATATTCAAATGTATTTGATACTGATTATAGGCTTAGTGCTTGGATGCTAGGTTGATCTCCCTCCAATGCAAAGCCTTGAAAGGATTTAAAGGTCCTGGTTGTTCTGGTTCAGCAGAGAGTTTTCATGAAACTAAAGGGTTTTGCACCCCTGTGATTTGGAACTACAATTCTCATCATCCCCAACCAGCCAGCGGCTGATTAGGGATAATGTGGGTTGTAGTTTCCCAAGCCAGTGTGCCAACGGTTGTCTACCCCTCTTCTAGAAAATGTTATAGGTGTTAGTCCTGAGCAGTTTTAACTTAAAATCTGTGAATGTTAAAGATAAATCAGTGATTTTATTTGGAAGTGGAAACAGCTCTGGCGACAAGAGATTTACTTTAATCATTTTTTAAATACATTTATTTTTGAATGGAGTTAGGAGTTAGTTCAGTGCCTGTAATATTGATGGCTCAGCAGCTTACAGATAAGCAATTTATTTGTTTTCCCCTGGGAGCCTCAAATAGCAGCACAAAATGGGAAATCATATAAAGATCTATTCCAATTCAGGACCAAAAGCAATAGGTTGCAGAGCCTTGGCTGATTGCATGGATTGTAAATGTACAGATATGTGTCTGTTTCACAAAATACATGTACAAAGCTTAATTTTACACCACATCGATTTCAAGCAGCTAGTGACTAGCTTCATAATACGTCTGTTACCTCTCAGAAGTGCCAGATTCTAAAGTTATCCTTAATCTTCGGAGACCGGAAGCCAGGCATCAGTGCAGACATCTTGGCTTAGAGATGTCTGCTCACCTGCGCCGTCAGTCCCAGTTTCCTCTAAGAGGCATTGCACTGTGCCATAAGGCACCAGAAGTGACTGACAGCCCAGGTGCTGTCAGTCCCTTCTGGTGCCTTATGGCACAGTGCAATGCCTCTTAGAGGAGGCTGGGACTGACGGCGCAGGCGAGCAGACATCTCTAAGACAAGATGTCTGCTCTGATGCCTGGATTACTTTAGAATCTGCCACTTCTCAGATCTGATAGAACTATTATGAAGCTAGTCGCCATATGTTTAATAATTGGAGGGCGACTTTATACTAAGTGAAAGTTCCTCTTTAACCCTTTGAGTGCCAGAGAGGTATCCAACGCATTCCGTTGGATCTCTCTCTGGCATTCAAAGGGTTAATAAAGTTGACACAAAAAATTCACTCATAATCTGGTGCATTCACCATGATGTTTCTAGCTTATTTCTAATGGTCAGAGGTTTTGTGCTGGGCACCAATTGCCTTAAGCCAAACTTGCTTGCAGTGCATGAAAATTGGACTTGAATGCTCCACGGTTTACAACAATCTCTGTTGCCACCTGTCACATGTTATTTATCAGACAGCAGAGCCAGGATAAAAATAAAAAGCAAGAGAGACAAATCTCTTACCAGCTTTATTTAGCGCTGTCTGCGCATGATTGGATGCTACATGAAATAAATAAATACACATATTTATGGAATATTTGACTTCAGTAGTCATGGGGGGGGGGGTGTGGAAATCACGATTCTTAGAGGCTGGATTCCAGAAATGAACTGTGTCTTAAATTACCATTACTTTATCTTGTACACAGAGGGTCAACACGTGGCCCTCCAGCTGTTTTTGGACTATAACAGCAAGGCTGATGTATTAAAAAAATGGTACAATTCTTGACCAGACAAAACTAAGCCATAGGGGAGAAATAAACATTCACAAATTTTCCGTTGATGTAAATGAGGATTTTAAACCATTGAGTGCTTGCCTACCCTTCTGGCACTCAAAGGGTTTAAACGTTTGATACTAAACCTCCAGTCTATTATAGGGTTACACTGCACAGGCCGGTTTAGGGAACGTGGGGCTAGCTCTATCGACCTGACCAGGAGAGACCTCTCCACAACAGACGGATATCACTTAGTCTCCCGACGCGTTTCACGGATCTCACTGTCTGCTTCTTATTGTGTATTTACATTTTTAGTCCCTTGGAATTGGTCCTAGGGTGGACTGTGGACAATTTATTATTTTACTACTTGAAGAGCCCGTTACACAGGCCACAGTGCCACTGCCAGCCGGTCGCGGGGCAGTCATGTGCAGTAGAGACTGCCCGTGCTGCGGCTGATACAGAGCTGGACGCTCCTTCGGAGCTCCCCCCTCTGTATCAGCCACGGAGCGGGCAGTCTCTACTGCGCATAACTGCAGCACGTGCAGCAGTGTCTACTGTGCACACGTTTTAGCGAGTTATTGTATAGGATAGTGCGTGAAAGCATATATTTATACTTTATAACCAGATCCAATATTTGTAGCTCAGTCCAGATTGTAGTATATTGTTAAAAGTGGACATGGTTTAATCTACGGGTTTTTTTTAAGAAAACAAAATAGATATTCTTTTAGCTGTCCTCTTTTTTTCAAACAAAATAAAAATTGCGTATACTAGGAAAATGCATTTTTAAATCATTGGATGCTGGAGAGGTGGCCAACACCTTGCTTTGTAAAGCAATGCTTTGGTTAACACTCTGGCACTCAAAGGGGTTAAATCCACAGAATTTTCGGAAAATGTGCCATTGGGTTCCTCCAGAATTTCTGCTCTTTAAAGGGACACTAATGTCCCAAAAAATTATTTCTAGTTTTGTAGAGCTGAAATTAATAAACTAATTGCAACAAACCCTATCTCTCAAACCAATATGGTTTGAGAGATATAGGGATTCAAAGTTCTTCCCTTCTCCTGATGTCAGCGTCTAGCTAACAGCAGGAGATCCCGGTCCGGGGACCAACAGGCGGCTCTGCAGCAGAATCGGAATCATGGTACTTAAAAATAATTAATTAATTGGAAAGGTCTACAAAGTGTGCTTGCAAACCGGGCACACTTTTTAGACCTTTCCAATGAATGAATTCTGTAGCAATAACGTGATTTTGGCTCTGCTGCAGAGCCTCCTCAAGTCGTACGACTCAATTCTTCTGCTGTCAGCTTTACTTTCCCTTTAAGGGCTTCATACAAAAAAAAAAAAAACAAAAGATGGGCATTTGTGGAACAAATGAATTGGATCACAGGGGGAGAAATTCATTTTAATATAACTTGGGCTTTTAAGTGAATTGCACTGTTTCAAATGTCCCAGTTCTCTCATTGATTTAAATGGAGGTCTCTAACCCATTATGAAACACAGTGCTGGCGACCTCTAGGAGTCAAATGGTTAAAGGATTTGCCCCCTATGGTGCAGTTGGTTTGAGCCAAAATTACAGCTCAAATTTATGTTATTTTTTTATGTTGCACTGCACTTTTATACTCTGGTCATTGGGTGATTTTGTCCCTTTCACTTACTATGGAGAGTCTTAGGGCGAGATGTTCAACAAGTTGTGCTAAAGGGTTAGCTTAAAATAATAAGTAGTATTGTAGCTAAGGAAAAAAGAAATCCAGCGATGCAAGTCCTATCTCTCAAATCATTATGGTTTGAGAGATAGAACGTTTTAAAGTTCCCCCCTCCCTCCCCTTCTCCTGATGTTAGCGTCTAGCTGTCAGCAGGAGATCCTGGTTTGGGGACCTTCAGGTGGCTCTTCAGCAGAGCCGAGATTCCAAAATCTAAAAAGAACTACTTAATTGGAACAGTCTACAAAGTGTACTTGCAAACCAGGCACACTTTGTAGACCATTCCAATGAAGTAGTTCTTTTTAGATTTCGGTATCTCGGCTCTGCTGAAGAGCTGCTTCAAGTTGGCCAACTCGATTCTCCTGCTGTCAGCTTTACAGTTGACAGCAGGGAGAGGGGAACTTTAAAATGTTCTATCTCTCAAACCATAAAGGATTGAGAGATAGGACCTGCTGTTTTTCCTTAGCTAAAATACTACTTGTTATTATTTTAAGGCATTACTATCCCTTTAAGTGAAATTATCTGTAATCAGAATGAAAAAGTTCCTGTCCATGGTTTGTCATTTCTCATACATATTACCGTCATTTTTTGCATCCAATTCCGTCCAATTAACCCTTTGAATGCTAGAGAGGTCTCCAGAGCATTAAAATCCCCATTTAAAGCAATGGGAATTTTAGAAATTTTTAGTTTGCTCCTATAGTCCAATCGGTTTGTTCCAGAACTCATCTGCTTTTCTTTTGATCTTATGGCCCTGCTAGCAGTGTTTATTCCATTGTCCAGCCTCAGCCTATTTGCTGAATTGAACTTTTAACCTCTTAAAGGGTTAACGAATAGTGGGGTGTACAGTGTATTTCAAAGTGAGTCACTACATACCGGTCTGGCCCTTAAAGGGTTAAAGTGGAACTTTCACTCAAATTAAAGCCCGCCCCCCCAAAATCATTATGCACATTGCTATACGCATATCAATACTAGAATTATCCTGAATAAGTCCGACATTATTGAGAAATCCAACTTGTTGGGAGACGCACTGGCAGGCATCAGCGCAGACATCTTGCTGAAGAGACATCTGTGAGTCTGCTCTGTCTGGTCTCCTCTAGGATTGGTGAGGAGGAGTTGCATTGTACCTTAAGGTACAGGAAGGGACTGACGGCGCAGGAGCACAGATGCCGCTACAGCAAGATTCCTGCCTGTGTGTCTCAGAACAAGTTGGATTTCTCAAAAAAACTGGACTTATTCAGGATCATACTAATATTGATATATGTATAATGATTTGGGGGTAACATTAATCTGAGTGAAAGTTCCACTTTAAATAAGTCAACCTTGGAAGCTAGCAATGCCTACAGTGTGTTGGTTTGCAGTGCACTGGAGGCATCACTAACATCCAAGGGGTTAAACTGAATACACATAGATTAAAGTTCTATAGCCATTTGCCCTACAGTATATAATGTATTACCAGAATTTCAGGTTCTCTTGGAAGACATATTTGCACGTACATCAGCACAGCCTGACATGTGATAGGTGCTGTGCATGGCATAGGAAAGGGAGTAAGATAAAATATGGGCTCAAGATTATGTGCACAAAGTATCTACATTTTCAATATTTTTGGTCACATCTGCTTTAACCCTTTAAAGGGATAGTAATACTTTATTATTACTATCCCCCATATTGTACATATTTGTAAACTAATTTAATAGCCCCCAGGTTCATCTCTCAAACCTTTATGGTTTGAGAGATAACCGAAGGCAAAGTTCACTCCTCCCTCCCCCTTCCTTTAAGTCAGCTTTGTACTGACTGCAGGGGAAGTCTGTAGTATGACAGGCTTGCGGCTCTGCTGCAGAGCCGAGATCCCGTTAGTGAAAAAGAATTATTTCACTGAAACGGTCTTCTACATGTGCTTGGTTTGTGCTTGGTTTGCAAGCACACGTAGAAGACCTTTTCAGTTAAATAATTATTTGTCACTAACGCGATCATGGCTCTGCTGCAGAGCCGCATGATGAAAGTCAGACCGGATATCCCTGCAGTCAGCACAACACTGACTTCAGGGAAAGGGGAGGGAGGGGGGAACTTTGCTTTCAGTTACCTCTCAAACCATAAAGGTTTGAGAGATGAACCTGGGGGCTATTAAATTATTTTACAAATATGTACAATATGGGGGATAATAATAATAAAGTTTTACTATCCCTTTAAAGGGGATGTATCACCTTATAAAAAGGTGCTACCATCCGCTTTGTTAATAAAAGTTATTATAGGAAAGCTTTTTTTTTTTTAAATCTAACTAATTGTAAAGATATTACCTCTTCAAGTGCAGAAGAGCTTTGCCAAAGAAATCAATTAGTTAGATTTTTTTTTTTTTTAAAAAACCTTTCCTTCAATAACATTTATTAACAAAGTAGATGGTAACACCTTTTTATAAGGTGATACATCCGCTTTAAATGATAGTGAGGTCTCTGATTCATTTAGTCACATCCAGTTGTCAGTAATATACTGTATAGTCACTTTTTTGTGTTTGACCTGTGCTGTAACCTTTAACTGAGCAGAGATCTATTACTTGTGTGAGCAGATTTTCATGGTCTCTTAGAATTATGGGTGGGGCTTTCCTCTATTGATATTCTCATTCTTGCTAATGACGTCTACTGTTCATTGTGCGGAGGTAAAAATGAAATACAGAACTAAAATGGTGTACAACGGATACAGGCAATGGTAGATACTATGCTATAATAAATGAATAGATATAATTGACTACAGTATGAAGAATGCCTACCTAAGCAAGTAAGGGATTGTAATACTTAAAATATAAAAATATACATATTGCAGAGTTTATTCTCCTGAGTAAAAAAGGACACTCCAACTGCTGAGAGGTTTTATATTCAAAAGTTATTACAGTTCAAACAAGATGCAGTATCACAGTGGCCTGAAATTGTACAGTGGCGCTGTTGCTACACCATCCTATGAAGATTTATGTTCAAATGACCAGAGCTGTCCATAGGATGGTGTAGCAACAGCGCCACTGTACAATTTCAGGCCACTGTGATATTGCATCTAAAAAATTAAAGTTTGAACTGTAATAACTTTTGAATGAAACACCTCTCAGCCGTGGGACTACCCTTGTTTTACTAAAGGGGGGGGGGATTAAACCTACAACATATTTTTTTTTACATTTTTAAGTATTACTATCCCTTTAAGCACATTAGGGGACACATACTCTTACAGTTTCAGCTCATATTTAAAAATGTCTTCTAGTGCAGATTAACCCCTTGGGTGCCAGAGGGGTATGCAATGCTTTGCGTATCCCTCAGGCACTCAAATGGTTGACACATCTCTGGCAGATAAGTGCAGTGTTCATCAATCAACAAAGAAGTGAAATAGCAAATAGCAAAGGATGGGCAACTTGTTAAAATACAGAAAATCTGCAACTCTTACTTCTTTGATATAGACCTCCTTACCAGACTTGTATTATAGCCTTAGCCAGCTCTTCACATGTATATATAGATAAAGAAATACTCCAGGTAAGATAACAGGACTGTAGAAGTGGTGGGTGCTGTGAAGGAACCTCCCTATGAGCTCCAATATAACGTGGATCTGTCTGAGATGTCATCTTATCACATCTGACTGCATGTACCTATCGCTAATTAGTATCTCCATTAGCATTTATGGTGACTGTCAGAATTGTGGCGGTATGCTTTTTAATCACCAATAAAGTTGTTGATTCTATTCGTGGACTGACTCGGATGTTTGGTGGTAGTACGTGAAATCATCACTATTTTCAACTTGTGGCTCCCCGCTCCCATCATCATTAGCCAACCAGTGTCCAGCTGAGGGTGATGGAAGTTGTAGCCCAGCCAAAGCTAAAAGCCTCTGCTTGCCCACCACGTGTGAAACCCAGCTCTCATAGGCCAGAATGTCCTATCCTTCTGGAGCACAGTTATGCCTGTAAAGTGGATCAGTCATTTTGACTGAGACATCTACATACCTACCAGCTATCCCAGATTTCCAGGGACAGTCCTTGCTTTTGCCTTCCTGTCCTTGAATCTTGTTGTCCCTCCAATTAATCTTCATAGTATTTGGGCCTTGGAGAGTGTTATTTCAATACTGTCAGAGTTGTAGTTCAAGAGTAATTGAATGATAAAGTATCCCCCTACCGCCCTTCTACTGATGTAACACTGTCCTTAAAGGGACACTAATGTCCCATAAAAAATTCTTCTTGTTTTGTAGAGTTTAAAAAAATAAATTATGTGGCACAAATCCTATTCGTAAAGGTCTGAGAGATATTCATATGTAAATAATTTTTTTAAATAATTACTTCATTGGAAAGGTCTACAAAGTGTTCCTGGTTTGCAAGCATACTTTGTAGACCATTCCAATGAAGTAGTTATTTTTAAATAATGCAATTTCGGCTCTGCTGAAGAGCCTCCTCGAGTGGGCCGACTTGAATCTCCTGCTGTCAGCTTTACAGCTGACAGCAGGAAAAGGGAAACTTTACAAGCGAATATTTCTCAAACCATAGCAGTTTGAGAGATAGGATTTCTGCCACATAATTTATATTTTTAACATCTACAAAACAAGAATACCTTTTTTTATGGGACATTACTGTCCCTTTATGCTAACAGAAGTTTGTCCCTTGCTGCGATCCATCTGGACAGTGTTGCTGTGCAGCTTTACATAGGTAAAAGGGGCGGGAGGGGGACACTTTATGATTCAATTACACTGGTACTACACATCGTATAGAATGATAATACCGCTCTCCATTGCCTAAAAAGTATAAAGATTAATCGGAGCTGCATTTATTTTGAAACATTACTATCCCTTTAAGGTGACGTGGGCGGCAGCAATCAGAGCCTTCTCTACAGCAACACCATGCATGTAGATGTTAAATGTATTTCTTTGAATGATGTCAATAAGTTTTCTTTGGATACTCTGGGCTTATTTGTAAGCATGGGCAGCAATTAAAATCCTCTCTTCCCTTCTTCGTAATAAGCTTAATTTTTATGTCTTGTTAAGAGACTATTGACTTAGATTCTGGCACATGTACTATTGTTGCTAGAGGGATTGGAAAAAGCAATTTAAGAAGAGCAGCAATTTCTTAATAAGGGATCTGGGTCTTTTATTCTCAGGGTATATTGGCGAATTTGTTCATGACACACATCTGTTTCATTGATTTGTCACATATCTAGAAGACACAAAATATATATATATATATATAAACCAGAAACGGAAGCACTCACGTCCAAAATAGGCAGCTGCCTGGGTGCTATACTTATGGCAAAACATATGTATCCAAAGAAGAAAGTAAGCACACTCAGGTCTTCAATAAATTGTGATGAAATGAGGGTTTTTAATTTTTCAACGTTTTGGCTGTCAACCTTACAGCCTTCGTCCTGACGAAGGCTGTAAGGTTGACAGCCGAAACGTTGAAAAATTAAAAACCCTCGTTTCATCACAATTTATTGAATACCTGAGTGTGCTTACTTTCTTCTTTGGATATATATATATATATAAATATAAAGAAAAAGACAGGGCAACACCCGTGGGGCTTCTTAAACGCTACTTAAATGTTATAAACGGCAAAACAGCTGGGTCAACGTTTCAGTCCCGGAATGGGGCCTTTCTCAAGACAATTCGTGTATTTAAACTCAACTCTCCTCGGCATTGCTCACGACGCTAGTGACGTCATCACTCCCCCGTGTGTGATTGGTTAATGGGGAGTAGACGCGTCCCATTGGTCACGATGCCACCCCGTGTAATGGTGCGAAAATTCAATACAGCGAGAACAAATCACTGAATACAAGAACCAATAACAAACTAGAGGTGATTTTAAAGGGATAGTAATGTTTCATAATAAAAGAAGCTCTAATTAATCGTCATAGTATTTGGACTTTGGAGAGTGTTATTTCAGTTCTGTCAGAGTTGTAGTTTAGGAGTAATTCAATGATAAAGTATCCCCCTTCCGCCCCTTTTACTGATGTAACACTGCTCAGCCAGATCAGAAGGGAGGTGCCCAGGTAGACTGCAGAGAGGGACAATCTTCAATTAAGATAAGGGAAAACCTGAAAAACTTGTCAAGGGGGGCAGGGCTTTCATTGTTCTCATAGGAAGAAGATTGTCCCCTGCTGTTATCTGTCTGGTCTATAGACTGCATTCCACATCTGAGAAGAGATGGCTTACACTAGGTAAAAGGGACGGGAGGGGAAACTTTGCTTGTGAATATCTCTCAAACCATAAAGGTTTGAGAGATAAGACTTATATCGTTCTTCATGTTTTTTTAATGCCTACAAAATAAAATAAAGATAAAATGAAGTATTACTGTCCCTTTAAATACATGAGGTTTTACTGAAATCAGTTGAAACGTTGACCCAGCTGTTTTGCCGTTTATAACATTAAAGTAGCGTTTAAAAAGCCCCACGGGTGCTGCTGTGTCGTTTAATTTATCTACAATAGTACTTTTTAGCAATCTAGGACATTACTAACCTTTTAACATTTTTTGAATTAGGAATCTCCCAGCAGTGGAAGTGACAGTGTTTTTGTTTAGCAGGAAAAAATTATATATAAAACACAGAAACCAAGATCAGAGGTACTCAGTGAACTCACAGTGTATTGCGCGGGTGCAGATTAATGATGGATGCGCATATAGTTCAGAAAGAATAACTACACTAACAGATTCTTCTTGTTGCAATCAGTAGATGATTTACTGGAATCAAGATTCAGCCCTCCCTTGGGTGTCTAGATAAAAGGCCCAATAGAAGGATGAAACCTTGATTCTAATAAATCATCTCATGACTGCAATAAGATTAAGAATCTGTGAGTGTAACCATATATGTGTGTCTTGTAATATAATTCTTTTTTTTCATAGAAAAACATTAACATTTTTTGATCTACAGAAATACAGTACATTTCTTATAAACTGTATTTCAGTGACAGATTTATAACAGAGAATGTAAAATGTTTATAAGGTCATTGCCTCTCTTTAACTCTCGGAGTGCCATTGGCATGCGCAATGCCTTGTAATGTTTGTCTATATGTTCCTCGTTACCCTGGAGTCAAGTGACAAGTAACAGGTTTGAAGTATCAAAAAGTGGATACTTGAAGCGGAACTATCACCCTGAATAAAGTCCCTCCCCCAATAATTAGGCATATGGCGATAAGCTTAGAAATAGTTCTGTTATCGCCCATAAGTACCGCGTTATGAAGATATCCTTCTTCTGAGACTGACGGCCAGACTTCTTGCTTTAAAGGTATCTGAGTGCCTGCATCATCAGTTCCTTCCTGTCACCTTAAGGTACAATGAAGGAGACCAGGAAGGACAATGCAGGCACGCAGATGTGTCTAAGCCAAGATGGCCGCTGGTCTCAGAAGAAGAAGGATTTCTTCATAATGCGGTACTTGTGTGTGATAATAGCACTGTTTCTA
Organism: Rhinophrynus dorsalis; assembly: GCA_037306005.1. Classification (NCBI taxonomy): domain Eukaryota; kingdom Metazoa; phylum Chordata; class Amphibia; order Anura; family Rhinophrynidae; genus Rhinophrynus; species Rhinophrynus dorsalis. Next base: position 42,068,267 of record CM074720.1, read on the forward strand.
AGCATATCGCAATATGCCCAATTACTGGGGGGTCCACAAAGTGTGCCTGGTTTGCAAGCACACTTTGTAGACCGTTCCAATCAAGTATTTATATCGAAATAGCGATATTTTGTCTCTGCTGAAGAGCCGGAGGCCAGTTAGCAACTGTCAGCAAGAGTGCTGACTTCCCTCAAACAGCCTGGAGGGGGCAAATTTAGCCAGTTATATCTCTCAAACCATAAAGGTTTGAGAGAGAAGACTTACATTGGTGTTAATATTTTTGTAATGCCTATAATATGAAAGAAACATAAAATTAACCATTACTATCCCTTTAAGTAAACTTTGACACCCAAATAATACTAAAATACTGTTTTTAATAAAATCTGATCTAGGAGCCTTTTGGCAAATATGCACCAGCAGAAGTATTGCTGCAGCCTGATAAGAGTTGGGTGTTATTTATCAAGGTCATAGTGGGGCAAATCTGGAGCAACTCAACACACACTATTTTGACCCCTTGAGTGCCAGAAGGGTGCCCAATGTGTTGTACACCCTTCTGGTACTCAAAGGGTTAATCACTGGGAATTTTCATTTTGTACCCCATTGTACAGTTGGTTTGCTCCACTTTAGACCTCAGAGTGCCAGAGGGGTAGGCCAGGCAATGCTTTGCAATGCGTTGCGTACCCCTCTGGCACTCAAAGGGTTAACATTAGAATACGGTCCATAGTTTTTTACATACATTTTTGTGCATATTTCCCTTGGCATTCAGTTTCTTTCTCCCATGAAAAATAAAACAAGGCCGTTCTGGTATAGGAGATTCCATTTTGTATTTGCTTAAGCGCATAAAGAATTTGTAATCTTTTAAAAATGTATTGAACTCTGAGTATGTGTGAAAATACATACAATAGCAGAATGAAATAGCCACATTTTAACCTCTTGGGGTCCACACTTCTACAACATATTGTCAAGCAATGCATTGGATCCATCCACGACTTTCAAGTTGGTGAACCAACTGCAAGAATGTACAGGTCAATGTTTTGACCAGAACTGAGGCCTAAGTGCTGGCCGAAACATTGACCAATAAATTCTTACTAACTTGAAAGTCCTGTGAATTCTTTCTCCTTACTTCCTGTACGTCCTGTATATATGTAATTATAATACTAGCAAGGGAAGCATTGTATTACCCTGCAAGAAGAGGCAGAGGGAAGGAAGAGATATTCCACTGACCACTAGTCATCTCAGTCTGACACTACACTGACTGCTAGCCCAGCCTTGTTCCACTGGTACCCACTGAAACAATGTAGAAGGGACAGAGAGGCCAAATACAGAGGGGGCAGCAAGGCCAAATACAGAGGGGACAGTGAGGCTGAAAGAAGAAGGGACAGAGAGACTGAGAAATGAGGGGACAGAGAGACTGAATGCAGAGGAAATAATGAGGCTAAACATAGAGGAAATAGCGAGGCTCCCCACAGAGGGGATAGCAAGGGTCACCACAGAGGGGATAGCAAGGGTCACCTCAGAGGGGATAGCGAGGGCAACCACAGAGGGGATAGCAAGGGTCACCACAGAGGGGATAGCAAGGGCCACCACAGAGGGGATAGCAAGGGTCACCACAGAGGGGATAGCAAGGGTCACCACAGAGCGGATAGCAAGGGCCACCACAGAGGGGATAGCAAGGGCCACCACAGAGGGGATAGCAAGGGTCACCACAGAGGGGATAGCGAGGGCCACCACAGAGGGGATAGCGAGGCTCCCCACAGAGGGGATAGCAAGGGTCACCACAGAGGGGATAGCAAGGGTCACCACAGAGGGGATAGCGAGGCTCAACACAGCAGGGATAGCAAGGGTCACCACAGAGGGGATAGCAAGGGTCACCACAGAGGGGATAGCAAGGGTCACCACAGAGGGGATAGCGAGGCTCAACACAGCAGGGATAGCAAGGGTCACCACAGAGGTGATAGCGAGGCTCAACACAGCAGGGATAGCAAGGGTCACCACAGAGGGGATAGCAGGGGTCACCACAGAGGGGATAGCAAGGGTCACCACAGAGCGGATAGTGAAGCTCACTGAACTCTGAGAACAGGACTGAACGTGGTGGAGCAGGACTGGACTCTGAGAACAGGACTGGACTGGACACAATCAGTGGAGCAAGGCAGGATCTAACTAACTCCCTGCAGGGAACTCAGAACATTCCCTGCCTCTGTAGATATTTCTGTCAGACAAAAGCCCCTACAACTGTGGACATAGTTACACACGTGGGGGACCCCAATGGAAAGCACTCACCTTCCCAATGGATTGCATTACCAAAAATAATTCCATTTGAATACCAACTGATGCTGTTGCTAACCAAATAACGTTTGAACGTAATAACTTCCTAACGAAAATTCTCCCAGCTTGTTTCACTCAGCGGAAAACATCCTATAACAATTTCTGTTTCATTAGAAATGGTTTACTGCTCCTTTAACCCGCTAAGGATCCAGGATTGGCCATACATTGCAACGTAATGTTTTCTTACACCTCTGCTCCTTAACCCTTTGAGTGCCGGAGGGGTACTGAATGCAGAGCAATGTATCGCGTACCCCTCTGGCACTCAAAGGGTTAAAAAGAGGGATGTGTAACTTAGCTGCTTCAACACGACAATCAATAATCCGCAAGCGCCCAAAGCAACAGTGTGTTTCTCCAGCATGTCTTACTGCCAGGCCTTGTGGTTCTATGTAAATAAATGATCTAACCCTATCAGGAGGAACAGACTTTGTTGATGAAAAAAAAACATTTTTTTTTTCCCTCACATGTCAAGGGAAAGGTCCAAATATAGAGCCACAGACTCTGTTTAACCCTCCGAGTGCCAAAGAGGTATCCATCACGTTGTGTTGCAGGGTTAAAGGGATAGTAATACTTAAAGGGAAACTTTCACATGTAAAAAAACTTTTGGCCAGGTGCTTAAAGGGAAAGTAATGTCAGAAAAAAGTATTAACTATATGGTATATACAATTAAAAGAGAGTACTTGCACGTATTCATATCTCTCAAACCGTTTTGGTTTGAGAGATATAGGAAAATAAAGTTCTCTGGTCCCTCCCCTTTCTGCTTGATGAGCTGTAAAGCTGTCAGAAGCAGATTCTGGTCACTTGACCAGATGTGGCTCTTCAGCAGCGCCGATATAACAATAAGATAAATACTTAATTTGGAACAGTCTACAAAGTGTGCCTGGCTTGCAAGCACACTTTATAGACCGTTCGAATTAAGTATTTATTTCTAAATAGCGTGATTTCAGCTCTGCTGAAGAGCCTCTGTCTGTTCAAATGACTGCAATCTGCAGCTGTCAGCTAGATGGCAGACTTGAGAAAAACAGCCAGGAAAAGGTAACTTTAGCAAGTTATATCTCTCAAACAATAAAGGTTTGAGAGATAAGACTTACATTGATGTTAATCTTATTTTAATGTCTACAATATTAAATCAACTTAAAATTAACCATTACTATCCCTTTAAGTTATTAAAACTATATTAGGATTTGTGTGTTTCTTTTTATATTTTACTTGTGTACTTCTTAAGAAATACAGACTTCATACTGGGCACTTCCGCATTCTGCTGCACACTGTATCTTCGGCACAGCGGCTCAGGACTTCCCACCTCCCTCCCAGCTGTCCCAGGGAGCGCGTTCACGTTTCTCTTCATAGTGGTGTTTATCTGGTCTATCGTTACAGCAAGCTCCGTTTACCATTATACAGAGCTTGCTTGCAAGAAAGTAAAAGTGGAGCAATTCTGTGGCAAATCAACTACACATAGGGGAACAATTAAAAATATGGAAATACTCCAATTGTACTGATGGACCTTTAATCTGGAATGGGTCTATCTATCATTCAAGGGGTTTAAATCCTCATTTGGCCGCTAAAGAACCAGAGGGTGTGCAACGCATTGCAGAGCCATACTTTTCACACCTGTCTGGTCCTTAAAGGAGCAGTAAACTTTTTTAGTGAAAAAATATATATTGTTGGGCATTTCATGTGGAGTAAAATAAGGGTACTTCCCCTGCGGATAAATGCATATTTCCAGAGTTATTACCATTTAAACCTATGTTTTTTTACATTAGCAGTGCCTTCTATTGGTCAAATTCCAATTAGTTATGCTGTTACATTCTGATGGAGGGGAAAATCAGTACCATACAGTTCTCTATAGAATGTGATAGAAACTGCAGAGTCACTTCCTGTCAGTTAGAACTATCAGGAAGTAAACACACAGTAAATTCACTTCCTGATTATTTGAACTGCTATATCTTTGAATAAAACAACTGATAGCTGTGGGAGTTCCCTTGTTTTACTCAGCAGGAAAAGCTCTATAACATATAGGTTTTCATAAAAAAAAAGCTTACTGCTCCTTTAAGGGGTTTAATAGGTGCAAAGTTTTGTTTTCCTTGGTGCAGTTTGGTGTACCCCACTATATTTTGGCTTTGCCAAAATGTGTTTGCAATGCATATCAATACATTTCATTAATCAGTTGTGACTAGGCCAACCTCGCTGTCCATATGGTGTCATAAAATGGTACAGGGCCCGATCTGCAGAAGTGCTATCATTGTCAGCCTCTCCTTTCAGTTGAGTAAATAAAATGCCAAGCCACCTGTTAGCATTACATCATTCGTTCCCAAGAACACAGTTGCACGAGAAGCATTAAACAAAGTAGTTCTTCTTGTATTGTTTGCACTGAAAGAGTTGATGTCATGCCAACTGATGTCATTGTATGCTTTTATATTGTCGCCATAGTAACCAGGCAGGTGGGAAGCCTACAGCTGATGTCATCACAAAATAAGAGATAGGCGATTGTGAGGTTTAACCCTCTGAGTGCCAGAGGGGTACCCAATGCAATGCGTCGCGTACCCCTCTGGCACTCGAAGGGTTAAAGCGGCAGAATTGTTTTTATGAAAAAGTATAATATGCAGTGTGAGGGTACTTCCACTGCTAAAAGATTTTTAGTTCAAAATGTATTATAACTCCGATTTTATTTATTTGAAATGAAACTGCAAATTTCTATTCTGGTCACCAGGTGGTACTGGTTTATAACTTACTATGGGGAGCAGCAGTCAGTGACTCAAGCTCTTGCAGAGTAAGCATCATTAAAAAAAATGGCTCAACTTTATTACCCAACAGTACATTGGTGGGTAAGCACTGGCGGGATACTTTACCCTTTGAGTGCCAGAGGGGTACGGAACGCATTGCTTTGCAATGCGTTCCGTACCCCTCTGGCACTCAAAGGGTTAAAAACCTGACCTGTTTGTGTACCTTAAAGACTGGGGCTGAGAATGAATGTTCTAGACACTACATGGTAAAGTTGATTGAAAAAAGTTTGGCTCGTAACAACTTTTAAATTAAGCATCTCCACAGTAGAAATACCTTTGTTCTAATCTGCAAAAATAATGTACTGCTCCTTTTTAAAAAAAAACAAAAACCTATATGTCATATGTATTGGGAATACCCTTGTTTTACTCAACAGGAAACGTTTAAAAAAATAAATAAATACATATATATATATATTGTCATATCAAAAGTTGGTCCTTTAAATTACACTTTTTGGTTTTTACCAAAACAATTACCCTTGTGCACTCACACATTATACACAAGTACTTCTATGCTTCTTATCTCATGTTATCAGTTTGTTTTGATAGCATATGAATGTAAATAGTAATCAAAATGTCTTAACCTTTCAACCAAACTAACTTTTGACAATACATATTCTGAAAGTGCTGATATGTAAAGTCAAATTTTCTACCCTTTTTATTAATTTTTTAATTTTATTGTATACATTTACGCCCCTAATGGGCAGCTCTGTGAATGTCTGTCTCTAGAGAGCTTTTTATCACTGATTGTAACACAATGAAGGAGATGCATCGAGGGGTGATAAAGAATTGATAACTTCTCCAGTGATATCACTTCTCCAAATTCTGTGTTATTCTATGGAGCCTATGCAGTAAGATCTCCAATGTAGGAGAGATCACAGTGCATTGGCTCCATAGTATAGCACAGGAACTGGAGAAGTGGTATCACCGGAGAAATCATCTCCATGTTATCACCTATCACTCCTTAGTGGCTCTCCCTGTTTGAGTACCAGACTGGTGAGCAATTCTTTGATCCTGCACCAGCAGAGACATTTGTATTGTTGGTGAGTACTCTTACTAGTCCTGACAAAGTAACCGATGATCCCCAAACTTGGAGAAATCTTAGTGCATTGGCTCCATAGAATAACATAGGAATTGGAGAAGTGATATCACTGGAGAAGTCATCTCCACTTTATCACCTCTTTTTTATAAATTATTTTATTGTGGATATAGATGTCACATACAGTAAATAACATTATCATCATATACATAATCATTATTAACGTAAACAATACATAACAGTGGGACTGTGTGAAGTGATATATCCAATTTTGTGTTAGCAGTCGAGATGATTAAACTACACTGCTCTAAATTAGTTTGTAGCTGAACCAAACATTATAAACATCTACCTAGTACCTTCTTTTCCACTCTTCCCCCCTCCCCCAAAGCCAAGAGCCCCATTCTTCCATGATAGCAAAATACAATATTATTAAAGCCCCCCCCAATAATTATTCATGTAGCGATAAGCTTAGAAATAGTAGTACTATCCAGCATAAGTACAGAGTTACTAAGAAATCCTACTACTTCTGAGATTGACGGTCAGGCTTCTTACTTTAGAAGCATCTGCTCCATCAGAGTCACTTCCTGTGACTGGATTTATTTTTTGATTATCTACAATAACATTTTTTATTTCTGTAAGACATTACTAACCCTTTATGCTGGATTGTACTACTATTTCTGTGCTTATGGCTATGTGAATAATTATTTGGGGGAGGACTTTATTTGGGGTGATAGTTCTGCTTTAAAGGGATAGTAATGTTTCATAATAAAAGCAGCTCTAATTAATCATCACAGTATTTGGGCCTTGGAGAGTGTTATATCAATACTGTCAGAGTTGAAGTTCAAGAGTAATTGAATGATAAAGTATCCCCCTCCCGCCCCTTTTACTGATGTAACACTGCTCACCTCAGAGCAGCAAGACTGTCCAAAGAGATTGTAGAGAGGGACAATCTTCAGTTAAGATAAGGGAAAAATCTGAAAAACCTGTCATGGGGGGCTGGGCTTTCATTGTTCTCCCAGTAGAATTTTGACCCTTGCTGTGAGCTGTCTGGTCTATGGACTGGATTCCACATCTGAGGAGTGGGGGCTTACACTAGGTAAAAGGGGTGGGAGGGGAAACTTTATCATTCAATTACTCTTTAACTACAACTCTGACAGTAATGAAATAACACTCTCCATGGCTCAAGTACTATGAAGATTAACTGGAGCTGCTGTTTTTGTGAAACCTTACTATCACTTTAACTAAAGCGCTCTTGTAATGGTAAAGACCATCAAAAAAAAAAAAAGCAAAAAAAAACTTCCCAAAGAATAAAGAATTGGGGTATTCAGACTATGGTAAAGTAGACTAATTAATACATATGTGTAGTGTTGTCGTAAAAAATATTTTTTATGGGCAAATCATGACGTATTCGGCAGGGCTTATAATTTTAAGCCCTTTACTACTAGCCAGACCTGAAAAGTTACTCGCCACTGCAAGTCAAAACATACCCACCAGGGCTGAATTTCTACTCGCAAGGGCTAAATTATCACTTGTCATTGGCTAGTGGAGAGTGGAAATTTTGAGCCCTGTATTTGGTATTCGGCTTCCTGGATTAGAACATGCGCAATATCTATCTGCGTGAGAACAGTGCATTTCGAGCATCTCGTCAGTAGTATCTTACAAACTGACTCTCCCCATTGCTATAGGGAGGTTTGTTTGTTTTTATTTTTTAATGCTTTTTTGGGTCCTACGCACACAGAGAAAATGGATTTATTCACTGTAGGGAATAAGTAAAGATTCCCAAATCCATATTGCTTTATGTGGAACTTTTTAACCCTATGAGTGCCACAGTGGTGTGCAACAGTTGCAAACACCTGTGGCACTCACAGGGTTAAATCAAATGGAGTGTTTATTTGTCCGCTAGGGTGCATTTGGACTTCCACCATAACTGCTCTATGTACTTAGTGCGTATGGCCTTTAGTATTTTATGCACTGTTTGCAGTCTCAACAAATAAGCATGTTCCTATGTCATTATTCTTCACACAGTGCAGAAAGGGAACTGCGAGCAGCAATAAATCGCCCTAATTGTTTACTCCTGCCAACTCTTCCTAGTAGTTCGAAGCCAACGCCCTCGTATTGGATTTTGAGTAAAGTTCACCCTCATATTTTTGGGTGTTTCCTCAAATGATAATAAACTGGAAATCTGAAGTGTCTGCCTCTTATTAATAAATTACTCACTTCCTTCTATCATATTGAGGTTAACACCTCGTGGACCAGAGCAGTGTGCAACACATTGCTTTGCAGTATGTTTCATAACCTTTTGGTACTCAAGGGGAAAATACTCCATCTTTTTTGCAATTTAAAGTGGAACTACTACTCCAGTTAAAGTGCCCCCAAATAATTATTCATCTGGCGATACGCATAGATATACTAGTATTATCCTGAATAAGCCCAGCGTTATTAAAGGGGATCTCTCACCTATAGATATGTAATGCTCATTAGTTAGAGCGTTTATCAAAAAGATTGAAAACGTTCATTTAAAAAAAAAAAAAAAAGTTATATGTGCAAAAATTAATTTAAAAAGTGTCCGGTGGCCTACTTCCGGCTTGCCGAACCTTGCCGTACAGAGGCTTCTCCCGTCCCACTACCCATCATCCTCCGATGACGGAGGCTGTCACTAAGGTGGAGCGATCTCATTGGCATTCTCTTAAAAGGATAGTAATGTTTCAAAATAAAAGCAGCTCCAAATAATCTTCATAGTATTTGGGCCATAGAGAGTGTTATATCAGTACTGTCAGAGTTGTAGTTCAAGAGTAATTGAATGATAAAGTATCCCCTTCCCACCCCTTTTACTGATGTAACATTGTTCACCTCAGAACAGAAAGGTGGTGTCCAGGTGGATCACAGAGAAGGACAATCTTCAATTAGCATAAGAGAAAAACCTGATAAACCTGTCAAGGGGGGCAGGGTTTTCCTTATGCTCACAGTAAGAAGATTGTCCCTTGCTGTGAGCTGTCTGGTCATGTGATCAGATTCCACATCTGAGGGGAGGTGGCTTACACTAGGTAAAAGGGGCGGGAGGGGGAAATTTTATCATTCAATTACTCTTGAACTACAGCTCTGACAGTACTGAAATAACACTCTCCATGGCCCAAATACTATGAAGATTAATTGGAGCTGCTTTTATTATGAAACATTACTATCCCGTTAAATAATACAGCTGAATAACTTTTCTTGTAAATTGATACTTTTTTGTTTTCAGTTTATTAATCACTGGAGAATAATCTGACTGTGATATTGTCTTTTAGGTGGGCTCAGCATTTTTAAACAGAACCATGAAAACCTCTGTGATAATTCTCTCCAACTTCAAGACTGCGCTGATGGAGGAGGAGCTTCAGCAGTGTCAATCACACTACCTCAGTCTGTCCCTTCGACCCCCGACATTGAGAACGCGGACTTAACCCCCATCTTACCCTTCCTTTTCCTTGGTAATGAACATGATGCCCAGGACTTGGAAAAAATGCAAAGAATGAACATAGGATATATCGTCAATGTGACCACCCACCTCCCTTTATACCATTACGAGAAAGGAATCTTTAAATACAAACGTCTACCAGCAACCGATAGCAACAAACAGAATCTCAGGCAGTACTTTGAAGAGGCGTTTGAATTTTTTGGTGAGTTACTTATTTTGTGTCTAATTTTTTTTGCAGTAATATGAGCGAAGGATGGAAGGAAACATAGACGTTATTCAGGAAGCTGAAGAGGTACAGTTGTGGAATGGGAGAATGGTTTGCAGTGCATTCCAACAAGAGATCAGACTCGCCAAGGAGTTGGATACCACGCTAGCACTCAAAGGGTTAAAGGTTGAGAAAACTTAAAAAAATATAAATTATAGGTCTTTTTCTGCTGATTAAACAAGGATAATCCCACTTCTGTAATATTTTACATTCAAAAGTTGTTACAACTCAAACTTTTCTTTTCAGTATCAAACTGCTAGCAATAGCGCCAACTAGGACCCAAAGGGCAGAGAGTTCTTTATATAATGTACTCCATGGGAGACCATGAATCCATACCTCCCAACATTTCAAATTGCAAAAGAGGGACACTTGTGTTTTTGGGGGTGTTGCTGGGGGCATGGCTGGTGGGTGGAACATTACCGAGAATTTTTAGGCTATTTCATGACCTATCGATACCTCCTTGTGTAACCTAATAAATGACTTATAACAAGATCACAGTATTTTATTTACACAGACTAATTTATAAACACATATACTGACATTTAACCCCTTAAGGACCCTTTACGTACCAGGACCGTCACGGTCCTTGGTATACTCAAGGACCGATGACGGTCATAGTACGTCACGTACTTTTTACTTACAGCGCTCTACCGGAAGCGCTGTAAGTAAAAATAGGGCATGAAATAGACCGCTCCAAGATAGGAGCGATCTCTTTCAAGCCCCATAGTGACGCGCCGATACACGTGACAGGTCACGTGTACCGGCGCGTCAACGTGCCCCTATGCGGTCGTTATGGGACGGAAACGTCCCATAACCTCCGGTCCTTAAGGGGTTAAACAAACAATAATGTGAGTTTTATTGCTGTAGAGCAATATGATACACTTATATACACACCACACAGTCTGATGTCCTAGAAAGAGGGACATCAGGGTGGGAAAGAGGGACAGAGGGATTTTGGTCTAAAAGAGGGTCTGTCCCTCCTAAAGAAGGACACTTGGGAGGTATGTGAATCACAGATTTTTGTTCTCCATTGTAAGTGATGGGACTAACACAATCTATGAGCACGATGGAAAATAGAATGGAATATTTTTTTTTCATGACAGCGGTGCAGTTGGTTTGCTCCAGTATTACGCCTCTTTAATTGTGTGAATAGGGACCAACATATTTCTCTCTTTTAACTGGGAACTAGGTAAAAAGGGCAAATCAGTCAGAAAAAAAATGTTTTAACCCTTTAGATTCTTGAGAAAAATCCAACAGATCTCTCCTATCCCAAATATTTTGATTAAGGGGACAGTAATGTCCCATAAAAAATGCTTATAGTTTTGTAGAGGTTAAAAAAATAAACTCTATGGCACAAATCCTATCTCTCAAACTGCTATGGTTTGAGAGATATTCACATTCAAAGTCCCCCCCCCTCCCTTTCACCTGATGTCAGATGTAAAGCTGACAGCAGGAGATTCAAGTCCAACGAATTGCATTATTTAAAGGAATAGTAATACTTAATTTTACATTTAATTAATATTGTAGGCAAAAAAAAATATGAAAAATGATGTAAGGCTTATCTCTCAAACCATTATGGTTTGAGAGATATACCACACTAAAGTTACCTCTTCTTGGCTGTTTGAACAAATTCAGCTCTCTAGCTGATGGATGCAGAATGATTTACACAATGTAAACATTAGTACTTCATTGGAACAGTCTACAAAGTGTGCTTGCAGACCAGGCATGCACACACAGGACTTCAATAAAGCTTGTGATAAATTTTGTATTTTATTAGATCAACGTTAATCTAATAAAACACAGAATTTATTGCAGGCTTTCTTGAAGTCCTGTGTGTGTGCTTGCTTTACATTTGGATTGTCCGTGTATATATGTATTTGAGCTGGTGAGATGACTCAATTGGTTAAGGTAGAATCTGTTCAGACCTCAAGGTTACAGGTCGTAGTCCGAGCAGGGTCAGCTCAGCTTTTCATCCTTCTGCGGTAGATAAAATGAATACCGTTAAATTGGGTAATAATATCTATACCCCCAGGACATACTTAACAAGAAACAATCTCGATGTATCCTTCCTGGTAAAATCATTTTTGTATTATATATATATATATATATATATATATGTATATGTGTGTGTGTGTGTATGTATGTACACATATGGGCGCATGTTGTATATAGGCCTACATGCTGGATTGTTGGATGGCAATTCTAGCATTCTTAACATGTGCAAACTTTTTTAATTCTCCCACTCCATTACCATCTCCTGCATTTTTTTTCTCCCCCCCCCAATCCTTACAGAATGTGTTTACGACCCTCTGCAAGAAGAGTGTAGATTCTCTTGTCTTATCTACAGTCATGTTTTCTTAACCCAAAACACAGCTAAACTTTGAATTGCATGTATCACTGTGAATTCTGTGTCCTTTTACTCAGAAATGCTTTAGACTTGAGAAAGGGAGTTTATCCCGAAAGCTTGTCAATCCAAAATTCTGTTAGTCCAATAAAAAAGGTATTACAAGATACTTATTTTGTACATCTACATCACTGGACTAATACGGCTACAATCTCCACTCTACTATATAGATAGATAGATAGATAGATAGATAGATAGATAGATAGATAGATAGATATCTTCTAGGGGTGTTGGACTGCACTCACTGTCCCATATATTAATGCCTGGGTGCACGAGTCAAAAAGAAAAGATGCATACAGTTCTGTGGTTGTAGTCACAGCACTCACAGGATCTTGTTAAATTGCAGACAAATCACATTTATTTGAATCTACAACCACAGAACTACATATATAGATAGATATATCCTATATAATAATTCGCTAAAACGTGTGTAACGATGCAGTCATGCGCAGTAGAGACTGCTGAGCATGACTGCCCCGCGACCAGCCGGCAGTAGCACTGTGGCCTGTGTAACGGGCTCTTCAACTAGTTTGTATATAATATATGTAGACAAAATAGGCAGCACCAGTGAAAACTGTATTTGGTCAACTTTTAGGTCGCAAGATTTACAACAACTCCCAGCATTTTCCCACATTAGGTGTTGCGGTCCTTACAACAGCTGGTGGGCACCTAAGTAGCCCATCCCGGTAGTGGAGAATGAATAATGAGATGAGGCATTCACATGTCTTGAAGTACATTGTTTGACAATATATTTGATTATCTAGGAACGAAAAGGTCAACCAGCGGAACAGAAACTAGACTGTACAAATTGCAGCTCTTTAAAAATAGACCTAAAAATTTAAACTAGAAGTGAAATATTAAAATATGTTGAAGAAAACCAAGAAATGATTACAAAAAAGGCATTTCCATATAAAGGTGGATTTTCGTCTCAGTTTGTACAATCTGACAGTCATATAACAATACTTGTATTTTAGTCTTGCTGTACAAACTCTGCCTTATTATTATGGTTTTAATGTTTTGCATTGACTTATTGCACTTCCCCCATTTGATCATGTTACAGTGCACTGGGTACAACAATGAGAGGTGGTGGGACTGAAATGTAGTGTTATTCATAAGGGTTAAAATTATGATAGATGGAGTCACACATTCTGAACTTTCCTTTTTATTTATGTGCCCAACGTGATGAGACATTTCATGTAAACTGCCAAAACAGAAAAGCATTCCTTTCAGTTTTCACTGTCTGCTCTATAAACAAAGCAAAAATAAATACACACGTGGGGCAGGAGGGCACACGCCTGGCACTCAAGGGTGCTTCATTTAAAGGGATAGTAATACTTAAAATGTCAAAAAATATATGTTGTAGGGTTTATCCCCCTGAGTAAAACAAGGGTACTCCCACTGCTGAGAGATAGTTTATTAAAAAATTATAACAGCTCAAACTTGAATTTTTTAGGTTCAATATAACAGTGGCCTGAAAATGTACAGTGGCGCTGTTTCTACACCATCCTATAGACTGCTCTGGTGTGCAGACCATAAATCTCCATAGGATGGTGTAGCAACAGCGCCACTGTAAATTTTCAGGCCACTGTGATATTGCACCTAAAAAATTCAAGCTTGAGCTGTTATAATTTTTTAATAAAATATCTCTCGGCAGTGGGGGTACCCTTGTTTACTCAGGGGGATAAACCCTACAACATATATTTTATGAAATTTTAAGTATTACCATCCCTTTAAAGACATTCCTGCTTAAAGGGATAGTAATGTCAAAAAATAAATTTCTATACAATTGTTTAGTTTAATTTTTTATATAATGCATAGTATGTTTTTAAAATGTTTGCCTTCATGTCCTTCTTGAAAATGGAGTTAAAAGTCCCCCCTCCCCTTTCCATCATGTCATACAGAGTTCCCAGAGATCCGAACACTGGTCTGGAAGGATCGCGGCGAGGGACAATGTGTCTGTGAGAGAGAGACCCTGTGTATGTGTGTGTGAGAGAGATGGTATAAATGTTTGTGTGTGTGTGTGAGTGTGTGTGTGTAAGAGAGAGAGAGAGAAATAAAGAGACTGTGTTGGAGTGAGAGAGAAACTGTGTGAGAGAAAGAAAGAGATTGTGTGTTTGTAAGAGAGAGAGAGAAACTGTTTCAATTTCTAAAAGCTGTGTGAGAGGTGAGAGCATACCTGGAATTGTGTGTGTGTGTGTGTGTGTTAGTGAGATAGACTGTGTGTGTATTAGTGAGAGAGCCTCTGTGTGTAATAGACTGTGTGTGTATTAGTGAGAGAGCCTCTGTGTGTAATAGACTGTGTGTGTATTAGTGAGAGAGCCTCCGTGTGTAATAGACTGTGTGTGTATTAGTGAGAGAGCCTCTGTGTGTAATAGACTGTGTGTGTATCAGTGAGAGAACCTCTGTGTGTGAGTAATAGCCTGTGTGTGTATTAGTGAGAGAGCCTCTGTGTGTGTGTAATAGACTGTGTGTGTATTAGTGAGAGAGCCTCTGTGTGTAATAGCCTGTGTGTGTATCAGTGAGAGAACCTCTGTGTGTGAGTAATAGACTGTGTGTGTATTAGTGAGAGAGCCTCTGTGTGTGTGTAATAGACTGTGTGTGTATTAGTGAGAGAACCTCTGTGTGTGAGTAATAGACTGTGTGTGTATCAGTGAGAGAACCTCTGTGTGTGAGTAATAGACTGTGTGTGTATTAGTGAGAGAGCCTCTGTGTGTGAGTAATAGACTGTGTGTGAGATGGAATCACTTATGTCTGAAATGGTAAGTCTGTGGGTGTGAGAGAAATAGAGAGAGAGAGAGACTGCATGTGTGAGGGAGAAAAACTGTGTGTGTGTGTGTGTGTGTGTATGTGTGTATGTGTGTGTGTTTGTTTGTGTGTGTGTGTGAATCACTGAGAGAAACTGTGAGAGACACAAAGATTTTGTCTATGTCTGTGAGAAACTGTGTATTAGTGAGATACTGTGTGGGAGAAAGAGAGACTGTGTGTGTGAGACTGTAAGTCTGTGTGTGTGAAACTATGTTATACTCAGTCAGAAAAAAATGCAATTTTGAGCAACAATAAGTTTTGAAATAAGTATCTCCCAGCGGTGGGATTATTCTTGCTTTAGTCAGCTGCAAAAAAAAACTCTACTATGTATTTCAGATCACATCTTCATAATGGCTAAAGTTAGTCATAAAGTACTATTATTTCTTTACAGTGAACCTGTCATTTGAAACATTGCATTGTTCTTTTGTTAGATGCACCGTTTTCTTTCATTTTGATATTTCAAAGTTGAACTTTGGACGGCCTGTCTGCTGTGTTTAAGTATTCTGATGGACATGACGCAATAGTACACCCTGTTGTTTGAACCATTGTACTGCATGTACTAATTCAGTGGACCTTTATTTCAAAATAGTACATGCAGTTCAGGGCAGCTACACATGACAATTATATATCCATTAAGGTTATACACAGCTGGGGGGGTGTACTAAGGTTAAATAAACTCTCCAATTCTGATTTTTGTGGATCTCGTGCACTAAGATCTTGCAATTTAGATATGTCGTATTACATGGACTCCGTTGAATAACATAGTAACTGGAGACTTGCTTGGCCTTTAACCCTTTGATTGCCAGAGGAGTAAGCAACATACCCCTCTGGCACTCAAAGGGTTAACTCACTTTAGTGCATCTCCCCTTGGTTGTTCTGCTGATAGGGTGTGTTGAGTATAAACAGCAGAGAGGTCATCTAAAGCTCAACTTTTAAAAGCTAGAATTAACCCCTTGAGTCCCAGAGTAGTATCTATCTGGCACTCAAAAGGTTAATGAAAATGGTGCAAGAAAAAAAGAGAGAAATAAATACATAGTAAGACTGATAATACTATCAACTGGATTCACTCTGGGTCAGACCAACTGTACAATAGAGGGGTTAAGAACCTTATAGTCCATGACGGCCTGTATAAAATATAGCTTTATGTAAGCTTTCTGGGGGCTCCCATTTCTGCCTTTTCTGGGTCTCCCATTACTGTAGCTCTATTGATAGGTGTCAAAGATGTGATAGTTGTTTTGTTTTTTTATTGTCTGTTAACCCTTTGAGTGCCAGAGGGGTACACAATGCAATGCATTGCATACCCCTCTTGAACTCAAAGGGCTAATGGCCTGAGATAAGATATCTGCCTTACTGAGTAGGAGTGAATGCTAAGCTTAACACATTAACCCTTTGAGTGCTAGAGGGGTGCAAAGCAATGCATCGCTTACCCCTCTGGCACTCAAACCGTTAATATCACTAGCTTGCACAAAGTAACCAAATTGTATTTATAAGGTATAGTCTACAGATGCATTCAAATGCAAGTTTAGAATTAGATTTTAGGACTCTAACTAGAATAAAATAACATTTTACAGATGCTGTTTAAAATTATATAACCCAATGTCATGTTTCAGTGCTACTGTTCCTTTAAAAGGAAAGGATTTTAATCACTTGAATGCCTGAGACCTCACTAGCATTCAAGGGGGAGATTCACTAAGATGTGATAAAGAGGTGATAAAGTGGAGATGACTCCAGTGATATCACTTCTCCAGTTCCTATGTTATTCTATGGAGTCAATGCGCTAAGATCTCCAAAGTTGAAAGCGATAGTAATGTTTCACAAAAAAAGCAGCTCTGATTAATATTCATAGTATTTGATCCATGGAGAGTGTTATTTCAATAGTGTCAGAGTTGTAGTTCAAGAGTGATTGAATGATAATGTACCCCCCTCCCGCCCCTGTAACCTAGTATCAGTCGCCTCCCTCAGATGTGCAATCTGCTCCCCTGACCAGACAGCTCACAGCAAGGGACAATCTTCTTACTGTGAGAACAATGAAAACCCTGCCCCCCTTGACAGGTTTTCCTTATGCTCACTGAAGATTGTCCCTCTCTGGGATCCATCCGGACAGTCTTGCTGCTCTGAGGTGAGCAGTGTTACATCAGTAAAAGGGCCGGGAGGGGGATACTTTATCATTGAATTACTCTTGTACTACAACTCTGACAGAATTGAAATAGCACTCTCCATGGCCCAAATACTATGAAGATCAATTGGAGCTGCTTTTTTTTTAAACATTACTATCCCTTAACCCCTTAACGACCCTTGACGGTCATAGTTCGTCATGGGTAGACCTGAGTTAATGACCCATGACGTACTATGACCGTCATTGAATTCCTGTTTCCCCCTGTGGCTGCATGCCGTTCGAGGAGTCTGGAACCAGAAACAAAAAACAAAAAAATGCTTCATGGTCCTTAAGTGACCCCCGCATGCGCGGCTGGTCCTTAAGGGGTTAAAGAAATCTTAGTGCATAGGCTTCATAGAACAACACAGGAATTGGAGAAGTGATAAACTGGAGAAGTCATCTCCTCTCTATGACTGCTTAGTGAATCTCCCCCATTGTGTTAAATGCACCATTTATCCTGTTGAGTGCTAGAGAGGTATCTTGTTGGATACCTTTCCACCACTCAAAGCGTTAAGTCATCTGGATTTTTGTATTTGTTCTCTGTACTGTTCATTGAGTTGGAGACCTCTCCTGCATTCCGTGGAATAAAGAGCTTTAATAGAATTGAAATTGCAAACTGAACAACAACAATTAACTAGATCTGTGCTACCAACGCCTTTATACACAATGCTAAGTGAAGTGGCGTTGGAATTATTTCTTATAACCAGATCCAGTAATGGGCTTGTCATTGAAATTCTCAGCAGGTAAAACTACACACAGCAGCACGTATGGCTCTCTAAAGCTTCATATTTTTCATTGTGGAAATAAGCACCGGCGAGCATTATTTCTTTTCATTATATTGGATATATTTTACATGATTTCCAGAATATTGCAAAACTATTAGTTCTTGAAGAACATATGTTATTACCATTAAAGGGGCAGTAACTCCTATATGATGAAAAGAGCAATGTGCTTTTCTTAATAAATACAGCATTGAGGAGTTTGTTTCTGTGTGGTCTCACTATCCTTAAAGGGGAACTATCACCCCTATACAAGGTTGCCTCAGTGTGATCTTCATATAGCGATAAACATGTAATCGTTGTTTTTTATTATACATGTCATGGCAAAATTTACACTTTTAAAAATGAGCAGGGGCCTTACATCAGGACAGACTGTACTGCAGACTGTTAGTGTTCATTTGTTCCCTCCCCAAGTATTGTTTTGTTCCAGCCTCTTACGATGAGGGAGGACTTCTTCACATAAGCTGGAGCGGTCTCATTGGCTAGAGAGCGAGCAATCTTACATGGAGAAATCCTCCGTCATCGGAGGAGGTTGGAAAGCGACAATACATGGGGAGGGAACAGATGGCGAATGACAGGCTGCGCTACAGAGCTGTTCTGAAGTAAGGACCCAACTCATTTTTAAAAGTGTAAATTTCACCATAGCATGTATAACAAAAAAGCAACGATTACAAACAAAAAAGCAATGAGGTTATTGTTATATGAAGATCACACACACTGAGGCAAACTTGTATAGAGGTGATAGTTCCCCTTTAAAGGGTTAGTAAACCCCCCAAAAAACTGTTGGTGAATTGATAGGAATAATAAAAATACATGTAATGCCCTTATTTCCATCTCTCAAACCGTTATGGTTTGAGAGAAATAAGAAAATAAAGTCCTCCACTCCCTCCCCTTTCTGCCTGACGAGCTATAAAGCTGTCAGAGGCAGAATCCGGTCTCCTGACTGTAGGCGACTCTTCAGGAGTGCTGACATTGGGATATCTAACTATAATTACTTCATCGGTATGGTCTACAACGTGTGCCTGGCTTGCAAGCACACATAGACCATTCCGATGAAGTAATCATAGTTAGATATCTCGATGACAGCACTCCTGAAGAGCCGTCTTCTGGTCCCAGAAGCATGATCTCATGATGTCCGCTATACAGCGGACGCACGAGAAGGGGGAGGGAGTGGAGGACTTTATTTTCTTACATCTCTCAAACCATAACGGTTTGAGAGATGGGAATAAGGGCATTACATGTTTTTTTTTTAATTAGTCCTATCAATTTGCCAACAGTTTTTTGGGGGGTTTACTATCCCTTTAAGAATGTACACACAGTTTTTGATAGTTTCATCATTTTTTTGCATTTATTAGGGGTTTCTAAATTCAGCTGTTTCCTCTTCTTTCCACCTCTTTTCTTCTTTTAACTCTGTGCAAAAAGCCAATGCTGTTCAAAGGAATATATAGTAATAGTATGATCTGAGATGATGTGAATGAATTTAAGCAACTGATACATCATCAGCATATATAGATACATGTTAAACATTTTCTAATACCTCTCTGGCGCTCTAAGGGTTAATATGCTGCCACATTGCCAACACAATTTCGTCCTGGGGGGGGATTGACTCTTTAAGGGATAGTAATACTTCGTTTTATCTTTATTTTATTTTGTAGGCATGAAAAAAACATGAAGAACAATATAAGTCTTATCTCTCAAACCTTTATGGTTTAAGAGATATTCACAAACAAAGTATCCCTCCCCCCCCCCCCCCGTTCAGCCAGAGCAGAAGGGAAGTGCCCTGTAGACTGCAGAGAGGGACAATCTTCAATTAAGATAAGGGAAAAAGCTGAAAAACTTGTCAAGGGGGGCAGGGCTTTCATTGTTCTCATAGGAAGAAGATTGTCCCCTGCTGTTATCTGTCTGGTCTATGGACTAGATTCCACATCTGAGAAGAGATGGCTTACACTAGGAAAAAGGGGCAGGAGGGGGAAACTTTGCTTGTGAATATCTCTTAAACCATAAAGGTTTGAGAGATAAGACTTATATCGTTCTTCATGATTTTTTCATGCCTACAAAATAAAATAAAGTTAAAAGGAAGTATTACTATCCCTTTAAAGTAGAATGTTATCTAAAAACAGTACTTGATTGCTTTTAAAAGGGTTTTAATACTTTAATCCTTATATTAACACTTACATATCCAAATAACCTGCTTCGGTATTAAAGCACACACTGCATGCTTTAATACTATGCCTATGTGTCAGGCTGCAGGGTCATCATTCTATAGTCCTATACTGTTTTGGGCCAGTGCTTCCTGGGCATGGGGAAGTTGAGCTTCCTCCCCTCTGACACTGTGCATAGTCTTTCCTTGACACTAAAAAGGGTATAGCCTCTATATCCTGATTGGTGCCTCCTCAGATGTAGCCCCACCCCCTGATTGACATCACTCACCACTCTGCTTACAAGCGGCAGTGTGTACCCTTTTAGCCCAGTTTGAATGTAATATAAGACTGGAGCAGTGGGGAATGGGGACGCTGCACAGAGTGCTTTGTCGCCTTCCTTCTGTCTCCCAAGAAGGTGCTGTTGCTACACCATCCTATGGACTGCTCTGGTCCGTAGACCATGAATCTCCATAGGATGGTGTAGCAACAGCGCCACTGTACAATTTCAGGCCACACTGATAATGCACCTAAAAAATTCAGGTTTGAGCTGTTATAATTTTTTTAATAAAATATCTCTCGGCAGTGGTAGTACCCTTGTTTTACTTAGGGGGATAAACCCTACAACATATATTTTCTTACATTTTAAGTATTACTATCCCTTTAAGGAGGGTAGAACAGAACTAACTTTATCTCCCATTAACAGTGCCTTTTATACACTCCCAACTGGCATCCTTGTGTACATAGTAAAACAAAGGTTTGAATCAGGGTTGAACCATTGACCAATCAGGAGGAGCCCCAGGGGACCAATCAGAGACAGTACTTTAGTCTCCAATCAAAGCCCCTCTTTCCAATCCAGGAAAACGTCCTTGAAAGAGAACTGCTCTCATAGGAGGGCTGAGTTAGTATTCCTTTTTTGTCACTCCAGATGGGGCTTCTTGCCCCAGGCCCTAACAGTTACTGATATTTCGGGCAAAATTATATATGAAACAAAGAGGCAGCACCATGGCAAGCAAAACACAATTATATTAATGGAAATGTGCACCTAGGCATTAGCTCTGTTTAACAGTGAGCTTTTCCATCAGTTTAACAGATATACAGGTGGTCAGTGATAAGGACCAATTATTGTCATCTGAGAGACCTATATATATATATATATGTATTATTGGGCGCTCTGTGCACTTCGGGCACATGCTGTATCACTGGATTGCTGGATTGAAGAGTATTGCTGCAGAGATTTTCACAGGAGCTTTGCAGAGATTTGAAATGAAGATGCAGGGAGATGTTTTCTGTGTATCGTTTTAATGTCAGACCTGTATGATTCCTCTAGTCCTGAGTGAAACAACATGATATCTGTCTGCTTGAACAGAATGCAGCCTCCATATAGGCCTGGTGGTGAGAAGATGCACAGAGTGTCTCCCTGCATCTCCACAAGGCTTCCATATAGGGGGGTCCTCTATATGCACTGGCACTAATTGCTTATTAAATAAAGTAAAAAAATAACAGTGTGTACCTCTCTGTCATAGCACAAAATCTGTTAGAGACCCTATGGAGTTATAAACATTAAAGGGAGAACTGCCCTTTAATTGCTGCGACATAATGTGTTGTCTGTGCTAAGCTACAAGAATATGGCCCTCACGGAAACACATATGGGCAGTAGATATACAAATACAGAAAACTAAATGTAGTAACTGATCTGTATTCATGAAATAGATCACGGGTAGGAATTAACTAAGTGTGTGTGGTTGTGAGTGACTGGTTCTCTGATCACAGACTGTGAATTGATACTTTGGTGCACAGAGAATGGGTCAGTTCTGGCTCTCTGTCCTCTGGAACAGTGAAACATTGTTTCAGTTTTGTGCTTAGTGATACAATGCATCACTTTTCCTTTGCAGAGAAAACCAGAAGTGCTGTTTTTCAGTCTGGCAGTACTGCTGTATGTGTATTGCCAGACAGACATGTGAACCAGAGAAAATAGGTCTACTGGCCATATTTTGCCCACTGCTGAAACATACATTTATTTATGTAGTGATTTTTTTGTATTTTTCAGAGGAAGCTCACCAATGCGGTAAAGGCCTGCTCATTCATTGCCAGGCAGGGGTCTCCCGTTCAGCCACCATTGTGATTGCCTACCTGATGAAGCACACGCGGATGACTATGACCGATGCCTACAAATTTGTCAAAGGAAAGCGACCAATCATTTCTCCCAATCTGAACTTCATGGGGCAGTTATTGGAATTTGAAGAGGACTTAAACAATGGAATCACGCCACGAATCCTGACACCAAAGCTTATTGGGGTAGAGACCGTGGTGTAAGGAAAATTAGTCTGACAAACGCTTGTTCTACTGAAGACTTTGAATAAGTTGGGGGAAAGAATGTGGATGAAAGAAAAAAAAATACTGACGATTTTGAACTTTGTGTTAAGAGGAATGAGAAAAACTTAAGTTTGTTAGATTTCATTCTGTTTGTCTTCTTGGAGAAAAAATAAAATCAAGGCTTTGGGTTCTTTCTGAGAAAGGAAGCTGATTATTATGATTAACCCTTAGAGTGCCAGAGAGGTACTCAACGCATTGCAAAGCAATGCGTTGCGTACCCCTCTGGCACTCTAAGTGTTAAAGGGGACTACACCGTATGAATAAGAGGTTCTTAAGGCCCTATGCACAGAGAATGGTAGATACATTTTGGAGCAAACCATAGAGAAAAAATTCAAATGCCCTCTGATTTAAAGGGTTAGTAATGCCCTTATATAAGTTTATGCAGTATAGTAGATGTTAAAAAATAAAGTATCTGGAGAAAGTCCCATCTCTCAAACCTTAACGGTTTGAGAGATATTCGCTGCTAAAGTTCCCCCTCCCTCATGTCAGCTGTAAAGCCGACAGAAGGAGATACGTGATGGCCGACTCAAGGAGGCTCTTCAGCAGAACCGAAATAGTGGTATTTGAAAAGAACTTCTTATTTGGAATGGTCTACAAAGTGTGCTTGTAAACCATGCACATTTTGTAGACCTTTCCAGTGAAGCAATTCTTTTTAAACATCACTATTTTGGCTCTGCTGAAGAGCCATCGGCTGGTACCAGGACCAGGATATCCTGCTGTCAGTTGAGCGCTGACATCAAGAGAAGGGGAGAGAGGGGGGAACTTTAGCAACGAATATCTCTCAAACCATAAAGGTTTGAGAGATGGGACTTTCTTCATATATTTTATTTTTTTAACATCTACTATACTGCATAAACTTATATAAGGGCATTACTAACCCTTTAAATGGGGCATTCAACCTCTTGATTGCTAGAGGGATCTCCAGAGCATTGCTTCTTGATGAATGGAGACACCGCCAATAACGAAGGAGTTAAGGCCCCATTTAAATCCATGGGGATTCTGGGATTTATTTACCACCGCAACAAATTACTCCATTTTTTTTTCATAGGATAATGCATTGTGTACCCCTCTGGTCCTTAAAGGGTTAATCTGTTTAACTGATGACCTTCCCTAAGTAAGTGTCCTTCATGCAGCAGGTATATTTATTTGAGTTTTCTTTTCACTGAAACTGTGCTGTAGTCATAGCTAGACAGTAGCATTTTGCTATCTGAAAAACGCCTGAAAAATGTTTCTGCCCACTGGTAATCACAGGCACCGGCTGGTGCAGTTCACAGGTTACAGTGGGGGCAGGCCACAAACGCATTGAGACTGTTAACCCTTTGAGTGCCAGAGGGGAGGTGTGCAATGCATTGCTTTTGCAATGTGTTGCACAGCCCTCTGGCACTCAAGGAGTTAAAGCCCGTTGTATCTTTTAAGTCTTTCCTAATTGAAAACTAAAATAGAACGCAGTAGATACAGGTGACTGCAAATACAATGCAAAACATATATATAGATATACCTGACTGCTGTATGAAGGACACCTACTTCTGTTTAATAAATTAAAGGGTTGGTAATGACTTATAGACATAAAAAACAATATTGTAGATAATCAAAAAAGAAGTCAGTCTGACAAACCTTTATGGTTTGAGAGATACAACATTTTAAATCCCCCCTCTTCCTTTCACAGACATCATCACTCTAGCTGACAGAAGAAGATCCTGGTCTTGGGACCGGCAGGTGGCTCTTCAGCAGAGCCGAAATAGCGCAATCTAAAAAGAAATACTTCATTGGAATGGTCTACAAAGTGTGCTTGCAAACCAGACACACTTTGTAGACCATTACAACGAAGTATTTATTTTTAGATTGCACTATTTCGGCTCTGGTGAAGAGTTGCCTTGAGTTGGCCGACACAAATCTCCTGCTTTCAGCTTTACAGCTGACATCCGTGAGGGGAGAACTTTAAAACAATATATCTCTCAAACCATAAAGGTTTGAGATATCAGACTGGCATCAATGGATTTCCTTTTTGATTATCTACAATATTATTATTTTATTTCTATAAGACATTTCTAACCCTTTAAAAGCCACTTATTCATATAGAAAAGTTCCCTTTCATGGAACAATAATGTTAAAATAAAACTTGCTTTCATGAGACGGTCACATACAAATGTAACTTTCCACATGATATATAGAGTATTCTTTATTCTAGAAAGCTGGGGGGGATCATTTTTACTTTGCTCTCTTCACTTCCTCCTGTGTCCTACTCAGTAGAGAACAGGACCTCTGAACAGGAAGTGAGCTGTGCATAAGGAAAAGGGCTCCCCCTAAACAGTGGGTAATACACATGCGTTATAATTAATCATAAGTTTAGCCAAGACATGGAAACATTTGTGTTTATATCTGTGAATGTTACAACGTGGTCTTTCATAGATAATCTATATTTTAGCATTAATATTCCTTTAAGCCTTAGAATGTGAAAAAATGCATTGGTGACCACACTAGCATCCTAAGGGTTGACTTAAAGGAGCAGTAAACTTTTTTCATGAACACACACACATATATATAAAGTTCTATTTTTCTTCTGAGCAAAAAAAAGTAGATTTTTCATTCAATAGTTATTCATTCCAAATCAATTTCATATCAAACTGGTTTCTTTGTTTTTATTTGTGTCCACCAGGGGGTGCTGTTTATATCACTTACTATGAAAAGCCATAATCTTTGAATTGCATCCCCCCAAACAGTGCATTATTAACCTTTTGAAGACTACATGTGTGGTGCAGCACATTGCCTTTTATATACTACCTGGCAATGTTGCTCATAAGTTTGAGATGTAATTTCTTTGGAATGAAGTATTCTAGCAGTGGGGGTTGCTCTTGTTTTACAAAGCAGGAAACCCCTATAACAGTGCATTTTTTTCATAAAAAAGGGTTTACTGCTCTTTAAAAGGTATGATAAGAAGAAGTCTGTGCAGGTTCATAGACTAATTAAGCTGTGTTACAGGACATCCAGCTGTAAGCTTATGAGCATGGGCCTTAACTCCGAAGACATTAACCCTTTGAGTGCCAGAGGGGTACGCAACACATTGCTTTGCAATGTGTTGCATACCCCTGTGGCACTCAAAGGGTTAGTAATGCCCGTGTTTAAGTTTATCCAGTATTGTGGATGTTAAAAAAATAAAGTATCTGGAGAAAGTCCCATCTCTCAAACCTTTATAGTTTGAGAGATATTTGCCGCTAAAGTCCCCCCTCCCTTCCCTTGTCCTGACGTCAGCTGTAAAGCTGACAGAAGGAGATCCGTGTCGGCCGAATTGAGGAGGCTCTTCAGCAGAGCTGAAATAGTGATATTTAAAGGGATAGTAATGTTTCATAATAAAAGCAGCTCTAATTAATCATCACAGTATTTGGACTTTGGAGAGTGTTATTTCAATTCTGTCAGAGTTGTAGTACAAGAGTAATTCAATGACAAAGTATCCTCCTCCCGCCCCATTTACTGATGTAACACTGCTCAGCCAGAGCAGAAGGGAGGTGCCCAGGTAGATTACAGAGAGGGACAATCTTCTGTTAAGATAAGGGAAAAACCTGAAAAGCTTGTCAAGGGGGGCAGGGCCTTCATTGTTCTCATAGGAAGAAGATTGTCCCCTTCTGTTATCTGTCTGGTCTATGGACTGCATTCCACATCTGAGAAGAGATGGCTTACACTAGGTAAAAGAGGCAGGAGGGGAAACTTTGCTTGTGAATATCTCTCAAACCATAAAGATTTGAGAGATAAGACTTATATCGTTCTTCATGTTTTTTTAATGCCTATAAAATAAAATAAAGATAAAACAAAGTATTACTATCCATTTAAAAAGAACTGATTCATTGGAACGGTCTAAAAAGTGTGCTTGCAAACCATGCACACTTTGTAGACTGTTCCAATGAAGTAATTCTTCTTGAATATTGCTATTTCGGCTCTGTTGAAGAGCTGCCGGCTGGTCTCAGGATCAGGATTTCCTGCTGTCAGTAGAGAGCTGACATCATGAGAAGGGAAGGGAGGGAGAACTTTAGCGGCGAATATCTCTCAAACCATAAAGGTTTGAGAGATTGGATTTTCTCCAGATACTTTATTTTTTTAAGATCTACAATACTGCATCAACTTAATCAAGGACATTACTAACCCTTTAAGTAAACAAAACGCGTGTGCAATGACAATGAAAAAAATAGTCAGATCTGCCATTAGGAGAAATATCTTCAGATAACTGCAAACAATATAGAAACTGTTAATTATGGGTGTGTTCTGTTCTATTTTTCTATTTTGGGTTGATAAGACTTCATCAACAAGGAACTTGACCATTACTCGCCTTCAAAGGCCAATTGTGCAATAATTTCTTTTGAGCGTGAGATTTGTTAGAGCTGGTGGAATGTTTAAATGGTGGCACTTGCCCGGCACTAAATTAGACGGTATATACAAAAGCAATTATTTTTTTTGTTTGTTTATTTTCATTTGAAACTGGTTATGGTGCCATAAACCTTGTTAAATATGTATATCAGAATGTAAAAATATAAGAGGTTTTATTTTAAGTATTTTTTGCACAAAAATATAGGTGTGTTCCTGTTATCTGTGTAAACTGTCATTTTGACCATTAAACCAACGAAAAGTTTTTTTGAAAACACTTGTGTCCTATTTATTTGTGAGTCTGCATTTTTGGTGGAATGTCCACATACCTCAGTGGCTTAGTGATGATCAGTAGACTCTTTGTGATGTTTGAATGGTCTGCAGTGACCAAATTAAAAGGATTGTAATGTTTCACAAAAAAAGCAGGTCCAATGAATCTTCATAGTATTTGGGACATGTAGAGTGTTATTACAGTACTGTCTGAATTGTAGTTCAAGAGTAATTGAATGATAAAATATCCCCCTCCCTGCCCTTTTAATGATGTAACACTGCTCACCTCAGAGCAGCAAGACTGTCTGGATGGATCTCAGAGAGGAACAATCTTCAATTAGCATAAGGAAAAACCTGTCAAGGGGGCAGGTTTTCATTGTTCTCACAGTAAGAAGATTGTCCCTTGCTGTGAGCTGTCTGGTCTCAAGACTAGATTCCACATCTGAGGGGAGGTGGCTTACACAAGGTAAAAGGGACAGGAGGGGGACATTTTATGATTCAATTACTCTTGGACTACAACTCTGACAGTATTGAAATAAGACTAAAACTATGAAGATTAATTGGAGCTGTTTTTTGTGAAACATTACTATCCCTTTAAGAACAGTGTAAAGGGGAAATATCATTGCATGAATTTAACCACTTGGATGTTAGCAATGTATCCAACATATTGCTTTGTAATGTGTTGAAGACTTTCCTGGCACCCAAGGGGCTAAAATTAGCCCCTAGAGGACCAGAGGCAATTGTGTTGTACACCCCACTGGTACTCAAGCAGTTAAAACAAAGCCTTAACCCTGTGCATGCATACCCTTCTGATAATCAAAGAGTTAATGGAGCTGTAGATTTTTTGGGAGAAATGGTACACTACGGGGTTTTAGGAGGATATTTTTAATTATCGGGAGATCAATAGAGGAGACACGGGGGAGCAAGAGAACTCCCCATCTTTCTCAATTTTTTTCAGAAATCTTTTCCATTCTACCAAATACATGTCTAAAGGCTATACCTCACTACATTAGAAATAACCAATAGAATGCTAAAGTCTTCCCTATAGAAATCTATTAACAGTAATCTACAGTAGGGCTTTACAGAGAAACCAGGCCGCTGGTATTTAAAGGGACAGTAATACTTAAAATGTAAAAAAAATATGTTGTAGGGCTTATCCCCCTGACTAAAACAAGAGTCCTCCCACTGCTAAAAGGTGTTTTAATCAAAAGTTATTACAGCTCAAAGTTGAATTTTTTAGGTGCAATATCACAGTGTTCTGAAATTGTACAGTGGTGCTGTTGCTACACAATCTAATGGAGATTTCTGGTCTACAGACCAGAGCAGTCCACGGGATGGTGTAACAACAGCGCCACTGTACAATTTCACAATACAAACAAGGAAAAAGTTACTCAGCAAGCAAGGCCCTAAAATGAGTTCAGCTAACAATACAAAAAAATATATCAATTTTATTAGATTCAATACATGAAAGGGAGGTACTGATAAAACATACTTAAAAACATATAGGAGGAGAACAAATGGAGGTTTACAATAATGGATTCACTGTCCAGATCCCATGGCTGTGTTTTGTTCACTTATATTCAATTTTTCAATTGTACATTTTTTTGGCACTTGCACTTAGCACTTTATTTCAATTAAAGATAAAAGATATTTGTGTTGTTTATATTGTCTCTGGAATTATGCAGTGTCCCAGGTAGTTTTGCTTATTACCGCTCTCCTTGGTATCCTATTCATACGTGTGTATTATTATTATGAGATCTGGAGAGTGAATCCATTATTGTAAACCTCCATTTGTTCTCCTCCTATATGTTTTTAAAGGAGCAGTAAACTTTTCATTATGAAAAAATATATTTTGTAGGGATTTTCCATATTGAGTAAAATAAGGGTACTCCCACTGCCGAGAGATTTATATTTCCAGAGTTATTACAGTTTAAACCCATGTTTTTTTACATTAGCAGTGCCCTCTAGTGGTCAACTTCTAATTAGATTTCCTGTTAGATTCTAATGGAGAGGAAAGTCAGAGACATACAGTTCTCCATAGAATGTGATAGAAACTGCCTGTCACTTCCTGTCAGTTAGAACTATCAGGAAGTAAAACACAGTAGATTCACTTCCTGTTTATTTAAACTGCTATAAGTTTTGAATAAAACATCTGACAGTGATGGAAGTGACCTTGTTTTATTCAGCAGGAAATGATCTACAAAATATGTGTTTTCAGAAAAAAAAGTTTACTGCTCCTTTAAGTATGTTTTATCAGTACCTCCCTTTCATGTATTGTAACTAATAAAACTGATATATTTTTTGTATTGTTAACTGAACTCTGAGTGCCTCATTTTAGGGCCTTGCTTGCTGGGTATCTTTTTCCTTGTGTGTATTGTGGTGTATTTTCTAGGCTTCGAGTGCACCGGACAGCATATTCTGGGTTTAATTGTTCAGTTATAGATCTGTCAATACTAGTGCTGCTCAGCTCTATTTTGAATGAACTGTACAATTTCAGGCCATTGTGATATTGCACCTAAAAAATTCAACTTTGAGCTGTAATAACCTTTGAATAAAACACCTTTTTGC
Source organism: Rhinophrynus dorsalis (assembly GCA_037306005.1). Classification (NCBI taxonomy): domain Eukaryota; kingdom Metazoa; phylum Chordata; class Amphibia; order Anura; family Rhinophrynidae; genus Rhinophrynus; species Rhinophrynus dorsalis. The sequence goes on from CM074720.1 coordinate 42,097,954, forward strand.
ACTACACCTTTTAACACTACAATATATTAGCACCTTTTAACACTACAATATATATTTTTTTACATATTAAGTATTACTATCCCTTTAATCAGGAAGAGGACAAAAGTCACAGGTCTACCTCCATACTAAGTTACTCCATATGTTAATATCACCTAAATATATGATTACATATGGTATTTAGGTGTGGGTAATTTCTGTTCTGCTGTAGAAGAGAAGTTTAAACACTTCGAGTGCCAGAGAGGTATCCAACTAAGTATATTGTCCAATATTTTCTGCAGTAGTCACACTACATGGTACTGTGTGACATTAGTGACACTCTGCAATGTAAAAGATATCCATTGCATCTCACTGCAATGCATTAGATACCTCTCTGACACTCACAGGATTAAATGTTGGCAAGTTTGCAGTATTACCTACAATAGTGTCCTACATGCAAAGAATGAATAATTTAAAGGAACACTAACCTCTTAAAATGAGCTTCTCTTTATCACACCCCAGAGCATAACTACCCTCTGTTGAAGAATACAACTCCCATCATGCCCCAACCAGCCAATATGGCCAGATGGACCTGTTCCAGAGCTTGCTACCTGCCACATTAGAACCTATGACCTGCACCAGCCAGTGCCCTTGGACAGTAGAACAAGGCAGACAGTGTATATGTGAGTCTGCGGCTTCCAGTGGGACAGTAGAAGAAGGCTTGGATGTCACAGTATTTTGTCAGTCTGTGACTACTAGTGGGACAGTAGAAGAAGGCTTGGATGTCACAGTATTTTGTCAGTCTGTGACTACTAGTGGGACAGTGGAAGAAGGCTTGGATGTCACAGTATTTTGTCAGTCTGTGACTACTAGTGGGACAGTGGAAGAAGGCTTGGATGTCACAGTGTTTTGTCAGTCTGTGACTACTAGTGGGACAGTAGAAGAAGGCTTGGATGTCACAGTATTTTGTCAGTCTGTGACTACTAGTGGGACAGTGGAAGAAGGCTTGGATGTCACAGTATTTTGTCAGTCTGTGACTACTAGTGGGACAGCGGAAGAAGGCTTGGATGTCACAGTATTTTGTCATTCTGTGACTACTAGTGGGACAGTGGAAGAAGGCTTGGATGTCACAGTATTTTGTCAGTCTGTGACTACTAGTGGGACAGTGGAAGAAGGCTTGGATGTCACAGTATTTTGTCAGTCTGTGACTACTAGTGGGACAGTGGAGAAAGGCTTGGATGTCACAGTATTTTGTCAGTCTGTGACTACTAGTGAGACAGTGGAAGAAGGCTTGGATGTCAGTATTTTGTCAGTCTGTGACTACTAGTGGGACAGTGGAGAAAGGCTTGGATATCACAGTATTTTGTCAGTCTGTGACTACTAGTAGAACAGTAGAAGAAGGCTTGGATGTCACAGTATTTTGTCAGTCTGTGACTACTAGTAGAACAGTAGAAGAAGGCTTGGATGTCACAGTGTTTTGTCAGTCTGTGACTACTAGTGGGACAGTGGAAGAAGGCTTGGATGTCACAGTATTTTGTCAGTCTGTGACTACTAGTGGGACAGTGGAAGAAGGCTTGGATGTCACAGTATTTTGTCAGTCTGTGACTACTAGTAGAACAGTGGAAGAAGGCTTTGATGTCACAGTATTTTGTCAGTCTGTGACTACTAGTGGGACAGTGGAAGAAGGCTTGGATGTCACAGTATTTTGTCAGTCTGTGACTACTAGTGGGACAGTGGAAGAAGGCTTGGATGTCACAGTGTTTTGTCAGTCTGTGTCTACTAGTGGGACAGTGGAAGAAGGCTTGGATGTCACAGTATTTTGTCAGTCTGTGACTACTAGTGGGACAGTGGAAGACGGCTTGGATGTCACAGTATTTTGTCAGTCTGTGACTACTAGCGAGACAGTGGAAGAAGGCTTGGATGTCACAGTGTTTTGTCAGTCTGTGACTACTAGTAGAACAGTGGAAGAAGGCTTGGATGTCACAGTATTTTGTCAGTCTGTGACTACTAGTGGGACAGTAGAAGAAAGCTTGGATGTCACAGTATTTTGTCAGTCTGTGACTACTAGTGGGACAGTGGAAGAAGGCTTGGATGTCACAGTATTTTGTCTGTCTGTGACTACTAGTGGGACAGTGGAAGAAGGCTTGGATGTCACAGTATTTTGTCAGTCTGTGACTACTAGTGAGACAGTGGAAGAAGGCTTGGATGTCACAGTATTTTGTCAGTCTGTGACTACTAGTGGGACAGTGGAAGAAGGCTTGGATGTCACAGTGTTTTGTCAGTCTGTGACTACTAGTGAGACAGTGGAAGAAGGCTTGGATGTCACAGTGTTTTGTCAGTCTGTGACTACTAGTGGGACATAGGAACAAGGCTGGAGATGAGACAGTCTGTGTCGGTAGACAGTGGAATAGCAATCCCTTCCTGCTGCCTAAAAAGTAATTTTAACCCTTTTGATGCTAGCAATGCATTAGCACGCAAGGGGTTAAGACAATATTTTTTAGCACTTGACTTGCAATTTCACAACTACTGCCAGTTCTGCTATAGTCTTTTTTCCATGTCTAAACAGCTGTAATTTTTGTGAGATTGTCCTGGTAATTTAGAATATAGCAGTATTCACTCTTTGATCCTGTTTGTCCTTTTGTAAGGTCAACTTGACATTGAGAGTTAATTGAACTTCCTGGAATTTACTACCAGGACCTTTTTTTTATCAGAAATCTTTTTAAAGAGGGTGTATGAGAAGCTTAAATTATATTTTCTGTAACAAACCTGTATCACTAAAATATAGTTTTATATGTACTGAATTAGAGAAGAGACGTCTAAGGGGTGATATGATTACCATTTACAAATACATTCAAGGTCAATACAAAGAACTATCCAATTAATTATTTACGCAAAGAGCTGAGTTAAGAACGAGAGGTCATCCATTAAGACTAGAGGAAAGGCGCTTTCGACTAAAACAAAGGCAGGGATTTTTTTACAGTAATGGAGGTAAAGCTATGGAATTCTTTAACTCAGGATGCTGCACTTGCAGATACTGTAACCGCTTTCAAAAAAGCAATGGATGCCTATCTAGCACATAACAATATTGAGAATTATGACAGATGGCTTCAATGCAGACAGGTTGTTGATCCAGGGAACTGACTGCCATTTGGAGTCAGGAAGGAAGTTTTTACCCACTTTCAGCTAAACTGGAAATGGCTTCATGGTTAGTTTTTTGGGTTTTTTTGCCTTCCTCTGGATGAACAGGGGTGTTTTGGCATGGGCTGGACTTGATGGACGAATGTGTTTTTTCAGCCTCAGCAACTATGTTACTATGAATATTAGAAAATAAAAGGAATGCTAATTCCCTACAATAGATAGGTAATATATAGGGGTGCACCGAAATGAAAATTTTGTACCGAAACCGAAACGTCAGGATGCACTTGGCTGAAAACCGAAACCGAAAAGGACTTTTTTTAGTTTATTGGGCTAACAAAAGAAACAAAAATATAGTAGAGCAAGTGCAATGGCACAGTCAAAGTGAAAGTCCCATGAGCTGAAGGTTACCAATACTGCTTACTAAACAGGTCTACAAGTCCCAGGGTGCATTGCTTTGATATAATTTGGCTCTAAAATTTACAATATAGCATAACACTGTATGGATTAAAATATCAAACTAAATATGCAGTGTTCTGCAAAATAAATGGCTTGCAATCTATGAAAAGTTGTCTGGACAAAGTTTTGTCAGAGCCTCGTTATGTTGTCAATGTCCTCACTTCTGCGCTATGCTCCCAGAACATGTTAGTTACATAGCAATGGTTTTGCTCATTTTGTTCAGTCAGTGCCCTCACTTCTGTGTATGCTCTCAGAACATGTTAGTTCTCCACTTTAAAAGTTGCTATCTTCACTTTACTACAAGTCCCATCATCCTTACCTTGCCTGGTGCTGAACATAGCTTTGTTCAAGTGCTAAAGAGAGTTGTGAATGAGCGCTGCCCCGCTTCCTACCCTGCTTTGCAAGCAGAATACAGGGCGGGGAGAGAAAGTGAGGCAGCGCTCATTCACAACTCTGTTTAGCACTCAAACAAAGCTATGTTCGGCACCAGGCAAGGTAAGGATGATGGGACTTGTAGTATAGTGAAGATAGCAACTTTTAAAGTGGAGAATTAACACGTTTTGAGAGCATGCTGCAGAAGCGAGGACACTGACTGAACATAACGAGCAAAACCATCGCTATGTCACTATAACGTTCTGGTAGCATAGTGCAGAATTGTGGACACTGACTTAACATAACAAGGTTCTGGCAGTTCAGGGAGCACTGAGAGAGCTTCCCCTGTTTCCCCTGTTTCGGCTTTTTGCCGAAAATGCCATTTTCAGCCGAAACGTTTCGGCTACCAAAATTTCGGTGCACCCCTAGTAATATATATATACTCCAAGCTGTCACCTGTAAAATTTCTACATCTGAGGCTCTTACAGTGCTTCCATTGTTAAAGGGATAGTAATGTTTAAATTTACATACAACAATGTAAGTCTTATTTCTCAAACCTTTATGACTGCTTCAGACAAGTCTACCAGACAAGTCTACCATCTAGATGACAGCAGGAGATTCCGGTCCCAGGACCAGCTGGTGACTCTTCAGCAGAGCCGAAATTGCTCTATTTAGAAACAAATTCTTCATTGGAACGTTCTACAAAGTGTGCCTGGTTCGCAAACGGACTTTGTAGACCGTTTCAATTAAGTATTTATTTCTAAATAACGAGATTTCGGCTCTGCTGAAGAGCCTCCGTCTGGTTAAATGACCGGAATCTGCTGCTGTCCCATAGAGCGCTGACTTGTCTGAAATTGCCTATGATTAAGTTTTAAATATGAAACGTGTTAGGTGACTCATATCTCTTTGAATAACTTGCATCTATGTATAGTTCCTGTTTTTATGGATCTCAGTAAAGAACATTGTTTTTAAGAGGCTGATGGGTGAACATTTGGCTGCAGGCAATGAGTGGATCTATTAGAGCAAACTCTTCTGGTGTCTTCTAGTCTGACTTGTCTGAAAAAGCCTGGAGGGGGAAACTTTAGAGAAAACTTTGAGAAATAAGACTTACATTGTTGTACTTATTTTTTTAATGCCTACAATTTTAAATAAACTTAAATTTAAACATTACTATCCTTTTAAGAGCAGTTATTACAGTTCCATTTTTTTATATAAATGTATATAGGTGTCTGCTAGGTACAAGGAACAAACATAAGAGTAGTCAGACAGAGCCACAGGTCAGCACCAAAAGGGGGTAGTCAGACGAGCCAGGTCATACACAGTTCAGGTAGTCAGCCAGAGCCACAGGTCTGCACCAGGTTGGATGTCCACTATAGGGATACGCAAAAGAATAGTCGGACAGAGCCACAGGTCAGCACCAGGTTGGATGGAAGACTAGCCAGATCATACACAGAGCCCAAGGTAAGAGAACTGCTAAGCACAACAACACAAGGGCAACTGAGTCAGGACTCAGACTGCCTTTTAAACCCCTCCACAGGAAGTAGGTAGGAGGAGCAGCTGAGAGGGATTAAGTAGGTAGGAGGAAGTAGGTAGGAAGAGACTACAGGAAGCAAAAACATAAAATAGAGGCCTGCTGCATGCTTGAAGCCTCGCGCCTGTAGATGATGCTGAAACTAAGGTTAGCTGTAACAGCTCCCGAGAAACTGATAGTAACAACTCCACCTCAGTAGTTTAAGCTGTAATACATTTTGAATTACGCTTGTTTTTGCTACAATAAATATTGTTTCTTAATGATGCAATCTATAATGCTTTTTTATATGCTTCATATGGAGGTATCCATTCATACTTTGTACAGGACTTTCTGACTGTTTTCTTCCTGTTAGTCAATGTAAAAGAACAAGTAGATGCTACATTAAAATTGAAAAATATTTACATGGAAGTGACTTGATGGAAAGAGATTATCGGGTGTCAATCCACTGAGCACTAGAGATATTATGTTAAATGTAACACTTACCACATGCAGACGAATATACTGAGTGGGATATCATTTGAGCTTGTTACACCAAAAACAGAACAAGAAGGCAAATTTAGATGAACTATTAAAAGGAAAGGTTTAAAATGTGTATTAAAGAGGAAATCAGGATACATGGTATAACATATTCTGAGACTTGTTTTAACCTTATTAGTGCCAAAGAAGTGTGCAGCATTTGGACTTAACATAATGGGCGGTGACCAGTCCTGAGTAGATGACAAGAATTAAGAGGAGGGATCTGACAGGTATAAATCTAGTTCTACCTTATTTATATCAATACTGGCGTAAAAAACCTTGTACACGGGCCAAGTTCTGGTCGATGTTAACCCTTCGAGTGCCAGAGGGGTATGCAGCTCATTGCTTTGCAATGTGTTGCGTACCCCTCTGGCACTCAAAGGGTTAAGAGGCCGGTCCTGCTCTGCGTCCTGCCTCCTACGCAGTCATGCACTGTAGAGACTGCCCGAAAGCACAGAATGCTCCCAGCACAGAACTCCCAGCATTCTGTGTGTTCGGGCAGTCTCTACTGTGCATGACGGCTTCTGACAAACATTCTAGTGAATTATTATATAGGATAAATGTTGTTCTATACTTGTAATATTAGACTGGCAAATCATCCCACTGCCAATGTGTGAGTCAGGCCAGGCATTGATTGGAAAAAAACTATGGACAGTGACAAATCATTTCCAATAGATAAATGAATATATATATTATACTTTATGACTCATTTCAGTACATAGGCAGGCCTTGCCTTACCCACAATGAAATGGTTTACAAGTAAGAACATATGCCACGTGTATAAATTCAACTCTTGTCTGATCCGCTTTATTATGTACGAATTTGACTAATAGCAGTAGAATGGAATTAGATGGAATTAATAATTAAGTTGCTGTGTATGTGCAGAAGTGATGGGCTGGACTCTTCACATCTGGCTGGCCAACCGTTGTATTAACCATTTGAACACCAGAGGAGCTTGCGACACATCACATACCCGTTTGGCCCTCATAAGGTTAAGCCAAATGCATTTGTTGCTATGAGCTGTGATGATTGGGGGATTAACAGTGATAACCCCAGGAATCTGGGATGTAATTACACTAATTTCTAGTGATCGTGCATATACTACATAGCCCATCATTAACCCTTAGATGCTGAAGCCATCTCTTACAGCGCATTTCCAAAACAAAAGGGGTTAAGTACCCTCCATAGGATTTGATGCATATATTCTTCCTGATCATATCACAGAACACACATGTGCTCACACACACACTTATGATTCCATCCCACTGACTATGTATTTCCATATTCACTATTGTGTTACCGTGGTGGAATCATGAATCTCCCAGCTCATACCTCCATGTGAAGGAAGGTGGTCAGTTCAGCCACTGGTAGGAGGGAGGCAAGAGAGAGGCAGTAAGCTAAAGGATGTCTGCTGGTCAGAAAAAGTGATTGGAGGAAATGGAGGGTTAAATGTCACAAGACTAGTACCTTTTAACAATACAACTGAAAATCACTACTCCGTTAAGGAAGGGCTGTTTTCTTAGCACTGAATTATCTAAGGGTGCCAGGGGTTTACTGGTAGCCTGTTCTCCGAGTACGAGATTCAAACATGCTCCATGTCAGAGTCCTGATAAGAACATGTTAGAATCTTGCAGACAACAGGCTCCCTGTAAACCCCTGGTGGACAACTGTGGAATGTGGAGAACTGTAATGTATGTGAACTGAATTGCCATATGTATAATCTGAGCTTTACAGAAAGCTATGGCAAGACCCCCAATTCACCAGAATCAATGAGGAGACTTTGCTTCTATGAACACAAATAGCATCAACAGCTTTCAGAGCTTAGTGAATGTAGCCATATTAAAGTGATAGTAATGTTTCATAATAAAAGCAGCTCTAATTAATCATCATAGTATTTGGACTTTGGAGAGTGTTATTTCAATTCTGTCAGAGTTGTAGTTCAAGAGTAATTCAATGACAAAGTATCCCCCTCCCGCCCCTTTTACTGATGTAACACTGTTCAGCCAGATCAGAAGGGAGGTGCCCATGTAGATTGCAGAGAGGGACAATCTTCAATTAAGATAAGGGAAAAAGGTGAAAAACTTGTCAAGGGGGGCAGGGCTTTCATTGTTCTCATAGGAAGAAGATTGTCCCCTTCTGTTATCTGTCTGGTCTATGGACTGCATTCCACATCTGAGAAGAGATGGCTTACACTAGGGCGGGAGGGGGAAACTTTGCTTGTGAATATCTCTCAAACCATAAAGGTTTGAGAGATAAGACTTATATCGTTCTTCATGTTTTTTTAATGCCTGCAAAAGAAAATAAAGATAAAATGAACTATTACTATCCCTTTAACATTTCAACACACCATCAGGAGTAATACCTGAAAAAAATGCAGCTCCAATTGATCTTCCTATAACAAAAAATTTGTATTTCAATATTTTCCATTTTGTAGTTCAGCAGTAATTCAGTGCTAAAGGATCCCCCTCCTGCTCCCTTTACCTCCTGTATGCCGCCTCCCCTTACATGTGGAATCTGGCCCTGGGACTGGACAGCGTGCAGTGAGGGACAATGTTCATACACAGGTTATAAGAAAAACCCTGCCCCCCTTGAGGAAGGAGGGCAGGATTTTCCTTATGCTCAATGAAGATTGTCCCTCACTGCACTCCTTCTGGCCAGTTGAGAGAGGCAGCATGACATTGGTGAAAGGGGAGGGATGGGGATCGTTTGACTTTGAATTACTGTTGAACTACTAAACAGATAATATGGAAACACTGTGTTACATGGTCCACGTTATAGGAAGATCAATCGGAGCTGCACATTTTTTTAGGTATTACTATCCCTTTAAGTACAATTTTAATATACAGTGAAGGAGACACTGGAACATCCTAAACCAGGATGAAGCATGGATAATGCATTTTGATTTAGGTGTAACTGATGCGTAATTACAGGAATAAGATGGAGAAGACAGCTGAGGAATACAACGAGATAGATCCTGGTCAAGTTCGCCACAATATTGCCACACTAGACACTTATCAAAATTTAGTGCATTCCAATCCTATTATTCTATAGATCCTGCTTTTCAAGTTGGAGACAATTTAGTGCAGGATTTGGCAAAAGTTGGCTCTTCACCCATTAGGGCTGGTTGGGGATGACAGAATTTGCAGACCCCCAACAGCTAGAGTGACCAACTTTTCCTACCCCTGTCTTAGTGCACAGGTTCAATAGAATGAGAGATAGCATCAAATGGGTTAGAATTCAGAAAGATAGTCTGATTTATTTGTATTGTTAAATGTTTGTCAGTGAGATGTAATTCATGGTATACAGCAAAACAATGGCCAGCACCAGTCAAGAATTCAAACAATCAAGAAGTAAATTACCATGTGATTACTTCCTGAAAGTTCTACCTGACAGGAAGTGACTAAGCAGTTTCTATCACATTCTATGGAGAACTGTTTGATAGGGATTATCCTCTCAAACAGAATCTGAACACTAGACTGTAGTAACTCAGTAGTGAGAGTACCCTTATCTTTCTCAACAGAAACAGCCTTACAAAAGTTTACTGTTTCTTTAAAAAATACATGTAGAAACCATTTTACTAGCTACAATGGCTTGATAAAACATTTAACAAAAGTAACCTGAAGATTTAAGGATTTATGTGTAGTGGTAAAAATACTGCTGGTATCACCTGGACTCAGTGTTATTTATTCTGAAATGCATTTATCTTCCTTGTGTTATGTTCCTCACTATCTCTGGATTGTAAATTTTTGGCACAGACCTCGATAGCTCTTTTTTCTGTCATAATAATTATTACTAGTTTTACTGCTTGTGTTCAGTAAATAAATTCTAATAACAATAATAACATAATACAACAGGCCTGTATAGACTGCTATAGTGACTGTACCACCCTAAATGCAAGTTTGATCTGTAATAACATTTGAAGGAAGCATTTCCTTGCAGTGGGAGTATCCTTTTGCACTCAGCTGTTAAATACCTTACAAAATGTTCTAAATGACCTGATAATTACCTAAATCATCTCAAGGAACTGTTTTTTATAATGTGTGGTGGTGAGGGCACAAACTAATAATAACCACCCTATTTAACGTCTTCAAGCTCCTATGAATTTTGCCCTTGTGCATCTTCTCCAGAGATTACCTCTTCAGCTTCCTGGATGCTATCTCTTGAGTGCCAAAGGGGTTTCCAACACATTGATATGTATATGGCTACCAGTAGAACAAGGCTGGGGAGTCAGGTAGTGTAGTGTGTTTCTGTGGCTATCAGTAGAACAAAGCTGAGCTCACATACCGTGTAGTGTGGTTCTTTGGCTACTAGTGGAACAAGGTTGGGCTCCTGCACAGTGTAGTATGGTACTATGGCTATCAGTGGAACAAGGTTAGAGTGGCAGAGGGTATAGTGCTGGTCTGTGGCTATCAGTGGAACAAGGCTGAGCTGGCACACAATGTATGTGGGATTCTGTGACTACCAGTGGAACAAGCTTGGGGTGTCAGACAGTATAGTGTGTTTCTTTGGCCACCAGTGGAACAAAACGGGTCTGGAAGGCAGTATATTGTAGTTCTGTGGCTACAAGTAGAACAAGGCTGGGCTGGCAAACAGTGTATTGTGGTTCTGTGGCTACAAATGGAACAGGGCTGGGGTGTAAGACAGTGTAGTGTGGTTCTGTGACTGCCTGTGGAACAAGGCTGAGGTGTAAGACAGTGTAGTATGGTTCTGTGACTACCAGTGGAACAAGGCTGGGGATTCATACAATGGATGTGTGGTTCTGTGACTACCAGTGGACAGTGGAATACCTCTCCCTTCTCCATGTCTTTTCTTGCATGGGCAACACCATGCTTTTTTTGTTCGTTGCAAAGATAAATAAAATAAATCCAGTTTGCCACACAAAGAGTTATGTTGTCTGACAGATATGATTAATATCCAGCTTGAAAGTTCAGCATTGGGGCCAGGTGATTTGAATAGTGATCGTGTTAATAGGCTGAAAACACAGTTGACAAAAAAGACCCACTTTTACTCAATAAGCTGTCAGGGAAAAGTTTTAGATAACTCTCACATTGTAGTTGAGAAGAAATCTTGTACTGACCTTGTCATTCTAATCTTAGTAAAGATGAAAAACAAGCTTTAAGAGACTTGAAGGAAGTTATTATGATATTATATTATTTTATAAAGTGCTAAGTGCACTGTACAATAGGGAGCAGACATACAGAGACGTAACACAGTATAGACAGAACACAGAATAAAAACGGATCAGAGTGACCTTCTAAGGAAGTATTATGATCAAAATCGCAGCTAAAGGAGGATGTGCCGTGGTTTTAGATACTTCAAAACATCATAAGAAGGCTGACAGTGAAGTAACAAAGCAGCAGCAGCAGAAGCATCTGCTTCCTTCCCACTACTATTTTTCAAGGTTCTTTAAAGTCTGAAAATGTAATTTTAGTTTTCTACTTAGGAGGATTAATAGAACAATGACCAATAGCTTGCAGAGGTGTGTTACTGTCTGACACAGAGGTTGGTCTCGGTGCAACGGCAGCAACTCTAGAATGTGACTAATTGTCTTCACTGGTGTTAAAAGGTTTAGTACTAATACTGATGGTAGTGGAATATTTCTTGTGACTTTTACAAACACCCTCAGGAGGAGGATCATTATGATCATTTGGGCAGCAGAAACAAACATGCTATATATACACTAAATTGGAAACAACTTGGGGAATCCTCATTAGAAAAAGATTTAGGAGTTCTGATAGACAATAGACTTTACATAAATGTGCAGTGTTACTTAGCTGCTGCAAGAGCAAATAGGGTACTATACTGCATAAAAAGGAGTATAGATGCACAGGAAAAAGATATAATTTTACCGCTGTGACGGGGGCGTACAGGGGTTACTTATTGGTAGGCCGAGGGTTAAGCGATATATCCAGCCAGACAAAAAGATAATAAATTGCATTTATTAGGGAGGTCACGGCACAAAACATAGGACAACAATTACAGGCAAACAAACAGGGGTAAAACATAAAAACTAAGCACTTCTGCTGTTCTCTTCTTAGTTGCATAACTTGCCAGGGGTTACAAATAATACTCACAGTCCATTTTAGCTTAATGCTGGAGCTTATTCATAGTCCCACTAGAGGCAAGAGTAGGCATCCTGCCCACTACACATGCTGCTGGATCACATGAAGGTTCCTTGTATCTTTTAGTCCTGGCAGAGGAGGTGGGGAAGACATCCTAAGATCCTTGTGGTAGGAACATCAGGGTACTCTCTCTCTGTGTCTGAAGCTTCCTTGACTTACAGCCCACAACTGAAAATGTGACCTGGCCCTACAGTGCCCGCTCACTCTAACTCTTCCGGTGAGGGCACTCACCAGTCCCAGTTTCTCCAGTACACCTGCAGAAAGCACCTGGACCAGTCCAACTCCAGACTGGCCCCAGGCTACCCCCCTCCATGCTGGGGAGAGGCTCTCTCCTGCTCCTACATTCTCCAACTCTCTCTCTCTCCCTTCTCTCTCTAGGTTTTCTCTACCCACCCCCTACAGGATGTGTTGTCACAGGTACCATCTACCAGGTCTGTTCTGCTTGGCCTGATGTGAGTCGGGGAGATGCACACATTCCTCTACCCCCCCTCTCTATCTGACAAACACTGGCTATCTCATAACACAATCTCTGGGTTTAGCTAGACTGAATGGCACCATTCCTCTGTCCATCCTACACACTAACTAACCCATTCACTGCTGGTAACTGGACAACCCTCTCTAATGCATGCACACACAGGGGACATTAAGGGTTCAAGAATGGGAACACGTTAAAACAATGGCAATCACTGAAAACAGACACATTTCATTCTCTGGGTGACACCCATTCCGTCACAGTCTGTCCCCCCTTTCAGATGGGGACCCCAGAGTTCAGTCCACATGGACAGATCACTGGGTCCCCACATATTAACTAATCCTATACTTCTATCAATACAGACATCAAGCCTACAAAGCATTTTTATATGCAATACACAATTTGTATATTAAATGGCGATAGTTCCAAAACAAAGTCCAGTGATTCAGGATACTTCCCAGGGCAAGAAATATCCAATTAGGGTGCAGGAAAAAAGCAGGCCCAAAACATTTCAAATAGGCAGATCTTCTGGTGTGGCAATGCATTTTCCTCACACACACACAATAGCTTACTGCCATCAAAATTAAGAGACCGTCCCAGAACACCATCCCACCTAAATCAGTCCAACATAAAGAATCAGAACCAGTCCCATCACAATCAGTCCCCACAGAAGTGTCACTTACCCCTGCAAAGACTTCCAACATTGCTTTTTGGGGTGGATTAACTTTTCCATTAAAATTCCCACTGTAACTGGTTTCTGAATAGAGCATCCTCCACTGGATTTTCCTTTAAGCTGAGAAGGTAGTGCAATGTTCTCTCTGGATTATCCTTCTGGTCTCTGTGTCACATTACTCCCATGCTTGGATTCTGTGGCACCCAACACTGGTTCAGCACATTCTGAATTTTCCCTCTGGATCTGGTTGCTTTGGAGCTCTGTCTTTTGATGTTTGACCACTTTGCTTTGAAGTACTGGATCATCCAGGCAAGTCTGTAAAGCTGTAGATCACTGCATTGCTAGGGCATAGTGGGTGCTGGATGCAGACTACACCCCTAGTCCCATTTTGTCTGGCAGTGCTGATAGGGTACTTGCTCACATGTCCCTTAGGCTAACTCTAAGGCAAAACAAAAATAACAGGAGGGGTTCCCATACTGTTGTCCTTGGCCGTGTCTTTTTGTCTGGGTGCTAAAGTGACCACGCTACTGAGCTGGCACAACTAGCACACATAGTGGTCATGGTTGCCCTCAGACACCCTGAACACCTAAGCTGGATATCCCACAAGCTGCCACCAGTGTGACGGGGGCGTACAGGGGTTACTTATTGGTAGGCCGAGGGTTAAGCGATATATCCAGCCAGACAAAAAGATAATAAATTGCATTTATTAGGGAGGTCACGGCACAAAACATAGGACAACAATTACAGGCAAACAAACAGGGGTAAAACATAAAAACTAAGCACTTCTGCTGTTCTCTTCTTAGTTGCATAACTTGCCAGGGGTTACAAATAATACTCACAGTCCATTTTAGCTTAATGCTGGAGCTTATTCATAGTCCCACTAGAGGCAAGAGTAGGCATCCTGCCCACTACACATGCTGCTGGATCACATGAAGGTTCCTTGTATCTTTTAGTCCTGGCAGAGGAGGTGGGGAAGACATCCTAAGATCCTTGTGGTAGGAACATCAGGGTACTCTCTCTCTGTGTCTGAAGCTTCCTTGACTTACAGCCCACAACTGAAAATGTGACCTGGCCCTACAGTGCCCGCTCACTCTAACTCTTCCGGTGAGGGCACTCACCAGTCCCAGTTTCTCCAGTACACCTGCAGAAAGCACCTGGACCAGTCCAACTCCAGACTGGCCCCAGGCTACCCCCCTCCATGCTGGGGAGAGGCTCTCTCCTGCTCCTACATTCTCCAACTCTCTCTCTCTCCCTTCTCTCTCTAGGTTTTCTCTACCCACCCCCTACAGGATGTGTTGTCACAGGTACCATCTACCAGGTCTGTTCTGCTTGGCCTGATGTGAGTGGGGGAGATGCACACATTCCTCTACCCCCCCTCTCTATCTGACAAACACTGGCTATCTCATAACACAATCTCTGGGTTTAGCTAGACTGAATGGCACCATTCCTCTGTCCATCCTACACACTAACTAACCCATTCACTGCTGGTAACTGGACAACCCTCTCTAATGCATGCACACACAGGGGACATTAAGGGTTCAAGAATGGGAACACGTTAAAACAATGGCAATCACTGAAAACAGACACATTTCATTCTCTGGGTGACACCCATTCCGTCACAACCGCTATAAAAATTATTTGGTAAGGCCTCATCTAGAGTGAGGAGTACAGTTTTGGGCACCTCTTATTAAAAAAAAAGACATTATGGATTTGAAAAAGTGCAACAAAACTGATAAAGAGATTGGAAGACCTGAGTTATAAAGAGTCTAGCCAAACTGGGCTTGTTTACCATAGAGAAGAGCTGTCTAAGAGGTGATATGATTACCATTTACAGATATATTTGAGGTCAATACAAATAACTCTCTGGGAAACTACTCTAAAGAGTTGAACAAAAAATAGAAGTCATACATTAAAACGAGAGGAAAGTTGCTTTTGACTAAAACAAAGGCAGTGTTTTTTACATTAACTCCTTAACTTCCCTTAAGGACCCATGATGGTCCTGGCACGTCATGGGTTAAATGATAGCAGTGCACCTCGGTGTATGCTGCTATCATGGTGTACAAGCTGAAACTGAGTGCTCCGGGACTGGAGGGCTCTGTTTCAATGCTTGTCTCTTCTGCCAGTACATGTGATCGCTCCAGGAGCGATTTTCATTCAAAAAGGCAGTGTGTTTTACACATTGCCTTCATGACTGCTCTCTGCCTCTCTCTTCCTTACTATTAAAGTAGGGGAATGAGAAGCAGAGAGCAGACACAGTCAAATAAAATAATGCAATAGTTGGGGGTATTAACCCCTTCAGTGCTGGGTGCTGGCTGGATGCAGCTCCATTTCTGACCTGCTAAAAGCATCTTTTTTTTTTTTTTTTTTTGATAAATTTAAAAAAGAGAAAATATTTTATTTAATAAATCTGCTAAGTGTAAATAATAAATAATGGGAGTGTGATTGTTGTGGAGCCATGTAATACACTTATACACACCGCCAAATCCTATCAATCAAAAAGTGGGAAAATAGGGAGGGAAAGAGGGACATGGGGATTTTCACCCAGGGGGACAGTGCCCACTTAAAACTGCCCATTTTGTAGTTATGACTGGTTGGTCATACCTTTTATGCAGTCTCCATAAAAATTTAACCCATTGCGCCCAAATGATAACGAGAAAAAATAAAAAATAGTGTTTTTTAAATTTTTTTTACCGTTTTCTTTAATTTTAATAAAATAAATGGTGGGTTATCCAGATAAGTGTGGTATCAAAAGAAAACCCTACTTACGCATGAAAAATGGTATATAATGTGTAGTTGGAATAAAAGACTTAGAGGGAAAACACTGTTGAACAAAGACATAGTCAAAAATGTCAGAATTGCTTTGGTCCTTAAATTAGATTTTCCCGGTCCTTAATGGGGTAAGGGCAGTAAGGTTGAGGGATACTTTGCAACAGGAAGCTTTGTTTGCAGATACTTTTTCTAGCTCAAAACAATATTGAGAATTAAAGGGATAGTAATGTCCCATAAAAAATGTTTATAGATTTGTAATAATAATAATGATAATAATAATTTGTGATTTTTATAGTGCTCTTCTCTCTGTGAGACTCAAAGCGCTTTACAAATCTATAAACAGACATAAAATTTAAGAGTTTTTTAGGGTCACATGAGTTGACAGAAAGCCTGATGAAAGAGATGGGTCTTTAGCTTTTTTTAAAAGTCTGTAAAGATGGTGTCTCTCTGACTGAGGATGGTAACGAGTTCCAGAATGTGGAGGCAGCGTGGCTGAATGCCCAGGAACTTGAGATTGTCTTTATTCTGGGCACTGATAGGAGGGATCTGTCAGCTGACCACAGTGAGCGGGATTGGATATAGGGTGTCAGGAGCTCTTTCAGGTACTGTGGGCCTTGATTATTTAAGGATTTGAAGGTCAGCAGGCCAATTTTAAAATATGTTCGCCATTTAATTGGAAGCCAGTGCAGGCAGTGGAGAACAGGTGTTATGAGACATGATCGAGTTTGATTGGTCAGTAGTCTGGCTGCTGCATTTTGTACTGTCTGTAGGCGATGGAGTTCTTTTTCTGGGAGGCCCAAGTAAAGTGCATTACAGTAGTCTAGGCGAGAAGACACAAATGCATGGAATAATGTTGGCATATCATCTAGTGTAATTAAGTATTGTATCCTGGCTATGTTTCTCAGATGAAAAAAGGCAGATTTTATTACCGAAGAGATCTGCTGTTTAAATGACAGTCCAGAGTAAATCATCACTTCGAGATTTTGTACCTCTGTTGAACTAATGAGTTCAGAGCCTCTAAGTTCCAGGCCTGTTGGGTGATCCTGAGATATTCTTGTTGCCCGGGGTCCCCTTACTAAGACTAATGCTGTTTTATCAGGGTTTACTTTTAGCCAACTAGTATTCATCCACTCTATGAAGTCTGCTAAGCAACTGTTGATGAGGCATGTTGGGTCTTTAGTATCTGGGTAAAAAAAGAAACCCAATGACACAAATCCCATCTCTCAAACCGCTATGGTTTGAGAGATATTCACAATCAAGTTCCCTCCTCCCTCCCCTTCTCTTGACGTCAGCGCTGTGCTGACAGCAGGAGATCCCAGTCAGAGGACCAGCTGGTGGCTCTGCAGCAGAGCCGAAACCGCTTTATTAGAAAATAATTGCATCACTGGAAAGGTCTACAAAGTGTGCCTGGTTTGCAAGCACACTTTGTAGACCATTCCCATTAAGTATTTCTTTTCCAAAACAAGATTTCGGCTCTGCTGAAGAACCTCCTCCTGTCGGCCAACACGGCTCTCCTTCTCTCAGCTTTACAGGTGACATCAGGAGAAGGGGAGGGAGGGGGGAACTTGATTGTGAATATCTCTCAAACCATAGAAGTTTGAGAGATGGGATTTGTGACACTGAATTTCTATTTTTTACCCTCTACAAATCTATAAACTTTTTTTATGGGACATTACTGTCCCTTTAACGCAATTAGTTTCAAAGTAGATAGGATGTTGCTCCTGGAAAATATACAATTGCCTTTTGGAGTCAGAAAGAAATAATTTTACCCTCTTGGAACTTAATTGGAAATTATTTAATTACGTTTTTTTGCCTTCTTCTGGATCAAAAAGGGTATGGCACTGTTGTTGAATATGTCTTTTTTTTCAGCATCATCAACTATAAGTTATTTTTTACATAAAAAATACTTACAACTCCTTTAACCATTTAACCCTTTGAGTGCCAGGGTGGTTACAGAACGCATTGCTTTGTAATGCATTCCGTGCTGCTCTAGCACTCAAAGGGTTAAGAACCAGAGGGCTTTGTAGTCCATTGTTTCACAATGCATTGTACACCGCACTGGTCCTTAAAGGGTTAACATAATGATTTCCTCAGATCTATTAACACGTCCAGAAGAGAAACGTCTCAGTAACACGGTTTATGATGTCATTCTCTGGAGTTTACTACAAAAAAAAAAAAAAGACATGTTAATCACTATTATAAAAGTATCATAAAACTGCAATGGAGCAGAAAGAAGCTGTGAAAATGTATTTGTTTTTCAGTACAAATCATAAAACAAAGAATGTTATCAGTAGTGTTATTTTTAGTGTTTCTTTAAGTGTCCGCTTGGACTCTAGAGAAGTTCCTAGTGTACTGAGAATGAATGATTTGGTGAACGCTCTATCGTACGAGCAGTTTTAAAGGGATAGTAATTAGTGTTGAGCGAGCGTGCTCGGCCGATGCTCGGATCGGCTTGAGCATCGCTCTGCTCGGCACATGGCGGTACTCGTCGAGTACCGCCATGTGCTCGCCCGCCATGTTCGGGTGGCGGGGATCTGTGCCGGAAGAGGCACAGATCCGAAGACGCTCCGCTGGACCACCAGGGACTAGAGGTACGGGGGCATTGCGGAGATGAAGGGGGCATTGCGGAGATGAAGGGGGACATTGTGGAAGAGGGGCATAGACTCTATGCCCCTCTTCCACAATGTCCCCCTTCATCTCCGCTATGCCCGTCTTCCACAATGTCCCCCTTCATCTCCGCTATGCCCCTCTTCCACAATGTGCCCCTTCATCTCCGCTATGCCCCTCTTCCACAATGTCCCCCTTCATCTCCTCTAGAGATCACTATATATACAGGAAACTGCATATACAATGCAAAAAATGGATTGAGACATCTAACTTCTGTTTGAAGTACGCCTACCTAAGTAAGACGATGGGGTTATGCACTAAGGCGTGATAAAGAGGAAGCGTAGATGACTTCTCCAGTGATATGGAGCCTATGCACTAAGATGTCTCCAACTTTGGAGAGCTTAATGCATAGGCTCGACTTGAGAATCTCGCGCTGTCCTGCAATTCAAGATTCTCATGTCGCCTTTTTAATCAAGGCAATATGATGACTGCTCCCTGTAGTCGCTCGCTATTTTGCATGCAACTTTTTAAAAGGATACCCACTGGTTGGAGGGGATGACAAATGTCACAGAGGGTCTTCTCCTTTCACACTTGCCATTGTTACATGTGAAGAAGGCAGACTGGCAGCACCAGCAGCAGACACAGGTAGCTGATCTGTGCTGATGCTATTACTGCTGCTAGCCAGTTTTGCCTTCCCCAGCATCACATCACAGAGGCACAATACTGGGGAAAGGGGAATCACAGGGTGAGTAGGATGTTGTGGGCTTCTTGACTGCTAGTCTGGCTGCTCCGCATCACTTCCCCTTCCACCTCAGCATCAGCAGGAGCATCTACTGACGTTCACTAGTCCCACCAGCTGCTTCACTATCACTGACAGCAATCACATCAGTTTCAGTCTCTGAGTCTTCATCACTATCGTCATCCCATCCCTCACTCCCAGCGAGACTGCTTGGGGATGGCAAGTGTGACTTAGAGTCCCGTGTTGTCACACTTGACATGATCTCTTCCTCCACCCTGCCCTCCTGAGAATCACAAGGCACACTGGCAACACTAGCAGCAGGCACAGGTTGCTGACCTGTTCTTCTCACACTGTTATCCACTTTTTCATGTGTCTGTGTCTGTGACACTATTTTCCCCAAGATCCAAAAGGACGATTTAGGGGAACTGGCCATCATTGGGTCTGGGGAATCAGGGCTTCCAGACCCTTCAATGCTAGTAGTGGTCACTTCCTCTCAGACTCACTGGATGCATAACTGTCCATGCAACCCCTCCTTTTATTTGTATTCCTGGAGTTCATTCACTAAATAACTCAAAACACAACAGCGTAGCATCCTCTCTCTCTCTAGCTGCTTGTATTACAATTTCACTTCCTGGAAACGTCATGTTTTTGCCCAAAAATGTCAAGTACGTGTAATTAAAGGGGAAAAAAGTTGGTAGCCATTGAAAAAAAAGAGAGAAACATTTTTGGCAATGGGCTAAAATGGCAAAGATCTTAAGGGCTTTATTTAAAGTGGATTTCCTCACTAAAAAGCTACCAACCACTTGGTTTCACAGATTTTCTCTCATGAATAAAGCAGGAACCTTCGCCCACCCCTACTAAGGAGGAGTTGATTTGCTCCACAACTGCATCACATTTCTTGAGCATATCAGCATCCTTGAAAAAGCAACAACAACTGTGATCAGAAGTCTCTTTCATTAATACAAATAAGTAGAATGATTTAGAACAGTCTTAAATTCTGGATTGATCCCACCTAACGCATTTCATAATTTTATTAATATCATTGGAGCACCACTACATTTAATCACCTTTAAATAGTACTAAAAGAAGTGTACATTTATTAAAAAACAAGAAACAGTACAATACTTATTATATAGACATGTAAAATCGCAATCTTAATATTAAGAACCATTTGTATACTATATTCTTTCCCCATTCAGTGGAATGCATAAACACCCGTTCTCAAAGTGGTGCCACATCCAGGGTGCTCCTGCGCTCCCTCCCGGAGCAAATGAACATGCAAACGCAATATCCACAGATGATTACTATATGGAGTGCACTCTATAATTCTGAATCTCGCTGAAATAAAAAATAAAAAAAATTTATATTTTTATCGATTTCATTTAGGATTTTTTTTGGGGGGACCACACTGATTTCAGCAAGATTCAGAATCATGGAGTGCACTCTATATAGTAACCATTTGTGGATATTGTGTTTGCATGTTCATTCACTCCAGGAGGGAGTGCGGGAGCACCCTGGCTGTGGAGCCACTATGAGCCCGGGCATTTATGCATTCTGTTGAACAGGGGGAAAGAACATAGTATAGACATGGTTCTCAATATTAAGATTGTGATTTTACATGTCTATGTAATAAGTATTGTATTGTTTCTTGTTTTTTAAATAAATGTATACTCCTTTTGGTACTATTTAAAGGTGATCTAATGTAGTGGTGCTCCAATGTTATTAATATACTTTGGAATTTTCATATCTTGTAGCATACCTCCCAAGTGTCCCTCTTTAGGACGGACAGTCCCTCTTTGAGACCCAAATCCCTCTGTCCCTCTTTCCCACCCTGATGTCTTTCTTTTCAGGCGATCACACTTTGCGGTGTGTATATAAGTGTATAATGTTGCTCTACAGCAATAAAACTCAAATTAAATGTTTGTTTGCACTTCAGTATATGGTTTATACATTAGTATGTGTAAATAAAATACTGTGATCTTGTTATAAGTCATTTATTAGGTTACACAAGGAGGTGTCAATAGGTCATGAAATAGCCTAAAAATGCTCGATAATGCCCCGCCCACCAGTCACGCTCCCACACACACACACATACCACCTAAAACAAAGGTGTCCCTCTTTGGCCATTTGAAATGTTGGGAGGCATGTTGTAGTGAGGATATATTGTGAGCAGCCTAACAATTAAATATCATACATTGATAGGGCATACTTATTGGATGTAGAGATATTGGAGCATTTCATAATTTGCTACCACATGAAATGGCAGTAAACAGTGAAATACATTTGGTTGACGGAGTCTCAGAACCCTACCTGCTATGATTTAGTCACCGACCTTTCAACATCAGTGTTCTCAGAGTCTATTTTTGATTCCAGACAACCTGTTTCTTGAATTAACTAATGCCATAATCCTGTTTGAAAATCAATCTGATCCATTGCAATGCAGCAGTTTATAAAAAGGGTGTGTTTCACTCTGGATTCTAAAAAAGAACACACATGATACATCTCTGCACTCTCTAAACTATATTTAACATTGTTTCCACTGCATATATATAGAAAATGTACAGGAGTTAAATCAGATAAGCAGGGTAACTCATCTAGTTGGTAATAGAGCTAATATAGCTTTAGAGTTCTTACTAAAGACTGGATTCACCAATTCTAGGATAAACGGATTTCTCCATGGGGACAAATAAAAATCCCCAAATGCTCATTGATTTAAATTGTAAATTCTATGTTTCTATGTTTCTCTTTAAATTATATTTGTATCCCCTTGAATTCAAGAACCCTCTCTAGTATTCAAGTGGATAAAAGCCCATTTAAAGGGATAGTAATACTTAAGTATTACTAATCCCTATATTAAAGTCCTATTAAAAATAAATGTATTGCCCCAGTGTTATCTCTCAAACCATGTTCGCTCCTAAAGTTGCCCTCTCCCTCCCCCTTCCCCGAAGTCAGCGCTGTAGCTGACTGAAGGGAAATCTGGTCTTAGATCATCAGGTGGCACTGCAGCAGAACCGCGATCGTGTTAATAAAAAAAAAATCTTTCACTAAAACAGTCTTCTACGTGTGCTTGCAAACCAAGCACACGTAGAAGAACATTTCAGTGAAAGTTTTCTTTTTTATTAACGAGATCTTGGCTGTGCTGCAAAGCCGCCTGAAAGTAGTATGACTGGCTTCCCTGCAGTCAGC
Source organism: Rhinophrynus dorsalis (assembly GCA_037306005.1). Lineage (NCBI taxonomy): Eukaryota > Metazoa > Chordata > Amphibia > Anura > Rhinophrynidae > Rhinophrynus > Rhinophrynus dorsalis. Next base: position 42,120,511 of record CM074720.1, read on the forward strand.
TAGAACACTGACTACGGGGAAGGGGTAGGGAGAGAGCAACTTTAGGAGCGATCATCTCTCAAAACATAAAGGTTTGAGAGATGACACTGGGGGCAATACATTTATTTTTAATATTACTTTAATATAGGGTTTAGTAATACTTAAAGGGATAGTAATACTGCGTTTTATCTTTATTTTATTTTGTAGGCATTAAAAAAACATGAAGAATGATATAAGTCTTATCTCTCAAACCTTTATGGTTTAAGAGATATTCACAAGCAAAGTATCCCCCCCCTGTTCAGCCAGATCAGAAGGGAGGTGCCCAGGTAGACTGCAGAGAGGGACAATCTTCAATTAAGATAAGGGAAAAAAGCTGAAAAACTTGTCAAAGGGGGAAGGGCTTTCATTGTTTTCATACAAAGAAGATTGTCCCCTTCTGTTATCTGTCTGGTCTATGGACTGTATTCCACATCTGAGAAGTGATGACTTACACTAGGTAAAAGGGGCGGGAGGGGAAACTTTGCTTGTGAATATCTCTCAAACCATAAAGGTTTGAGAGATAAGCCTTATATCGTTCTTCATGTTTTTTTACTGCCTACAAAATAAAATAAAGATCAAACGAAGTATTACTATCCCTTTAAATCAATCTGTGTTTTTGTAATTGATTCTTTGTTCCCTATTGTGCCTTTGGTTCTCTCCCTAATTTCTCCAGTTCTTTATAGTACTTTAGCCTCATTACCCATTTAAGGACCAGAGGGGTGTGCAATGAATTGCTTCACCTCTGGTCCTTAAACAGTTAAAGGGCAATTATCTTATTTTGGATCGTCACGGCTGGCCGGCACTTAAGGACCTGGCATGTCATGGAGTTCAGGGCTCCCTGAGAGGATGCACGTCGCTCAGGGAGCCCTGAACCAGAAATAAAAAAAAAATGCCCGTGGTCCTCAAGTGCCGGCCGCACGTGCGTGCGCTGTTCCTTAAGGGGTTAATGAGATTAGACATAGTAAATAGTCCAAGCTGCACTGTGCATATCCAAAATTGCTCCTATCAACACCTTGGGGATCAGAAAACTGCCCCCCTCGGCTTCAACACACCCAGAAGTCTGTGACTCTACCCTTCGTGAACTCCTGGGTTGTATGTTCAGTCCCATAGACCTGGTGTATTGGGCTTTCAATCCAGTTACAGAGGGTCTGTGGGGACCTGCATCAGATACGAAGAGAAATTCTCCTGTGTGATGCAGCACTAATGAGCGTCAAATCATCAGGATCCTGTTTTAGATCCTCATTCTGTTCACTCGTTGCTCTGTTGGAGCTCATGATGTAGCCCACCTTTATTAGCAGGTTGGTTGCCATGGGAGCAGACCTGAATTAAGGTGAAAGGGCTGATATCCAAAAAGATAGAAAGTGTGGATAATCAACATTTAACAACTTGGGAAATAGTAATTTTAGATTTGAGACTGAGATCAGTCAAATTCAAATTTCTTCTAACTATTGAACTCTTACTTAAAGGGATTGTAATGTTTAACAATAAAAGCAACTCCAATTAATCTTCATAGCTCCAGCTAATCTTCATAGTATTTGGGACATGGAGAGTGTTATTTCAGTACTGTCAGAGTTGTAGTTCAAGAGTAATGAATGATTATAATTAGTGTTGAGCGAGCATGCTCGGCCGATGCTCGGATCGGCTCGAGCATCGCTCTGCTCGTCACATGGCGGTACTCGTACGAGTACCGCATGTGCTCGCCCGCCATGTTCGGGTCTCCTCCCCGCACGTTTTGCGGCTGCTGCGCAGCCAATAAACGTGCAGGGAGGCTCTGACATCGGTGTAATGCCAGCAGCCATGTTGGCTGCTGGCATTACACTGATTGGCTGGCCAGAACCCGTGGTCGGGTGCTGTATAGCACCTGACCAGCGAGTTCGGCTCAGTCTTAGCCAGGGAGAGATGAGGATAGGAAGAGAAAGTCAGTGTAGGGAGAAAAAAAGCAAAATTGTGAAAAAAAAAGAACCAAAAGTCCTTTTTAGGACTACTGTGTGTGGGGGCAGCAGGTTATTTTGTGTGGGGGGAAAAAAACAAAAAAAAAAAAATTTTATATATTCTGTTTAGTGTGCAAAGTTGCAGATTAGAGCACATTCTGTTTAGTGTGCAAAGTTGCAGATTAGAGCACATTCTGTTTAGTGTGCAAAGTTGCAGATTAGAGCACATTCTGTTTAGTGTGCAAAGTTGCAGATTAGAGCACATTCTGTTAAGTCTTCAAACTAAAATATCAAAGTCACATATTCCATTCAGTGTGCGTCGCCGCAGTTTAGCAGCACATTCTGTGTACTGTGCAGAGTTGCAGAATAGGAAGAAATACTGTTAAGTCTTCAAACTAAAATATCAAAGTCACATATTCCATTCAGTGTGCTTCGCCGCAGTTTAGCAGCACATTCTGTGGACTGTGCAGAGTTGCAGAATAGGAAGAAATACTGTTAAGTCTTCAAACTGTAAAATATCAAAGTCACATATTCCATTCAGTGTGCTTCGCCGCAGTTTAGCAGCACATTCTGTGTACTGTGCAGAGTTGCAGAATAGGAAGAAATACTGTTAAGTCTTCAAACTAAAATTTCAAAGTCACATATTCCATTCAGTGTGCGTCGCCGCAGTTTAGCAGCACATTCTGTGTACTGTGCAGAGTTGCAGAATAGGAAGAAATACTGTTAAGTCTTCAAAGTAAAATATCAAAGTCACATATTCCATTCAGTGTGCGTCACCGCAGTTTAGCAGCACATTCTGTGTACTGTGCACAGTTGCAGAATAGGAAGAAATACTGTTAAGTTTTCAAACTCAAATATTAAAGTCACATATTCCATTCAGTGTGCGTCACCGCAGTTTAGCAGCCTATTCTGTGTACTCTGCACAGTTGCAGAATAGGAAGAAATACTGTTAAGTTTTCAAACTCAAATATTAAAGTCACATATTCCATTCAGTGTGCGTCACCGCAGTTTAGCAGCCTATTCTGTGTACTCTGCACAGTTGCAGAATAGGAAGAAATACTGTTAAGTTTTCAAACTCAAATATTAAAGTCACATATTCCATTCAGTGTGCGTCACCGCAGTTTAGCAGCCTATTCTGTGTACTCTGCACAGTTGCAGAATAGGAAGAAATACTGTTAAGTTTTCAAACTCAAATATTAAAGTCACATATTCCATTCAGTGTGCGTCACCGCAGTTTAGCAGCCTATTCTGTGTACTCTGCACAGTTGCAGAATAGGAAGAAATACTGTTAAGTTTTCAAACTCAAATATTAAAGTCACATATTCCATTCAGTGTGCGTCACCGCAGTTTAGCAGCCTATTCTGTGTACTCTGCACAGTTGCAGAATAGGAAGAAATACTGTTAAGTTTTCAAACTCAAATATTAAAGTCACATATTCCATTCAGTGTGCGTCACCGCAGTTTAGCAGCCTATTCTGTGTACTCTGCACAGTTGCAGAATAGGAAGAAATACTGTTAAGTTTTCAAACTCAAATATTAAAGTCACATATTCCATTCAGTGTGCGTCACCGCAGTTTAGCAGCCTATTCTGTGTACTCTGCACAGTTGCAGAATAGGAAGAAATACTGTTAAGTTTTCAAACTCAAATATTAAAGTCACATATTCCGTGTAAGATGAAGAAGGCGGGTAAAAAGGGACGGGGAAGTGGACGTGATCCTGATAGTTCAGGGCGCGGGTCAGGACGCGGAGAAACTGTGCCTGGTGCCAGAGCACAAGAAAGAAAGACATCCACCATACCTAGCTTCATGTCTAATTTTACAGGGCGTCGCAGGACATCACTCTCGAGGTCCGACCACTGCGAACAGGTGGTCGGTTGGATGACAGCTGATACTGCTTCCAGTCGGTTAAGCACCACCCTGTCTTCCACCAAGTCCACTCTCAGTAGCCAAGAGTCTGGTCAACATAATCCTCACTCTGATCATCCTTCCTCCCACCATAGACGGTCTGGTCAAAGAAGTGATCCCACACTGGGATATAGTGAGGAGCTCGTCTCATCACCAATCCTTCATTTGACCCTCTCTCCAAGCACGCTTGCAGAGGAACATGAGATCTTGTGCCCTGATTCACAACCTCTAGAGGGTACCCAATCACAAGAAGATGACAGATGTGAATGGCATTTAAGGTCAAAGGAAGTAGTGGATGATGATGATGATGATGAGACACAGTTGCCATTAAATCAACCACTATTACTGTCTCAAGACCTTGTTGAGGAGAATGTTATACAGTTGTCAATGACTGAGTATGTGGTGGGATCAAGACATGGGGAGGATGATCAGAGTGAGGAAGTGGAGGAGGACTTGGTGGACGATGAGGTGACTGACCCCACCTGGGAAGGTGTAGAGCCGAGCGATGACAGCAGTCCTGAGGGTGAGCCATCTGCAGCACCGCAACAGGCTGGAAGAGGCAGTGGTGTGGCTACAGAAAGAAGGCGGACCGCACCAAACCGGCCCGCAAATGTTCCACGGAGCACCCCCTTGCGTAAATCTCCCTTGCCAAAGGGTAGGTGTTCCGCGGTATGGCGTTTTTTTAAGGAAAGTGCGGACGACAAAAGAATTGTAGTTTGCAACCTGTGCCACACCAGAATGAGCCGAGGCATGAACACTAGAAACCTCACCACCACCAGCATGATCCGACACATGGCATCCAAGCACCGTAGTAAGTGGGAGGAACGCCTGGATCGCCCATCTGTGTCTGCAGGCCACACCACTGCCTCCTCTTCCCCTGTTTTCGGTGCCGGCCAATCGCCTGTCGAAGGCGCAGGCCCGCATACCTCCCGCCCTGCACCTGTAGCATCTGAAGCACCATCAGCGACCACATCCACTTCCCTGTCCCAGCACAGCGTCCAAATTTCGTTACCCCAGGCATTTGAGCGCAAGCGAAAATACCCAGCCACCCACCCACAGGCCATAGCACTAACCTCACACCTTTCCAAATTACTGGCCATCGAAATGCTGCCATTTAGGCTTGTGGACACTGAGTCCTTCCGCAGCCTGATGGCAGCAGCTGTCCCTCGGTACGCGGTCCCCAGTCGCCACTACTTTTCCCGGTGTGCCATCCCCGCATTACACCACCATGTGTACCGTAACATCACCCGTGCCCTGACCAACGCAGTTACTGGGAAGGTCCACTTAACGACTGACACATGGACAAGTGCTTGTGGCCAGGGACGCTACATTTCCCTGACGGCACACTGGGTGAATGTCGTGGAGGCTGGGAGCGACTCGGACCCTGGGATGGCACGGGTGCTACCCACGCCGAGGATTGCGGGCCCTACCTCCATCAGGGTTTCCGCCAGCACCTACGTTATTGGCTCCTCCTCCTCCGTTTCCACCTCCGAATTCTCTACACGCAGCGCCACTCCCCCATCAGCCAGTAGCTGGAAGCAGTGTAGCACTGCAGTGGGGAAGCGTAAACAGGCCGTGCTGAAGCTGATCTGCCTTGGGGACAAACAGCACACGGCCTCAGAGCTGTTGCAGGGGATTAGTCACCAGACCGAGCAGTGGCTCTCGCCACTCAACCTGCAACCAGGCATGGTTGTGTGTGATAATGGGTGTAACTTGGTGGCGGCTTTGGAGCTCGGCAAGCTCACACACGTACCATGCCTAGCGCATGTATTTAATTTAGTGGTTCAGCGATTTCTAAAAACCTACCCCAATGTGCATGATCTCTTGACCAAGGTGCGCCGCGTGTGTGCACATTTCCGTAAGTCATCTACAGCTTCGGCCGGCCTGTTGAAGCTGCAGCAGCGCTTACAATTGCCAGCTCACCGGCTGCTGTGTGACGTGAGCACGCGCTGGAACTCCACCTTCCACATGTTGGCCCGGCTTTGTGAGCAGCAGAGGGCAGTAGTGGAGTACCAGCTGTTACACGGTCGTCGCCTCTCCGTTCAACTTCCTGTAATCAGAAGTGAGGAGTGGGAATGGATGTCAGACCTCTGCGAGGTTTTACGCAATTTTGAGGAATCGACACAGATGGTGAGCGGCGATAACGCTATTATCAGTGTAACCATCCCACTTCTGTGTCTACTGAAACGCTCGCTGCTCACAATTAAAACCAACGCTTTGCATGTGGAAGAGGTGGAAATGGGGGAGGAAGAGCTTACACAAGGTGATAGCCAGAGCACCCTCACTTCGTCTTCTCAGCGACAATTGGAGGAGGCGGAGGAGGAGGAGGAGGAGGAGGAGGAAGACACGGTTGCCTCCGCTACAGAGGGTAGCCATGGAACTTTAGTTCCATCTCTTCAGCGTGGGTGGGCAGAAGAGGAGGAAGAGGATGAGGATATTGAGAGTCATCCTCCTGGTGAGGACAGCGAAATCTTGACTGTTGGTACTCTGGCACACATGGCTGACTTTATGTTAGGCTGCCTTTCCCGTGACCCACGCGTTGTATGCATTTTAGACAACACGGATTACTGGGTGTTCACCCTTCTGGACCCCCGCTACAAAGAGAATTTCTCATCTCTCATTCCTCCGGTGGAGAGGACAAGCAAAATGGTGCAATACCAGAAGGTTCTTGTTGAAAAATTGCTCCAAAATTTTCCATCTGACAACGCTGGCGGCAGAGTACGTGCTACCTTGGCCAACCGAGAAGGGGAGAAAAGGGGAGCACACAGCAGTTCCGACAAAGGCAGGGCAACACTCTCCAAGGCGTGGGACACCTTCATGACACCCCGCCAGCACCCTCACCCTGATGCGCAGCCTAGTGTCACAAGGAGGGAAAAGTTTTGGAAGATGGTGAAGGAGTACGTAGCAGACCGTGTCAGCGTCCTCAATGATCCCTCTGTGCCTTACAACTACTGGGTGTCCAAGCTGGACACGTGGTATGAACTGGCACTCTACGCCTTGGAGGTGCTGGCCTGCCCTGCCACCAGCGTTCTGTCTGAGCGGGTATTTAGTGCTGCTGGTGGCATCATAACAGATAAGCGTATCCGCCTTTCCACCGACAATGCTGATAGGTTGACACTTATAAAAATGAACAAGGCCTGGATTTCCCCTGACTTCTCCACTCCACTGGAGGAAAGCCCCGGGGGAACATAAACTCACTTTACATATATTATTTACAATGATGGGAATACTCTGTATTCCCATTCACCCCTTCCACCCAAAAAACGGGTATATGGTTGACTCTTAATCTTCTCATCCTCCTCCTCCTCTTCCATATGCCCTGTGCTATAATTTTTATATAGGGCCAGCTCACCAGCGGGCCCTGTGATATAATTTTTATATAGGGCCAGCTCACCAGCGGGCCCTGTTTGACAATTTTTATATAGGTCAGCTCACCAGCGGGCCTTCTCATATAATGTTTTATTGGGTCAGCTCTCTAGCGGGCCCTCTCATATAATGTTTTATAGCGTCAGCTCACTAGCGGGCCTTCGCATATAATGTTTTATAGCGTCAGCTCACTAGCGGGCCTTCGCATATAATGTTTTATAGCGTCAGCTCACTAGCGGGCCTTCGCATATAATGTTTAGGATGGTCAGCTCTGCAGCAGACCCTCACCCATAATGTTTTAGATGGTCAGCTCAGCGCACGTTTCCCTCTTAATCATGGCCTCAGTTCAATAAAATCAAGGAAATTTTTGGGAGAATTTGCCTCTGCGCACGTTTCCCTCTTAATCATGGCCTCACTTCAGAAAATCAAGGAAATTTTTGGGATAATTTGCCTCTGCGCACGTTTCCCTCTTAATCATGGCCTCACTTCAGAAAATCAAGGAAATTTTTGGGATAATTTGCCTCTGCGCACGTTTCCCTCGTAATCATGGCCTCACTTCAGAAAATCAAGGAAATTTTTGGGAGAATTTGCAGATGATATACAAGTAAATATACAGCAAATATTGTTTGGTAACAATTTTTCGCCTAAAGTCGTTTTTATTTTCCTTTTTGTGTGTTTTATGGTCAGTCTGTAAAAATGGCGTACTACGGGCGAAAGATCGTTCCCAGCAGCGATGTTGGAGTCCAAGATGCATCCAGACATCCTCCCTATGCTGTCCCTGAACCATTTCTGTGGTGTTTCCATCATTTTCTGCCCTTTTCCTATGGACCAGGCACCCTCCCCTCATCAGAGCAGGGGGTGCCTGGTGTAGTGCTCGAGTCCTCCCATTGACTTCAATGGTGCTCGGGTGCTCGGCCGAGCACTCGAGCCTCCGGGGGTGCTCGGTCAGAGCACCCGAACACCCGAGCATTGGGGTGCTCGCTCATCACTAATTATAATGAATGATAAAGTATCCCCCTCCCGCCCCTTTTACGGATGTAACACTGCTCACCTCAGAACAGCAAGACTATGGATTGCAGAGAGGGACAATCTTCAGTGAGCATAAGGAAAAACCTGTCAACAGGGGCTGTGAGCTGTCCAGTCAAGGGACCAGATTCCACATCTGAGGGGAGGTGGCTTAGACTAAGTAAAATGGGAGGGAGGGGAATACTTTATCATTCAATTACTCCTGAACTACAACTCTGACAGTATTGATTTAACACTCTCCATGGCCCAAATACTATGAAGATTAATTGGAGCTGCTGTTTTTGCGTAACATTACTATCCCTTTAAACATTATGTTTTCAAAATCAGTTTGTGCAACAGGTTTCAGCAAAGACAGACACAGGAAGGCAGTGCTCAATAGATCCATATGAACACAACAGCCAGTTATCGAGTAAAATTAAAATCTAAAATGTTATTATAAAAGCATTTTTCTAAAAGAATCTCCTAAACATAAACCATTTGGAGGTGATAACTGAATGGGATAGTAATACTTAATGATACCTGACTCTCAAATATGACCCACTTTGACTAAGGGATACTTTCATGAAATGCATAATGCATATCATGTTTTACTGTTTAAGGGATAGTAATACTTACATGTAGCCCTTAAAAAACTGAATTAAATGAGCCCAAAAGCATCTCTCAGACCTTTATGGTTTGAGAAATATCCACTTTCAAAGTTTTGCTTTTTTCCCTCTCCCTTTACATCAGTGTTCTAGCTGACAGCAGGGGAATCTGGTCCCTGAGCAAGTGGAGGCTCTTCAGCAGAGCCGAGATCGCATTATGGAACAAGAAATCCTTCACTGAAATGGTCTTCTACGTGAAGAGCCTCCGCTGGTCCGTGGACTGGATGCTGAAATCAGGAGAAGGAAAAAAGCAAAACTTTGAAAGCAGATATCTCTCAAACCATAAAGGTCTGAGAGATGCTGCTTGGCTCATTTAATTCAGGGCTACAAGATGGGGGGTAGTAAAATTTAAGTATTACTATCCCTTAAACACTAAAACAAGATGTGCATGATGCATTTCATGAACGTATCCCTTAGTTAAAGCAGAACTGCCACCCGACAAAATCTTTAGCTTAACTAAGTCCCCATCTGGCAACAAGCTGCTTAGTAGCGCTAATCGCCACAATTATTACCTTATTTAATAGATTTCTGCTCTCTTCTATGGCTGACAGTAGCACGGAGCACGGACACCTTGCCATTGTGATGTCTGTGTGCCTGCACTGTCAGTCCCAGCCGGAGCCAAATGGCTCCTAGCAACGCCTCCTAGACCCAGCTGGGACTGACAGCGCAGGCGCGCGGACGTCACAATGGCAAGATGTCCGCACTCTGTCCTGTCTGTCACCTATGGAAAAGAGCAGAAATCTATTAAATAAGGTAATAATTCTGGCGACTAGCACTACTAAACAGCTAGTCACCAGATGGGGACTTAGTGAAGCTAAAGATTGTGTCGGGTGGTAGTTCCCCTTTAAAGGCGGGTCATATTTGAGAGTCAGGTATCACCTCCAAATAGTTTCTGCTTGGAGCTTCTTTTAGAAAAATTCTTATGTAATAACATTTTAGATTTTTCTTTTACTCAATGACTGGCTGCTGTGTTCAAGTGCAATGTTCTGGAGGCTGCCAATGTAGTCACAGCCATTTTGTTGTGGCTGCACTATGACATTACATGTGCAAATGGTATAAGGGGATTAAGAGATACAAAAACTGCATTTAAATATGTGTAACAACAATAAATTACATCATATTACAATTAAAGCATTCCAGAAGCCACACAGGAATAAAAACTACCCAATAAAGGGTTCTTAAAACGTACTGGTTACTGGAGCTTTATATTTCAGAGATAGTGATAGTCTCTTCCAGTCCTAAAGATTACTCTTCACAGCAGCTCATTTTGAAAGCACTCAGATATGGCCATCCATTCTACATAGACACTTTTTTTAAAACACATACATACATAATTATATTAAGATTTATATGGGAAGCAATGTGGCACATGTGGAATGAGGCAACAGGAGAGTTACATAAGGAGAGTGAGGCAGGGAGAGAGGATGATGCACTGCAGAGGATGAAGTGGGCTACTGAGAAAAAAGTTGAACAGAGAAAGGAGTAATGAGGAAACAGATATCTGGCTGGGGAGTCAAAAGGAGGAAGATCAGACATCAGAGAGGATTGTGGGGTGTCAGGTTGAGTGGATAGCATGTCAGAGAGGACGGGGAGTCAAAGAGAGGAAGACAAGGCATCAGAGAGAGTCATGAGGTGTCAGATGGAAGCAACCATAACATCACTGCTGGCTGTGGGGCCACCATTTCCCCATTTCTCATGGTGGCCTCACGAGAACATGCTGGTGGCACTTGAGAAATGCTGTTCAAGTGCATCTGTTGAGAACTCCCTTCCTATATCTTCACATTTTTATTCCTTACCTATGGTACACTTAATTTTACATAGCATTGCTTAAATTTTGACTGTGCACATATGGCTCAATGTATGATATATAGGTATTCATCTTTAACGTACTGTGCTACATTAGGCAGCTGGTCTGTATTGTTCTATAATATACTGTCAACAAGCTATGGTTAAATTCCATTTTGGATTTATGTCTGACCCCTAGACATGCTAATACATTCCCAGACAGTGTAGGTCACATTAGGGCAAACCACAATTTGCAATAACGTCTTGATCCTAGAAGCTAAATTATTGTTATTGCTTAATTTAATTTCTGAGTCAATGTTTTTTTAAGGAATTTGGAACGAATGCCAGTATCTGAGCAAGCTAAAGAGAGTCAATTCTGGAGCAAACCAGATGCATCATGGGAGACAAATGAAAATTCCCCAAATTCCCTTTATTTTAAACTAGTGTAAAAGCCTGTGATGTTAACCCTTTGAGTGCTAGAGGGGTACACAATCTCTGGCACTCAAAGGGTTAAGAGGCCGGTCCTGCTTTGCGTCCTGCCGCCGACGCAGTCATGCACTGTAGAGACTGCCCGAAAGCACAGAATGCTCCCAGCACAGAACTCCCAGCATTTTGTGCTCCCAACATTCCGTGCACCCAGCATTCTGTGCATTCGGGAAGTCTCTACTGAGCATGATGGCTTCTGACAAACATCCTAGCGAATTATTATATGGGATGGGGTCCTGGAATCTTAGAGAGGTCTCCAACCTGTTGCAAAGCCTCACTAAAACCAGTGGGAAATTTAAACTGGCCATTACAGTGCGGTTCATTTGCTTCAGAATTGCCCTTCTTTAGCTTGATGGATACAGTCTTAGGTCTTAAGAAAACCCCTACTGTTAACCCTTTGATTGTATTGCATACCCCTCTGGCACTCAAAGGGTTAAAGCGATAAAAGCACTCCCATTCCAAAGGTCATGTGATAATTTGCCATTTCACACTTGACAGACCATGATCAATCAAATTCCTCTCAATTTAAAAGAATCATTTCTATAAGCAAAAATGTAATTTTTAAAAAAAAAAATTGATTATGATTATTATTTGATAAACTGTTAAATTACTGGGTTGTTAAACCCAATGATAAATTTCCCTCTGGACTTAGAGGGTGGGGACTCAGAATTAACCCTTTGAGTGCCAGGGAATTTTCCATTTTTTGTTTATTTGAAGAGAACTTTAAAGGGATATTAATGTTTCAAAATAAAAGCAGCTCCAATTAATCTTCATAGTATTTGGGACATGGAGAGTGTTATTTCAGTACTGTCAGAGTTGAAGTTCAAGAGTAATTGAATGATAAAGTATTTCCCTACCACCTCTTTTACTGATGTAACACTGCTCACCTCAGAGCAGCAAGACTGTCCGGATGGATCACAGAGAGGGACAATCTTCAGTGAGCATAAGGGAAAAACCTGTCAAGGGGGGCAAGGTTTTCATTGTTCTCACAGTAAGAAGATTGTCCCTTGCTGTGATCTGTCTGGTCTTAAGACCAGATTTCACCTCTGAGGGGAGACTTACACTAGGTAAAAGGGGCAGGAGAGGGATACTTTATCATTCAATTACTCTTGAGCTACAACTCTGACAGTATTGAAACAACACTCTCCATAGCCCATTGGAGCTTCTTTTATTTTGAAACGTTACTATCCCTTTGCTGTTGAACTTTTTTTAATTTTATTTTGAACGTCCAATTTTTTTTTAATGACTTTACCATCACTGAAACCGATTAACCCCTTAAGGACTGGCAGTCCAGGGGTTGGTTGCACCAGAGGACCAAGGCCATTTTCTTCTGTGTTTCAACAGCTGGTAATTTTGAGTGATCACACATGCTGGCTCGATGTGAGAGAGGCCGAAACTGACTTCTCTGGTCTTGGCGCAGTCAGTTTTTGAATTCCCCATGAGCGTGCCTGCAGGGGTAAAACATTAATTTTGTCATTTATCAAGTTAGTATTAGTACCTCTACCCACAAGAAGAATGGGCAAACAGAGAAAGGATTGAGGCAAGGGGGGTCCATGCTGGCAGGTGGTCCCCAATAGGATATCCTGCCCAGGGCCCTAAGAAGTCTTAATCTGGCTCTGTTGGTCTGACCACACCCACAACTCAGCCGAGGGACCAATAAAAAGTTGAAGCAGTAAGCAGGTACCTACACTGCCTAATGGGTAGTCCAGTCCTGGAGACATACCTCCCAACATTTCAAATTGCCAAAGAGGGACACTTGTGTTTTAGGGGGTGTTTCTGGGGGCGTGGCTGGTGGGCGGGGCATTATCAGGAATTTTTAAGCTATTGTGAGTTTTATTGCTGTAGAGCAATATTATACACACCACACAATCTGATCTCCTAAAAAGAGGGACATCAGGGTGGGAAAGAGGGACAGAGGTATTTAGGTCTAAAAGAGGGACTGTCCCTCCTAAAGAGGGACACTTGGGAGGTATGTGGAGAGTCAACTAAGGTTGTCACCCATACTGTCCTTAGCAGCCAAATAGTTAATGACCGGAGTTGTCCTCAATGCATTGTACATAAATGTGTTGCGCAACATCTGCTCCTTAATGGGTTAATGTGCTGTGTGTTTTCATATTTTACTTTACCTTTAATTAAAATATGCAATAAAAACATATTCCATCACTTGCCCTGGACACTATATTGTCTGCCAAATATGTTTTCATTTTCATAACTTTTCACTGACGGTGTGATAATCCAAGGGGAGGGATTCATTCCTTGGATGAAAGACAGGTCTCCAGCCCATTGAGAAGCATTCAAGGGATTACATAAAATACTTTTTTCCTCTCTACTGAAGGTTCCATTGCATTGTTTTGCTGAAGGTATCCCTAACACAGTCTGGAATTCCTGATCCACCCCCACACATCTTATAGGTAGTTTATACAAGGTATATTGCAACGAAGCAATATAAAATTTAAATAATAACATACCTCCTAAGTATCTCTCTTTAGGAGGGACAGTACCACTTTGAGACCCAAATCCCTCTTTCCATCCCTGGTGTCCCTCTTCTTAGGAGATCAGACTGTCTGGTGTGTATATAAGTGTATCACATTGCTCCAAAGCAATAATACTCACATTATTGTGTGTATAAACTTCTTTACACACCCACTAAAACATAAGTGTCCATCTTTGACCATTTGAAATTTTGGGAGACGTAGTACTTCTTAGGTCTTACAATCTGAATGAGAATAAAAGGCATACAGTTCATAAGTATACCAATAAATGTACATTTGAAAATGAAGGGATAGTAATGTTTCAAAATAAAAGAAAGGCTCCAATTAATCTTCATAGTATTTGGGCCATGGAGAGTGTTATTTCAATACTGTCAGAGATGCAGGTCCAGAGTAATTGAAATATAAATTATCCCCTACCTGCCCCTTTTACTGATGTAACACTGCTCACCTCAGAGCAGCAAGACTGTCCAGAGAGATCACAGAGAGGGACAATCTTCAATTAGCATAAGGGAAAAACCTGAACAACCTGTCAAGGGCAGGGTTTTCCTTATACTCACAGTAAGAAGATTGTCCCTTGCTGTTAGCTGTCTGGTTTGTGGACCAGATTCCACATCTGAGGTGAGCAGTGTTACATCAGTAAAAGGGGTGGGAGGGGGATACTTTATCATTCAATTACTATTCAACTACAACTCTGACAGTATTGAAATAACACTCTCAGTGGCCCATATACTATGAAGATTAACTGGAGCTGCTTTTACTTCGAAACATTACTATCCTTTTTTAACATTCATAATTTTTGTCTTCATAGACAGAATGTGGAAACCCTAACTGGATAACCCTGACACACTAAAGTGTCACTCACAACACCCTGGTTGTGAACCATTACTCTACTGGATACGGTTTGTCCTCTCTCTCTGTTGATCTCTTGTTTACTGGAGATCGTAAAATATTGCAGTTTATTAGTTACCAGCTTTGTTAGTATTGTATTTCCTTGGTCATCTGTATGACCCACTTATAGACTAAAGAGCTGAACTGTGTTTTAGTCACCTTCTGCTTCTCTCCTGTTTCAGGAGCATGCACTTACATCTGTCATCAGAAGATCTATAGCTGATATCTTATTTTACTACTCTACTTTGACACATTTTGTCACCTCTGTATTTTAGTTGGCAATCTGATACGTCACTGAAGGTTATGTCTTTTATAAAATGTTTACAAGTGCTCTCTTATTACGTTTGAGTTATTCTTATTCAAAGAAGTAGTAAACTGTTATTGTAAAAAAAAAAAACACACACTCCATCTGCAGGAAGATGTTTCTTACTTATTACTGTTCCACCTATGTGTTTATTTAAAGGAGCAGTCAATTTATTTTATATAAATACTAGTTGAACAGCCCGTTACACGGGCCACAGTGCCACTGCCACCCGGTCGCGGAGCAGTCACGCGCAGCAGAGACTGCCCGCGGCACGGCTGATACAGAGCTGGATGCTCCTTCGGAGAGCCCAGCTCTGTATCAGCAGCGGCTTGGGCAGTCTCTACTGAGCATGACTGCAGCATGTGCAGCAGTGTCTACTGCTCATGTCGCGGTGTTACACACGATTTAGTGAATTATTATATAGGATATATTGTAGGGATTTTCCTACTGCCGAGAGATTTATATTTCCAGAGTTATTACAGTTTAAAGCCATGTTTTTTTACATTAGCAGTGCCCTCTAGTGGTCAAATTCTAATTAGATTTCCTGTTAGATTCTAATGAAGAAGAAAGTCAGAAAAGTCAGAGACATACAGTTCTCCATAGAATGTGATAGAAACTTCCTGTCTCTTCCTGTCAGTTAGAACTATCAGGAAGTAAGCACTTTCTGATTATTTAAACTGCTATAAATTTTTAATAAATCATCTGACAGCGATGGGAGTACCCTTGTTTTATTCAGCAGGAAATGCTCTATAAAATATGTTTTCATAAAAAAAGTTTACTGCTCCTTTAAGTAAATTTACAATAACAACCCCACTTGGCATTCAGATAGTCTTGCTATTGTGTTGTAAGAGATTGTGGGGCTTCAGCTCCAGCTCCATACAGAATTTGATAGTCATACTTGAGAACTTCTTTCTTAGGAGCCCCAGGAGAGGGTTCATGGGCTGGGAATGGGAATGTCTAAAATGAAAAAAAAAAAATATATATATAACTTAACCCCTTAGTGACAGCCGCGTTCGTACGTGGCTGTCACCTTAACGCCCGAGGAACATTTTTTTTTTTCCAAACAAGTCCGGAGTCTCCGAGCGGCGTGCAGCTGCACGGAGACCCGGACTTCTGTGACTTACCAGGTACGTCCTCTGTCACTAAGTGACAGTTTATGCAGAACGTACCTGGTGAGTCATCCATCGTTAAGGGGATAAAGTGGGTGGAGCTTAAGTATGTGGGCTGGGCTTAATTGGGATTCAGAGGATGGAAGGTGGGGTTTTGTATTAGAAT
The DNA here is from genome assembly GCA_037306005.1 of Rhinophrynus dorsalis. Lineage (NCBI taxonomy): Eukaryota > Metazoa > Chordata > Amphibia > Anura > Rhinophrynidae > Rhinophrynus > Rhinophrynus dorsalis. Next base: position 42,136,629 of record CM074720.1, read on the forward strand.
GGGCAAGAAGTGGGAGGAGCAGTTTGGGGCGTAGGCAGAATGGATGAGAAGCAGGTGGAGCTACCCAGGAAATCCAATCAGCCTTTGTTCCCAGAGACCCAAAAATTATCTCTAAAAATCAAAGTCTCTGCAGCAGATCTGGAGAGTTCCCTGGTATAACTATAATAATGTCTGAATGAAGTTTCTCCCAGCTGTGGCAATTTCACTGTTTTACTCAACAGGAAATTCCCTGCAATATAAGTTTTCAGACTAAAAAGATCCTTTAAAATCCTTACAACACAAGAGGGATATCACTTCTCAGTGTGTTGGATACCCCTCGACACTCAAAGGGTTAACACCAATTACTGTTTACCATACTGTAAATCACTGTGTTGTTCTTTTGCACTAATAACTTTGAAGTTATTAAGCATTATCATGCGGAGATATTGAGCTATTTTTGAATAAATTAGGTTTCTGCAAAAACATATTTTCTGGTTAACATCAATTATATATATTCACAGCGCACTCTATAGCATGCAAGGGTCCAAGGCTGAAACAGGCACTTTGAGGGTTATTTAATAACCTCTCCTGAGCACAACAAACCCTTTCATACATAACATACATATCAGTCCTAGATTTATTTCCCAGATGCTCCTAGGCAAGGCACTATAGGAACCCTTAGCTCCACCCTTGGCCACACCCCTTATCTCACATGGCTTAATCCTCTGCCCAATCCGCTGTTTCCTGGCCCAGAAAACACACTTGGCTGATAACAAGCAAGGACAAAAACAAGCTTTAATCATTTGGTTACTACAGGGATTTTATTTTATTTTTTAGAATGAAACATTACTACTCATTTAAAGATGATCAGATCAAGGATGTAGGCAGAGAACTGCACCAGGGGATAACGAGGGGAGAGAAGAACAATGAGAGAGTGCAGTGAGCCTTTTCCAATTCCATTATATATATAGACAAGAAATATAGTTTTTAATAAACTTTTATTGGTCCTTTAAGATATAAGGACTTGGCAGGGAGAACAATTTTCCTTTGTCCTGATCACATTTATACCTTAGAATTCCACTAGCAGAAGCTGGAACAAATGTTTTAGTGCTGCTCCTCTCTAACATCAGTTTATTAAGTTACTTCTGACAAAATGTACAGATGGATTAGTTGTAAAAAGTTCTCCATAGTCCTGCTTTTGCTATAGGGGAGGAATTTAGACCTTGCTTGAATTAAAGGTTAAAAGCGATCATGCATTCTAGTACTTACACTGAAGCAGAGGCGTAACTAGAAGCCACGGGGCCCTGGTGCAAGAATTGCCACGGGCCCCCCTCCGACCACATTGGCCCCCCTCAACCACATTGGCCCTTCCACAATGCCCCCATCACAATGCCCCTCATTCTCCACATTTCCCCCCAATCTCCACAATGCCCCTCATTCTCCACATTTCCCCCCAATCTCCACAATGCCCCCATCGCCACATTGCCCTGTACTGACCCCATCCTCCTACCTCCTGGTGGTCTAGCGGTGTGTGTGACATGCTCCCGCGAGGTCCTTAGTAATGCAGAGTGCTGGGAGATTATGTCATCTCCCAGCGCTCTGCATTACTCGAGCGCTGGCCGCCGGGACATCAGCTGTGCTGTGGGCGGGTGTCGAGGGTGTCGCAGGGGGCGGCCAGGCCCCTGAGAGTGACGGGCCCGGTCGCAGGTGCGACCGGTGCGACCCCTATTGTTACGCCACTGCACTGAAGTACAGGTGGTTAATGCGCCAGCCCCAGAATCTGTTCAGAGTACAATGTCACAGGTTCTAGATCCAACAGGGTCAACTTGGCCTTTCATCCTTCTGAGGTAGATAAAATGACTACTGTTAAATTGTGTAATAATATCTATACCCCCAAGACATACTTGAAAATGAGTGACAATCTCAATGTATCCTTCCTGGAAAAATACTTTGATGTTATTATTACAGGAATGTAATATTTATGCCACCGAATATTCTTCCAGTATATACACAACTTTAGGGGAGTCAATTGACCTTTACACTCTTCATTCTTTGGTCATAAGTCTGTAATATAAATACTCCATAAGACATAGCAGAAAGTGAGGGGTGCAGAGGACAATTGCTTCCCCCACTATGTGGAAAAACTGCACATACAGTATCATATCTTTTAAAACAAAATATACTTAAAGGGATAGTAATACTTCAAAATTACTATCCCTTATATTGAAGCCCTTTAAAAACTGAATTAAATGCCACTGGTGGCATCTCTCAAACCTTTATGGTTTGCGAGACAGACGCTTTTAAACTTCGCTCTCCCCTGCCTCTCCACTAACGTCATCGTTCTTGCTGTAGCAGGAAAATCCAGTTTCGGGGCCGGCGGAGCTTCTTCAGCAGAGCCGGGATCTCGTTATGGAAGACAAGATCCTTCACTAAAACGGTCTTTTACGAGTGTTTAGTTACCAAGCACACGTAGAAGACCGTTTTAGTGAAGGATTGTTTATTCTATAACGAGATCTGGCTCTGCTGAAGAGCCTCCGCTTGATTCAAAGAACGGATTTCCGTGCTTCACCAAGAACGCTGACATAAGGGGAGCGGCAGGGGAGAGCGAAGTTTAAAAGTGGCTATCTCGCAAACCATAAAGGTTTGAGAGATGCCGCTGGTGGCATTTAATTCAGTTTTTTAAGGGCTTCAATATAAGGGATAGTAATTTTGAAGTATTACTATCCCTTTAAGTGCTCATGTTCTCTAACATCTCAAAAAACGAGTAACAGATACATCAGTTATAAAAATAATTTTTATTTGTAAATTTTATAAAAAATAAATAATTTTGAACATTTGCGTTTGAGATGTGATGTCATAGAGAACTAGCTATTTTTATATATACTAATTGATATTAGCTTTGAATTTATCATATATATATGTTTTTGCATCTGTTTAGTACGTGAACATATTTTACTGGATATTTGATTGAAAACCAGTTGGAGAGGGTCTGTAGGAACTTGAGATAAAATCTTTTTTTCACAGGAACCTGGATCTAACAGTCAGAATGGGGACGGACAGATCCTTCGATATATCCCGCTGTGTTCAGTAGCAAGAAATAGCATTATCACTATCAGAGTATCTCTTTTTAAGACCTTTTTCTCTGCTTGGTATAGCTAGATAATTTAATTGTCTACAGTAGTTATAGAACAAACTGAAAAGGTTATGGTGGGGAAAAAAGTGAATGAAAACCCCTTCCACCTGAATTTGGTGGGTGGTATATACAATAAACAAAAATTTGACACACCAGTCAAGTCATAAGACTTGCTTTTCCCAGATAAATCTTACATTTGCAGTGTTGTTACTACTGCAAGGGATTCTGGGTAGGCATATGCAAATAAGCTTAAAGGGGAACTTTCACCCCTTAATAACTAAATCTCCCCTTACTGCTGACCTGGCGACTAGCTGCTTAGTAGCGCTAGTCGCCAGAAATCTTACCCCGTTCTCAAGATTTCGGCGTTTGAAAGGATCAGGAAGCACGGACGTCTCTTCACAGTGACGTCCGTGCGCCTGCGCTGTCAGTCCCTTGTGCACCGTACGGTGCACAAGGGACTGACAAGGGACTGACAGCGCAGGCGCACGGACGTCACTGTGAAGAGACGTCCGTGCTTCCTGATCCTTTCAAACGGCGAAATCTTGAGAACGGGGTAAGATTTCTGGCGACTAGCGCTACTAAGCAGCTAGTCGCCAGGTCAGCAGTAAGGGGAGATTTAGTTATTAAGGGGTGAAAGTTCCCCTTTAACAAGGAATCACCTTTTTGCCTCAGATTCCAATTTATACATGGATGTGTATGTGTATGCTGAGCAACAGCTTTAAGACACAACTCAGGAAGAGATGCAAAGCCAGTAAACCACTCATGGACAGCCATTCGTTGGTAATGCAACTCATCAGCATGAGGCTGAGGCAAAAAGGTGATTCCTTGTTAAGCTTATTTGCATGTGCCTACCCAGAATCCCTTTGCAGTAGTAACAACACTGCAAATGTAAGATTTCTGTGGGAAAAGCAAGTCTTATGACTTGACTGGTGTGTCAAATTTTTGTTTAACATTGTAAGTAGTTATAGAAAATATTGCTCGTATAGACAATGATTTTGCGAATGCTGTTTATAAATTGATTTCTTTTTTATAAAATTTACAAATAAATAAAGATGATTTTTATAATTGATGTATCTGTTACTCATTTTTTGAGATGTAAGGGAACATGAGCGCCTAAGTATATTTTGTTGTAAACTTGTTTTTTAATCTTTTTGGTAGAGATTTGTTGACTTGGGCTGCCATGTAACCTAGATTTGTCATACTTGCATCATTGCGCAACCACATTTTCTTTTTTATCATATCTTTTAGTTTCTTCAACATATGTGAGCTCTAACATATATAAAAGTTAGTTAGAAACTGTCAAATTAATCATTTTAAATCATATAAACCTTTATATCCGCATTTGCAGACAGGGAGTCCAACCTTCTCTTGGAAATTTCTGCTGTATTTACCAAAACCGTGTCCTGGTACGTTCAATATTTTTACTGCTCTTGATAAAAAAAACAGTGTGGGGGGGGGGATATAAAACTGGAGTAATAAAGAAAATGTCTGTAAAACATAAAGTTATGTATAAATGTTTATCACCATTTACTCTAAGTATTAACTCCAGTCAGTCGACTTTTTTTAAACCTCTGAGAGCAACTCATTGCATTTTTATTTTCCCTCATGTCCCTTTGCAGAGTGAACAGTGGTCCTTTCCTCTTATCTCACTGCATGACCTCTTATAATCCATACTGATGAAAATCATAGTGACTTCTTTGTATACTCTTTGTATGCTCCTTGCAGATATTTAAAAGACCCCTTTGACACGGTCAACATCAATGAAATGACGCTGCATTGGATCTGTTGCATACAGTGAAAGGTATTGTGTTAGACAATGGTTCCTTTCGCATGGGTGACTATTGCCTTGTTTGATAGCACCAAAGTCCAGCATGCAGCAACGTTACTGCATTCCCTCATGAACACAGTAATGTTGCAGTATGGAAGGTCTGCATAGAGGTCCATGGAACTGCTGGCAGACCTTTTCACACTAACAGCACTGAAATTTACAGTCCTCATCACAACGTTCAATGACTGGCTGACCTGACTTGGCACCAGTCAGGAATATTGTCTGGAGGTCATGTAGTTTGGCTAGCAGACATGCCACCACTGTGTCCAATCACAGGTGGAACACAGGAGAGAGGTGAGCTCAGATGCACGGGTGTAAGGTCTGTTCCAGGGGACTGCAACAGTTCTCTTGCATGTATGAAAGTAGCCCAAATAGTAAAAAATATTTTTCATAGTTTCAGGTGTTCCTTATCTGAAGTGAACACTCTCAATTTTGAATGCTTGGCTTCATAATTAAATTATTTAATATTTATATTTATTACACCTCTGAGCTCTTACCAGCTCCAGAATGTGAGTATAGAGCTAAAATTATTGTTTTTTTCAGTGAGCAGATACTCCTTTTCAGCCATGCTAATAGCTTTTTTGCTTTTGCAGCTGCTGACTTACATTGTGCACTTTTACAGGGTCTTTTGTCTACTATTAGTCTCGATTACATCTCCATCAGTGTTTCAGCTAGCACTGCCCCATTATGTATACAGTTCACATGCCAGTATTATGTCATACATGCATCACTTTGTATTTCTTGTCTTTGAACAACAGTTGCCATCAACCTGCCCAGACTACTAATTTGTCCAATTCTTTCTGTAGAGAAGAAGCATAACATAATATAGTGTCATCAACACACACACACAAACACACACACATATACACACTGCTTTCAATGCCCATACCATTGTCACATTGAAAATAATTTAGCCAAAAACAGAACCTTGGAGTACACCACTTACAATTTCTGCAGTGTGAGTTAACGACTTGTACTCTGTGCTATCCCCATATGCCTATATTCTTTAATTTATAGAGCAACTTCCTTTGTTGCAGCATAATGTAATTAAAATAGATCTACTACATCCAGATTACAGCTCACTATTTCATACAGAACCAGGTAGTTTGTTTGACATGGTCTATTTTTCATAAAACCATGCAGTATTCCTGCATATTACTTTGAAGCAGGTTACCTTTTATAGATGCCAGACTTACATGTTTGTTATTAGCAGTTGGGATATTGTTCCCTTTATGAATAAAGGCACATCAAGATTACTTCAGCTCAAAAATCCAGAACACAACATCTAAACCAAGGGTAGGAAATAGACTTCCAAATGAGGCCCCCCATACCCAGCATCCCCAATCAGATAACATACTTTCCCCTCGAGTACTTTGAAGAACCATGGGATGGGGTTTTGTTTATAGGATTTCTAACATCATGTTATATCATATTGAAGAGTGAAGACTAATAGTGCAAAATGTGAATTAAAGACAGATTTAATTGGAGATCCTTCAATAGGACCTGTCACCCAAAGATAAGTAAATGTTTCATGAGAATTAGAAGCTGCCCGTATGTTGCACTGCTATTTCTTTGGAATAAAAATTGTTTTTGAGAAATTACCTTTGGTGGTGGCATAGTGTAAATTGTGTTTTTTTTTTTTTTACTTGACCAATACTACCACACACTGTGTTATGAATGAATTTAGACTGAGCGAGCTATCAAACTGGGAGGATGTCTAATAGCATACATGTAGTAATTTTACCTTAAAGTGGATATATCACCTCATCATTTTTTTACCATAGGTTTTGTTAATAAAATAGTATTAGGAAAGCTTGTTTTTTTTTTTTTGTTAATATCCTTACTTTTAAAGTTATTTAATCTTCTGTACTGTGCACTTCCGCATAATGGGCACATTCTTCTCCTCCCACCTCCCTCCCAGCTGCCCCAGAGAGCGCATTCACACTTCCCTCCTGTGTTGTGCGAATGGCTTCTATCGTTACATCAAGCTCCGACTAGCATTATATTGATGTTGCAACCTCAGTATAATGCTAACTGGAGCGTGATATAACGAAAGAAGCCATTCACACCACACCGAAGGGAAGCTGGAATGCACTCCCTGGGGCAGCTGGAAGGGAGGTGGGAGGAGAATTAGGCAGTGAACAAAAGCTTGAAGAAGCAATATATTTAAAAGTAGGTACATTTAAAGAACAAAAACAAAAAACAAGCTTTCCAAATACTATTTTATTAACAAAACCTATGGTAAAAAAATACGAGGTGATATATCCCCTTTAAAGAGGTAGATAGATAAATAGATAGATAGATAGATAGATAGATAGATAGATAGATAGATGATATATAGATAGGATAGACTGCTGTATGAAGGACCCCTACCTATGTATATACTTCTGTTATGTCCTTGAATGTTAGAGAGGTCTCCAAAGCATTGCAAATCAATGTGTTAAAGACCTCACTAGCATATAGATATAGTTCCACTTTAAAGGTATTAAGTTTCCCCTTACTGGAATAAAGATGTGATCTGACGTTAGAGCACAGTGATAAATGGTCTGTCTTCTCAGAGTCACAAAGAAAGATTATCTACAATGAACATGTTCTCTGTTGAGTTAAAAATAGTTGAAAAAGGTACGTGATTACGCTTTCAGACCACACAGATTTCTAATGGTGTAGTCCTGGGAGACAATTTGCTTTAGAAATACAAGAAATAAAGCAATAAATTAAGTTTATTAAAACATATTTATACATATAGAAAAAAAAAGGAAAATAATCAGATCAATATCTAATATCCTTTTTCATTCTAACTTATATTTGATGGAGCGTGAGATATAGAGACTGACAGACAGATCTGTAGTTCACCCATCAAGAATTAGTATAAAGTCAAATAGGTAATTTTGTGCATTGAACAATGAAGGTGCGATTCTTAAAGAAAAAGATGTGCGATTCTGGAGAAAACCAACTGCACCAAAGGGGTGCAAATAAACATTCGTAGGAGTCCCATTGATTTAAAGGTGTGTTTAACCCCCTTAAATGCTCTCAGCGGCATTGTGGAGCAACGTGTTAGGGACCTCTCCAGCATTCGAGGGGTTTAAAGCTCCTTTTAAATAACTGGGCATTGTCATTTGATCCCCTGTAGGGATTGGTGAAAAGTCTGATTTTCTTTTTCATGGAATTTTTGCAGAAAAAAACATGATTTTTCTCTTTTACGTAGCAATTCCTGTGAATAGAAAATACATTAAAATGTTCACCTTTTTTGCTACTGCCAATGAAATGTCTTGTGCGAACATGACATTTTCCTCCTATGCTTTCTATAGCCGTGGGAATTCCTGCTGCAATACTCATTTTTGCTGTTGGTTGCTGGCTTCTGTTTAAAGGGATAGTATAGTCCCATAAATTGTAGCTGCAGTACAACATTCAATGTGCTTAATCCTTTCTCTCAAACCTTTATGGCTTGAGAGAAATAAGAAAATAAAGTCCTCCGTTCCCTCCCCTTTCCGCCTGACGAGCTGTAAAGCTGTCAGAGGCAGAATCCGGTTGCCCGACTGTAGGCGGCTCTGCAGGAGTGCTGTCATCTATAAATCTAGGTATGATTACTTCATCGGTATGGTCTACAACATGTGCCTGACTTGCAAGCACACGTTGTGGACCATTCCGATGAAATAATTATACGTAGACATCTAGATGACAGCGCTCCTGCAGAGCCGCTGTCTGGTCCCGGAAGCAGGATTTCATGACGTCCGCTGCACAGTGGACGCATGAGAAGGGGGAGGGAACGGAGGACTTTATATTCTTAGAAAAGAGTAAGCATGTTGAATGTTGTTGTACTGCAGCAGTGATTTAAGTGATACTTTTTATGGGACTATACTATCCCTTTAAAGTGAGAAGTTGATGGGCTTCTGCTACTGATGTGGAGAAATCCACAGTTGAAAGTAACAGCATAAACAGTAGCAGTAATAATTGTAGTAGTAGTAATAGTAGTAGTACTAGTGGTAGTAGTAGTAGCAGGAGCCTTTACCCAGCGCCAACAGATAGTACTGTTGTCACTACATCCGTAGGGACCTGGGAATGGAAATGTTTCTAAAAGGGTTGCTGTGCACAATAGCAGCACAGAGGTGCAGCTGCCAAAGTCTGCTGTGTCTGTGAGTGTGACAGTAGGTGTACCTTCTATGTTACCACGAATAGGGGAGAACAAAAGGGCAGAAGAGCGCAAACCAACAATAAACAATTCCTCCAAAGATAGAACTCCAGTGGATTATATACTCACACCACAAGTAACAGTTGTGCTGGTTGTGAATACAACCAGCAATATCCAACGGGGTATTCTCGAGCCGCCCCAGAAACGGCTACCACTCATGTGGATCGAAAAAATAAAAATTCGATTTAAAAATATATATTATTTATTAATAAAATAATCTTATTTTCTGCCAACAATATATTCTAATGGATAAACCTGTTTTGACGCGTTTCGGAACACAAAGGTTCCTTTTTCAAAAATCAGGCAGCAAAATATAATATAAAAACAAGTGTTTGGCAACCACAGTAAAAAAAGGCATAGGGGAGGAAGGAATAGGGGCGGAAGAGTCTGCTGGTGATGCTGATGATGCCTTGAAAAGAAGGCTTTCTTGCTTTATGGGCTGTAACTCATTTGTTTTCCCCACAATGCAATGTGAGATAATTGCACCACACAATGTACAACATCGAGAGACGTATTGCCTTAGTTTGACATTTGCAGAATTTCCGTCTGCTACTGGTACTGGTATTGACAGTGTCAGTACCAGGGAGGACCCTGAGGTAGCGAGGAGTACACTTGGGATATTGCTATTAGGTGGCCCCAGATTCTAACGGAAGTGTCATATGATGATGTTGTAATTCTGGGCCAGTGGGGGATTGCCTGTACAGGCATTTCAGTGTGGAATTTTTTAACATGTCATTGTTGTGGATGGATAAGGGGAACAGTGTCAATGCCTGATTTCTTGGAGGATTGTTTTTACATTGTCAATATAAACGTCATGGTGGTTATACTGGATGTGCTTGATTAGAGCAGATGTGCCAATGTGCGATCCCTCCTTCCCCCATTTAACAACCTTCACACTCACTGTGCATGTTACAGTTGTTCAGAACTGCACAGTCCCTTCTCCCAAGGAAAAATAGTCAGACAGCCAGGATTTCAACACACATTCTCATGCTCACAGACACACACACACACACACACACACACACACATACACACACACACACACTCACGCTCACTGATTGAGAGTTGTGCAATGCAGTGCTTTGCAATGTCTTGCACAACGTTTTGGAGCTGAAAGGACTAAGCTTTGAAAATTCACACGACATGTGACTTTTGTTAATTTTTAATTTGTTTAATTAACCGCACGGGCAAAGCCATGCCAATATTGCTTCTATCTATCTATCTATCTATCTTCTATCTATCTATCTATCTATCTATCTATCTATCTATCTATCCGTCCGTCCGTCCGTCCGTCCGTCCGTCCGTCCGTCCGTCCGTCCGTCTGTCTATCTCTCTATCTATCTATCTATCTATCTATCTATCTATCTATCTATCTATCTATCTATCTATCTATCCACCTATCTATCTATCTATCTATCTATCTATCTATCTATCTATCCACCTATCTATCTATCTATCTATGTTTATGTTTTGGAATCTCTAGAATTAACTAACCTTATCTTTTGGTGACAGGTGAAGTGTAAAGTGGTGCAGAGAACTTGTAAAGAAAGTTTTGGACAGAGGTGTAACTAGACGCCTCCGCACCCTGGTGCAAGAAGTGCCATGGGCCCCCCCGATCACATTGGGCCCCCGTCGACCACATTGTCCCCCTCCACATTGCCCCCAATCACCACAATGCCCGTCAATCTCCACAATGCCTCCATCTCCTACCTCTCTGGAACTCCTGCGCTGCCCTCTTAGTAATGCAGAGCTCTGATGATGATGTCATCTCCCTGTGCTCTGCATTACTAGAGCTCCGAGGGAGAATGCGGGCGGCAGGCAGAGGGGTCGCAGGGGGTGGCCAGGCCCCTGGAGTGACAGGCCCGGTCGCAAGTGCAGCTCCTGTGATCCCTATAGTTACGCCACTGGTTATGGTCTGAGGCTAAATAATTGGTCCGTGAAAATAAGTTGTTTGATGAAACAGACGGAAAATATTTCCTCTTCCCACTGTACCACAGAACAGACTGGGGGCTGTGTGTAAAGTCTATGAGAGCCATATGTGGCCATAACAAGCTTCACTTGAAGGCTGCATGAGGCCCCAGAGCCACCTATTACTCACCACTGGCTTACATAACACCATAGTGCCACATCAGCCCTGGTGATCCAGAGGAAGACAAAAAACCCTATTGAAGCCATTTACAATTATGCCCCAAATGGATAAAACAAATCTTTACTGACTTACTGAATATTTCCCTGGATCAACCATAACATCTGATTTGATACCAGTTGTCATAAATCACAATATTGTTCTGTGCTAGAAAGGTATCCACTACTTTCTTAAAGCAGCTACAATATCTGTTAACTTAACACTGTGAGGCAAAGAAAGCCACAACTTTACTGCTGTACTTTAAAAAAAAATCCTTACCTTTGTTTAAGTTGAAAGTTCCTTTCCTGTAGTCTGAATGGATGTCCTTTTGTTTTTGCTCAGCTCTTTTTTAGTAAATAGTTCATCAGAGAGTTCTTTGTATTGACCTTGAATATATGCGTAAATGGTAATCATATCACTGCTTCGATGTATCTTCTCTAATGTTTGGCTAATCACTCTTTATAACTCAGATCCCCCAATTCCTTTATACGTTTTGTTTCACTTTTCTGTACTTTTCCAGTTCAGTAATGTATTTTTAACCCTTTGAGTGCCAGAGAGGTACATAACACTCTACTTAGCAATGCGTTGCGTGCCCTTCTGGCACTCAAAGGGTTAAGAACTGGTGCCCAAAACTGTACTTCATATTCTAGATGAGGTCTTACCATAGATTTATATAATGGTAGAATTATATTCCCATCCTGTGCATCTGCACCTCTTTTTATACATGATAATACCCCATTGACTCTTGCAGCAGCTAAGTGACACTTCACATAGTGCTTAATACTATTGGATAGTAACCCTTCTAATATCTTGCTGACTACTGAAGTGCTCACAGGTTTATAGTTTCCTGCTCTATATCTTCGCATCCTTCTTAAATAATGGTATTACATCTGCTTTCCTCTTGATGAAAGTGAATCAATAAATATTAAGTATAATGGTCTTGCTGTAACTAAATTAAGTTCTGTAAGCAACCTAGGGTGTATACCATCAATTCCAGGTTCCTTATTCGCTGGAATCTTTTCCAGTCTCTTTTTTTTTTTTTTTAAAAGGAATTTTTTTTAGATAAAAGCAGTGATACAGAGTAAAGACAGTACAGCATATATAACACCTTAAAGTGATAGTAATACTTCAATTTAATTTTATTTTCTATTGTAGACATTAAAAAAACATTAAAACTAAATAAGTCTTATCTCACAAACCTTTATGGTTTGAGAGATATTCACAAGTAACGTTTCCCCCTGACTGGCGGCATTGGTCAAATCTGCCATCTAGCTGACAGACTTGGAATCTGGTCCACAGATAAGCAGGCGGCTCTTCAGCAGAGCCGAGATCACAAGATATAAAAATAACTTCATTGGAACAATCTACAAAGTGTGCTTGCAAACCAGACACACTTTGTAGACCATTCCAGTGAAGTAGTTATTTTTATAACTTGTGATCTCGGCTCTGCTGAAGAGCCGCCGGCTGGTCTGTAGACCTGATTGTCATAGTTGGCCCCCTGACTAATCTGTATAACCAGTCCCTTCTTACGGGAGAAGTTCCTGATGATTGGAGAATGGCCAATGTTGTACCCATTCACAAGAAGGGTAGTAAAGAAGAAGCTAGTAACTACAGGCCAGTCAGCCTGACATCTGTAGTGGTAAAAATGATGGAGACTCTTCTAAAGAAGAAGATAATTGACCATCTAACAAAAAACAACCTGATGGACCCAAACCAGCATGGCTTCACTGAGGGCCGATCCTGTCAGACTAATCTCATTGATTTCTTTGACTATGTAACTAAAGTGCTGGATGAAGGTGGTGCTGTGGATATCGCCTACCTGGATTTCAGTAAAGCTTTCGATACAGTTCCCCATAAAGAGCTGATAGATAAATTATCAAGAATTGGACTTAACCCCTGGATAGTTCAGTGGATCTGCAGTTGGCTGAAGGACAGAAACCAGAGGGTTGTTGTTAATGGAGTGTATTCTGAGCAGAGACTGGTTACAAGTGGAGTGCCACAAGGATCTGTTCTGGGCCCTGTTCTGTTCAACATGTTTGTAAGTGACATAAGGGAAGGCTTGGCAGGGAAGGTTTGCTTGTTTGCTGATGACACAAAAGTGTGTAATAGGGTTGATGTTCCAGGAGGTGTCTGTAATATGGAGAATGATTTGGCACTATTAGATAAGTGGTCAAAACAATGGAAACTTCAGTTCAATGTTTCCAAATGTAAAATAATGCACTTGGGGAAAAGAAACCCTCAATCTGACTATCGTATTGGCAGTTCTGTGGTAGCAAAGACTTCAGAAGAGAAGGATTTGGGGGTGGTCATCTCTGACAGCCTCAAGATGAGTAACCAATGCAACCAGGCGGTGGGGAAAGCAAATCGTATGCTTGGCTGCATAGCTAGAGGTATAACAAGCAGGAAGAGGGAGATTGTGATCCCTCTGTATAGAGCTCTAGTGAGACCACATCTGGAATACTGTGTACAGTTCTGGAGGCCTCATCTGCAAAAGGATATAACTAAAATTGAGCGGGTTCAAAGAAGAGCTACAAAAATGGTGGAAGGTCTAAAGCATAGAACTTATCAAGAACGACTCAGAGATCTAAATATGTATAGTCTGGAGGAAAGAAGAGAAAGGGGGGACATGATTGAAACCTTTAAATATGTTAAAGGACTGAACAAGGTTCAGGAGGGAAGTGTGATAAATAAGAATCTGAATACAAGAACAAGGGGGCACAATCTGAGGCTAGTTGGAGGAAAAATCAAGAAAAACATTAGAAAATATTATTTCACTGAAAGAGTAGTAGAAACTTGGAACAAACTTCCAGCAGAGGTGGTTGATAAATCCACAGTAACACAGTTTAAACATGCCTGGGATAAACATGTATCTATCCTAAGATAACAATAAAGGAATACTAAAGGGCAGACTAGATGGACCAGGTGGTCTTTTTCTGCCGTCAATCTTCTATGTTTCTATGTTTCTATGTTCAAATCTGTCAGTTAGAGCACTGATCTCAGTCAGGGGGAAATTTACTTGAAAATATCTCTCAAACCATAAAGTATTACTATCACTTTAAGATACAAGTGCAATATGGGTACTGCTCAAATCAAACAAAAAAAAAAAACATTTACAATAATCCATAGCAGAATGGTTGGAAAAAACCCCCAATATAAAACATAAGTAATTCCAGGTGTGTCTAAGACATCGTGTATAACAGGTCATTACTTAAAGGGATAGTAATACTTCATTTTTACTATACCCCGTGTTGTAGCCCTTAAAAATCTGAATTAAATGAGACCTTTATGATTTGAGAGTAGGGATGGGAGAAACTTTCCACCTCAAACTGAAATCTGCGATAAATGGCACTTTCTGGTTGGCAAAAAATTTCCCGCGAAAAGTGTCGATTTTCCTCTTTTTTCGCCCATTGGAATCAATGGGAACATGGAAGCTACACACTACACATTACAAATAATAATTTATTTCCCAAAGGCACAGTATAAAAGGGGCATGAGGGTGCCTGTGTTGGTGGGGTGTGGGGGAAGAATCAGTTGAACAGGGGATGATTTTGGGGGGTTGTTTACTGGGATTGGGGGCACTTAATAAAAAAGAAATCCTAAATAAAATAAAAACCATAAGACATGGTATAAAGGGGTCTGAGGAGGGTGCCTGTGTTGGTGAATTCATGAATAATTTGAACAGGGAATTTGTTTTGGAGGGGTTTCTTGACTGCTATTGGGGGAACAGTTAATAAAAAATAAATCAATAAAATAAAATAAGACATTTGTATTTAAAGTAACAGAGACAGGAAGCCCCTGACATAAGCTGCCACTGGGGTGGACTGATACTTGACTTGATAGCGTATTTTGTAGAGGATGATTTGTTGTCAGAGGTCTTGTAGGACTTAGACTTATTAGAGGCCCAACTCCTGAAGAAACATTGATTTGTAGGACTTAAGCTTGTTTGGCACAAGCCCTACGGAAACATTGATTTGTAGGACTTAAGCTTGTTTGGCACAAGCCCTACGGAAACATTGATTTGTAGAACTTAGGATTGTTAGAAACAAATTCCCCAAAAATGTATTATTTTTTTTTACTTTTTCTCTTTTATTTATTTTTTCAAAACACAAGCCCTGAGAAAAAATAAAAATGCCCTACTGGCCTAATGCCAGCAGATCATGTTGGCCAGTGGCCACTGTCAAATGTCCTCCTGGGTCCTGAGTTGCAACTGCTGTTTGTACTGCTGCTTCTGAGTTGTTTAAGCAGCGGGATGATTAGGCAGCTGAAAGGGAATGGGATCAACAATAGCAGTAACATGGAAGATGGATGATGAAGGTTCCACTTGCCACAACTGGCTCCATTGATGCACCTGAGGCAGTAGCAGCAGTATAAGTAGCCCCCAGTAATTGTGGAGAAAATACGAATTTGGCCATTAAATCTTCTCCACCTGACCCTCCTCCAAAATCATCATGAGTGTGTTGTTATTAGAATATATTTTTTCCCTTGAGAGCAGGATCAGTGGGTCTCTTCAGAAACTGCAATGTGCACAATATGTGCGTGGTAAACAACAGCTGGGGGCACAACTGTATCCAAACACCATGACACCCGAAACCAAGTACTGCCGCTGTCACTGTAATCCTTTTCCACACCCACTAAGGACACATGACAACTTGCTGACAGTTTAATAGTAGTGATGAACCCTCCCTGCCACGGTCTTAGCATATTCTGCAGGATGGAATCTCTGCAGATGCCGCTTGATGCCGACTGCGATTCTCCTCCACCACACTGGCATGTGTGGTCAGTGCACCATACAGTGTTCAATGGGTAGAGACGAACTGCCACATCCTAACATCAACAGAGTGGCTATCATTTGGAGGGGGAGGTAATGAATGAGGAGGATTGGCAGAAGATGTAGTTACCCTAGAAATTGATGGCGAGCTAGTTGTTTCACTCATCCTGGAACTTCCAGTCTCTGCCTGGGTTGTTCTATTCCTCCTCCTCTTTGATCTCCGCCTCGCCTCTTTTTGCCTTTCTGGTGAGTCAGGGACAGGAAAAGTGGTGCTTGATTTCTGTGGTAGGTGTTTGGCTTTAACATTTTTGGAATAAATGTCATGGTGTCTGTGTTTCATGTGTGATATCAGGGTGCCTGTGCCAAGGTGTGTTCCCTCCTTTCCTCTTTTCACTGACTTGTCACAAATTGTGCACAGTACCATTGCTGATGACTGTACTGTGCCAGCCCCTTCATTGTCTGTGGCAGCGGATAATGTTGCTGCTGTTGCTGCTATTGCCTCAGAGTCAGCAATGCAACTAGGATCAGCAATATTGCTACTGCTGGCTGGTGGAACCTGTCTTAGTCCCGCATTGCTTGTTGACCCCATTCCCACTGTGTCCATGGTGGACACATAATAAGGATCCTTCCAGTTCCTCTTTTTGCTGCTCATAGTGATAGGAGTCACTATGAGCCTCTCCTGCCTCAATTTTTGCAAAATATCACAAGAGTACACTCCAGCACGTCTATCTTGATTTGTATATGCTTCTATTGTGTCTGCCTTCAGCGAAAACATCACGTTTTTATAGCGGAAGTGCGAAAACAATGTAAATCAATGGAAGAAAACTTTTTAGCCATTGAAAAAATGGCGAAAGATTTTGGCCAATGGGCGAAAGATGCTAAAATTTTAAAGGCTAGTTTTAAAGCGGATTTTGCCGCGAAAAAGCAGATAACAACTTGGTTTTCGTGACATTTCTCGCGGGAACACAGAAATCCTTCACTGAAATGGCCTTCTACGTGTGTCTGCAAACCAAGCACAAACCAAGCACACGTAGAAGACCATTTCAGTGAAGGATTTCTGTTTCTATAATGTGATCTCAGCACTGCTGCAGAGCCGCCGCCGGTCCCAGGATCGGATTCCCTTGCTGTTAGCTATAACGCTGACGTCAGGGGAGAGAGAAGGAGAGGGAACTTTAAATGCGGATATCTCTCAAACCATAAAGGTTTGAGAGATGCAGCTGGTCTAGTTTAATTCAGATTTTTAAGGGCTACAACATGGGGGATAGTAAAAATGAATTATTACTATCCCTTTGAGTGGTCATAAATAATCTTAAACTAGGGGTAAATGGGTCTAGGTTTTTTTCCAGTCTCTTTTGGACTTTATCTACAGTAAACCATATACATGATGGAGAAGCTTTTGTGATTCTCTCTTTTTGCTGTATACTGCCAGTGTTGCTAGAGATTGATGAAACATTTCACCTCAAACGAGAAACAGGAACAAAATGGCACTTCCAGCCTAGTGGGAAATGTCCTGCCTAACTCATTGCATTGAAATCAATGGGAAGAAATTTCTACCAATCACAAAATTTCCAGCAGGCATACTATAAAAGGGGTGTCATGTTCCCACAGCATGCCATTCTGTGTTTGTGAGAGGAAGAGAACACAGCTAATTTTTTAACTACAGGCTAATAAAGTGGAGGTGACACAGTTTAGGGAGTCTTGTAGGTAGGAAATTTGTTCTGTGTATTAAGAGAGTCAGGGAGAGAAGAAGGGAGCAAAGGAAGTTGACCCCAAACACCCCAACATTCTGACTGACTGATTTGATTTGAAAGACACTAGCAGCTCTGGTGAAAGTTCCTTGCTGATCTTGCTGTTATTATCACTGTGTTATACATGTCTGAGGGTATGAGAGGGGGAGCAAAGGAGGTTGACCCCAAACACCCCAACATTCCATCTGACTGATTTGAAAGACACAGGCAGCTGTGGTCCAAGTTCCTTGCTGATCTTGCTGTTATTGTCTCTGTGTTATACGTGTCTGTGGTGTGAGAAGGGAGCAAAAGAGGTTGACCCCAAACACCCCAATATTCTGTCTGACTGATTTGAAAGGATGAGGCAGCTGGGGTCCAAGTTCCTTGCTGATATTGCTGTTATTATCTATGTGTTGAGGGAGCCTGGGAGAGAAGATGAGGAGGGGGACGAAGAGTTAAACATTATATATATATATATATATATATATATATTATAGGTGATAGCTGACAGGGACTCTGACGTGAGCTGTGTGACTGAGGCAGACTTAACTGATAACAGACAAGATTGAGTATTTAATTGAGAGCCAAAGCAAGACATCACACTTTATCAGTTTTGTTGTGTAATTTACAGTAAAAACCACACACAGTAGTTGCGTAATGTCCAAACCAGCAAATGCACAAAAGGCAAGAGGAAAGGGAAAAGAGCAGGAGCAGTGCAGGGACATGTGAGTAAAGTGGTAGTCCATAAACTGTCTGGAGCCATGGTTACTACTGTGTGTGCAATAAATGATGGTGACCCCTTTCATCCCCAGGAGTATACAGTTAGGCAAGGATCCACCAAAAGTTCTACCACCACTATCACTACCACCAGCGACAGTACTATAAAAATTCCATGTAAGAACACTGAAGACAACAATGAGTCACATTCTAGTCTTGACAATGGCAAAATAGAAGAAGGTGTAACTGCTCAACCAACTGCTGTGTTTGATAGATACAGATGAAGTTGAGAGTGAGAGAGATGA
The DNA here is from genome assembly GCA_037306005.1 of Rhinophrynus dorsalis. Lineage (NCBI taxonomy): Eukaryota > Metazoa > Chordata > Amphibia > Anura > Rhinophrynidae > Rhinophrynus > Rhinophrynus dorsalis. The sequence goes on from CM074720.1 coordinate 42,155,400, forward strand.
TGACATGGCCAGAAAGTTAGCTGAAAGGCAAAGGCTCAGTCTTCTACGACGGAAAGGGAGCACTGTGCCTGTCTATTAACTGTTTGAGAAAACAATTGGAAAGACTAATCCTGGGCAAGCAAAGATGCCAAAAAATACACAGGCATCCTGTCAGATATCATCAGCATCATCACCTCTTCCAAGTCCAAGACCCACTCAGCTAAACACACTAATAGCGTTGAGTAACCAGCAACAACACAGATTATCAGCATCCACAGCCCTAGTTTGATAAGTGCTTCAGCTGTTCTTGGAAATGCAGCACCTGTGACACCTAGTAGTATCACAGTTTCAGCAACATCTAGCTCCAGTACTAGAAGAGGCCTCTCAAGAACCTCACAGTCTATGAAGTCCACAGTATGGAGATACTTCACTCAGGATCCAAAAGCTAAACATATTGCTATCTGTTGTCTGTGTAAGAAGCTTAAGAGGGTTACTTAGAATTGAGAAAATTAGCCTTTTTAAAGTTTAATGTTTTCATTAAACCTTTTCTAAATGGTTTCTTATAACAAACTCAAAGAATACAACAGGGGCAGACTGACAGGACCCAGGGCCCCTGGTCCAAAAAAAGTCTGGGCCCCCTGCCCAATGACATTGACCCTTCTCTATGACATCATAAGCCCCACCCCATGGCATCATAAACTCCACCTCCCTCTAATCCTCAGCCCGTGCACCCCCCCCACACACACACACTCCAGTACCGCACCAGGCCATTCAGTAGCTCCACAAGTCACCCAGTACCCCACCAGTCCATGCAGTAGCCCCACAAGCCATCCAGTTTCCCCACAAGCCACCCAGTAGCCCAACAAGCCATCCAGCAGCCCACCAGGCCATCCAGTAGCCCACCAAGCCATCCAGTTGCCCCACAAGCCATTCAGTACCCCACCAGGCCATCCAGTTGCCCCACAAGCCATTCAGTACCCCACCAAGCCATCCAATAGCCCCACAAGCCATTCAGTACCCCACCAGGCCATCCAATAGCCCCACAAGCCATCCAGTAGCCCCACAAGCCATCCAGTAGCCCCAGGCCATCCAGTACTCCCACAAGCCATCTAGTATTCCCCCAAACCATCAAGTACCACCCTCCAGGCCATCCAGGATTGGCTTACCTGTATATGTGCACTACATGGTGGTGGGTCTTCCTCTGCTGTCTATCACTCAGTGTCACTGTCACCACTGCTGCTCTGATTCATTCCCCAGTAGTCTGACTCCTGATCCTGCTGTTGTTTAACACCATTAGATCTAGCAAGGCTTCATTTCTCATTGGCTCCTCCACTAGTTGGGGCATGGATTTTTCATTAAACATACTTAAAATTAGTTCCCTTTATGATGTTGAAAGTCATATTTCATCTGCCATATTTCATCTGCCTTTTCTAAATGGTTTCTTATAACAAACTCAAAGAATACAACAGGGGCAGACTGACAGGACCCAGGGCCCCTGGTCCAAAAAAATTCTGGGCCCCCTGCCCAATGACATTGACCCTTCTCCATGACATCATAAGCCCCACCCCATGGCATCATAAACTCCACCTCCCTCTAATCCTCAGCCCCGTGCACCCCCCCCCACACACACACACACACTCCAGTACCGCACCAGGCCATTCAGTAGCTCCACAAGTCACCCAGTACCCCACTAGTCCATACAGTAGCCCCACAAGCCATCCAGTTTCCCCACAAGCCACCCAGTAGCCCAACAAGCCATCCAGTAGCCCACCAGGCCATCCAGTAGCCCACCAAGCCATCCAGTTGCCCCACAAGCCATCCAGTTGCCCCACAAGCCATTCAGTACCCCACCACACCATCCAATAGCCCCACAAGCCATCCAGTAGCCCCACAAGCCATTCAGTACCCCACCAGGCCATCCAGTTGCCCCACAAGCCATTCAGTACCCCACCACGCCATCCAATAGCCCCACAAGCCATTCAGTACCCCACCAGGCCATCCAATAGCCCCACAAGCCATCCAGTAGCCCCACAAGCCATCCAATAGCCCCACAAGCCATCCAGTAGCCCCAGGCCATCCAGTACTCCCACAAGCCATCTAGTACTCCCCCAAACCATCAAGTACCACCCTCCAGGCCATCCAGGATTGGCTTACCTGTATATGTGCACTACATGGTGGTGGGTCTTCCTCTGCTGTCTATCACTCAGTGTCACTGTTACCACTGCTGCTCTGATTCATTCCCCAGTAGTCTGACTCCTGATCCTGCTGTTGTTTAACACCATTAGATCTAGCAAGGCTTCATTTCTCATTGGCTCCTCCACTAGTTGGGGCATGGATTTTTCATTAAACATACTTAAAATTAGTTCCCTTTATGATGTTGAAAGTCATATTTCATCTGCCATATTTCATCTGCCTTTTCTAAATGGTTTCTTATAACAAACTCAAAGAATACAACAGGGGCAGACTGACAGGACCCAGGGCCCCTGGTCCAAAAAAATTCTGGGCCCCCTGCCCAATGACATTGACCCTTCTCCATGACATCATAAGCCCCACCCCATGGCATCATAAACTCCACCTCCCTCTAATCCTCAGCCCCGTGCACCCCCCCCCCACACACACACACTCCAGTACCGCACCAGGCCATTCAGTAGCTCCACAAGTCACCCAGTACCCCACTAGTCCATCCAGTTTCCCCACAAGCCACCCAGTAGCCCAACAAGCCATCCAGTAGCCCACCAGGCCATCCAGTAGCCCACCAAGCCATCCAGTTGCCCCACAAGCCATCCAGTTGCCCCACAAGCCATTCAGTACCCCACCACACCATCCAATAGCCCCACAAGCCATCCAGTAGCCCCACAAGCCATTCAGTACCCCACCAGGCCATCCAGTTGCCCCACAAGCCATTCAGTACCCCACCACGCCATCCAATAGCCCCACAAGCCATTCAGTACCCCACCAGGCCATCCAATAGCCCCACAAGCCATCCAGTAGCCCCACAAGCCATCCAATAGCCCCACAAGCCATCCAGTAGCCCCAGGCCATCCAGTACTCCCACAAGCCATCTAGTACTCCCCCAAACCATCAAGTACCACCCTCCAGGCCATCCAGGATTGGCTTACCTGTATATGTGCACTACATGGTGGTGGGTCTTCCTCTGCTGTCTATCACTCAGTGTCACTGTCACCGCTGCTGCTCTGATTCATTCCCCAGTAGTCTGACTCCTGATCCTGCTGTTGTTTAACACCATTAGATCTAGCAAGGCTTCATTTCTCATTGGCTCCTCCACTAGTTGGGGCATGGATTTTTCATTAAACATTCTTAAAATTAGTTCCCTTTATGATGTTGAAAGTCATATTTCATCTGCCAGTTTTAGGGAATTTGAAATCTCCCATTATGATTATATTTCTTGACTGAGAAGCCTTTTCACTTTGCAGTAACAGTGGGGCTTTTTCAGACTTACAAATATTACATAACTTGCAGCAAATGCTCATTAACATGTTTTTATTATATATGTCTCAATGTGTATTTTAACCGGCAAGGCCTGTACATTTTAATTGGACCCTTCATTAATATCTTTCCTTCTGATAGGTTTTAATGTATGCATTTCATATAGGCATAATACCACCCATCTCTTTTATTAACCCTATCGCTCCTAATATGTGAATAATCTGGTTTCAGTAGTACCAGTAATACAATACCACTCATTCATTGCAATCAGTTCCCCCCATCTTACTAGCCAGACTGTGAACAAATGCAAGCATTCTTTTTATGTTAATACCATTCTGAAGAATTGTATTATTTGAAATATGTATTTGGTTTTAAATCAGGCTATAATAAAGCACTTCCTTATTAGATGAATCAGTCTATCCCCCTATCCTCTCCCATGTCTTTCCTCTAATCAAATTCTACACTGCTTACCCCATCCTGTGTTGTGTTACTTTCCTCTTTTCCTAGTTAAGAGTTTCCTCCAACCCTCTTACTATCCAAACCCTGAACACAGCGCCCCCTTCCACTAAGGTGTACATTTCATACACTGAGTAATGGATCTGCCTATTTATATTTGGATAGTATCCTGAAACATGTGTCTTATAGAAGCTTTTAAAAACCCAACACATGCATGAGATAAAATTTTGTGGGCCTTATTCATCAAGCTAAAAAGGTGTTATTCTGGAATAAACCAACTGCATAGTAAGGGGAAATTTAAATTCCCATTGATTTATTAATAGAGCTTACAACCCCTTGAATGCTAGAGAGCATTTCAAGGATTAAAATCCAATTTTGAACAAATGGGAATTGATGGCATTTTCTTTTCAGCTCTATAGTACAATTGGTTCACTACAGAATTGCACTTCTTTAGCTTGATGAATAAGGTTCTATGTGTCTATATTGCACCTGTTGATTCTAAAAAGTGATAGAGGAAATCCAATAGTATGCATTGGCTTCATATTACAGCTCAGCTGGTTTGTGTGAAAGAGTTTCATAAATGTACCCAATGACATAGTGCTCCTGTTATAAATATATGCTGGGTTTATCTACAGCAGACTTTGAAAGTCACTCCATTAATCTCTTTGCAGAAGTCCATTTAAATAATTGAACTTTGAATATATACTTTCTTATTCTGTCTAGACAACTCAGGAGTGTTAACTGGGATATACAAATTCATACGTGCCCCTTGAGTTGCTAAATTAATCTATGCTCTTTTAACCCAAAGGTTGAATAAATTAAAGGGGAAATAAAGCTTAGGGATAAGTGTTTCTTAAAGGGATAGTAATACTTCATTTTATCTTTATTTTATTTTGTAGGCATTAAAAACACATGAAGAACGATATAAGTCTTATCTCTCAAACCTTTATGGTTTGAGAGATATTCACAAGCAAAGTTTCCCCTCCCGTCCCTTTTATCTAGTGTAAGCCATCTCTTCTCAGATGTGGAATCCAGTCCATAGACCAGACAGATAACAGAAGTGGACAATCTTCTTCCTATCAGAACAATGAAAGCCCTGCCCCCCTCGACAAGCTTTTCAGGTTTTTCCCTTAGCTTAATTGAAGATTGTCCTTCTCTGCAGTCTACCTGGACACCTCCCTTCTGATCTGGCTGAACAGTGTTACATCAGTAAAAGGGGCGGGAGGGGGATATTTTGTCATTTAATTACTCTGGAACTACAACTCTGACAGAATTGAAATAACACTCTCCAAAGTCCAAATACTATGATGATTAATTAGAGCTGCTTTTATTATGAAACATTACTATCCCTTTAAAGTGGACTTGTCATCAAGGGCATATCCACACAGGTGACTTTGCAAAGTAACTTCTTTGTAACATGATTTTTTTTTGTAGAAGCTGAAAATGGTGCATTTTTAGGTCTATGGTGTAGCAAGGTTCTCCTAGCATACCATTCTCTCAAAAGAAACAGAAATTATAAAACTGCAAGGAAAACCCAGTTACTGCTACAACTGTGCAATTTTAATGCAATTTCAACGCAATCCCATCGAAATCAATAGTATATATTTGTAGTTTTGCAAAAAAGAGGTATCCTGTCATGCATAAAAAGAGGTAATGAAGCAAGGGTGGATAACATTATTTTGTCATTATAAAAATCATTGGTAAGACCTCACCTTGAGTATGCAGTGCAATTTTGGCCACCGGTTCTGAAAAAGGATATACTAGAACTAGAGAAGGTACAGCGAAGAGCAACAAAATTAATTAAGGGAATGGAGGACTTGATGTATGTGGAACGACTAGACAAACTTGGTTTATTTACTCTAGAGAAAAGACGACTAAGATGAGACCTTATCACATGGTACAAGTATATGAAAGGTCAATACAAGGATCTCTGCGGTGAGCTATTTATTCCAAGGCCTGATCAGGTGACCAGGGGACACCCCTTGAGATTAGAGGAAAGGAGGTTTAAACTTCAGCAGAGGAAGGGTTTTTTTACGGTAAGGTCTGTTAAATCATGGAATTAATTGTCCAAGGAGGTGGTTATGGCAGATACAATGGATACATTTAAGAGAAGATTAGATACATTTCTTTCAAAAGGGAACATACAGAGTTATACTGTTTATCAGTAGGCAGATCAGGAAGGTCTGATAAAGACTAATTTAATTGGTAGCAGGAAAGGTATAAAATTCTCAGTTACTGGGGTATGAGGGGAAGGTTGAACTTGATGGACTTGTGTCTTTATTCAACCTAATTTACTATGTTACAATGTTATTATCATAGGAAAATTTACAGCATGCTGCATCTGCCTGTGACAAACACACAGCATGTTGCCTGTGAGCAATACCCCATAGGACATAATGACTGACAACTTCTGTGTTTTTTCATGATTTTGTGTCTCTGAATCAATGCCATTTGGAAAAATTAGTGTTTATTTGTTGATGACACAGTGTGACACTTTATGCTAATGCATTTCTCTGCTGGGCCAATCTTACTAGACATTGTCCTACAAATGAATGTATTCAGATCCCAAACCCTAGCAGCATTTCCATTAGCTCAGCAAACAGTAAGTTTAGTCCTGAACCAAATGAACTTGCATACTGTACAAAGAATTAGCTCAGAGTGCCATACTGTGCCACCAAAACATATATGTTAAAGCGGAACTTTCACTTTTATGAAGTCACCCTTCGATAATTAAGCATATGGCAACTAGCTTCATAATACTTCTAATACCTTTCAGAAGTTGCAGATTCTAAAGTAATCATTAATCTTCGGAGAGTGACGGCTAGGTTAGTGCCTTCTGCATGCCTGCACTGTCAGTCCCTTCCTGTTACCTTATGTCACACTGTCATGCTTCTTTGAGGAGACCGGGACTGACAGTGCACGTGTGCAGACAAGATGTCTGCGCGGATGCCCGGCTTCCAGTCTCAGAAGATTAAGGATTACTTTAGAATGCGGCACTTCTGAGAGGTAATAGAAGTATTATGAAGCTAGTCACCATATGCTTAATTATTGCAGGGAGACTTCATACTAAGTGAAAGTTTCGCTTTAATTTCGCAAAAACTCTTTATTTTTCAAATGGCTAGTGTAACGTACAGGCTGATTTTAATTATCTGTTAACAAACTAAACTTGTCTTAGGGTGACTGGCCCATTTTAACTTGATATCTCTGAAAGGCCGTCAGAAATATCAATGTATAATTTTGCATCGTGTTTGCAGTTTCCTGTATATAATGATCCCTACTGAAGTTTGCCTCCAGATCACACCTCCTCACAGCAATAAACAGGCTTCAATAGACCTGAATCAGAGGCGTAGCGGAGGCCCCCGCAGCCCCCGCGGTGCGGGGGGGCCCCACCAGTTTCACGGGCCCCCAGAAAATTTTTGCCATATACAATATTTGTAGCCCCTCCAGACTCAGGGGCCCCAAAAAGTTATGCCCAGCCAGCCATATTGGCTTGTATTAGAGGCCCCACTGACTCATGGGGGCCTCAGAAGGCTTTTACCTATAAACAGGAGCATCACCAGAGAAGGGGACAAAATAACACCTTGGAGTTCAGCAGCCGAAATTATGTGATACACAGCGACGCATCCGTGAACACGTGACACGCAGCGACGCGGACGCATGCTGGGGTTTCCTTCATTTGTCTGGGCGCCAGTTTGAAACTTGCACAGTTTGAAAGTGGTGCCAGAAAGATGAAGAAACCACAGTATGCACCAGTTCTGTGTCGCTGCTTGTCAAATGGTCCTGGCTTGCCGTCATCAGTGGTGGCAGAGCGACGGAAGTGCTGAGAAGAGGACAGGTCTTCGCCAGCACCGACCCTCTTCACGGACAGAGGCAAGAGGGGAAAATGGAGGGAGTCAAGATGGGGAGAAAGAATAAAGAGGGGGTCAACAAGGACTGAAAGAGGCAAAAGGGGGAAATCAAGAGGGCATAGAGCAACCAAAGGAGGGATTAAGACTCGAGGGGAAGACTTGAGGAAACAGGGGGGATCAAGAGGGATGGAAGAGGCAAAAGGGGGTAAATCAAGTGCTAAGTGGGGGAAAAAGACAAAAATGGGGTATCAAGAGGGGGAGAGAGAGAGAGGCAAACGGGTGATCAAGAGGGGGAGAGAGGCAAAAGGGGGGATTAAGAGTCAAGAGGGCAGAAAGAGGCAAAAGGGGAAATCAAGAGGCAAATGGCTGAGAAAGAGACAAAAAAGGGGGATGAAGAGGGGGAGAAAGAGGCAAGTGGGTGAGAGAGTCAACAAGGGGAGGTGGAGAGGCAAAAGGGGGAGATTAAGAGGCAAAAGGGGAGATTAAGAGGCAAAAGGGGAGATTAAGAGGCAAAAGGGGAGAAAGAGGCAAAAGGGGAGATTAAGAGGCAAAAGGGGAGAAAGAGGCAAAAGGGAGGCAAAAGGGGAGATTAAGAGTCAAGAGGGGAGAAAGAGGCAAAAGGGGGAGATTAAGAGTCAAGAGGGGAGAAAGAGGCAAAAGGGGGAGTTTAAGAGGCAAAAGGGGAGAAAGAGGCAAAAGGGAGGCAAAAGGGGAGATTAAGAGTCAAGAGGGGAGAAAGAGGCAAAAGGGGGAGTTTAAGAGGCAAAAGGGGAGAAAGAGGCAAAAGGGAGGCAAAAGGGGAGATTAAGAGTCAAGAGGGGAGAAAGAGGCAAAAGGGGAAGATAGAGGCAAAAGGGGGAGATTAAGAGTCAAGAGGGGAGAAAGAGGCAAAAGGGGGAGTTTAAGAGGCAAGAGGGGGAGATTAAGAGTCAAGAGGGGAGAAAGAGGCAAAAGGGGGAGTTTAAGAGGCAAGAGGGGGAGATTAAGAGGCAAAAGGGGGAGTTTAAGAGGCAAGAGGGGGAGATTAAGAGGCAAAAGGGGGAGATTAAGAGGCAAGAGGGGGAGTTTAAGAGGCAAGAGGGGGAGATTAAGAGGCAAAAGGGGGAGATTAAGAGGCAAGAGGGGAGAAAGAGGCAAAAGGGGGAGATTAAGAGTCAAGAGGGGGGGGAGGCAAAAGGGGGAGATTAAGAGGTGGAGAGTCAAGAGGCAAAAGGGTGATAAAGAGGGTTGAAAATCAAAAGGGGTAAATCAGGAGCTAAGGAGGGAGAAAGATAAAAATGGGGGATCAAGAGGGGGTAAAGAGGTGGAGAGTCAAGAGGCACAAGGATGATCAAGAGGGAAAGAAATAGGCAAAAGGGGGGATCAAGAGTCGAGGGGGGGAGAGTCAAGATGCCAAAATTGGGATCAAGAGTCAAAAGGGGGAGAGTCAACAAGGGGGAGGAAGAGGGGAGGTCAAGCGAGGGAGAGGCAAAAGGGGGGATCACTAGGGGGAGAAAGAGGCAAAAGGTGGGATGAAGAGGGGTAGAAAGAGGCAAAAGGGGGTGTCAAGAAGGGGAGAAAGTGGCAAGAGGGGGAGAAAGAGGTAAAAGGGGATGAAGAACGGGAGCCATCTACTCATACAGGCGCAGCAGTTGGCGGATGGCTGAGGTGGCTTAAAGAAGTGGTCATGATGACCCACTGCCGCACTGCGAAGGCTGGAGGCTTTCTTCTCTCCACTCTGCTCTGGTGGTAAGTCCATCATAAAGCAGCAGGAGAGAACAGCTGTTTAACCCTTTGAGTGCCATATAGGTGTCCAGCGCATTGAGGATCAATGTGATGGATACCTCTTTGGCAAGCAAAGGGTTAATTTAACTGAAATGGACAACAGGACAATGTGAGGTGGACAATATAAGTGGACAGTGTGTGTGGGGGGGACAATGTGAAGTGAACAGTGTGTGTGTGGGGGACAATGTGGGTGTGGACAGTGTGAGTTGGACACTGGGTGGACAGTGTGAGGTGAACGGTGTGGATGCGGTCAGTGTAAAGTGGACAGTGTGAATGTGGACAATGTGGGTGGTTAGTTTGAGGTGGACAAATGTGGGTGGACAATGTGGGTGTGGACAGTGTGAGGTGGATAATGTGGATGTGGTCAATGTGAGGTGAACAGTGTTGATGTGGATAATGTGAGGCGGACAAATGTGGGTGGATAGTGTGAACAATGTGGATGTGGTCAGTGTGGATGTGGACAGTGTGGATGTGGACAGTGTGGATGTGGACAGTGTGAGGTGAACAGTGTGAGGTGAACAGTGTGAGGTGAACAGTGGATGTGGTCAGTGTGGAGGTGAACAGTGTGGATGTGGTCAGTGTGAGGTGAACAGTGTGGATGTGGTCAGCGTGGAGGTGAACAGTGTGGATGTGGTCAGCGTGGAGGTGAACAGTGTGGATGTGGTCAGTGTGTGGATGTGGTCAGTGTGTGGATGTGGTCAGTGTGAGGTGAACAGTGTGTGGATGTGGTCAGTGTGTGGATGTGGTCAGTGTGAGGTGAACAGTGTGTGGATGTGGTCAGTGTGTAGAGGACAGATGTGGGTGGACAGTGTGAGGAGGACAGATGTGGGTGGACAGTAAGTGTGGATGTTGTCAGGGGGAGGTGAACAGTGTGTGGATGTGGTCAGTGTGAGGTGAACAGTGTGTGGATGTGGTCAGTGTGTAGAGGACAGATGTGGGTGGACAGTGTGAGGAGGACAGATGTGGGTGGACAGTAAGTGTGGATGTCGTCAGGGTGAGGTGAACAGTGTGGATGTGGACAGTGTGAGGTGGACAATGTGGGTGATAGTTTGATGTGGACAGTGTGAGGCGGACAATGTGGGTGGGCAGTGTGAGTGTGGACAGTGACTAATATTAATAATGTAAGCCTCAAGATGTAAATCAGAAAGGTAGTTAATAACTTCCATTTAAAGGGATAGTAATGTCAAATAAAAGTATTAACTATATGGTAGATAAAATTATAAGAGCATTTGCACTTATTTGTGTCTCTCAAACCGTTATGGCTTGAGAGATAAAGGAAAATAAAGTTCTCCGCTCCCTTCCCTTTCTGCTTGACGCGTTGTAAAGCTGTCAGAAGCAGATTCTGGTTCCTGGATCAGACAGTGGCTCTTCAGCAGCACTGACATAGCAATACCTAAAAATAAATTCTTAATTGGAATGGTCTACAGCGTGTGCCTGGTTTGAAAGCACATGATGTAGACCATTCCAATGAAGTATTTATCTTTAGATATCGTTATAGCGATGCTGCTGAAGATCCGGGTCTGACATTACTATCCCTTTAATCTAGAACCATATATGCTCACTGAAATTAGAATTTCATTATTTTTGAAATTCTAAGTTCAGTGAGCACATATTGTTATCCGCATGTGCTGAGTGAAGAAGACATAAATCATGCTTATATCATTGACATTGGTATCCTTTTAAAAAGTCACATGCAAAATAGTGTGTGACTACAGGGAGCAGTCATCATATCACCATGATTAAAAGGGTGACATGAGAATCTCACATTGCAGGACAGAGCTAGACTCTCAAGTCGCACCTTCAAGTCCCATCATCCTTAGCACCTGATTTACAGAGCCCAGCACTGAAAAGCAAATAAACTAAACTAACTAAACTAAACTGAAATAACTATGGGACATAAGTATTAAAACCCTGCTTGCACACCTTGCAGATACATGGCAGACAGTGGTCAAAGTTTAATCTGCTAGTAGATTGTACATGGAACACTCAAGTAAGCCGCTCCAGCCTCTCTCTCCCCTTCTCACTCTTACTTGATTGATGTTCCATGTACAATCTACACTTCAGTTAAGTAACTATGTATAAACTTTGACCATTGCCATGTATTTGCAAGGTGTACAAGCGGGGTTTTATTACTTATGTCCCATAGTTGTTTCAAATTAGTTAGTTCCGTTTATTTGCTGTTCAGCGATGGGCTCTGTAAATTGGGTGCTAAGGATGATGGCACTTGAAGGTGCCGTTTGAAGGCACGACATGATAATCTCGCGATGTCCTGCAATGTGAGATCCTCATGTCGCACTTTTAATCAAGGCAACATGATGACTGCTGCCTGTAGTCGCACGCTGTTTTGCATGTGACTTTTTAAAAGTGCACTATTGACTTTAAGCGGTTAATAATATTGAATTAATTTTAAAATTTAACCATGTGTACTCAGTATGGTGAAATGAACTTAGAAATTCATAAAACATGTCCTTGTCATTGAAATAAGGGTTAATATTAACTTCAGTTTAAAACAGAAGCATGTACTCATTGATGATATTCATGAAACATCATGCCCTTGTCAAGGCACTCCAAGGATTAATAATATATGATATAGACTATAATATATATTAACCATATGAGTGAAAGAGAATGTTCTATGAATTTCTTAACTGAGAACATGTGGTTCTATTTTAAACAGCAGTTTACAGACAGAAAGCAGCTAAATTTTAAAACAAATTCAATATTGTATTTTTCAGGTTAACTGCTGTTTAAAATAGAACCACATGTTCTCAGTTAAGAAATTCATAGAACATTCTCTTTCACTCAAATGGTTAATATATAATTGCTGTTTTACAATAAAATGAATGTGCTCACCCTGCTCCTCCACACACACCCATAAAAGCATTCTAACTCACAATGTATGCCAAAGTGGATCATTTTAAGTTCATAAGGGTACATTGTATAACTAATTTGCTCTTATGCTTGCATGTTGTGCACCCATTTGCTGCCCAGTCCAGATTAATATAATGTGATATGGATGTTGATATTTAGAATAATTTTTGCAAATTAATCTAAATATCATTATCCACACCACATGGTATAAATCTGGGCACCAATTGGGCGCACATAAGAGTGGAGTGGCAAATCAGTTACACAGTGTGACCCACTGCTGTTGCCCTGTACCAATATGTGTATAAAATGCCCCACTTTGGAACATATTGTGAATTATTATGCTTTTGTGGGAGGCAGTGAGGCATTGTGGTGACAAATAACGCTGTATTGCTCTGCTTGTGGCATATAATGGAGTATGACACTGGTGGTAGCATAAAACTCTGTATTTCTCTGGTGGTGGCATAAAAAGCTATTGCTCTAGTGGTGGCATATAACTCTGTATTGCTTTGATGGTGACATATAACTGTATTGATGTACTGGTGGCATATAACTGTATTGCTCTGGTGGTGGCATATACCATAAAATCTTGTGTGTAATACGCACAATTTTGCCCCTTCACCTTATGTGAAGTGGGGGGTGCGTATTATATATTAAAAAAATGCCACCGCAGCACTGCTTGCATCCTCTCCCGCTCCTTAGTTCAATTTTGTTATCCTGACAGGGCCCTGTGGGCGGCATGTTTGCATCTGCCGCCCTGCGAGGACCTCTAGGTCCTCGTAGGGCAATACCTATATCTAATGCACATAGCTATATGCTTTGGATCTATGGTATTGCCCTGCGAGGACCTTGAGGTCCTCGCAAGACATTACCATTGGTGAGGCAGAAGAGGTCCTGACGGCAATGCTGGAATCGGACGGGAGATGCAAGCATGCTGCCCGCTGGGACCCTGTCAGGATAACTACATTGGACTACAGAGGGAAAGAGGAGGCCATGGGTAAGTGGGGAGGGAGGAAAGCAGTGTGGCAGTGGCATTTTTTTGTGTGTACATAGGCACTCTTGTTTTCCCCGAAAATCTTGGTTATAATGTTCTACTGCGTATTATACACAGGTGAGTATTATACCTGAGATTTTACAGTAACTGTATTGCACTGATGGTGGCACATAACTCTGTATTGTTCTGATGGTGGTATATAACTCTGTTGCTCTGGTGGTGGCATATGTCTGTATTGTTTTGGTGGTGGCATATAACTCTGTATTGCTCTGGTGGTGGTATATAACTCTCTGTATTGATATGCTGATGACATATAACTCTATCGCTCTGTTGATGGCAAATAATTATGTATTGCTGTGCTGGTGACATAGAACTGTATTGCTCTAGGGCTGCAACAACTAATCGATAAAATCGATAAAAATCAATAATGAGAATCGTTGCCAACAATTCTCATTATCAATTCATTGTGCAGCTATTAGTTGTGCCGCCCAGCATCCCCACAGCCGCCATATGTTCTGAAAGGCTGAACGCCTTAATGTCTACCGGATGCTGCTGTCTTCTTACTGCCCGCATTGATGACATCCGGGGCGCATTGATGACATCCGCCCCGGATGTCACCAGTGCAGGAAAGAGTGAAAAAGAGGTATGGGGGAGAGACATACATGGGGGAGAGAAAGAGAGGCACAAGGGGGAGAGAAAGAGAGGCACAAGGGGAAGAAAGAGAGAAGTACATGGGGGAGAAAGAGAGGCACAAGGGGGAGAAAGAGAGAAGTACATGGGGGAGAAAGAGGCGCAAGGGGGAGAGAGAGAGAAGTACATGGGGGAGAAAGAGAGGCACAAGGGGAAGAAAGAGAGAAGTACATGGGGGAGAAAGAGGCGCAAGGGGGAGAGAGAGAGAAGTACATGGGGGAGAAAGAGGCGCAAGGGGGAGAGAGAGAGAAGTACATGGGGGAGAAAGAGGCGCAAGGGGGAGAGAGAGAGAAGTACATGGGGGAGAAAGAGGCAAAAGGGGGAGAGAGAGAGAAGTACATGGGGGAGAAAGAGAGGCACAAGGGGAAGAAAGAGAGAAGTACATGGGGGAGAAAGAGAGGCACAAGGGGAAGAAAGAGAGAAGTACATGGGGGAGAAAGAGGCGCAAGGGGGAGAGAGAGAGAAGTACATGGGGGAGAAAGAGGCGCAAGGGGGAGAGAGAGAGAAGTACATGGGGGAGAAAGAGGCGCAAGGGGGAGAGAGAGAGAAGTACATGGGGGAGAAAGAGGCAAAAGGGGGAGAGAGAGAGAAGTACATGGGGGAGAAAGAGAGGCACAAGGGGAAGAAAGAGAGAAGTACATGGGGGAGAAAGAGAGGCACAAGGGGAAGAAAGAGAGAAGTACATGGGGGAGAAAGAGGCGCAAGGGGGAGAGAGAGAGAAGTACATGGGGGAGAAAGAGGTGCAAGGGGGAGAGAGAGAGAAGTACATGGGGGAGAAAGAGGCGCAAGGGGGAGAGAGAGAGAAGTACATGGGGGAGAAAGAGGCAAAAGGGGGAGAGAGAGAGAAGTACATGGGGGAGAAAGAGAGGCACAAGGGGAAGAAAGAGAGAAGTACATGGGGGAGAAAGAGGCGCAAGGGGGAGAGAGAGAGAAGTACATGGGGGAGAAAGAGAGGCACAAGGGGAAGAAAGAGAGAAGTACATGGGGGAGAAAGAGGCGCAAGGGGGAGAGAGAGAGAAGTACATGGGGGAGAAAGAGGCGCAAGGGGGAGAGAGAGAGAAGTACATGGGGGAGAAAGAGGCGCAAGGGGGAGAGAGAGAGAAGTACATGGGGGAGAAAGAGGCGCAAGGGGGAGAAAGAGAGAAGTACATGGGGGAGAAAGAGGCGCAAGGGGGAGAGAGAGAGAAGTACATGGGGGAGAAAGAGGCAAAAGGGGGAGAGAGAGAGAAGTACATGGGGGAGAAAGAGGCGCAAGGGGGGGAGGGAGAGAAGTACATGGGGGAGAGAGAGAGGCACAAGGGGGAGAAAGAGGCGCAAGGGGGGGAGGGAGAGAAGTACATGGGGAGAGAGAGAGGCACAAGGGGGAGAAAGAGGCACAAGGGGGAGAAAGAGAGAAGTACATGGGGGAGAGAGAAGTACATGGGGGAGAGAGAGAGGCACAAGGGGGAGAAAGAGAGAAGTACATGGGGGAGAGAGAAGTACATGGGGGAGAGAGAGAGAAGTACATGGGAGAAAGGCACAAGAGGGAGAGAGAGAGAAGTACATGGGAGAAAGGCACAAGAGGGAGAGAGAGAGAAGTACATGGGGCAGACAAAGACAAGTGAAATGTGTTTTATTTTGGGTTTGTTTTAGTCTGGTATCTGGATAATCCCTATGGCTGCTATGGTGCCCATCCATTTGAAAAGGGCGGGGTGGCAGGGGACTATGACTGCTGTTTCCTCACTGTAGCTTCTGAGTTGTATATCTGTACATATTTTTCATGTGTGCTAGTAACGTTTGGATAATGGTTACTCCTTATTTCTATTCGTTATTGTTGTGGGTGGGGTCTAATAGAGGTGGGGCTTAATTGGGGTGGAGTTTAATAGAGGCGGGGCTAAGGGGCCCCTTCTTCGAGTTTGCAGGGGGGCCCCTGCATTTTGTGTTACGCTTCTGACCTGAATGACTTGTAAGGGACACTAGTTCTTCACACTATAAACTGAAATAATTACAAGAAAGGCTAGGGGAAGTTTCTTTCAAAAGCTAATACGTTCAAACTTTATTTTTTTATATTAAACAATTAGAAACAGTGCCTCATGGTGTTCAGACAGTTATTCAATTACACTCTATGGAAGTGGAGAGTCACTGGCTACAGTTCTCCATAGAACATAGAACATTAGTCTTCAGCAGGGATAAAAGTGAAACATGAGAAAAATGCTACTTCCTGCCTTCTGAATTTTATTTTTGTTTTGCTATTCTCTGCTTTTTTTAATTACATTGAAATCAATGATAATAATTAGTGATGAGCGAGCACCCCAATGCTCGGGTGTTCGGGTGCTCTGACCGAGCACCCCCGGAGGCTCGAGTGCTCGGCCGAGCACCCGAGCCCCATTGAAGTCAATGGGAGGACTCGAGCACTACACCAGGCACCCCCTGCTCTGATGAGGGGAGGGTGCCTGGTCCATAGGAAAAGGGCAGAAAATGATGGAAACACCACAGAAATGGTTCAGGGACAGCATAGGGAGGATGTCTGGATGCATCTTGGACTCCAACATCGCTGCTGGAAATGATCTTTCGCCCGTAGTACGCCATTTTTACAGACTGACCGTAAAACACACAAAATGGCAGATAAAAACGACTTTAGGCGAAAAATTGTTACCAAACAGTATTTGCTGTATATTAACTTGTATATCATCTGCAAATTCTCCCAAAAATTTCCTCGATTTTTCTGAACTGAGGCCATGATTAAGAGGGAAACGTGCGCAGAGGCAAATTCTCCCAAAAATTTCCTTGATTTTTCTGAACTGAGGCCATGATTAAGAGGGAAACGTGCGCAAAGGCAAATTCTCCCAAAAATTTCCTCGATTTTTCTGAACTGAGGCCATGATTAAGAGGGAAACGTGCGCAAAGGCAAATTCTCCCAAAAATTTCCTCGATTTTTCTGAACTGGGGCCATGATTAAGAGGGAAACGTGCGCTGAGCTGACCATCCAAAACATTATGGGTGAGGGTCTGCTGCGGAGCTGACCATCCTAAACATTATATGCGAAGGCCCGCTAGTGAGCTGACGCTATAAAACATTATATGAGAGGGCCCGCTAGAGAGCTGACCCAATAAAACATTATATGAGAAGGCCCGCTGGTGAGCTGACCTATACAAAAATTGTCAAACTGCGCCCGCTGGTGAGCTGGCCCTAGATAAAAATTATATCACAGGGCCCGCTGGTGAGCTGGCCCTATATAAAAATTATATCACTGGGCCCGCTGGTGAGCTGGCCGTATATAAAAATTATATCCCAGGGTATATGGAAGAGAGTCAACCATATACCCATTTTTTGGGTGGAAGGGGTGAATGGGAATACAGAGTATTCCCATCATTGTAAATAACATATATAAAGTGAGTTTATGTTCCCCCGGGGCTTTCCTCCAGTGGAGTGGAGAAGTCAGGGGAAATCCAGGCCTTGTTCATTTTTATAAGTGTCAACCTATCAGCATTGTCGGTGGAAAGGCGGATACGCTTATCTGTTATGATGCCACCAGCAGCACTAAATACCCGCTCAGACAGAACGCTGGCGGCAGGGCAGGCCAGCACCTCCAAGGCGTACAGTGCCAGTTCATACCACGTGTCCAGCTTGGACACCCAGTAGTTGTAAGGCACAGAGGGATCATTGAGGACGCTGACACGGTCTGCTATGTACTCCTTCACCATCTTCCAAAACGTTTCCCTCCTTGTGACACTAGGCTGCGCATCAGGGTGAGGGTGCTGGCGGGGTGTCATGAAGGTGTCCCACGCCTTGGAGAGTGTTGCCCTGCCTTTGTCGGAACTGCTGTGTGCTCCCCTTTTCTCCCCTTCTCGGTTGGCCAAGGTAGCACGTACTCTGCCGCCAGCGCTGTCAGATGGAAAATTTTGGAGCAATTTTTCGACAAGAACCTTCTGGTATTGCACCATTTTGCTTGTCCTCTCCACCGGAGGAATGAGAGATGAGAAATTCTCTTTGTAGCGGGGGTCCAGAAGGGTGAACACCCAGTAATCCGTGTTGTCTAAAATGCGTGTAACGCGTGGGTCACGGGAAAGGCAGCCTAACATAAAGTCAGCCATGTGTGCCAGAGTACCAACAGGCAAGATTTCGCTGTCCTCACCAGGAGGATGACTCTCAATCTCCTCATCCTCTTCCTCCTCTTCTGCCCACCCACGCTGAAGAGATGGAACTAAAGTTCCATGGCTACCCTCTGTAGCGGAGGCAACCGTGTCTTCCTCCTCCTCCGCCTCCTCCAATTGTCGCTGAGAAGACGAAGTGAGGGTGCTCTGGCTATCACCTTGTGTAAGCTCTTCCTCCCGCATTTCCACCTCTTCCACATGCAAAGCGTCAGTTTTAATTGTGAGCAGCGAGCGTTTCAGTAGACACAGAAGTGGGATGGTTACACTGATAATAGCGTTATCGCCGCTCACCATCTGTGTCGATTCCTCAAAATTGCGTAAAACCTCACAGAGGTCTGACATCCATTCCCACTCCTCACTTCTGATTACAGGAAGTTGAACGGAGAGGCGACGACCGTGTAACAGCTGGTACTCCACTACTGCCCTCTGCTGCTCACAAAGCCGGGCCAACATGTGGAAGGTGGAGTTCCAGCGCGTGCTCACGTCACACAGCAGCCGGTGAGCTGGCAATTGTAAGCGCTGCTGCAGCTTCAACAGGCCGGCTGAAGCTGTAGATGACTTACGGAAATGTGCACACACGCGGCGCACCTTGGTCAAGAGATCATGCAAATTGGGGTAGGTTTTTAGAAATCGCTGAACCACTAAATTAAATACATGCGCTAGGCATGGTACGTGTGTGAGCTTGCCGAGCTCCAAAGCCGCCACCAAGTTACGCCCATTATCACACACAACCATGCCTGGTTGCAGGTTGAGTGGCGAGAGCCACTGCTCGGTCTGGTGACTAATCCCCTGCAACAGCTCTGAGGCCGTGTGCTGTTTGTCCCCAAGGCAGATCAGCTTCAGCACGGCCTGTTGACGCTTCCCCACTGCAGTGCTACACTGCTTCCAGCTACCGGCTGATGGGTGAGTGGCGCTGCGCGCAGAGAATTCGGAGGTGGAAACGGAGGAGGAGGAGCCAATAACGTAGGTGCTGGCGGAAACCCTGATGGAGGTAGGGCCCGCAATCCTCGGCGTGGGTAGCACCTGTGCCATCCCAGGGTCTGAGTCACTCCCAGCCTCCACGACATTCACCCAGTGTGCCGTCAGGGAAATGTAGCGTCCCTGGCCACAAGCACTTGTCCATGTGTCAGTCGTTAAGTGGACCTTCCCAGTAACTGCGTTGGTCAGGGCACGGGTGATGTTACGGGACACATGGTGGTGTAATGCGGGGATGGCACACCGGGAAAAGTAGTGGCGGCTGGGGACCGCGTACCGAGGGACAGCTGCTGCCATCAGGCTGCGGAAGGACTCAGTGTCCACAAGCCTAAATGGCAGCATTTCGATGGCCAGTAATTTGGAAAGGTGTGAGGTTAGTGCTATGGCCTGTGGGTGGGTGGCTGGGTATTTTCGCTTGCGCTCAAATGCCTGGGGTAACGACATTTGGACGCTGTGCTGGGACAGGGAAGTGGATGTGGTCGCTGATGGTGCTTCAGATGCTACAGGTGCAGGGCGGGAGGTATGCGGGCCTGCGCCTTCGACAGGCGATTGGCCGGCACCGAAAACAGGGGAAGAGGAGGCAGTGGTGTGGCCTGCAGACACAGATGGGCGATCCAGGTGTTCCTCCCACTTATTACGGTGCTTGGATGCCATGTGTCGGATCATGCTGGTGGTGGTGAGGTTTCTAGTGTTCATGCCTCGGCTCATTCTGGTGTGGCACAGGTTGCAAACTACAGTTCTTTTGTCGTCCGCACTTTCCTTAAAAAAACGCCATACCGCGGAACACCTACCCCTTGGCAAGGGAGATTTACGCAAGGGGGTGCTCCGTGGAACATTTGCGGGCCGGTTTGGTGCGGTCCGCCTTCTTTCTGTAGCCACACCACTGCCTCTTCCAGCCTGTTGCGGTGCTGCAGATGGCTCACCCTCAGGACTGCTGTCATCGCTTGGCTCTACACCTTCCCAGGTGGGGTCAGTCACCTCATCGTCCACCAAGTCCTCCTCCACTTCCTCACTCTGATCATCCTCCTCATGTCTTGATCCCACCACATACTCAGTCATTGACAACTGTATATCATCCTCCTCATCAAGGTCTTGAGACAGTAATAGTGGTTGATTTAATGGCAACTGTGTCTCATCATCATCATCATCCACTTTCTTTGACCTTAAATGCCGTTCACCTCTGTCATCTTCTTGTGATTGGGTACCCTCTAGAGGTTGTGAATCAGGGCACAAGATGTCATGTTCCTCTGCAAGCGTGCTTGGAGAGAGGGTCAAATGAAGGATTGGTGATGAGACGAGCTCCTCACTATATCCCAGTGTGGGATCACTTCTTTGACCAGACCCTCTATGGTGGGAGGAAGGATGATCAGAGTGAGGATTATGTTGACCAGACTCTTGGCTACTGAGAGTGGACTTGGTGGAAGACAGGGTGGTGCTTAACCGACTGGAAGCAGTATCAGCTGACATCCAACCGACCACCTGTTCGCAGTGGTCGGACCTCGAGAGTGATGTCCTGCGACGCCCTGTAAAATGAGACATGAAGCTAGGTATGGTGGATGTCTTTCTGTCTTGTGCTCTGGCACCAGGCGCAGTTTCTACGCGTCCTGACCCGCGCCCTGAACTATCAGGATCACGTCCACTTCCCCGTCCCTTTTTACCCGCCTTCTTCATATTACACGGAATATGTGCTGCAAATCTGCAACTTTGCACAGTACACAGAATTTGCTTCTTAACTGCGGCGACGCACAGTGAATGGAATATGTGACTTTGATATTTTACAGTTTGAAGACTTAACAGAATTTTTTCCTATTCTGAAACTGTGCACAGTCAACAGAATTTGCTTCTTAACTGCGGCGACGCACAGTGAATGGAATATGTGACTTTGATATTTTACAGTTTGAAGACTTAACAGAATTTTTTCCTATTCTGAAACTGTGCACAGTCAACAGAATGTGCTGCTAAACTGCGGCGACGCACAGTGAATGGAATATGTGACTTTGATATTTTACAGTTTGAAGACTTAACAGTATTTTTTCCTTTTCTGAAACTGTGCACAGTCAACAGAATGTGCTGCTAAACTGCGGCGACGCACAGTGAATGGAATATGTGACTTTGATATTTTACAGTTTGAAGACTTAACAGTATTTTTTCCTATTCTGAAACTGTGCACAGTACACAGAATTTGCTTCTTAACTGCGGCGACACACAGTGAATGGAATATGTGACTTTGATATTTTACAGTTTGAAGACTTAACAGAATTTTTTCCTATTCTGAAACTGTGCACAGTCAACAGAATGTGCTGCTAAACTGCGGCGACGCACAGTGAATGGAATATGTGACTTTGATATTTTACAGTTTGAAGACTTAACAGAATTTTTTCCTATTCTGAAACTGTGCACAGTCAACAGAATGTGCTGCTAAACTGCGGCGACGCATAGTGAATGGAATATGTGACTTTGATATTTTACAGTTTGAAGACTTAACAGTATTTTTTCCTATTCTGAAACTGTGCACAGTCAACAGAATGTGCTGCTAAACTGCGGCGACGCACAGTGAATGGAATATGTGACTTTGATATTTTACAGTTTGAAGACTTAACAGAATTTTTTCCTATTCTGAAACTGTGCACAGTACACAGAATTTGCTTCTTAACTGCGGCGACGCACAGTGAATGGAATATGTGACTTTGATATTTTACAGTTTGAAGACTTAACAGTATTTTTTCCTATTCTGAAACTGTGCACAGTACACAGAATTTGCTTCTTAACTGCGGCGACGCACAGTGAATGGAATATGTGACTTTGATATTTTACAGTTTGAAGACTTAACAGAATTTTTTCCTATTCTGAAACTGTGCACAGTACACAAAATTTGCTTCTTAACTGCGGCGACGCACAGTGAATGGAATATGTGACTTTGATATTTTACAGTTTGAAGACTTAACAGTATTTTTTCCTATTCTGAAACTGTGCACAGTACACAGAATTTGCTTCTTAACTGCGGCGACGCACAGTGAATGGAATATGTGACTTTGATATTTTACAGTTTGAAGACTTAACAGAATTTTTTCCTATTCTGAAACTGTGCACAGTACACAGAATTTGCTTCTTAACTGCGGCGACGCACAGTGAATGGAATATGTGACTTTGATATTTTACAGTTTGAAGACTTAACAGTATTTTTTCCTATTCTGAAACTGTGCACAGTACACAGAATTTGCTTCTTAACTGCGGCGACGCACAGTGAATGGAATATGTGACTTTGATATTTTACAGTTTGAAGACTTAACAGTATTTTTTCCTATTCTGAAACTGTGCACAGTACACAGAATTTGCTTCTTAACTGCGGCGACGCACAGTGAATGGAATATGTGACTTTGATATTTTACAGTTTGAAGACTTAACAGTATTTTTTCCTATTCTGAAACTGTGCACAGTACACAGAATTTGCTTCTTAACTGCGGCGACGCACAGTGAATGGAATATGTGACTTTGATATTTTACAGTTTGAAGACTTAACAGTATTTTTTCCTATTCTGAAACTGTGCACAGTACACAGAATTTGCTTCTTAACTGCGGCGACGCACAGTGAATGGAATATGTGACTTTGATATTTTACAGTTTGAAGACTTAACAGTATTTTTTCCTATTCTGAAACTGTGCACAGTACACAGAATTTGCTTCTTAACTGCGGCGACGCACAGTGAATGGAATATGTGACTTTGATATTTTACAGTTTGAAGACTTAACAGAATGTGCTCTAATCTGCAACTTTGCACACTAAACAGAATGTGCTCTAATCTGCAACTTTGCACACTAAACAGAATGTGCTCTAATCTGCAACTTTGCACACTGAACAGAATGTGCTCTAATCTGCAACTTTGCACACTAAACAGAATGTGCTCTAATCTGCAACTTTGCACACTAAACAGAATATATGAAGTTTTTTTTTTTTTGTTTTTTTTCCCCCCACACAAAATAAACTGCTGCCCCCACACACAGTAGTCCTAAAAAGGACTTTTGGGTCTTTTTTTTTACAAATTTGCTTTTTTTCTCCCTACACTGACTTTCCCTTCCTATCCTCATCTCTCCCTGTCTAAGACTGAGCCGAACTCGCTGGTCAGGTGCTATACAGCACCCGATCACGGGTTCTGGCCAGCCAATCAGTGTAATGCCAGCAGCCAACATGGCTGCTGGCATTACACTGATGTCAGAGCCTCCCTGCACGTTTATTGGCTGCGCAGCAGCCGCGAAACGTGCGGGGAGGAGACCCGAACATGGCGGGCGAGCACATGCGGTACTCGTACGAGTACCGCCATGTGCCGAGCAGAGCGATGCTCGAGCCGAACCGAGCTTCGGCCGAGCATGCTCGCTCAACACTAATAATAATATAACTTACCTCTATTGTATACCACTCTGCTACATTGCCAAGACAAAAGGAGGTGTCACTTTACAACATGATGTCAGTCTGTTCTCCAGAGAGAGGGAAAAGTGTCCGGCAGCCTAGTTCCGGCTTGCCGAACTTTGCCGACCAGAGACAGCTCCGTCCCACTACCCATCATCCTCGCATGACAGAGGCTGTCTGTCACTAAAGTGGAGCTGTCTCTGGTCGGCAAAGTTCGGCAAGCCGGAAGTAGGCTGCCGGACACTTTTTAAAGTTTACATTTTGCGCATGTAACTACTTTTTAAATCTAATGAACACTATTTTCAGTGTTCTAGATAAATGCTCTAACTAATGAGCATTAAGTGTAATTAGGTGAGAGATCCCCTTTAAGAAGTGGTGTCAGTAAGCTGTTGAGATCCTGGGTGTTGTGCTATTTTCCTTGGGGGACGGGGCTGTGAAGTTATCAAAACTGTATCATACACAGTGTGTGAAAAGGTTGTGAAGAGGGTGCAGGAGAGATCACACCTTGGCATGTCTGCTCTAATTAAGCATATCCAACATAACCATTCTGAGGTTTATGTTGACATTGTTAAATCATCCTCCAAGGAAGCAGGTGCTATTACTGTATCCCTTGCTCATCCTCAACAACTACAATGATAAAATGTCCCCAAAATCCCACATTAAAATTCTTGTTCAGAACAGCAACAATATAGTTTTCTTCCTCGTCTTCTGCTATGGTTCAGAGACAGGGTAGCAGTACTATCCAAAGGTTCACCTTGGTGCCCTCCTTGGCACTGGCATTGCCATTACTAATATATCTAGAAAAGTGTTCCATAACCAGGGTGCCACGGCACTTTAGTGTGCCTCAGACATCCACTTAGAGTGCCCCTTCATTTTCAATAAGACTAGGCTAACAATGTGAATTTGGAATTTTAAATACATAGTTTTGAATTTTTTTTATACATATTATGTTTGTTTTTGTTATTCTGATTGTAAGACCTAATAATACCTATATATGTATGTATTTGCACCTTTCATCACTTCTTGACATGTGGGTTGTTATAAATGTGGAAACCAGGTCTGTAGAGTGTGTTCATACATTCATGTTAGTCATGAATTCTACTGTGACGGACGAAACGTTCCCTATAACAGCATACGTGAATTTTAATACTAAGTCTGATATATATTTATTTACCTGTGGGGATTGTCATGCACAATATGTGGGACGTATGATTCGCCCACTGAAGGAATGGTTGCGTGAACATCTTTACAAGATAGATGTGAGAAATCGGGATTCAGCAGTATCCCGACATATTTTGGATAAACATGGTGGAAACGTTTCTCTTGTCACATTCACAGGCATTGAACGTGTTGTTATCCCTCCACGAGGAGGCAATAATATGGAACTTATTTCCCATAGGGAAGCTTACTGGATCTTTAAACTTGATACTAGAGTACCCAACAAGTCCTGAAAATCAGTGTTTCCTCGGGGCTTTGCCCTCTAACAACAAGTCTAAGTCCTACAAATGAATGCTTCCTCAGGGCTTGGGCCAAACAAGTATAAGTCCTACAAATCAGGGGTGAACAATCTGAGGCACTCTAGATGATGGACCACAATGATTGGAGGGCCTGGGCTTGCCCACTCCTGGTATAGGATGCTTTTCCAAGGGGATCCTGAGATATAAATTTGGTGCTGTAGAAGTTTAACTATTTCAATACCATTATCCTTGTCATGACAGTACCCAGTGCCAGATTAAAGGCTTCATGGACCTGGAGTTTAAGTTTATGGGCCTAATTACAGAATATTATAGACAGAAAAAGCTAAAATGACTTTTTTAAACAAATTAATTTTTTAATTTGTTATAAAAGAAAGACATATGGAAATCGGTTTCATTTTCCATTATGAAAATAGTAATAATAAATAAATCTGTATGAATGAAACAATTCTTTGGAGACAACCTAAAGTTTTGTATAAAGATATATGAACCTTTATAATAAGTTTTAAAAAATATGTATTAAATAAAACAGATCCTCTTTATATTTACATAAGATATTTTTTTCATTTGGATAACTGGAATACTACTGTTGGTGACACAGCAAAGTAAGTTACATTTATAACACAAAAAGTGATATTTTAAGTAAAGGCCTAAGTCCCAGAAATAAAATAATACAGTAACATTGGGGGTTATTCACTAAGTGGTGATAAAGTGGTGATGACATCTCCAGTTTATCACTTCTCCATTTCCCATGTTATTGTAAGGAGCCTTTCCACTAAGATTTCCAAAGTTGAAGACAGGGGAGGGCTGGTAACATGTAGCCTGGGGGGCACATATAATCAAGTGGCCCATTTCTACTATTGTTCAAGCCCACTGTCCCAGACCACCTCTTTTGTTAATTTTAAAATTGGCATTAATATTGTGAAGTAAGGCAAATGATACCACAGAGCTTACAGTTGATATGGAGCTACAGAGATTGCAATTGAAGTAAAAACTACACTAGGGATACCATAGAGCTCACAATGGAAATGGGTTATGATACTAGTGTAGATCCACTTGGATTGTAGCTCTATGGTATCATTGATGTAGCTCCATTTCAATTGTAAGCTCTGTGGTATCACTACTGTAGCTCCATTTACAGCAGCAGGTGAGAGATTGAGTGAGGCAGTGGGCCACCAACCCGGATATATGACTGGCTCAGGGGGCAATTGCCCCCCTGTCCCCCAGGCCAGCCCTCCCCTGGTTGAAGAAATCTTAGTGCATAGAGTCCATAAGATAACATAGGGATTGGAGAAGTGATAAACTGGAGAAGTCATCACCTCTTTATCGCCCCTTAGTGAATCTCCCCATACAGCTTTTATTCAGCCCACAAATGAACAACATACCAAGTTTAGTAATCTGTTCAATTCACAGTATCTCAAATTTTTATACATAAATTGGTACCTGACGGTAAAGAAATATCAAATGTACATCTGCATTGTCAGTGTCTATGGTTATCTATAATATACATTAGAATAATTAAAATCTTATCTACTGCCACTTTCACATATAATGCTGTATGTTCAGTCAGATATCTAATCTTTTTTAAATATTGTATTTATGAATTGAATATGATAGAATTTAGTTTAATTCATACATTTAAATGCCTCATAAAAGACTAGATATCTGACTGAACACACATGATTAAATGCACATGTGATAATAGATTTGATTTTTATGATCATGATGTATGTTATATTTAACCATAGCAAATGACAAAGGAGAGGTAGCTTTCATGTATCTTTACAGTTAGGGGTTGATTTGATTTAAGAAAATGTCTGATCCTGTGAACTCAATAAGACTTAACAAAGGATTGAGGATCAAGATGTCTACAGCTCATTTGTTGATTTCATAAATGCATGTTGGAAAATAGATAATATTTCATATCTATTTGTTTTAGAGAAATAACTGGTAAATGTCATACTGGTGAGATAAAAGCATGTCAAAAGAAATTAAATTAGCATTTAAGTACCTTTTATACCAAAATAACTTAGACAACCAGTAGAGTAATAATTTTACTATGTTTGCTTTTAATGGATTTCTGTTAGCAAATTGTTCGGTTGTAGATTCCACATCAAGTTCACACAACAAAGCCTTTTCGATGCACAACAAAAAGAATCCATTTAAACACTTTAGACCCAATGAGGACCTGTTACAGCCTGCTGGACCTGTTACAGCCTGCTGTACCTCTTGCCCGACGTCCTGTTGCCGGTTACTGTTTCCTTGCTGGGGTCAGTACTGATGCTCCTTCCCTGCTCTCCATGTCTCTCTCCGCTCAAGGCCTGGCCGCATCTGGTGTCTCCCGTGGTCGGCCGTGCCCTCTCCCTGGGCAACGGAGTTGGATTGCATCTTCCAGGTGACGTAGAGTTTGAAGCTCATGTCCGGATTGTTGCAACATTTTCTGAAGTGCACCTGTGGGAGTGACGTCCGCACAACTTTATACCTTGGGCCCTGGCTGAACTCCTCCTTACTACTTCCTGGTATATAAGGGCTGGGGAGCCTGTGCTCAGTAGCCCTTACAATGGTGTCAGTTACAGTCGCTTTTTTGTAGTTTCGCTCCGCGTATGACCTTGGCATTGTCTGACCATCCTATCTGGTGCTGACCTGTGGCTCTGTCTGACTATCCACTCCATTCTCGTTCCCGTTAATGTTAGATACCCAGTCTGGTGCTGACCTGTGGCTCTGGCTGACTACCCGCTCCGTGTGTGACCTTGGCATTGTCTGACCATCCTATCTGGTGCAGACCTGTGGCTCTGGCTGGCTACCTACTCCGTGTATGACCTAGGCTTAGCTATCCATCCATCCGGTTGCAGACTTGTGGTTTTGGCTGACTAGCTGCTCTGTGCCTTGACTCTGGATTGTCTCACTACCTATTCTGGTGCTGACCTGTGGCTCTGTCTGACTATCCTCTCCGTGTTGCCCTCGACTTCATCGAATATCCTATCTGGTGCAGACCTGTGGCTCTGGCAGACTCCGCACATATTCACGTGGGCTCCTAGTCTATGTGAGAGATATCCGGATGCAGTCTCCTACTTCTCATAGGACTATCTTGCTCCATGGTGAGATCCTCTATATCTTATCCTGTGTTATTTTGCATATTTCATTATTCTGTTTGCCTCTCTCAATAAAGTGAATTTTTACTCTAAGTACTTATCCTCCAATCATTTGCAGTAGTGGTGGTCCACCTATTCAGAGTATCCTAGACAAGATGGAGGCTCAGGACCAATGTATTGATCAATTATTGGCCATACAAACCTTGCTGAACTGTACTGCACACCATGAACACCCTGACAGACAACCGGTGGCCTCTCTTGCTCCTTCCTTGGCACCGACGGTTCCTACCGCTCCTGATGCAGGCATGATCAGAGGGTTGTCTGGCTCCGTTCCACTTCCACAGCTTTATGGTGGGGATTCTGAGTTGTGCCGTTGGTTCCTCAACCAATTGGGCATACTTCGAGATGGTACCTTGTAGAAAGCTGGCTCCTTGTTTGTGCTTTCCGTGTCCTTCGTAGAATTAACCCAGTGGCATATGCTCTCGATCTTCCGGCCTCGATGTGCATCCACAATGTGTTCCATGTCTCTTTACTCAAGCCTTTGATTTGTAACTGCTATACCTCGGCTACTGTCCAACCAGCACCTCTCAGGGTTGGTGATCACGAGGAATATGTAGTACAAAGCATACTGGACTCCCAGAGAGTCATGGGGCAATTGCAGTATCTGGTACATTGGAGGGGTAATGTGCCAAATGAGCGCTCCTGGATTCCATCTAATGATGTACACGCGCCTACTCTGATGAGTAACTTTCATACTCAATTTCCCACAAAACCCCGACCCAGCCCGCAGAGGAGGGGTCGTTAAGGGTGAGGTACTGTTACAGCGTACTGTACCTCTTTGCCGGTGTTGTGTTGCCTGTTACTGTTGCCTTTCTGGGGCCAGTACTGACGGTCCTTCCCTGCTCCCCGTGTCTCTATGTTACAGCCTGCTGTATCTCTTGACCGGCGTCATGTTGCTGGTTACCATTGCCGTGCTGGGGCCAGTGCTGGTGCCCCTTCCTTGCTCCCCATGTCTCTCTCCACTTGCGGCCTAGCCGCATCTGGTGCCTCCCGAGGCTGGCCATGCCCTCTCCCGGAGCGGTGCTACTTGATCTCCACTTCCAGGCGATGCAGGGTTTGATGCACATGTGTCGGCTGTTGCAACATTTTCTTTAGAGAGCCTTTGGAAGTGATGCCTGCACGACGTTATACCTTGGGCCATGACTTAACCCCTCCTTACTACTTCCTGGCTAGGTATATAAGGGCTGGGGAACCTATGCTCAGTATCCCTTATGTTGGTGTCAGATATCTTTCACTTTATTCCTAGTTGCTCTCTGTGTATGACCTTGGCATTGTCTGACCATCCCATCTGGTGCTGACCTGTGGCTCTGTCTGACTATCCTCTCCATATTATCTCTGGGATAGTTGGATACCCAATCTGGTGCAGACCTGTGGCTCTGACTGACTACTCACTCCGTGTATGACCTAGGCTTGGCTATCCATCCATCCGATTGCAGACTTGTGGCTTTGGCTGACTACCAGCTCTGTGCCTTGATCTTGGCTTGTCTCGCTACCCATTCTGGTGCTGACTGATGGCTCTGTCTGACTATCCTCTCAGTGTTGTCCTCGACTTAGTTGGATACCCAATCTGGTGCAGACCTGTGGCTCTGGCTGGCTACCCACTCCGTGTATGACCTAGGCTTAGCTATCCATCCATCCGGTTGCAGACTTGTGGTTTTGGCTGACAAGCTGCTCTGTGCCTTGACCCTGGATTGTCTCACTACCTATTCTGGTGCTGACCTGTGGCTCTGTCTGACTATCCTCTCCGTGTTGCCCTCGACTTCATCGAATACCCTATCTGATGCAGACCTGTGGCTCTGGCAGACTCCGCACATATTCACGTGGGCTCCTAGTCTATGTGAGAGATATCCGGATGCAGTCTCCTACTTCTCATAGGACTATCTTCCTCCATGGTGAGATCCTCTATATCTTATCCTGTGTTATTTTGCATATTCCAGTATTCTGTTTGCCTCTCTCAATAAAGTGAATTTTTACTCTAAGTACTTATCCTCTAATCATTTGCAGTAGTGGTGGTCCACCTATTCAGAGTATCCTAGACAAGATGGAGGCTCAGGACCAATGTTTTGATCAATTATTGGCCATGCAAACCTTGCTGAACTGTACTGCACACCATGAACACCCTGACAGACAACCGGTGGCCTCTCTTGCTCCTTCCTTGGCACCGACGGTTCCTACCGCTCCTGATGCAGGCATGATCAGAGGGTTGTCTGGCTCCGTTCCGCTTCCACAGCTTCATGGTGGGGATTCTGAGTTGTGCCGTTGGTTCCTCAACCAATTGGGCATACTTCGAGATGGTACCTTGTAGAAAGCTGGCTCCTTGTTTGTGCTTTCCGTGTCCTTCGTAGAATTAACCCAGTGGCATATGCTCTCGATCTTCCGACCTCGATGTGCATCCACAATGTGTTCCATGTCTCTTTACTCAAGCCTTTGATTTGTAACTGCTATACCTCGGCTACTGTCCAACCAGCACCTCTCAGGGTTGGTGATCACGAGGAATATGTAGTACAAAGCATACTGGACTCCCAGAGAGTCATAGGGCAATTGCAGTATCTGGTACATTGGAGGGGTAATGTGCCAAATGAGCACTCCTGGATTCCATCTAATGATGTACATGCGCCTACTCTGATGAGTAACTTTCATACTCAATTTCCCACAAAACCCCGACCCAGCCCGCAGAGGAGGGGTCGTTAAGGGTGGGGTACTGTTACAGCCTACTGTACCTCTTTGCCGGTGTTGTGTTGCCTGTTACTGTTGCCTTTCTGGGGCCAGTACTGACGGTCCTTCCCTGCTCCCCGTGTCTCTATGTTACAGCCTGCTGTATCTCTTGACCGGCATCATGTTGCTGGTTACCATTGCCGTGCTGGGGCCAGTGCTGGTGCCCCTTTCTTGCTCCCCATGTCTCTCTCCACTCGCGGCCTAGCCGCATCTGGTGCCTCCCGCGGCTGGCCATGCCCTCTCCCGGAGCGGTGCTACTTGATCTCCACTTCCAGGCGATGCAGGGTTTGACGCACATGTGTCGGATGTTGCAACATTTTCTTTAGAGAGCCTTTGGAAGTGATGCCTGCACGACGTTATGCCTTGGGCCATGACTTAACCCCTCCTTACTACTTCCTGGCTAGGTATATAAGGGCTGGGGAACCTATGCTCAGTATCCCTTATGTTGGTGTCAGATATCTTTCACTTTATTCCTAGTTGCTCTCTGTGTATGACCTTGGCATTGTCTGACCATCCCACCTGGTGCTGACCTGTGGCTCTGTCTGACTATCCTCTCCATATTATCTCTGGGATAGTTGGATACCCAATCTGGTGCAGACCTGTGGCTCTGACTGACTACTCACTCCGTGTATGACCTAGGCTTGGCTATCCATCCATCCGATTGCAGACTTGTGGCTTTGGCTGACTACCAGCTCTGTGCCTTGATCTTGGCTTGTCTCGCTACCCATTCTGGTGCTGACCGATGGCTCTGTCTGACTATCCTCTCAGTGTTGTCCTCGACTTAGTTGGATACCCAATCTGGTGCAGACCTGTGGCTCTGGCTGGCTACCCACTCCGTGTATGACGTAGGCTTAGCTATCCATCCATCCGGTTGCAGACTTGTGGTTTTGGCTGACTAGCTGCTCTGTGCCTTGACCCTGGATTGTCTCACTACCTATTCTGGTGCTGACCTGTGGCTCTGTCTGACTATCATCTCCGTGTTGCCCTCGACTTCATCGAATACCCTATCTGGTGCAGACCTGTGGCTCTGGCAGACTCCGCACATATTCACGTGGGCTCCTAGTCTATGTGAGAGATATCCGGATGCAGTCTCCTACTTCTCATAGGACTATCTTCCTCCATGGTGAGATCCTCTATATCTTATCCTGTGTTATTTTGCATATTCCAGTATTCTGTTTGCCTCTCTCAATAAAGTGAATTTTTACTCTAAGTACTTATCCTCTAATCATTTGCAGTAGTGGTGGTCCACCTATTCAGAGTATCCTAGACAAGATGGAGGCTCAGGACCAATGTATTGATCAATTATTGGCCATGCAAACCTTGCTGAACTGTACTGCACACCATGAACACCCTGACAGACAACCGGTGGCCTCTCTTGCTCCTTCCTTGGCACCGACGGTTCCTACCGCTCCTGATGCAGGCATGATCAGAGGGTTGTCTGGCTCCGTTCCGCTTCCACAGCTTTATGGTGGGGATTCTGAGTTGTGCCGTTGGTTCCTCAACCAATTGGGCATACTTCGAGATGGTACCTTGTAGAAAGCTGGCTCCTTGTTTGTGCTTTCCGTGTCCTTCGTAGAATTAACCCAGTGGCATATGCTCTCGATCTTCCGGCCTCGATGTGCATCCACAATGTGTTCCATGTCTCTTTACTCAAGCCTTTGATTTGTAACTGCTATACCTCGGCTACTGTCCAACCAGCACCTCTCAGGGTTGGTGATCACGAGGAATATGTAGTACAAAGCATACTGGACTCCCAGAGAGTCATGGGGCAATTGCAGTATCTGGTACATTGGAGGGGTAATGTGCCAAATGAGCGCTCCTGGATTCCATCTAATGATGTACATGCGCCTACTCTGATGAGTAACTTTCATACTCAATTTCCCACAAAACCCCGACCCAGCCCGCAGAGGAGGGGTCGTTAAGGGTGGGGTACTGTTACAGCCTACTGTACCTCTTTGCCGGTGTTGTGTTGCCTGTTACTGTTGCCTTTCTGGGGCCAGTACTGACGGTCCTTCCCTGCTCCCCGTGTCTCTATGTTACAGCCTGCTGTATCTCTTGACCAGCATCATGTTGCTGGTTACCATTGCCGTGCTGGGGCCAGTGCTGGTGCCCCTTCCTTGCTCCCCATGTCTCTCTCCACTCGCGGCCTAGCCGCATCTGGTGCCTCCCGCGGCTGGCCATGCCCTCTCCCGGAGCGGTGCTACTTGATCTCCACTTCCAGGCGATGCAGGGTTTGATGCACATGTGTCGGATGTTGCAACATTTTCTTTAGAGAGCCTTTGGAAGTGATGCCTGCACGACGTTATACCTTGGGCCATGACTTAACCCCTCCTTACTACTTCCTGGCTAGGTATATAAGGGCTGGGGAACCTATGCTCAGTATCCCTTATGTTGGTGTCAGATATCTTTCACTTTATTCCTAGTTGCTCTCTGTGTATGACCTTGGCATTGTCTGACCATCCCATCTGGTGCTGACCTGTGGCTCTGTCTGACTATCCTCTCCATATTATCTCTGGGATAGTTGGATACCCAATCTGGTGCAGACCTGTGGCTCTGACTGACTACTCACTCCGTGTATGACCTAGGCTTGGCTATCCATCCATCCGATTGCAGACTTGTGGCTTTGGCTGACTACCAGCTCTGTGCCTTGATCTTGGCTTGTCTCGCTACCCATTCTGGTGCTGACCGATGGCTCTGTCTGACTATCCTCTCAGTGTTGTCTTCGACTTAGTCGGATACGCTATCTGGTGCAGACCTGTGGTTCTGGCACACTCCGCACATATTCACGTGGGATCCTAGTCTATGTGAGAGATACCTGGATGCAGTCTCCTACTTCTCATAGGACTATCTTGCTCTGTGGTGGGATCCTCTGTATCTTATCCTGTGTTATTTTGCATATTCCATTATTCTGTTTGCCTTGCTCAATAAAGTGAATTTTTACTCTAAGTACTTGTCCGCCAATCATTTGCAAACTGTGACAGGACCTTAGTTCATTCTTCACATGCTGAAAATTAACGTTCATCATTGCAGCTGCTGACCATTAAACACAGAAACATAGGTACAAATGAGAAGGCTAAAAGATAAGTTTGGAAAACCACCAACGAGAGCCTGTGCCGTAAGAAACTTGTACATTTGGATTTCTTTACTTGCATGTGTGTTTTTATTTGCAGAGGAAGAATAATACATTTTAAAATGAGCAGCAAACTGAACAACTTAATTTACAAAGACAGGGTCAAGATCTTCTGAGTAAATCTTAACTAATGTACTTGCTTTTGTGTGTAGGTATACGGCACACCATTCTGACAGAATCCAAATCTTTCTTGAATTACACTGTACGCTGATTGTCTGTTGATCAGTAATTGCACCAGATTATCAGTTATTGGTTAGAAAATGTGCACTTTAATTTTCTTTGTCTAGACTTCGTGTTCTCTGTCTTGAAGACTCAAATCAAGATGGTGGGCAGCAGTTCTTTACAGGACACGGGGGGCAGGTGATGCATATGATACTTATTGAAGATCATGTAACGTGACTGTAACGGGAGCCTAAGTCCTTGGTCTGACTTAGACCATCTTTCTGGGCCTTTCCTCCTAGATGTGGCTACAAATGGGTAGCCTGTCGGGTGAAACAGGATAACTGGATGGAACACTGGAACATAGGGCTCCTGAATGGTAGTCGAAGTGGACTCTTTAAACCATTCAGGAATGAAGACTCTGTACTCCTGTTTAGTTCAGAACAGCTAACTCTCTTTATTGAACATCTCTGGGGTTTTTATACACATTGAACCATATTCAGATATAATACAAGACAAGAAACACAAAGGGCAGTGACATATGGTGGACACAGAATACAATGGGGGTGGACATGATTAAATTAACAATACAGTGGGACTATGGTAAAAAATTGTGGTGTTTACCGTAAACCCTGGGAATGTAAACACAAGACAATGGGACAATACAGTGGGATTGATCAAATCAAAACAGAACACTAGAAACAGCAATCAGGACCCCAGACTAATTCCATCACAGAAAAGACATCAGAGGTGACTAGATTAGTCAAGTGTGAACCTTAGTCAACACTTGGACCAGAGGGGGTGACACATCTACCATTTGACTGGTTTTGAAGATGTCCAACAGTTAAACCCCTTCAGGGTAAGATTGTAGGCCCACAATGCAACCAGGGGCCCAGCATGTATTACAATATTAACCATGCCCATAACTTTTAACATAGAATGGTAACCTCCATAGTCTGTGACAATGGGCTAAAATTCCATACTCCCAGAAAGGGCTTCCAGTAACGGACTGTGGTCAATAACAGTGACGTGACATACATGTTGGTACCAAGCTCTGGCATGACTAAATGCAGCCTGAAGCATTGCAAAGAGTCACACAAGGTGGTTTCTCCAAAGGACCAGTTGCCCTGCTGCTACTGATGTGCATGTGTCTGGAGTTTCAGCTCCACCAGCATCTATGATAGTCTGGCCCTGACAGCTCCAGGTAGATCACATGACCTACAAATTTCTATCTTCTCTTCTCAAGTCAGTTGCCTCTCTCTGAGTCCTAAACTACTTATTAAAGGGATAGTAATACTTGAAAATAAGTTTATTTTATATTGTAGCCCTTAAAAAAACATGAAAAATGATATAAGTCTTATCTCCCAAACCTTTATGGTTTGGGAGATATTCAGAAGTAAAGTTTCCCCTGGAGTGACGTCATTGCTCCATCCTTCAGATTTGGAATCCGGTCCCGGGACCGCCTGTGCCTCTCCAGAAGTGCTGAGATCACCATCTTTAAAAAGAATTTCTTAATTGGAATGGTCTACAAAGTGTGCTTTCAAGCCAGGCACACTTTGTAGATAGTTCCAGTTAAGTAGTTCTTTTCAAAGATCGTGATCTCGGCACTAGATGGCAGACTTGGCTGAAACAGCCAGGAAAAGAGAATTTTACATGTGAATATCTCCCAAACCATAAAGGTTTGGAAGATAAGACTTATATCATTTTTCATGTTTTTTTAAGGGCTACAATATAAAATACAATTATTTTCAAGTATTACTATCCCATTAAGAAAAATATAAATTCAACAATCAAACAAATTGTGGAAGAGTAGGATGCAGATACAACAATGCAGTGCTCAGCCACAGTAAAGCACAAACTGAATTGTTTGGGTTTATGAAACATCTTCAATTGATCCAGCAAATAAAATATAGGTAGTTAAAAATGGCATGACAGATCACAGGGGTGACAGAACATGCTCACCTAATACATTTCATCCTCATTGTGCTCTTCATTAGAGGATATGACTGTTGCTGAGCATTGGTACCCTGTCTGTTTAAAGGAGCAGTAAACTTATTATAGAACAAACACGTTAGTGATTTTCCTTCTATGAGATACTTTGTTCCAAAGTTGTTACAACTCACACTGATGTTTTGTTATATTAAGCTTTTAGCAACAGTGCTACTTGGTGTGACATATTTCCTATTGCACTCCATGGTAGAAGTGATCCTCAGGCTACAGTTCTTTAGAGAAGAATAGCAGCAGCTTCACCACTTAAAGAGATAGTAATACTTTATTATTACTATCCCCCATATTGTAGATATTTGTAAAATAAGTTAATAGCCGCCAGGTTTATCTCTCAAACCTTTACAGTTTGAGAGATAACTGAAGGCAAAGTTCCCCCCTCCCTCCCCCTTCCCTGAAGTTGGTGTTGTACTGACTGCAGGGGAAGTCTGTCGTACAACAGCCTTGCGGCTCTGCAGCTGAGCCGAGATCCCGTTAGTGAAAAATAATTATTTCACTGAAACGGTCTTCTACATGTGCTTGGTTTGCAAGCACACGTAGAAGACCGTTTCAGTGAAATAATTCTTTGTTACTAACGAGATCGCGGCTCTGCTGCAGAGCCTCCTGATGAAAGTCAGACCGGATATCCCTGCAGTCAGTACAACGCTGACTTCAGGGAAGGGGGAGGGAGGGGGAACTTTGCCTTTGGTTATCTCTCAAACCATAAAGGTTTGAAAGATGAACCTGGGGGCTATTAAATTATTTTGCAAATATGTACAATATTGGGGATAGTAATAATAAAGCATTACTACCCCTTTAAAGACAGTTTGGACTGATAAAATGAAGCATTTTCCAGCAGCAGGTATATCCTTATTTTACTCAAAATATGTTTTTTTACAACAATACCATTTTACTGATCTTTTAACAAATGATATAGGTATTTAAGAGATAACAGCCTTTCTGAATAGAACAGGCATAGTTACAGACATTAAAATACTTGTTTCTTTATATCTGGTTACTCATTACAAGTTTACCTGAACAAAATGAATCCATATGTGCTTATGTGTAATAGGAGCACTGCTTTGTACATGTGAGTAAGAAAATCATATGTATAATTGTATTTTACATTTTAATGATGTCTACAGATGTGAATTTGGAGTGCAGGATTTTTTAAAGTTTATTTTTCCATTTCATTTTACATATCAGTGGTCCTTTATTGATAGATGTTTTTCCAATCCTTTTTTTTATCTGGAGCTGAAATACCTGAATTCATTTATTTTATGTAACAATTACCTAGAAATAACTAGATAACTAGAATAATACAACAAAACCCTCTAAATATCTGTCTAACACTTTGAGTGCCAGAGGGATATGCAACACATTGCAGAGCAATGCATTTTGTACCCCTCTGGCACTCAATGGGTTACATTAATCAAACGGTTGAGGAGTATGAATGAATGAATGAATATGTGTATATATATAGCGCCACAAGTGTATGCAGCGCTTTACAATTCAAGGCTTTACACAATACAGGGTTACAGGTGCTTAGTAGAGTGAAACATTGGGTGAGAGGTCCCTGCCCTAAAGCTTACAATCTAAAGTGGTAATGGGAGACATACAGAGTACATAAGGGTCAAGTGCTGAATACAGTGCTAGTTCTGATGATGATAGAGGACATCAGTAAAGTAAATAATTTATAAGAGTGTTCATTGTACAACATCAGTGCCTTCTAGCATGTTGGGATTTTATCCATGAGGTACGTTTTTAAGTGAGATATGAAGGTTATCAGAGAGGTGCAGTGGTGCAGGTTGGATAGTAGAGCATTCCATAGATGAGAGATAAAGGGATGATCCGTGACAGAGCTGTAGACACAAAAGGAGCTGAGAGAAGACAGTCATTGGCTGAACGTAAGTGGCGGGATTAGGGTGACCACGGGTCCCGGAACGTCCGGGACTGTCCCTTATGTCAGGGCTAGGTCCCGCGTCCCGGGTCCCCTTCATCCGGGACAATGAAGTGTCCCGGAATGAAGGCAAGCCGCCCTGGATGTCAGCCTGCAAGCGGTGTGTCACATCATGAACGCCGCTCGCGGCGTCCATGATATGACACACCGCTTGCAGGCTGACATCCAGGGCGGCAATGCAGCTTACCTGGAGGCAAGCGCTCTAGTAATACAGAGCGCTGGGAGATGACATCACTCCCAGCGCTCTGCATTACTGGCCATACCGCGCGGGAGCTTCAGCTCTGTGCCGGAGGAGGCACAGAGCACATTCTACGCCGCTAGACCACCAGGGACTTAACTAGGGTGACCACGTCCCGGAATGGCAGAAGGGAAATGTGGTCACCCTAGGCGGGATGCGGTATAACGGGAGATCAGAGTGGAAATGTAATAAGGAGTAGAGGAGAGAAGTGTCTTGAAAGAGAGAAGTAAGATTTTATAAGATATCCGGAGTTTGATAGGCAGCCATTGGAGAGTTTTGAGGAGAAGCGGGACAGGGACAAACCTAAGTGACAGAAGAGTGATTTGTGCTGAAGCATGGCCAAGTTCCATTGCAGTTGATAATTTAATCAATAATTTTATCTACAAATGTTTTCATAGACTTCAGTGGGAACCTATTATATTCAATTAGTCATAACACTTATCAAATGCAGTGTAATCAAGGACTATAAATATTAGTCTGGCAAAAGACCAAGGGACTTATTCAGAAAGAGGTTTCATTCTGAAGCAGACCACTTGCACCATAAGGTACTAATGAAAATACCTCAAATCTCCATTGATTTGAGGTTTATAGTAACCCTTTGATTTCTAGAGAGAACACTTCCGTTGATTTAAATTCCAATTTTGAAATATGAATTATAGAGAGTACATCTCTATTGGCTTAAATGGTAATTGTGAAACATAAAAGGGAGTTAAAGGAGTTCAAATTACCATTTAAACCAACTGAGATGGTCTTTCTAGAAATCAGGAAGTCAAAATTACAATTTAAACCAATAGAGATGTCCTCTCTAGTAATAAAAGGGATAGCAATGTTTCAAAATAAATGCAGCTCCAATAATTCTTCATAGTTTTTGGGCCATGTAGAGCAGCATTATTCTGAAATGTAGTTCCAGAGTAACTGAGTTATAAAGTATCCCCCTCCCGCCCCTTTTACCTATTGTAAGTCACCTCCCCTCAGATATGGAATCTGGTCACTCTACCAGACAGATCACAGCAAGGGACAATCTTCTTACTGTGAGTATAAGGAAAACCCTGCACCCTTGAAGGAGGAGGGCAGGTTTTTCCTTATGATAACAGAAGATTGTCCCTTGCTGTGATCCATCTGGACGGCCTTGCTGTGCAGCTTTACATAGGTATAAGGGGCGGGAGGGGGACACTTTATGATTTAATTACTCTGGAACTACACATCATAGAGAATGATAATAACACTCTACATGGCCCCAAAACTATAAAGAATAATCCGAGCTGCATTTATTTTGAAACATTACTATCCCACTTATTACTAGAGAGGATATCTCTATTGTTTTAAATATTAATTTTGACTTCTTGATTGACAGAAAGATCTTCAACGCATCACTTTGCAAAGCTTTGAAGATCTTTATATCATTCAGGCATTTAAAAGTGACATTTTAAAAGGATAATAATGTTTCAAAATAAAAGCAGCTCCAGTTAATCTTCATAGTATTTGGGCCATGGAGAGTGTTATTTCAATACTGTCAGAGTTGTAGTACAAGAGTAATTGAATGATAAAGTATCTCCCTCCCTCCCCTTTTACCT
Organism: Rhinophrynus dorsalis; assembly: GCA_037306005.1. Lineage (NCBI taxonomy): Eukaryota > Metazoa > Chordata > Amphibia > Anura > Rhinophrynidae > Rhinophrynus > Rhinophrynus dorsalis. Next base: position 42,195,345 of record CM074720.1, read on the forward strand.
AGTGTAAGCCACCTCCCCTCAGATGTGGAATCTGGTCCATAGACCAGACAGATAACAGCAAGGGACAATCTTCTTACTGTGAGAACAATGAAAACCCTGCCCTCTTTGACAGGTTTTTCCTTATGCTGACTAAAGATTGTCCTTCTCTGCGATCCACCTGGACAGTCTTGCTGCTCTGAGGTGAGCAGTGTTACACAAGGTAAAAGAGGTGGGAGGGGGATACTTTATCATTCAATTACTCTTGAACTACCACTCTGACAGAACTGAAATAACACTCTCCATGCCCCAAATATTATGAAGATTAATTAGAGCTGCTTTTATTTTGAAACATTACTATCTCTTTAAATCAGTGGGAAGTTTAATTTTCAATCCTTTTCTGCAATTGGACTGCTCCAGAATTGCACCTTTAACTTTCTGAATACAGTCCTGAGTTTCATTTTGTATAAAATCCTGCCAGTCTAGAATAACACAGGTTTCATGTAGGGTACTGCGCCAAGTGCCATACAGCTGGTAGAGTCACAGAAACAATCTCATCAAGGACTTAACCCTTTGTATGTTAGACATGTTTCCAACACATTGGGGGGTCATGCACTGACATGTAATAAGGTGATAACATGGAAATAACTTCTCCAGTGATATGACGTCACCAGTTCCTATGTTATTCTAGTCTGTGCACTAAGATTTCCAAAGCTGGTGAAATCTTTGTGCATTGGCTCCATAGAATAACATGTGATATCACTGGAGAAGTCGTCTCCACTTTATCACCTCCTTATCACAACTCAGTGCATAACCCCATTTTGTTGGAGGCCTCCCTGGTATCCAATAAACTAAAGGTTTATTATTCAATGGATACTTTTATACTTTATAACTGTTTTGCATGTCCATAATATATAAATTCAAGTTGGCTATACTTTATAAAATAAGCAGTAACATTTTTATGTTTTTGAGCTTTTCCTGTAAAACAAGGGCACCCCCACTCCTGTCAGTTATTTTATTCAAATGCTATAACATAAAATCAACATAATAAAACACCAAGTGCCAGCCCCCCGCCTAAGGACTGCAATCTGATCATACCCTCTAATCTGAAAGTTTAAGTTAAACACTTTGAAGATAGAAATATCTTGTGGAGGTTGTGTATAAATATTAAAGCGGAACTTTCACCTCAACAAGATTGAGTCTGTATCCTTTAGTCTCCCTCTATTGTATAGCGTTATGTGTGTGAAATAGTTTATAAATGTATGTAAGGTGTTTAACCCTTAAGGACCAGTGACGGTCACGTACTTTTTACTTACAGAGCTCTACCGGGAGCGATGTAAGTAAAAACGGGGCCTAAAATTGATCGCTCCAAGACTGGAGCGATCTCTCTTAGGCCTCAAAGCGGAGGCCGGTACACGTAACAGGTCACGTGTACCGGCGCGTCGGCAAGGATCAAAGCGGTCCTTAAGGGAAGGTAACTTCCCTGGACCGCTGGTACTTACGGGGTTAAAAGCAAATTAAAGTTTATACCTCCTGACGTCACGAGCAGCATACGCAGTACCGATTCTGTACCTTAAGGTACATAAGTCACTCCCACAGAGCATGTTTTGTCCAGCCTTTTGTAACCACGTGACCTGGCACGCTCCAAGCATCCTGTTCGTTCAGATCATACTAGTATAGCACGAGTGTGCGTTCATGTAATATGTTCGCACTATATAAATATGTAGCCTTCTAGAGAAATCTGTATATCCTGAAAAGCGGCCCAAACATGTGCGTCAAGCCATGTGGTACTCATTGTTGCATAATGATCATATACCACATTTCACATGGTTAGTTCAGAAGGTGAACTCGGTGCAAACTAGCACTATGCGTCTCACATCAAGCACAATGTCAAACGGGCGGCCGGAGGAGCGAATCATCACTACAACTCATTTGCATGCGAGCCATACATTCGTGCACAGAGAGAGCTGACACATGCGCAGTTACAGGTCATCGGCAAGATGGCCGCGCTCTTCATGAGCATGAAGCTTACACACAAGGTACTTTTTTATTACGTACAATGATTCCTACAATGTTAACTATACATTTTCTTGTTCACTCTGGGGATATCTACTACCCTAACTAAACCTGATGTAATGTGAACATTCCGCTTTAATACAACCACTCCCTACAACAACAATGTTCTACCTATTCTCTGTCTGAGTTGCCTGTAGGCATCTATCCTGGAATAACTAGCTCACTGTCCAGCCCGATTTGCTGTAACCACTGTCATTTCTTATCTGGTTATTTTTGGCTGTGATATCTTGATGAAGGTTGAGTTTGACAGCTAAAAGGTTGACATTAATAAGTGCAATCATGTTTGAATCTCGAAAAACTGTCCTGTGAGTATTTGCCAGCCATCTTGTTTATTATATACTACTCTAGACAAGTGCCCATGGGTGCATTTTGAGTGCCCACATCTATCTGTCTGTCTGTCTGTCTCTCTCCACCCTCTCTTTCCCCCACCCCCCATCTCTCTCCCATATATATATATATATATATATATATATATATATATATATATATATATATATATATATATATATATATATATACACATATACACACTACAATTGAAAAGTTTGGGGTCACTAGAAATGTCCTTGTTTTCCATCAAATGAGTTGCAAAATGAATAGGAAATACAGTCAAGATGCTGACAAGGTTACAAATAATTATTTTTAATTTAAATAATAAACTTTGCTTTCGTCAAAAATTCCTTCATTTGCCGGAATTAAAGCCGTGCAGACCTTTGGCATTCTAGTTGTCAATTTGTTGAGGTAAAGTGACGAGAGTTCACCCCATGCTTCCTGAAGTACCTCCCACAATTTGGATTGGCTTGATGGGAACGTCTTACGTACCATACAGTTACGCTGCTCCCACAACCAGAGCCGGATCACAGGCAAGGCGCACAAGGCGCCTGCCTAGGGCCCGGCCAAATGAGGGGGGCCCGGAAAGCCTCATTCAACTTGAATGAGGCTTTCCGGGCCCCCCTCATTTGGCCGGGAGATTCAACCCCCTCGCCCGCAGCTTACCTGATCTCTCACTCATCTCGCCGCTCTAGTAATACAGAGCGCTGGGAGATTACATCATCTCCCAGCCTCTGCATTACTACAGCGGCGCCGGGAGCTTCAGTCAAAGAGATCTGTGCCGAAGGAGGCACAGATCTGTCAAGTAACACCGCTAGACCACCAGGGGAAATGTGAAGATGGGTCCATTGTGGTAGGGGAAATGTGGAGATGAAGGTGCAATGTGGAGGTGAAGTGGAGATGGGGGCATTGCGGAGATGAAGGGGGCATTGTGGAAGGGGCATTGCGGAGATGAAGGGGGCATTGTGGAAGGGGCATCGTGGAGATGGAGATGAAGGGGGCATTGTGGAGATGGAAGGGGCAGTGTGGAAGGGGCAGTGTGGAGATGGAAGGGGCAGTGTGGAGAAGGTGGCATTGTGGAAGGGGCAGTGTGGAGATGAAGGGGCAGTGTGGAGATGGAAGGGGCAGTGTGGAGATGGAAGGGGCAGTGTGGAAGGGACAGTGTGGAGATGGAAGGGGCATTGTGGAAGGGGCATGGTGGAGATGAAGGGGGCATTGTGGAGATGAAGGGGCAATTGTGGAAGGGGCAGTGTGGAGATGAAGGGGGCATTGTGGAGATGAAGGGGGCATTGTGGAAGGGGCAATGTGGAGATGAAGGGGCAGTGTGGAGATGAAGGGGCAGTGTGGAAGGGGCAATGTGGAGATGAAGGGGCAATGTGGAGATGAAGGGGGGCAATGTGGAGATGAAGGGGGGCATTGTGGAGATGAAGGGGCAATGTGGAGATTGGGGGGCAATATGGAGGTGGCCAATGTGGGTGAGGGGGCCAATGTGGTTGGGGGTCCCATGGCAATTCTAGGGGGCAGAAAAAGAGTGAAGAACAGACTAGAGGGGCAGAAAAAGAGTGGAGAACAGACTAGGGGGAAGGAAAATAGTGAAGAATAGACTAGGGGGGGCAGAAAAGAGTGGAGAACAGACTAGGAACCAGAAAAAATAGTAGAGAACAGCCTAGAGGAAGGAAGAGAGTGGAGAACAGACTAGGGGGGCAGAAAAAGAGTGGCAAACAGATTGAGGGCAGAAAAAGAGTGGAGAAATGACTAGGGGACAGGAAAAGAGTGGAGAACAGAGCAGGGGGCAGAAAAAGAGTGGAAAACAGATTAGGGGGTTAGAGAAACAGGGAGAAACAGATTGGGGGCTTCCCCTCATTATGCCATTCCTCTTTCCTTTCTACCCTCCTTTTGCCCTTGCCATCATTAGCTGTGTGGTATCAAGGGTGGCCCCATTTCAATTGTAAACTGTGTGGTATCACTGGCGTAGCCCCATTTCAATTGTAAACTGTGTGGTATCACTGGTTTAGCCCCACTTCAATTGTAAACTGTGTGGTATCACTGGTTTAGCCCCACTTCAATTGTAAACTGTGTGGTATCACCATACCTGGGAACTCGCCGGATTTGCCCCGGAGACTCCGGTTCTGACAGAGCTTTACCGGGTCTCCGGGGCAGAGACAGATTCCTCCGGATGTGGAGAGTTTCTATTGAAACTCTGCCACATCTGCTTTTTCTCCCGTTGTGCCTCCGTCCCCAGCCTTCTGTGTGACACATTTAACCCTCTGAGTACCAGAGTGGTACGGAATGCATTGCTTTGCAATGCATTCCGTACCACTCTGGCACTCAAAGGGTTAACCCCCAACACTCGAGTTAAGCCCCGCCCCTTTTTGACGCGATTAGCGTCATTTTGTTACCCCCTGGTGAACAGAGGACTACCCTCCGGGTAGCCCTCAACTGAAAGTTCCCAGGTATGGGTATCACTAGTGTAGTCTGATTTCAATTGTAAGATCTGTGGTGTCATTATAGGCAATGGGCAAATCAAGAAACTATTGTGGCAAGAGTGTGGGGAGGGGCAAACTGGCAGGGGGGCCCAATTTGGGATCCTGCCTAGGGCCCTATGGAGGCTTAATCCGGCTCTGCCCACAACAGAAACAAGGAAATTTCTAAGTGACCCCAAACTTTTGAACGGTAGTGTATCCTATATAATGATTCGCTAGGATGTTTGTCAGAAGCTGTCATGCACAGTAAAGACTGCACACGTTTTGGGCAGTCTCTACTGGGCATGATTGCATCACGTGAGTGAGGCGATGTATGACTGTATTGTGTGTAGCAGTGAAGTGACGGCCTCTTAACACCACCTGGACCTTGTTCCGTGTACACAAGCTTTTACACTAGTACAGATATAAATAACAAGCAAAGCAATGGCACACACTAAGTAAAAATGGTAAAAAAGTCAAATAACTGATACATGTCCCCTAAAGATAGATACACATATGTACTCAGCCCGGGATGATCCCTGGATGCAGAGCGAGATGTCACACATCTGTAGTTGAAACAAAGTAGTTTATTCCATCATAATTGGGAGCCAAATGTTTTCTGTCCTCACACGGACCTTTATCAGGGCAAATGAAGGTCCGGGTGAGGACCGAAAATATTTGGCTTCCAATGATGATGGAATAAACAACTTTGTTTCAACTATAGATGTGTGCTGTCTCGATCTGCATATATATATATATATATATATATATATATATATATATATATATATATATATATATACATACATACATACTAGTTGTAAAAAAATTATATGCTCTGTTAAGGAGAAAAAGCAGACGGGAAAATATTTTCCTTGACTAATTAATCCCCTGGGGTAGTAGTTATGCTTTTGCTATACACGCCAAAGAAAGACACAGCGGTAATAAGTTCAATTCACTTAGAAATGTTAGCACATTAGAACCTTTCACATAAGACAGACACTTTTGTTTGTTTTTGTGCATGTTTAGCCACTGAAAGAAAATTGTTGTAAATCTTGAATTATTGACATTTTTGTTTTGCTGTCATGAGTAATGAAATGTTTTAGATGATTGCTGAGCTATCTGTTGTGTTTGAGAAATGCCAGATCTGTTTAACAAAAGAGCAGAGTTCATTCAACCATAGAACTGTCAATGAAATATTTATGTCCTAAGAACTGGAAAGGGTAGAGATCCTTATCACATTCAATTCACGAAATAAAGTGATGCAAAATATGCAGAAATGGAGTTTTGCGTTCTAACAAATTGTGAATCAGAGTAGACTCCTTTTTATTGTGGGGAAGGGTGAGGGTTTGTTCATTTTAGCCTTGTCTTATCTTGATCCTCAAATTATTAACCCTTTGAGTGCCAGAGTGGTACGCAACGCATTGCTTTGCAATGCGTTGCTTACCACTCTGGTACTCAAAGGGTTAGTAAAGTAGAAGTAAGCAGTTGAAATATACCCTTTAACAGGAATGCATAATTGCAACTCTTTAAATGCCACCAATAAATCAATCAATCAATAAAAAGCCTGCCTAACACAAGACTATCATGGGAAACTATTGTCTGCATTTAAAAAGCTAAACATGCCCCTAAAACAGGGAAGGGCAATGCGAGACCCTCCATCTGCTGTGAGACTCAAACTCCTATATTTTTGGTTTTTAGTGGCTCCAGTGTATTTAGTGAACAATCTATGAGCAGAAATCTCTAACAATGGATGTCAGCATAACGCACCATACATCAGAACCATGAATCTGTCATCATAGTGTGCTATTTCTGGGTTCTCTCCTCTCCAACTGTGATTCCAATGCAACTTGATAACCACACCAATATAATGAACACGACTCAAAGGGTTAAAGTAAAATCATGACACAGTACCTTTATTATTCTTTAAAACATCGATGGTGCAGGTGGTGAGCTGTACACAGGGCAACACGTCTGGTGTCTTATCGTAAGAGAGGTGCCCCAACAATCTGATCAACGCGTTTTGCTCCAGCTGCTGTGAAACTACAACTCCTATCATTCCATGTGAATGATGGAATTGTAGTCTGGCAACCACTGAAAGACCCACCTTTGGCCAAAAACAATGTATTTAAATAAGACAAACATTGAAGCTGATACTAAGGTGAACTAGAGTATTTCTGGGAACTAGAGTATTTCTGGGGGAAACCAACTGAACCATAGGGGACAAATACAAATTCTTCAAGTCCCAGTTGATTTAAATTGAGATTTTAACCCACTGAATGCTAGAGATGATTCTTATGCATTGTTTTCCAATATGTGGGAGATATCGCAAGCTTTGAATGAGTTAATATCTATGGGAGTTTTAGAATTTTCTTATTTGTCCCCTAAAGTGCATTTGGTTTGTCTCAGAATGTCATCATATCTTACTACACCATTATCATCATCAGGATGTTGATTGAAGGAGAAGTATCGGTCCAGGGGGGTTATGCATTAAGGAGTGATAAAGAGTGATAAAGAGCATATAACTTCTCCAGTGATATCACTTCTCCAGTTCCTATGCTATTGTATGGAGCCTATGCACTAAGATATCTCCCACATGAGAGGGGAGATGCACTAAGGTGTGATAAAGAGGTGATAAAGCAGTGATGACTTCTCTAGTGATATCACTTCTCCAGTTCCTATGTTATTCTATGGAGCCAATGCACTAAGATCCTCAAAGTTGGAGAAATCTTAGTGCATTGCCTCTATAGAATAACATAAGACTTGAAGACATGATATCACTGGAGAAGTCATCTCCACGTTATTACCTCTTTGTCACCTTAATTAATCTCCCCCAGTTTGGGATTAGGAAACAATTTTTCACCCCCTTGAGATAACATTTGAAGTGATTTTAATGTAGTTTTATCTGCCTTCTTCTTGTCTAACAAAGGAAGTCTGGCAAAGGTTGAACGTGATGGACATGCGCCTTTTTTCAACTTGATCCCATAGAGTATAAGTTATGTAACTATGTATCTAGATGGATTACATGACTGGCAATATGCTTTTCTGATAATTTTTCATGTGTTCTTTGTATGATGTAAAAAAAACTTCATTATTTTCAGTTTGAGAGATGTTTAAAAGAAGAGAGGCATAACTGACAATTCATATAACAAGTAGCTACCCCCATTAATGACTGGTCTTTCATTAAAGTTGATATACTCTGACAGCCATGTGAATTTTCTTTTTCACATTTTAGTGAATAGAAGAATTGTGACTGACCCTGTCAGTGTGAAGGGGCAAAGTGAGCCCTACAGCTTAATAAGTCACCTCTTACAACTACTGCATTCAAATCATACACATTTTAACCTTTGAGTGCCATAGAGGTATGCTTGGCAATGTGTTGGGCACCGTTCTGGCATTCAAACAATTAGATGGATAGTATCATGTAGAATGAAAATTTGGGTGCTCCAACTGTTGAGAGAGCATTTATTCAAATTGCTGCTAGAACTTGCATTGTTTGAATATATTACCTTAATTGCCTGAAATTTTACAGTGATGCCGTTGCTATAGCAGCCTATGGTGGGTTATTGTTACTAATAATAGTGGTCCATAGACTGGTGTAGCAACAGCTCCACCATTAAATTTCAACCTATGGAAGTACTGTACCCAGACATTGCAAGTTTAAACTGCAATGACTTTTAATCCCTTAAGGACCTCGTGGTCCGGTGGGTGGGGCGCTCTAGAGGACCAGGGTAATTAATTTTTTTTTACACGGAAGAGATCTGTGATCATAGATCAGTGTGCAGTCGCGCTGTGATCACAAACTTCCATGATGTGCCAGTATCGTCACTGGTCCTTAATGCTCGGACAGCCATGACGGTCCTGGCATGTCATTGGGGGTTAGGGGGTTAAGTAGAACCTCTATCTGCATTGAGATTACAATTGTTTTAACCCCATCCCGACAATGGACATACATGTACGTCCCACAGAAACTGTCACTTAGTGACAAAGGATGTAAATGTACGTCCAGGAAGTCATTCAAAACAATGACATAAAAAAGTTTGGTGGGCGTTAAGTGCCGGCCGCGTGCATGCACAGTCGGTCACTAAGGGGTTAATTGGCAGGATCAACCCTAGAAAAATTATATATATATATATATATATATATATATATATATATATACTCTGTGATACTGTCCTTTAAAATCCAGGTTTCATGACGCATTTAAACTTTAATTAAACAGACAGTAAATCCTCCTAATAATCACCCCTCCTTACCTTACTATGTCCAGGAAATCCTAATGGCCCCAATGAGCCCTTGGGGGAGATTCACTAAGTGGTGGTAATGAGGGCATAAAGTGGAGATCATTTTGCCAGTGATATCACTTCTCCAGTTCCTATGTTATTCTATAGAGCCAATGCACTCCAAAGCTGGAGAAATCTTAGTGCATTGGCTCCATAGAATAACATAGGAACTGGAGAAATTATATCACTGGAGAAGTTATCTCCACTTTATCACCTCTTTATCACCATTTAGTGAATCTCTACCAACATCCTCAATCAGTCCTGAATGTCATGCGCATGCAGACGGCCATAACAGATGTAGGAAGTTTTTTCAAACTGAAGCCGACTGTACAAGTCTACTGAAAGGGATAGTAATACTTTATTATTACTATCCCCCATATTGTATATATTTGTAAAATAATTTAATAGCCCCCAGGTTCATCTCTCAAACCTTTATAGTTTGAGAGATAACCGAAGGCCAAGTTCCCCCCTCCCTCCCCCTTCCCTGAAATCAGAGTTGTACTGACTGCAGGGGAAGTCTGTCGTACGACAGGCTTGTGGCTCTGCAGCTGAGCCGAGATCCCGTTAGTGAAAAAGAATTATTTCACTGAAACGGTCTTCTACATGTGCTTGGTTTGTGCTTGGTTTGCATGCACATGTAGAAGACCGTTTCAGCTAAATAATTCTTTTTCACTAACGCGATCGTGGCTCTGCTGCAGAGCCAACAGATGAAAGACAGACCGGATATCCCTGCAGTCAGTACAACGCTGACTTCAGGGAAGGGGGAGGGAGGGGGAACTTTGCCTTCGGTTATCTCTCAAACCATAAAGGTTTAAGAGATGACACTGGGGGCTATTAAATTATTTTGCAAATATGTACAATATGGGGGATAGTAATAATAAAGTATTACTATCCCTTTAACCCTTTAAGGATATCAGTGGGTGACATTACCATGAGCAGTAAGCAGAGTTTGTGCACAGAGGACTTGCCTGCTACCAACATACATGTCATTCTCAATGGACAGGACATCCAGGACTCTTGACCACACAGGCACAAAGGCAAAATTCAGTGGGGCTATTAGGATTTTACTGGCCATAATAAACCAAGTGGGTGATAGTATTCGGAAGCGTGAACTCTCCTTTAATCAACTTCACAGTTACAGTACATATATTTTTTTTCATTAAAAAGCAAATCGATAAGAAGCTGCATTGGAGGACTAGGTTTGTGGCCATCTGCACTGTATTTTATATGATTATGAGTTTATGCTAATAAAAGGTTTACTGTCCTATCTTTAAAAGCAGCTGCTGGGGATTATAAAAGTCACGGCAGGTGGAACAATTCCCTTTGGTGAGCTAATCAAGCAGCTGGCACAGCTGTCCCTACAGCAAAGATATATACAGTAAATATGAGGAAGATACTGTACCCAGCATCTCGGAATGCAGGGATTCTACTAACCCTTTGAGTGCCAGAGGGTTGCGCAATGCATTGCTCTGCAATGCGTTGCATACCCTTCTGGCACTCAAAGGGTTAAGGTAGAATTGGAAATTTGTAACAAACTGGTCATTTTGAAACAGATTCAGAAGTATCTATAGTTATGTTGGCCTCTTGTTATTTAATTTATTTTATTTATTTGTCAGTTAGTACAAATCTGGCAGGGGCTAGCGCATTATTCTACATCCCAACTGTCACTTCCTACCAGGAGGTGAGGGCTCATTTGCAAAAACTGACATGTAATGAAAGCTGAATATCTCAGAAATTGTTGTTTGAAATAAAAAACGGTTAACAATAATATAGGTAGCTTTGAAAACTCTTTTAACCCCTTGAGGACCCTTGCATACCACGTGGCATTTTTTTTTTTATCATTGCTTCTGGTTCAGGGCTTCCAGAGCGGCGTGCAGCCGTGACAGGAGCCCTGAACTCCATGCCGTGCCAGGACCGTCATTGGTCCTTAAGTGCCAGACCGCCGTGACGGTCCTGGCACGGCAATGGTCCTTAAGGGGTTAAAATCACCTATTTGTTACAAAGTGACATTTCTACTTTAAAGGATTGTAACACTTAATATGCACAAAAAAATCTCTCTCTCTCTCTCTCTCTCTCTCTCTCTCTCTCTCTCTATATATATATATATATATATATACGTATATTGTTGAGTTTATCCTTCTGAGTAAAGCAAGAGTACTCCCACTGCTGATTGATTTAAAAGTTATTGCAGCTCAAACTAGATTTTTTTATGTGCAGTATCACAGTGGCCTGATATTGTACAGTGGTGCTGTTGCTACACCATCCTATGGAGGTTTATGGTCAACTGACCAGAGCTGTACATAGAATGGTGTAGCAACAGTGCCACTGTACAAGTTCAGGCCATTGAGATTCTGCATTTAAAAAAAATGCAAGTTTGAGCTACAATAATTTTGAATAAAAGCTCTCAGTAGTGGGAGTACCCATGTTTTACTCAGGTAGATAAACCCTACAATATATATATTTACATATTAATTGTTACTATCCCTTTAACTTTGAATGCAAGATATTGTCCAGATTCTGAATTACACAAAGTAACAAATGGTCAGGCTGATAACTTAGTAGAACTGGGGCAAACAGCTGCAGCATAGGAGACAGCAAACAATTCCCATTGATTTAAATGGGGGCTTTTATTACCCTGAATGCTACAGAGTTCTCCTATGCATCACTTCCCAACGCACTGTAACTTCTGTTAAAGCCCTTTTAAATCAATGGGAATGTTTATTTCACTCCAGTGGTGCAGCTGGGTTGCCCTGGAATTGTTCCTCTTTTATTTTCGTACATAAGGCCCAATACTTTTAAATACTTTAACTAGTGAAACTATTATTTATTAAGGGAAATGTAAGGAGAACTAAAACCCCTAATAATGACCCCCACTTACCTTACTTAGTCCAGAAAATCATCTTGCTTCTTTGGATTTTGATATTGTGTCTTTGTTCAAGAGATAACAGTCTCAGTTATGGATATCATGTCCATGGAAGCAGACATGACGGTGGTTGGCAGTTTTTCAAACTGAAACAGGAAGAGTGCTACTTAAAGGAGAAGTTCTATATTGTTATGAGAATATAAATATATATATATATATATAGATGTAAAATAACAAACAAAATAAGTATCTTGTAATACCTTTTTTATTGGATTAACAGAATTTTGGATTGACAAGCTTTCGGGAGAACCTCCCTTTCTGTCAGAAATGCTTTAGACTTGAGAAAGGGAGGTTCTCCCGAAAGCTTGTCAATCCAAAATTCTGTTAGTCCAATAAAAAAGGTATTACAAGATACTTATTTTGTTTGTTATTTTACATCTGCATCACTGGACTAATACGGCTACAATCTCCACTCTCTCTCTCTCTCTATATATATATATATATATATCTTGAAAGGCTTTTACTGCTGACTAAAAAAGGTACTCTCACCGCTGAGAGATGCATATTCTCAAATTTATTACAGTGTAAACCCTTGTATGTTTTCATTAATAGCCCCTCAAGTGGTCAGATTCCAATTCATTATTTTGTTGCATTTTCTAGGAGAGGAGATTCACTGACAAACAGTAAACGTAAAATGTGATAGAAACTGCCGAGTCATGCTGTCATTTAGAACGTTCAGGAAGTGATCACGTTGTACTTGTTACATCTTCCTCCTTTAATAGCATTATATAGAAATAAAGTTCACCTAAACTGTATGTAAAAAGTAAGGAATAACAGGACAGGCAAAGATAACTTCTCCTGAACGTACATCAGATACAGCAATGTACTTAAGAGTTATAAAGCACCATATAAAAAATACAAATGTATTAAGATAGGCAAAACACCATATACTACAGGGCATTTAAATATACACTGTACTGGGTACGCTAAATTCTTAAAACTAATCGATCAAAAGAAAAAAGGAGGAAAACAAAGTGTTGTTTTACGTTTCAAAGAGGGAAAAAACAGAAACAATTTCTGTTGTTTCTTGAAAAAGTTGAAGTAGATAATCCCACATTAAGACCCAAACACAGAAGAAAGTTATTTTCATAGTCACATTCTGTATATACACTTGAAATCTCTAACAGTGTATTTGACTGCTTTAAATGGATAGTAATGTTTCAAAATAAAAGCAGCTCCAATTAATCTTCATAGTATTTGATCCATGGAGAGTGTTATTTCAATACTGTCAGAATTGTAGTCCAATAGTAATTGAATGATAAAATATCCTCCTCCCGACCCTTTTACCTAGTGTAAGCCGCCTCCCCTCAGATGTGGAATTTGGTCCTGGGACTGGACAGGTCACAGCAAGGGACAATCTTCTTACTGTGAGAACAATGAAAGCCCTGCCCCCCTTGACAGGTTTTTCCCTTATGCTAATTGAAGATTGTCCCTCTCTGCAAGCCATCTGGACACCACCTTTCTGTTCTGAGGTGAGCAGTATTACATCAGTAAAAGAGGCGGGAGGGGGATACTTTATCATTCAATTACTCTTGAACTACATCTCTGACACTATTGAAATAACACTCACCATGGCCCAAATACTATAAAGATTGATTGGAGCTGCTCTTATTTTGCAACATTACTATCCCTTTAAGCCAGCAACTTTATTGCAATTGTTCTTCGAGGAGCATCACTCCTCATTACCTTCCATGATTGACACACCAGTCAGATCTTGCTGTAGCATTTCATGATGCTGGTGGGACTGGTAGTCAGACAATTCCACAACAAGGACTTAAGAAACTACAACTATTTCATCAATGAACAACATCAAGTCATTGTGGGAGTAATACAGTGTCCAACCATGTCTTTCACCCACTCCAGGCTTGTCTAAGACAGAAAAGCTCTTTTCACTGTCGTCCAATACAGGTCACTGGTACCATGGGATGTGTAGTCCCCTTTAATAGGCAGGAACAATTATGCAAATAATTTGCAAGGGGCGGAGCCTCCCCTCTTACTTAAGCCACCTTCTGGCCAGAGCCACCCATATTGATTTGTTCCTGGTGTGCTTGCACACCAGGCAGAGAACAGCTATGCTTCTTAGAGTTTTATTATTTTTTTCTTCAAATATGGAATACCACCATTAGGAGGGTGACCATGGCTGTGAATGCCCTCACCCGAAGTGGCTAGTGCAGCTTCCAGGGATTTCTGTGGACCTATACCTGATGAGGGGACAGCTTGTGTTAAGTAGCTCCCCTGTTGGGGAAATTACCTCTGGTTCTTTCCCTCCCTATCATGGTCACCTGAAGACAGAAGTCTGCGAGAAAGGTGAGTCACCCATTGAGTGCTGAAGGTCCACTTGTCCCCACAGTGTCCCTTTGATGGGCTTGTATTTGGGAGTTTTAATACACTCCAGCACTCATAGGGTGTTTTTATTGCATTATCACTATTTATGCAATTTCTGTGTTATTCTCTGAGTTTTGGAGCATTGGGTATTCATTTTTTTATGTTTCTCATGTATTTCATGCTTGTTTGGGCACTTTTTAATGTTTTACTAAACTTTATTAAAAATGGTGTTCCGCGCCTTTAAGCGCGGCTTTTCCCGCTCAGCAGCAGAGCTCCTTTACTCTCTATGGGAATTCACAGTTTGGGACATATCTCTGAAACCGCTTGTCACAGCAACTTCAGAGTGGGCTCATTTTAATGCTAGGCTCCTGCTCTATCATCCGGTTGGTGTTTTATTAATGTAGGGGGTTCAGGGGGGCTTCGGGCACTGTTTGGGGTACTTGCATGGGAAAACTACATTTCCCATGAGCGCTTAGCTCGCGCTCGTTTCTGATTGGCTGTCATGACGGCCGCCATTTTGTGGTACTTTTCCAAGGCGAGTACACTACGCAGGGACCGAGCCTTCTCTCTCCTCACCAGATTAACCCTTCGCTGGCCAGATAAGTCCGTTTTTAGACCTTTTCTGGGGTGAAACTTTAATCTTTAACACTTTTCTGGGTGATAGTGTTTTTTGTGGGGTATATTGACGCTGTGAGCATGTCTACTTCACTGGAGCTAGGGGCTAGACCCAAGACTAAGGAGGCTGGGGGGTCTTCTACCCCCATGGCGTTTTGCTCCTCTTGCCACATTGGGCTGGATTGCGATAATGTGGGGGATCTATGCCCTAATTGTACTGATAAAGATAGCAACCCTGGGCTTCCCAGCCACGCTATTGAGCCATCTTGGGTGAGGGAGTTTAAAGCTGCCACTAGGGATCTCAGATCCACGCTTCAACTCTTTCCCTCTCAGGTACAGGGGGCTCTCCAGGTCTGGCAGACCCCCTCTACTATCAGGACCTCCCTGCCTAAGCCACAGGGAGCTCCTGATATCACTGATTCTTCTGAAGAAGAACTTTTACAGGATTCTGATGCTGAGGAACGTACTGTTATTGAATCTAACAGGTCCATTGGGGACCCCTATGAGTGTGACCCTGAAGTTTCGGCTGAGGGTCTGATCAGAGCGGTTCTGAATACGCTCAACCTTCCTCTGACTCAGGAATCCACTTATGATCCTACTGATGTTTTTCAGAAAAAGCCATCTAAACCTGTTGTTTGTTTTCCAACTAACCCTACTCTTGCCCGTCTGGTTTCTGAGGCATGGAAGAATCCTGATAGATCTTCCTCTGTCTCCAAAAAGTTTGCCAAACTTTACCCTTTTCCCGAAGCGGAGCTGGCAAAATGGGTTCATCCTCCCAAGGTGGATGCTCCTGTGTCTAGACTATCCAAATCTACTGCTTTGGCTGTCTCAGATGCCTCTGCCCTGCAGGACTGGACGGATAAGAAATTAGAGCTCTCTCTTAAATCTATTTTTGCCTCAATTGGCACTGCCATGCGCCCCACCTTTGCTGTGGCATGGGTTAATAGGGCTATTGCAGCCTGGACTGAACGACTGACTGAAGCGGTTCGCCAGGATGCGCCTGTATCTGAACAGTTGCAGCTTCTTGCTAATATCACTGAAGCTCAGAACTATGTTGCTGATGCTGCTTTTGATGCTGTGCGCATGATGGCGAGGGCCTCCACTTCTTCTGTGGTGGCTAGACGCGCTCTTTGGCTGAAAATTTGGTCTGCTGATACAGCCTCTAAGAAAGCCTTGCTTTCCTTGCCCTTTCAGGGGAATTTGCTCTTTGGCTCTGAGCTCAAAGAAATGATCAGTGAGGCTACTGGCGGTAAAAGTACTCTTCTACCCTCAGTCTTTAAGAAAAAGTTTCCAGCCAAACGCAATCGGTCCTTTCGTTCCTTTCAGACTGAGACACGCTCCTCGGCCCAAACGGGTCCTCCCACTACGCGCTCCTCCTCCAAGCCCAAACAGTCCTGGAGGCCCAAAGTCGCCTCCAAGGCCAAGACCTCCAAGACTGCTTCGGCATGACTCGCCGAACCCGGGTCCGCATCCGGCTGTAGGCGGTCGTCTCCGCATCTTTCGCCGGACTTGGGAGGAGTCAGTGGCGGACCCATGGGTTCTTCAGGTGGTGTCAGAGGGATACAGGATCCCTTTCTCTTCCCTTCCTCCTTTTCGGTTCCATTTTACTCGTCCTTCTCAGGAACCCTCAAAAAGGCGTCTGTTCGACGACGCTATTCAGGATCTCTTGGACAAAGAGGTCCTGGAGGCGGTTCCGCAGGGGGACACAGGTTCAGGATTTTATTCCAACCTGTTTGTGGTAGCCAAAAAGGACGGAGGAGCCCGTCCCATCTTGGATCTCAAAGATCTCAATGCCTATGTGGTGACTTCCCACTTCCGCCAGGAGTCCCTGCGCTCTGTGATTGCAGCAATGTCTCCAGGGGAGTTTCTTGCCTCCCTGGACCTTCAGGATGCTTATCTTCACATCCCTATTCATCCAGAGAGCAGGAAGTATCTCAGGATTGCCTGCCACAGGGGACACTTTCAATTTACAGCGCTCCCCTTTGGACTGACTACAGCTCCTCAAGTCTTCCAGCGGGTGCTGGGCTCCTTGATAGCGGTGCTCCATCAGGATGGGATCAGAGTGACACCCTACATGGACGATCTCCTACTGAAGGCCTCCTCAGCGGAGCTTCTCCACCAGCAGTTGCAGAGGTGCATGCACACCCTGAACCGTCACGGATGGATCCTGAATCTGGACAAGTCGGACTTGATTCCTTCTCAGAGGCTTCTGTTCCTGGGTCTCCTGTTCGACACTCGCCAATGCATGGTGTTTCTTCCAGAGGACGTGGCTCACCAGATAGCCGTCAGAGTGGCTGGGATTCTGGACATGGACGAAATTCCAGTTCCAAAGTTGTCGTCCTTAGTGGGGAAGTTCATTTCCACGATCGAAGCAGTGCCATTTGCCATGGCCCACTCCAGGGATCTTCAGAGATTTGTGATCCAGACGTGCAGGAATCATCCAGATCATCAACATCTGTCTGTTTCTCTTCCTCCTCATGTCGAGTCGAGTCTGCACTGGTGGTTAGATCTCTCTCATCTCTTGAAAGGGAAATCCTTTCTAGTTCCTCATTGGACCACAGTCACAACGGATGCCAGCCTTCGGGGCTGGGGTGCAGTCTGGGGTCGCTTCAGTGCTCAGGGGAAATGGGGTCTGGAGGAATCCATGCTCTCCATCAATGTTCTGGAACTTCGAGCTGTCCGGCTGGCCCTGAGGCACTGGGAGTCTCAATTGACCGGTCTTCCAGTCAGAGTAGAGTCCGACAACGCCACGGCGGTGGCTTACATCAACAGACAAGGCGGCACGAGAAGCGGTTCCGCCTGGTGGGAAGTCAAGGATATTTTGTCTTGGGCAGAAGATCACGTGCCTGTCATCTCTGCAGTTCATATTCCAGGCGTGGACAACGTCATGGCAGACTTCCTCAGTCGTCACACCGTCGACAGCGGAGAATGGGCTCTTCACCCAGAGGTGTTTCACATGCTCACTCAACGGTGGGGGATGCCAGCGGTGGATCTGATGGCTACCAGACACAACAGGAAGGTTCCGGTGTTTTGCTCCCGTCTGAGGGACTCCCTTGCTCTAGCAGTGGATGCCTTGTCGATCCCTTGGGACTTCTCCCTGGCTTACATCTTCCCCCCTCTTCCTCTATTGATCAGAGTTATTCAGAAGTTGAAGAGAGAACGTTGTCCTGTCATCCTGATTGCTCCAAACTGGCCTCGCCAGTCCTGGTTTCCGGAATTGATGGCCATGTCAGTGAAGGATCCAATCCCACTTCCAGCCCGTCCGGACCTGCTTCTTCAGGGGTATCTGTGGAAAGAGGATGTTCACTCTCTCCGTTTGATGGCATGGCGGTTGAATCCTCGATTCTAGCTAAGAAAGGCTTTTCTCCTTCTGTGGTGTCGACGATGCTCAGTGCTCGTAAGCCTGTGTCTTCCAAGATCTATCATCGCATTTGGTCAACTTTCGTGACATGGTGCTCTGTCAAGCAGTTGTCTCTTGACTTCCATCTTCCCACTGTCCTGGCCTTCTTGCAGGACGGTGTGGACAAGGGACTCAGTCTGAGTTCCCTCAAAGTTCAGACCTCTGCCTTGTCTGTGTTTTTCCAGGAACGGATTGCCATCCTTCCTGATGTGAAAGTCTTCTTCCAAGGTGTGACTCATGTTCGACCTGCCTTCAAGAGTCCTGCTCCCCAGTGGGATCTCAATTTGGTGCTGGGAGTTCTTCAGCGACCACCGTTTGAATCCTTGGCTTCCATTCCATTACGTCTTGTGACTTGGAAGATGGCCTTCCTTTTGGCTATTGTGTCAGTACGCCGGGTGGCAGAGTTACAGGCATTGTCTTGTAAACCTCCTTACCTGGTGTTCCACAAGGATAAGGCTGTGCTTCGCACTACCAAGGAATTCTTACCCAAGGTTGTGTCTGAGTTTCACATCAATCAGGAGATTGTGGTTCCCTCTTTCTGCCCTAATCCTTCATCTGACAAGGAAAGAGATCTCCATTTGTTGGATGTGGTGCGTTGCCTCAAGTTTTATGTTCACCGCACCGAATCTATCAGGAAGTCTGACGCTCTATTCGTCATTCCTGAGGGGCCTAGGGCAGGAAGACCGGCTTCCAAAGTTACCATTGCCTCTTGGATTAAGGCTACCATCCGTGAAGCCTATAAGTTGAGGAATAAGCATGTTCCCTTCAGGGTGACTGCCCATTCCACCAGATCTATTGGGGCCTCCTGGGCCTACAAGAATCAAGCTTCTGCTGATCAACTGTGCAGAGCGGCCACTTGGTCCTCTGTGCACACTTTTTCTAAGCACTACCGAGTTGATGTACTGGCATCGGCTGATGCCAGCTTTGGAAGGAAGGTCCTGGAGGCAGTCTTGCCTGTGTAGGTCTTCCGCTCTGTGATCCTTAGTGCTTCCTTACTGTTGAGCCCGGTTGGCTCGTGTTCCGTGTGCTGTGTTAAGTTCAGGGATCGTTCCCTTGGTTGGTGTCCGTTGACACTTACAGTTTGGGCTATGTTATCCACTGGTTAACAGTTCTAGTGACTTGGGCCTTGCGCCTGGTCCTTGCCTTACTTCCCGCCTCTGGATCAGCTCAATGTTTGTACATCCCATGGTACCAGTGACCTGTATTGGACGACAGTGAAAATAGGATTTTAGTCTTACCTGTTAAATCCTTTTCACTTAGTCCATACAGGTCACTGGTCTCCCACCCTGTCAAGGGACCAGTCTTGGCTCTCCTGTGGCATTCAGTGGGAGACCGTTCGGGCATGCTCACAGGAGTCTTTCTTTTTGCTTACCTGGGGTCAGTTTAGGGTCTCAAATCAATATGGGTGGCTCTGGCCAGAAGGTGGCTTAAGTAAGAGGGGAGGCTCCGCCCCTTGCAAATTATTTGCATAATTGTTCCTGCCTATTAAAGGGGACTACACATCCCATGGTACCAGTGACCTGTATGGACTAAGTGAAAAGGATTTAACAGGTAAGACTAAAATCCTATTATCATATGACTACTGGTACCACCAGTGGCGTAGCAATAGGGGTTGCAGGGGTCGCACCTGCGACCGCGCCCCCTGCGAACCCATCGCCACTCGCCCACAGCCCGTGCCCGCAGCAGCTCAGCTGATCTCCCAGCGCTCTAGTAATGCAGAGCGCTGGGAGATTACATCATCTCCCAGCACTCTGCATTACTGAGAACCGAGCGGGAGCAGGTGATGGAGGTAGGAGATGGACATGGGGCAATGTGAAGATGGGGGGAGGGGGGCTGCCAGGCCCATGGCAATTTGTTCACCAGGGCCTGGTGGCTTCTAGTTACGCCACTGGTTACCACCACCCTCAGCAGCACCACCACCACATTCTTCCTCCTCTCTTGCTGGTGGTGGTGAGTGTGACTTAGATGTAGTTGGTGCATTTGGTGTCAGACTCACAGACACAGCAGCAGGCTCATAGACAGGCAGTAACACTTTGTTTCTCTTTCAGAAATTCACCTTGAGAAGGTGGTGGTAGCATTAACTGTTGGCGTGGTGGCTAGTGCAGCAGTATCTGGTGTGCTGGCAAGCTTTGACTTACAGGGGATACACTGGTGGGAGCAGCACTGTCTGATGGAGGGCTCTGGTGTCTCTGATTCAGAATAGGGGATGTGATGGGGGTGATGGCAGCAATTGTAGCAGCACTATCTGCTGTTGGTGGGCTCTGGATTTTCTCAGTCAGGCACTGCTGCAAACCACTGCTACTACTAGGACTGCTGCTGCTGTTACATTATCAGTAGAATTCCTGCAACTACTCTTACTCATTTGTACCCCATACACAGTGCAGCAGCAACAGGTGTACTTGTGGTGCTTACTAACTCTCTCTCATTACACAACTAGTCTTACTCATTTGTACCCCATACACAGTGCAGCAGCAACAGGTGTACTTGAGGTGCTTCCTAACTCTCTCTCTCTCTCTCTCATTACACAACTACTTCACAAAGTATTGTTCTTCTCTCCGTAGCCCTCTGTTTCAACTCTTCTATCTCAAACTACACCTCTCAGAATGGCAGGAAGTTCCAGATTTTTTAAATTGTGGGGCTGACATTTTCACGGCCAGAAGAAGCATTGTTGGGATAGAGCACAATTCTAATGAGGAAAAATGGTTCTTCAGTGCTCAGGATTGTCACAGGGAAAGTGGCAATTTGATGGAATTTTTGCAAAAATTTTCACAAAAGAAAAAAAATCTGACGTTTCCCCCATGCCTTGTTTGTATGCCAGTATGATCACTCTGCTATGGGAATATAGAATGCATGCACATGGTGTGAAATGTTGACATCCACTGATTAATTTGTGCAAAAGCTATGAGATAATATGGAAACAGCATGTCTGTGCTTACTTCTCCATAATGGAGTGACTTGCAGCAGTAGAAGTGATATATAATCCGGCTGTGGTATGTCTAAAGAATCAATGATATAAAACCGTAGAAAGATTCTTATTTATTCCATCCACTGTTGTTCTGAAACTAAAAGTCAAATAACATGAACGAGTAGAACCAAGCAAGATTTTTTATTTTAGAACTAGCAAAAGGGCACAACGTCGCCCGTGGGAATTAAGCCCTTTGAATGCGTCAGGGTTTGGGTATGTCACACACATGCTGAATAAGGGGAGAGAGAGACACATGATGGAGAAGGGGAGAGAGAGACACATGATGGAGAAGGGGGGGAGAGAGACACATGATGGAGAAGGGGAGAGAGCGACACATGATGGAGAAGGGGGGGAGACAGAGACACGTGATGGAGAAGGGGAGACAGAGACACATGATAGAGAAGGAGGGGAGAGAGACACATGATGGAGACGGGGGAGAGACACACATGATGGAGAAGGGGGGAGAGACACACACATGATGGAGAAGAGGAGAGAGAGACACATGATGGAGAAGGGGGGGAGAGAAACACATGATGGAGAAGGGGGGAGAGAGAGACACACATGATGGAGAAGGGGGGGAGAGAAAGAGACACATGATGGAGAAGGGGAGAGAGAGACATGATGGAGAAGGGGGGGAGAGACACATGATGGAGAAGGGGGGAGAGAGAGACACATGATGGAGAAGGGGGAGAGAGACACATTATGGAGAAGGGAGGGAGAGAGAGACATGATGGAGAAGGGGGGGAGAGACACATGCTGGAGAAGGGGGGAGAGAGACACATGCTGGAGAATGGGGGGAGAGAGACATGATGGAGAAGGGGGGAGAGACACATGATGGAGAAGGGGGGGAGAGACACATGCTGGAGAATGGGGGGGGGGAGAGACATGATGGAGAAGGGGTAGAGAGACACCTGATGGAGAAGGGGGGAGAGACACATGATGGAGAAGGGGGAGAGAGACACATGATGGAGAAGGGGGAGAGAGACACATGATGGAGAAGGGAGGGAGAGAGAGACATGATGGAAAAGGGGGGAGAGACACATGATGGAGAAGGGGGAGAGAGAGACACATGATGGAGAAGGGGGAGAGAGAGACAAATGATGGAGAAGGGGGGGAGAGACATGATGGAGAAGGGGGAGAGAGAGACACATGATGGGGAAGGGGGAGAGAGACACATGATGGAAAAGGGGGGAGAGACACATGATGGAGAAGGGGGAGAGAGAGACACATGATGGAGAAGAGGAGAGAGAGACACACACACATGATGGAGAAGAGGAGAGAGAGAGACACATGATGGAGAAGGGGGGAGAGAGACACATGATAGAGAAGGAGGGGAGAGAGACACATGATGGAGACGGGGGAGAGACACAAGTGATGGAGAAGGGTGGAGAGAGACACATGATGGAGAAGGGGGAGAGAGAGAGACACATGATGGAGAAGGGGGGGGGACACATGATGGAGAAGGGGGGAGAGAGACACATGATGGAGAAGGGGGAGAGAGACACATGATGGAGAAGGGGGGAGAGAGACACATACTGGAGAATGGGGGAGGGAGAGACACATGATGGAGAAGGGGGAGAGAGACACATGATGGAGAATGGGGGAGAGAGACACATGATGGAGAAGGGGGGAGAGAGAGACATGATGGAGAAGGGGGAGAGAGACATGATGGAGAAGGGGGGAGAGACACATGATGGAAAAGGGGGGGGAGACACATGATGGAGAAAGGGGAGAGAGACACATGATGGAGAAGGGGGGAGCGAGAGACACATGATGGAGAAGGGGAGAGAGAGACATGATGGAGAAGGGGAGAGAGAGACATGATGGAGAAGGGGGAGAGAGACACATGATGGAGAAGGGGAGAGAGAGACATGATGGAGAAGGGGGGACAGAGACACATGATGGAAAAGGGGGGAGAGACACATGATGGAGAAGGGGGGAGAGAGACACATGATGGAGAAGGGAGGAGAGAGACACATGATGGAGAAGGGGGGGAGAGAGACACATGATGGAGAAGGGGGAGAGAGACACATGATGGAGAAGGGGGGAGAGAGACACATGATGGAAAAGGGGGGAGAGACACATGATGGAGAAGAGGAGAGAGAGACACACACATGATGGAGAAGAGGAGAGAGAGAGACACATGATGGAGAAGGGGGGGAGAGAGACACATGATGGAGAAGGGGAGAGAGAGAGAGAGAGAGACATGATGGAGAAGGGGGGAGAGAGAGAGGCATGATGGGGAAGGGGGTAGAGAGAGAGAGGCATAATGGAGAAGGGGGAGAGAGAAAGAGAGAGAGAGGCATGATGGAGAAGGGGGAGAGAGAGAGAGGCATGATGGAGAAGGAGAGAGAGAGGCATGATGGAGAAGAGGAGAGAGAGAGAGACTAGTGTTGAGCGAGCATGCTCGGCCGATGCTCGGATCGGCTCGAGCATCGCTCTGCTCGGCACATGGCGGTACTCGTACGAGTACCGCATGTGCTCGCCCGCCATGTTCGGGTCTCCTCCCCGCACGTTTTGCGGCTGCTGCGCAGCCAAGAAACGTGCAGGGAGGCTCTGACATCGGTGTAATGCCAGCAGCCATGTTGGCTGCTGGCATTACACTGATTGGCTGGCCAGAACCCGTGGTCGGGTGCTGTATAGCACCTGACCATCGAGTTCGGCTCAGTCTTAGCCAGGGAGAGCTGAGGTTAGGAAGGGAAAGGCAGTGTAGGGAGGAAAAAAACCAAAATTGTGAAAAAAAAGAACCAAAAGTCCTTTTTAGGACTACTGTGTGTGGGGGCAGCAGGTTATTTTGTGTGGGGGGAAAAAAACAAAAAAAAAAAAAAAAAATATATTCTGTTTAGTGTGCAAAGTTGCAGATAAGAGCACATTCTGTTTAGTGTGCACAGTTGCAGATTAGAGCACATTCTGTTTAGTGTGCAAAGTTGCAGATTAGAGCACATTCTGTTTAGTGTGCAAAGTTGCAGATTAGAGCACATTCTGTTTAGTGTGCAAAGTTGCAGATTAGAGCACATTCTGTTAAGTCTTCAAACTAAAATATCAAAATCACATATTCCATTCAGTGTGCGTCGCCGCAGTTTAGCAGCACATTCTGTGTACTGTGCAGAGTTGCAGAATAGGAAGAAATACTGTTAAGTCTTCAAACTAAAATATCAAAGTCACATATTCCATTCAGTGTGCTTCGCCGCAGTTTAGCAGCACATTCTGTGTACTGTGCAGAGTTGCAGAATAGGAAGAAATACTGTTAAGTCTTCAAACTAAAATATCAAAGTCACATATTCCATTCAGTGTGCTTCGCCGCAGTTTAGCAGCACATTCTGTGTACTGTGCAGAGTTGCAGAATAGGAAGAAATACTGTTAAGTCTTCAAACTAAAATATCAAAGTCACATATTCCATTCAGTGTGCTTCGCCGCAATTTAGCAGCACATTTTGTGTACTGTGCAGAGTTGCAGACTAGGAAGAAATACTGTTAAGTTTTCAAACTCAAATATTAAAGTCACATATTCCATTCAGTGTGTGTCACCGCCGTTTAGCAGCCTATTCTATGTACTCTGCACAGTTGCAGACTAGGAAGAAATACTGTTAAGTTTTCAAACTCAAATATTAAAGTCACATATTCCATTCAGTGTGTGTCACCGCCGTTTAGCAGCCTATTCTGTGTACTCTGCACAGTTGCAGACTAGGAAGAAATACTGTTAAGTTTTCAAACTCAAATATTAAAGTCACATATTCCATTCAGTGTGTGTCACCGCCGTTTAGCAGCCTATTCTGTGTACTCTGCACAGTTGCAGACTAGGAAGAAATACTGTTAAGTTTTCAAACTCAAATATTAAAGTCACATATTCCATTCAGTGTGTGTCACCGCCGTTTAGCAGCCTATTCTGTGTACTCTGCACAGTTGCAGACTAGGAAGAAATACTGTTAAGTTTTCAAACTCAAATATTAAAGTCACATATTCCATTCAGTGTGTGTCACCGCCGTTTAGCAGCCTATTCTGTGTACTCTGCACAGTTGCAGACTAGGAAGAAATACTGTTAAGTTTTCAAACTCAAATATTAAAGTCACATATTCCATTCAGTGTGTGTCACCGCCGTTTAGCAGCCTATTCTGTGTACTCTGCACAGTTGCAGACTAGGAAGAAATACTGTTAAGTTTTCAAACTCAAATATTAAAGTCACATATTCCATTCAGTGTGTGTCACCGCCGTTTAGCAGCCTATTCTGTGTACTCTGCACAGTTGCAGAATAGGAAGAAATACTGTTAAGTTTTCAAACTCAAATATTAAAGTCACATATTCCATTCAGTGTGCGTCACCGCAGTTTAGCAGCCTATTCTGTGTACTCTGCACAGTTGCAGAATAGGAAGAAATACTGTTAAGTTTTCAAACTCAAATATTAAAGTCACATATTCCATTCAGTGTGTGTCACCGCCGTTTAGCAGCCTATTCTGTGTACTCTGCACAGTTGCAGACTAGGAAGAAATACTGTTAAGTTTTCAAACTCAAATATTAAAGTCACATATTCCATTCAGTGTGTGTCACCGCCGTTTAGCAGCCTATTCTGTGTACTCTGCACAGTTGCAGACTAGGAAGAAATACTGTTAAGTTTTCAAACTCAAATATTAAAGTCACATATTCCATTCAGTGTGTGTCACCGCCGTTTAGCAGCCTATTCTGTGTACTCTGCACAGTTGCAGACTAGGAAGAAATACTGTTAAGTTTTCAAACTCAAATATTAAAGTCACATATTCCATTCAGTGTGTGTCACCGCAGTTTAGCAGCCTATTCTGTGTACTGTGCAGAGTTGCAGAATAGGAAGAAATACTGTTAAGTTTTCAAACTCAAATATTAAAGTCACATATTCCATTCAGTGTGTGTCACCGCAGTTTAGCAGCCTATTCTGTGTACTCTGCACAGTTGCAGAATAGGAAGAAATACTGTTAAGTCTTCAAACTAAAATATCAAAGTCACATATTCCATTCAGTGTGTGTCACCGCCGTTTAGCAGCCTATTCTGTGTACTGTGCAGAGTTGCAGAATAGGAAGAAATACTGTTAAGTTTTCAAACTCAAATATTAAAGTCACATATTCCATTCAGTGTGTGTCACCGCAGTTTAGCAGCCTATTCTGTGTACTCTGCAGAGTTGCAGAATAGGAAGAAATACTGTTAAGTCTTCAAACTAAAATATCAAAGTCACATATTCCATTCAGTGTGTGTCACCGCCGTTTAGCAGCCTATTCTGTGTACTGTGCAGAGTTGCAGAATAGGAAGAAATACTGTTAAGTTTTCAAACTCAAATATTAAAGTCACATATTCCATTCAGTGTGTGTCACCGCAGTTTAGCAGCCTATTCTGTGTACTGTGCAGAGTTGCAGAATAGGAAGAAATACTGTTAAGTTTTCAAACTCAAATATTAAAGTCACATATTCCATTCAGTGTGTGTCACCGCAGTTTAGCAGCCTATTCTGTGTACTCTGCACAGTTGCAGAATAGGGAGAAATACTGTTAAGTCTTCAAACTAAAATATCAAAGTCACATATTCCATTCAGTGTGTGTCACCGCCGTTTAGCAGCCTATTCTGTGTACTGTGCAGAGTTGCAGAATAGGAAGAAATACTGTTAAGTTTTCAAACTCAAATATTAAAGTCACATATTCCGTGTAAGATGAAGAAGGCGGGTAAAAAGGGACGGGGAAGTGGACGTGATCCTGATAGTTCAGGGCGCGGGTCAGGATGCGGAGAAACTGTGCCTGGTGCCAGAGCACAAGAAAGAAAGACATCCACCATACCTAGCTTCATGTCTAATTTTACAGGGCGTCGCAGGACATCACTCTCGAGGTCCGACCACTGCGAACAGGTGGTCGGTTGGATGACAGCTGATACTGCTTCCAGTCGGTTAAGCACCACCCTGTCTTCCACCAAGTCCACTCTCAGTAGCCAAGAGTCTGGTCAACATAATCCTCACTCTGATCATCCTTCCGCCCACCATACACGGTCTGGTCAAAGAAGTGATCCCACACTGGGATATAGTGAGGAGCTCGTCTCATCACCAATCCTTCATTTGACCCTCTCTCCAAGCACGCTTGCAGAGGAACATGACATCTTGTGCCCTGATTCACAACCTCTAGAGGCTACCCAATCACAAGAAGATGACAGATGTGAACAGCATTTAAGGTCAAAGGAAGTAGTGGATGATGATGATGATGATGAGACACAGTTGCCATTAAATCAACCACTATTTCCGTCTCAAGACCTTGTTGAGGAGAATGTTATACAGTTGTCAATGACTGAGTATGTGGTGGGATCAAGACTTGAGGAGGATGATCAGAGTGAGGAAGTGGAGGAGGACTTGGTGGACGATGAGGTGACTGACCCCACCTGAGAAGGTGTAGAGCCGAGCGATGACAGCAGTCCTGAGGGTGAGCCATCTGCAGCACCCCAACAGGCTGGAAGAGGCAGTGGTGTGGCTACAGAAAGAAGGCGGACCGCACCAAACCGGCCCGCAAATGTTCCACGGAGCACCCCCTTGCGTAAATCTACCTTGCCAAAGGGTAGGTGTTCCGCGGTAAGGCGTTTTTTTAAGGAAAGTGCGGACGACAAAAGAATTGTACTTTGCAACCTGTGCCACACCAGAATGAGCCGAGGCATGAACACTAGAAACCTCACCACCACCAGCATGATCCGACACATGGCATCCA
Source organism: Rhinophrynus dorsalis (assembly GCA_037306005.1). Classification (NCBI taxonomy): domain Eukaryota; kingdom Metazoa; phylum Chordata; class Amphibia; order Anura; family Rhinophrynidae; genus Rhinophrynus; species Rhinophrynus dorsalis. The sequence continues at coordinate 42,223,398 of CM074720.1, forward strand.
AGCACCGTAGTAAGTGGGAGGAACGCCTGGATCGCCCATCTGTGTCTGCAGGCCACACCACTGCCTCCTCTTCCCCTGTTTTCGGTGCCGGCCAATCGCCTGTCGAAGGCGCAGGCCCGCATACCTCCCGCCCTGCACCTGTACCATCTGAAGCACCATCAGCGACCACATCCACTTCCCTGTCCCAGCGCAGCGTCCAAATGTCGTTACCCCAGGCATTTGAGCGCAAGAGAAAGTACCCAGCCACCCACCCACAGGCCATAGCACTAACCTCACACCTTTCCAAATTACTGGCCATCGAAATGCTGCCATTTAGGCTTGTGGACACTGAGTCCTTCCGCAGCCTGATGGCAGCAGCTGTCCCTCGGTACGCGGTCCCCAGCCGCCACTACTTTTCCCGGTGTGCCATCCCCGCATTACACCACCATGTGTCCCGTAACATCACCCGTGCCCTGACCAACGCAGTTACTGGGAAGGTCCACTTAACGACTGACACATGGACAAGTGCTGCTGGCCAGGGACGCTACATTTCCCTGACGGCACACTGGGTGAATGTCGTGGAGGCTGGGAGCGACTCGGACCCTGGGATGGCACGGGTGCTACCCACGCCGAGGATTGCGGGCCCTACCTCCATCAGGGTTTCCGCCAGCACCTACGTTATTGGCTCCTCCTCCTCCGTTTCCACCTCCGAATTCTCTACACGCAGCGCCACTCCCCCATCAGCCAGTAGCTGGAAGCAGTGTAGCACTGCAGTGGGGAAGCGTCAACAGGCCGTGCTGAAGCTGATCTGCCTTGGGGACAAACAGCACACGGCCTCAGAGCTGTTGCAGGGGATTAGTCACCAGACCGAGCAGTGGCTCTCGCCACTCAACCTGCAACCAGGCATGGTTGTGTGTGATAATGGGCGTAACTTGGTGGCGGCTTTGGAGCTCGGCAAGCTCACACACGTACCATGCCTAGCGCATGTATTTAATTTAGTGGTGCAGCGATTTCTAAAAACCTACCCCAATGTGCATGATCTCTTGACCAAGGGGCGCCGCGTGTGTGCACATTTCCGTAAGTCATCTACAGCTTCGGCCGGCCTGTTGAAGCTGCAGCAGCGCTTACAATTGCCAGCTCACCGGCTGCTGTGTGACGTGAGCACGCGCTGGAACTCCACCTTCCACATGTTGGCCCGGCTTTGTGAGCAGCAGAGGGCAGTAGTGGAGTACCAGCTGTTACACGGTCGTCGCCTCTCCGTTCAACTTCCTGTAATCAGAAGTGAGGAGTGGGAATGGATGTCAGACCTCTGCGAGGTTTTACGCAATTTTGAGGAATCGACACAGATGGTGAGCGGCGATAACGCTATTATCAGTGTAACCATCCCACTTCTGTGTCTACTGAAACGCTCGCTGCTCACAATTAAAACCGACGCTTTGCATGTGGAAGAGGTGGAAATGGGGGAGGAAGAGCTTACACAAGGTGATAGCCAGAGTACCCTCACTTCGTCTTCTCAGCGACAATTGGAGGAGGCGGAGGAGGAGGAGGAGGAAGACACGGTTGCCTCCGCTACAGAGGGTAGCCATGGAACTTTAGTTCCATCTCTTCAGCGTGGGTGGGCAGAAGAGGAGGAAGAGGATGAGGATATTGAGAGTCATCCTCCTGGTGAGGACAGCGAAATCTTGCCTGTTGGTACTCTGGCACACATGGCTGACTTTATGTTAGGCTGCCTTTCCCGTGACCCACGCGTTATACGCATTTTAAACAACACGGATTACTGGGTGTTCACCCTTCTGGACCCCCGCTACAAAGAGAATTTCTCATCTCTCATTCCTCGGTGGAGAGGACAAGCAAAATGGTGCAATACCAGAAGGTTCTTGTTGAAAAATTGCTCCAAAATTTTCCATCTGACAACGCTGGCGGCAGAGTACGTGCTACCTTGGCCAACAGAGAAGGGGAGAAAAGGGGAGCACACAGCAGTTCCGAGAAAGGCAGGGCAACACTCTCCAAGGCGTGGGACACCTTCATGACACCCCGCCAGCACCCTCACCCTGATGCGCAGCCTAGTGTCACAAGGAGGGAAAAGTTTTGGAAGATAGTGAAGGAGTACGTAGCAGACCGTGTCAGCGTCCTCAATGATCCCTCTGTGCCTTACAACTACTGGGTGTCCAAGCTGGACACGTGGTATGAACTGGCACTCTACGCCTTGGAGGTGCTGGCCTGCCCTGCCGCCAGCGTTCTCTCTGAGCGGGTATTTAGTAGTGATGAGCGAGCACCCCAATGCTCGGGTGTTCGGGTGCTCTGACCGAGCACCCCCTGAGGCTCGAGTGCTCGGCCGAGCACCCGAGCCCCATTGAAGTCAATGGGAGGACTCGAGCATTACACCAGGCACCCCCTGCTCTGATGAGGGGAGGGTGCCTGGTCCATAGGAAAAGGGCAGAAAAGGATGGAAACACCACAGAAATGGTTCAGGGACAGCATAGGGAGGATGTCTGGATGCATCTTGGACTCCAACATCGCTGCTGGGAACGATCTTTCGCCCGTAGTACGCCATTTTTACAGACTGACCATAAAACACACAAAAAGGAAAATAAAAACGACTTTAGGCGAAAAATTGTTACCAAACAATATTTGCTGTATATTTACTTGTATATCATCTGCAAATTATCCCAAAAATTTCCTTGATTTTCGGAAGTGAGGCCATGATTAAGAGGGAAACGTGCGCAGAGGCAAATTATCCCAAAAATTTCCTTGATTTTCAGAACTGAGGCCATGATTAAGAGGGAAACGTGCACAGAGGCAAATTCTCCCAAAAATTTCCTTGATTTTATTGAACTGAGGCCATGATTAAGAGGGAAACGTGCGCTGAGCTGACCATCTAAAACATTATGGGTGAGGGTCTGCTGCAGAGCTGACCATCCTAAACATTATATGCGAAGGCCCGCTAGTGAGCTGACGCTATAAAACATTATATGAGAGGGCCCGCTAGAGAGCTGACCCAATAAAACATTATATGAGAAGGCCCGCTGGTGAGCTGACCTATATAAAAATTGTCAAACAGGGCCCGCTGGTGAGCTGGCCCTATATAAAAATTATATCACAGGGCCCGTTGGTGAGCTGGCCCTATATAAAAATTATATCCCAGGGCATATGGAAGAGGAGGAGGAGGATGAGAAGATTAAGAGTCAACCATATACCCGTTTTTTGGGTGGAAGGGGTGAATGGGAATACAGAGTATTCACATCATTGTAAATAACATATATAAAGTGAGTTTATGTTCCCCCGGGGCTTTCCTCCAGTGGAGTGGAGAAGTCAGGGGAAATCCAGGCCTTGTTCATTTTTATAAGTGTCAACCTATCAGCATTGTCGGTGGAAAGGCGGATACGCTTATCTGTTATGATGCCACCAGCAGCACTAAATACCCGCTCAGACAGAATGCTGGCGGCAGGGCAGGCCAGCACCTCCAAGGCGTAGAGTGCCAGTTCATACCACGTGTCCAGCTTGGACACCCAGTAGTTGTAAGGCACAGAGGGATCATTGAGGACGCTGACACGGTCTGCTACGTACTCCTTCACCATCTTCCAAAACTTTTCCCTCCTTGTGACACTAGGCTGCGCATCAGGGTGAGGGTGCTGGCGGGGTGTCATGAAGGTGTCCCACGCCTTGGAGAGTGTTGCCCTGCCTTTCTCGGAATTGCTGTGTGCTCCCCTTTTCTCCCCTTCTCGGTTGGCCAAGGTAGCACGTACTCTGTCGCCAGCGTTGTCAGATGGAAAATTTTCGAGTAATTTTTCAACAAGAACCTTCTGGTATTGCAACATTTTGCTTGTCCTCTCCACCGGAGGAATGAGAGATGAGAAATTCTCTTTGTAGCGGGGGTCCAGAAGGGTGAACACCCAGTAATCCGTGTTGTCTAAAATGCGTACAACGCATGGGTCACGGGAAAGGCAGCCTAACATAAAGTCAGCCATGTGTGCCAGAGTACCAACAGTCAAGATTTCGCTGTCCTCACCAGGAGGATGACTCTCAATATCCTCATCCTCTTCCTCCTCTTCTGCCCACCCACGCTGAAGAGATGGAACTAAAGTTCCATGGCTACCCTCTGTAGCGGAGGCAACCGTGTCTTCCTCCTCCTCCTCCTCCTCCTCCTCCGCCTCCTCCAATTGTCGCTGAGAAGACGAAGTGAGGGTGCTCTGGCTATCACCTTGTGTAAGCTCTTCCTCCCCCATTTCCACCTCTTCCACATGCAAAGCGTCAGTTTTAATTGTGAGCAGCGAGCATTTCAGTAGACACAGAAGTGGGATGGTTACACTGATAATAGCGTTATCGCCGCTCACCATCTGTGTCGATTCCTCAAAATTGCGTAAAACCTCGCAGAGGTCTGACATCCATTCCCACTCCTCACTTCTGATTACAGGAAGTTGAACGGAGAGGCGACGACCGTGTTACAGCTGGTACTCCACTACTGCCCTCTGCTGCTCACAAAGCCGGGCCAACATGTGGAAGGTGGAGTTCCAGCGCGTGCTCACGTCACACAGCAGCCGGTGAGCTGGCAATTGTAAGCGCTGCTGCAGCTTCAACAGGCCGGCCGAAGCTGTAGATGACTTACGGAAATGTGCACACACGCGGCGCACCTTGGTCAAGAGATCATGCACATTGGGGTAGGTTTTTAGAAATCGCTGCACCACTAAATTAAATACATGCGCTAGGCATGGTACGTGTGTGAGCTTGCCGAGCTCCAAAGCCGCCACCAAGTTACGCCCATTATCACACACAACCATGCCTGGTTGCAGGTTGAGTGGCGAGAGCCACTGCTCGGTCTGGTGACTAATCCCCTGCAACAGCTCTGAGGCCGTGTGCTGTTTGTCCCCAAGGCAGATCAGCTTCAGCACGGCCTGTTGACGCTTCCCCACTGCAGTGCTACACTGCTTCCAGCTACTGGCTGATGGGGGAGTGGCGCTGTGTGTAGAGAATTCGGAGGTGGAAACGGAGGAGGAGGAGCCAATAACGTAGGTGCTGGTGGAAACCCTGATGGAGGTAGGGCCCGCAATCCTCGGCGTGGGTAGCACCCGTGCCATCCCAGGGTCCGAGTCGCTCCCAGCCTCCACGACATTCACCCAGTGTGCCGTCAGGGAAATGTAGCGTCCCTGGCCACAAGCACTTGTCCATGTGTCAGTCGTTAAGTGGACCTTCCCAGTAACTGCGTTGGTCAGGGCACTGGTGATGTTACGGGACAGATGGCACACCGGGAAAAGTAGTGGCGGCTGGGGGACCGCGTACCGAGGGGACAGCTGCTGCCATCAGGCTGCGGAAGGGACTCAGTGTCCACAAGCCTAAATGGCAGCATTTCGATGGCCACTAATTTTGAAAGGTGTGAGGTTAGTGCTATGGCCTGTGGGTGGGTGGCTGGGTACTTTCTCTTGCGCTCAAATGCCTGGGGGTAACGACATTTGGGACGCTGTGCTGGGGACAGGGAAGTGGATGTGGTCGCTGATGGTGCTTCAGATGCTACAGGTGTAGGGCGGGGAGGTATGCGGGCCTGCGCCCTTCGACAGGCGATTGGCCGGCACCGAAAACAGGGGAAGAGGAGGCAGTGGTGTGGCCTGCAGACACAGATGGGCGATCCAGGCGTTCCTCCCACTTACTACGGTGCTTGGATGCCATGTGTCGGATCATGCTGGTGGTGGTGAGGTTTTCTAGTGTTCATGCCTCGGCTCATTCTGGTGTGGCACAGGTTGCAAACTACAATTCTTTTGTCGTCCGCACTTTCCTTAAAAAAACGCCATACCGCGGAACACCTACCCCTTGGCAAGGTAGATTTACGCAAGGGGGTGCTCCGTGGAACATTTGCGGGCCGGTTTGGTGCGGTCCCGCCTTCTTTCTGTAGCCACACCACTGCCTCTTCCAGCCTGTTGCGGTGCTGCAGATGGCTCACCCTCAGGACTGCTGTCATCGCTCGGCTCTACACCTTCCCAGGTGGGGTCAGTCACCTCATCGTCCACCAAGTCCTCCTCCACTTCCTCACTCTGATCATCCTCCTCAAGTCTTGATCCCACCACATACTCAGTCATTGACAACTGTATAACATTCTCCTCAACAAGGTCTTGAGACGGAAATAGTGGTTGATTTAATGGCAACTGTGTCTCATCATCATCATCATCATCCACTACTTCCTTTGACCTTAAATGCCGTTCACATCTGTCATCTTCTTGTGATTGGGTAGCCTCTAGAGGTTGTGAATCAGGGCACAAGATGTCATGTTCCTCTGCAAGCGTGCTTGGAGAGAGGGTCAAATGAAGGATTGGTGATGAGACGAGCTCCTCACTATATCCCAGTGTGGGGATCACTTCTTTGACCAGACCGTGTATGGTGGGAGGGAAGGATGATCAGAGTGAGGATTATGTTGACCAGACTCTTGGCTACTGAGAGTGGACTTGGTGGAAGACAGGGTGGTGCTTAACCGACTGGAAGCAGTATCAGCTGTCATCCAACCGACCACCTGTTCGCAGTGGTCGGACCTCGAGAGTGATGTCCTGCGACGCCCTGTAAAATTACACATGAAGCTAGGTATGGTGGATGTCTTTCTTTCTTGTGCTCTGGCACCAGGCACAGTTTCTCCGCGTCCTGACCCGCGCCCTGAACTTTCAGGATCACGTCCACTTCCCCGTCCCTTTTTACCCGCCTTCTTCATCTTACACAGAATATGTGACTTTAATATTTGAGTTTGAAAACTTAACAGTATTTCTTATTATTCTTATTATTCTGCAACTGTACAGAGTACACAGAATAGGCTGCTAAACGGCGGTGAAACACACTGAATGGAATATGTGACTTTAATATTTGAGTTTGAAAACTTAACAGTATTTCTTATTATTCTGCAACTGTACAGAGTACACAGAATAGGCTGCTAAACGGCGGTGAAACACACTGAATGGAATATGTGACTTTAATATTTGAGTTTGAAAACTTAACAGTATTTCTTATTATTCTGCAACTGTACAGAGTACACAGAATAGGCTGCTAAACGGCGGTGAAACACACTGAATGGAATATGTGACTTTAATATTTGAGTTTGAAAACTTAACAGTATTTCTTATTATTTTGCAACTGTACAGAGTACACAGAATAGGCTGCTAAACGGCGGTGAAACACACTGAATGGAATATGTGACTTTAATATTTGAGTTTGAAAACTTAACAGTATTTCTTCCTATTCTGCAACTCTGCAGAGTACACAGAATAGGCTGCTAAACGGCGGTGAAACACACTGAATGGAATATGTGACTTTAATATTTGAGTTTGAAAACTTAACAGTATTTCTTATTATTCTGCAACTGTACAGAGTACACAGAATAGGCTGCTAAACGGCGGTGAAACACACTGAATGGAATATGTGACTTTAATATTTGAGTTTGAAAACTTAACAGTATTTCTTATTATTCTGCAACTGTACAGAGTACACAGAATAGGCTGCTAAACGGCGGTGAAACACACTGAATGGAATATGTGACTTTAATATTTGAGTTTGAAAACTTAACAGTATTTCTTATTATTCTGCAACTGTACAGAGTACACAGAATAGGCTGCTAAACGGCGGTGAAACACACTGAATGGAATATGTGACTTTAATATTTGAGTTTGAAAACTTAACAGTATTTCTTATTATTCTGCAACTGTACAGAGTACACAGAATAGGCTGCTAAACGGCGGTGAAACACACTGAATGGAATATGTGACTTTAATATTTGAGTTTGAAAACTTAACAGTATTTCTTATTATTCTGCAACTGTACAGAGTACACAGAATAGGCTGCTAAACGGCGGTGAAACACACTGAATGGAATATGTGACTTTAATATTTGAGTTTGAAGACTTAACAGTATTTCTTCCTATTCTGCAACTCTGCACAGTACACAGAATAGGCTGCTAAACTGCGGCGAAGCACACTGAATGGAATATGTGACTTTGATATTTTAGTTTGAAGACTTAACAGTATTTCTTCCTATTCTGCAACTCTGCACAGTACACAGAATGTTCTGCTAAACTGCGGCGACGCACACTGAATGGAATATGTGACTTTGATATTTTAGTTTGAAGACTTAACAGAATGTGCTCTAATCTGCAACTTTGCACACTAAACAGAATGTGCTCTAATCTGCAACTTTGCACACTAAACAGAATGTGCTCTAATCTGCAACTTTGCACACTAAACAGAATGTGCTCTAATCTGCAACTGTGCACACTAAACAGAATGTGCTCTAATCTGCAACTTTTCACACTAAACAGAATATTTTTTTTTTTTTGTTTTTTTCCCCCCACACAAAATAACCTGCTGCCACCCACACACAGTAGTCCTAAAAACGACTTTTGGTTCTTTTTTTTCACAATTTTTGTTTTTTTTCCTCCCTACACTGCCTTTCCCTTCCTATCCTCAGCTCTCCCTGGCTCAGACTGAGCCGAACTCGATGGTCAGGTGCTATACAGCACCCGACCACGGGTTCTGGCCAGCCAATCAGTGTAATGCCAGCAGCCAACATGGCTGCTGGCATTACACCGATGTCAGAGCCTCCCTGCACGTTTATTGGCTGCGCAGCAGCCGCAAAACGTGCGGGGAGGAGACCCGAACATGGCGGGCGAGCACATGCGGTACTCGTACGAGTACCGCCATGTGCCGAGCAGAGCGATGCTCAAGCCGATCCGAGCATCGGCCGAGCATGCTCGCTCAACACTAGTATTTAGTGCTGCTGGTGGCATCATAACAGATAAGCGTATCCTCCTTTCCACCGACAATGCTGATAGGTTGACACTTATAAAAATGAACAAGGCCTGGATTTCCCCTGACTTCTCCACTCCACTGGAGGAAAGCCCCGGGGGAACATAAACTCACTTTATATATGTTATTTACAATGATGTGAATACTCTGTATTCCCATTCACCCCTTCCACCCAAAAAACGGGTATATGGTTGACTCTTAATCTTCTCATCCTCCTCCTCCTCTTCCATATGCCCTGGGATATAATTTTTATATAGGGCCAGCTCACCAGCGGGCCCTGTGATATAATTTTTATATAGGGCCAGCTCACCAGCGGGCCCTGTGATATAATTTTTATATAGGGCCAGCTCACCAGCGGGCCCTGTTTGACAATTTTTATATAGGTCAGCTCACCAGCGGGCCTTCTCATATAATGTTTTATTGGGTCAGCTCTCTAGCGGGCCCTCTCATATAATGTTTTATAGCGTCAGCTCACTAGCGGGCCTTCGCATATAATGTTTAGGATGGTCAGCTCTGCAGCAGACCCTCACCCATAATGTTTTAGATGGTCAGCTCAGCGCACGTTTCCCTCTTAATCATGGCCTCAGCTCAATAAAATCAAGGACATTTTTGGGAGAATTTGCCTCTGCGCACGTTTCCCTCTTAATCATGGCCTCAGTTCTGAAAATCAAGGAATTTTTTGGGAGAATTTGCCTCTGCGCACGTTTCCCTCTTAATCATGGCCTCAGTTCTGAAAATCAAGGAAATTTTTGGGAGAATTTGCCTCTGTGCACGTTTCCCTCTTAATCATGGCCTCAGTTCTGAAAATCAAGGAAATTTTTGGGAGAATTTGCCTCTGCGCACGTTTCCCTCTTAATCATGGCCTCACTTCAGAAAATCAAGGAAATTTTTGGGAGAATTTGCAGATGATATACAAGTAAATATACAGCAAATACTGTTTGGTAACAATTTTTCGCCTAAAGTCGTTTTTATTTTCCTTTTTGTGTGTTTTACGGTCAGTCTGTAAAAATGGCGTACTACGGGCGAAAGATCGTTCCCAGCAGCGATGTTGGAGTCCAAGATGCATCCAGACATCCTCCCTATGCTGTCCCTGAACCATTTCTGTGGTGTTTCCATCCTTTTCTGCCATTTTCCTATGGACCAGGAACCCTCCCCTCATCAGAGCAGGGGGTGCCTGGTGTAATGCTCGAGTCCTCCCATTGACTTCAATGGGGCTCGGGTGCTCGGCCGAGCACTCGAGCCTCAGGGGGTGCTCGGTCAGAGCACCCGAACACACCGAGCATTGGGGTGCTCGCTCATCACTAAGAGAGACATGATGGAGAAGAGGAGAGAGAGAGAGAGAGAGACATGATGGAGAAGGGGGGGGAGAGAGGCATGATGGAGAAGGGGGAGAGAGAAAGTGAGAGAGGCATGATGGAGAAGGGGAAGAGAGAGAGAGAGAGAGAGAGAGAGAGAGAGAGGCATGAATGAGAAGGGGGAGAGACACACACACATATGATGGAGAAGGGGACAGAGAGTTTACTTCTGAACTGGCGCACCTCAAATGTTGCATCTTAAAGTGTTACATTTGCTTGGCCGCGTCATTCCAAATGGTGCATTCACCATGTCACGCCTTAAAGAGTCACAAATTGCACACGTCACGTCATTGCGAATGGCACATTCATCGTTAAAGAGTCACAAATTGGATGCGATAAGGACGCAATATGGGTGCAGTATGGACGCAATATGGGTGTAATATGAGTACAATACGAGTACAATCCGCGTACAATCATAGTGCAATCTGAGTGCAATAGGGTGCAATCTGAGTGCAATAAGGACGCAATATGGGTGCAATAAAGATGCAATATGGGTGCAATAAGGACACAATATAGGTATTGCACCCATATTGTACTCATATTGCACCCATATTGCACTCATATTGCACCCATATTGTGTCCTTATTGCACTCATATTGCACTCATATTGCACCCATATTGTGTCCTTATTGCACTCATATTGCACTCATATTGCACCCATATTGTGTCCTTATTGCACCCATATTGCACCCATCCCTCACCTTGTAGTAGCACGTAAGTCGTTTGGGGGGCCAAATCTCGCCTCTGTGTTTTGTGGCTGGGGGGCCATCTTCATGCAGAGATTTTCATAGGAGTAGCCAGGGGTCTTAGGCCCCTTATGCTGAACAGCTTGGAGTTGCTTTATTAAAAAATTATTGTTTATTAATTCAACTGCAATTTTCTGTTCTGATAAAGAGTTGATGGTATCACTTTCTCTTTACAGCTTTGGTCAGGTTCTCCCAAACACAGCAACAGAATAACTGATCTCTGGAAACCAACAGAATAACTGATCTGTGGACACCAGTTGGTGCTGTATATAACTGTTTGATTAACAAAATGTTTTCAAATGTATTAACTTTTCATTGAAGCATCTACTGAAAAGGAAGTTCTTTTGTTTTTTACTCACAGGAAACACCTTAAAACCCCTTCTCATCCAATGATGTGCCTGGACTGGCACTTAAGGACCAGTGACGATCCTGGCACATCATGGAATTCAGGGCTCCCCGCTCAGCCCTGGATCGGAACAAAACATAAATAAATAATACCCCATGGTCCTCAAGTGCCAGGGGTTAAAGGGTTAAAATATACATGTTTTAGCTGTTTCTTTAACCCTTTGAGTGCCAGAGATATATTCAATGCATTCAAAGGGTTAAAAATATATACACAAAACAAACTGCCTCAGAAATGACAGTGCAAAAGCAACAGCAAACTATTAGTTATTATAACATCCTTTCTAAAGAAAAGAATAGTCAGTATTAAAGGGGATGTATCACCTAAAAAAAGTATTGCCCATAGGTTTTGTTAGTAAAGTACTAGTATGAAAGCCAGTATGCATGGGCTAAAGTGCACTGAGCGGCCCTTGCTGCTGCCCCGGAACCGGGAGCAGAGACAGGCGGTTAGCCATCTGGAGCTCCCCGCTCCGGATCAGCACGTTCGGCGAGTCTCTACTGTAGTCATGCGCAGTAGAGACTCACCGAATGTGCTGATCCTTAGTGGGGAGCTCCAGAAGGCTCAGAGCGAAGCTCCCTGTGTGCGAAACCACACATGCACAGTAGAGACTGCTGGAACAGCAGTCTCTACTGCTCATGTGTGGTTACGGTCACAGGGAGTGACACATTCTACCATTTCATGTGATAGGATTATTAGGAAAGCTGTTTTTTTTTTGGTACTGTAAATCCTTTTGCAGTTATTTAATTTTCTGTGCTATGCACTTCTGTATAATGTGCACAGCACAGCTCTTCTGCATGTCTTATTTCTCCTCCCACCTCCCTCCCAGCTGCCCCAGGGACAGCGTTCATGCTTCCCTTCCGTGTGCTGTGAATGTCTTCTATCATTATAGCAAGCTCCAGTAAGCATTATACCGAGGTTGCAACCTCAGTATAATTATAACCGGAGCTTGGTGTAACTCTAGAAGCTGTTCACAGCACACCGAAGGGAAGCATGAACACGCTCCCTGGGGCAGCTAGGAGGGAGGAGAGAGGAGAAATAGGAACTGGAACAAACCAACTGCACCACAGGGGACAGATGATACTGTAAGTTCCATTGCTTTAAATGAGGATTTAAAACCCTTGAATGCTGGCGAGATCTCCAGCACATTTCTACTCAATATGTTGGAGACCCTTCTCAAATGCAAAGAGTTAAATATTATTTATATCAATAGGAATTGCTATTCCCCTTCCAAAGTGTGCAGGTGGTTTGCTCCAGAATTGCTCTTCTTTTCCTCTGTATGCAGCTGTAAATGGACCCTTTTCTCAAAACAATGCTTTGTCACTATTTCTGATGCTCAAAGGGTTAACCAAGTGCCAGAGAGAGAGAGCCAGCACCTTGCAACACAACGTATTGGATACCTCTCTAGCACTCAAAGGGTTTTAACCCTTTGAGTGCCAGAGGGGTAGGCAATGCATTGGACTGTAATGTGTTGTGTACCCCTCTGGTGCTCAAAGGGTTAAAGCTTATGGAACAGAACAGGAAATGAGAGAACATTCCGAGTTAACTACTTGCAAATGGTGATAAGTGTAGTTTTCCTGTTGACTTTAGAAAATATATATTATTTTCCTCTGCAGGATTTCTGCATTGTAATGACAGGCATGCTGTGCGAGGAGTCTGCTTTGAAAATGTAATTCTGCACACTTAAAATAAATATGAAATTTTTGATGAGAACAGGTCTTGAGAAATATGTACACATCATTCTTTATGAATAAACTCCATGTGGGGTTTGTCATTATTTGTGTTATCCCCTAGTGCGCTCAGATAAAATCCAATCCATTTGATCGCTTTTTGCTGTCACGTTGGGATACAGTTCATTGATACTAATGTATAAATTGTTCAGTATGTCTCCATTCCCCATGATATATTGCAGGAGTGCCTTACAGACATAAATAAACAGTAAGGTTTATATACTGACATCAGCCATTCATTTCTAATGCGTAGTAGGCCAATTGCTTCCTCTTCTACACTCTTGAAGGGTAGTCTATCTGAGCGGTCTTTACTTCTCACAGTTGATGAAAAAGTACTTCAGACCTCAAGAGGGATATCATGACCCCTCATGACACCTCACTAGCATATTGGCAACAATTGCCCCCTTTATTAATTAAAGAGCATACAACCTATGCAAAACTTTTTTTAATACAAATTATATATATATATAATTTAAAAAAAGAAAATCATTGTTACACATAAATTAAATATTTAATTACATTTTCACACAAATTACATATGTAATAAAAACAAACACCTTTTTTTATACATATACAGGTTGCCTATTAACCCTATGAGTACCAGAGGGGTAGCAAACACATTACAATACCTGTCTGGTACTCATAGAGTTAATCTTGCAATACAAAATACGAGGACATGTCGAATATGATAGGAGAAGAAAAATGTCGGATAAAAATGGTGAAAGAAAGTCATGGGAGCACTGTAGTCGACTTTTCAAGGGGGAGGGGGGGTTAAAATGTTGGATGTACAATATTCGTCTAATTAATATGGTGGAAGAAAGCACTGTAAGTCGCATTTGGAAGGGGAAGGGTTAATTGTCGACTATGAACAATATCCGTCGGATTAATTTGGTGAAAGAAAGCACTGAAAGTCAGATTTGGAAGGGGAAGGGTTAATTGTCGACTATGAACAATATTTGTCGGATTAATATGGTGACAAAAAGCACTGTAGTCGACTTTTAAAAGGGGGGGTTAATATGTCGAGGGGGGCACTCTGTCAGATTTTGTTATGTGGGGAACACATCTAACACTGAACTTGATCTTTCTGCCATCAAATGTACGCCTATTTCCTTGGACTTTGACATTTTGTGTGTTTTTTGTAGGCGGTAGTCAGAAAAAAGCAGACAGCTCCAGTTTTGTTAGTACTCTGAAAAGTGCTGTCTACGGCAGTTTTGTTTTACTGTGGTTCTGCAATAGAATACCGACGTAACACGTTTGCAAATTTTGCGCTACTTGTTTTTCTTGTAACGCCGGTTAATAGAATTGAGCCCTTAGTCTGCTGAAAATAAAGTTGAACTTTACATAGTTATATAGTAAATTAGTAAATAAGTCCATCAAGTTCAACCTTTGACACATGGTATAACCCAGAAAATGAGAATTTCATAATCCTTTCCAACCCCAACATGGGTGTCAGTCTATTTACCAGGACTTCCTGTTTAACCTACTAGTACATAGTATACCTTTATGGTTCCTTGTGTTAGAAATGTATCTAATCTTCCACATCCATGTCTGTTCTGCATATAAACACTTCCTGGAAGACTGTCTGAGTTTTGTGCATGTTCGTTTTGTTGATGTACAGTTCATTGCAGGGTAGGCACATTATGGCACTTCATCTGTTGGGGACTACAACTCTCATAATCCCCAACCAACCATTGGTTGATGTGAGTTGTAGCCCCCAACAGCTGGAGATCCAAATGTTGTCTCCTCCTTCTGATTATTGGCTAATACTACTTTCTACACTCTCTCTTTTTTTTAAGAAATATTAACTCTTCCTGATATTAAATCCCCACTTACCTTAGTCTAGACAGGAATTCCTAATGGCCACTAAGAATAACTTATGTATAGAGTGGCTCCCTAAAATTAATCTTTAATTAGTAGTGGATATCTCATCTACATACTAGCATAATTAGTCATTGAAATAAAACAATAATAGTAGCGCAGTACTATTCCAGGCATGCACAGAAGGTGTGTAAAACAACAGCAAACACAGGTCTCTCATCCCGAAGTGTTCACGCCTCCAGAATAGCATTTAACCCCATACTATTAAAATCATTGTCACGGCTTCCCATAAAGCAACGTGTAACGTTCAAAATTCCCCTCATTACCTTCAAGATTCACCAACACTCGTCCCCATCTTATATTTCATCTTTGCTGCACTTATTGTATTCCCTCTATACTAAATGTAAGCTGTAAAGTGCTAAGTATACCTGTTGGAGCTATATAAATAAAAATATACATATATACATACACATTGATGATCCTTCTTTTACTTAGGCCTCCTGCCTACTTCACTTAATTTTCTACAGAATCTAGCATACTCAAAGGTGGTCAAACTCTTGAGTTGGTGTCAGAGGCGTAACTAGAAGCCACCAGGCCCTGGTGCAAGAATTGCCATGGGCCCCCCGACCACATTGGCCCCCTCATCCACATTGCTCCTTCCACAATGCCCCCTTCAACTCCACATTGCCCCTTCCACAATGCCCCCTTCATCTCCACATTGCCCCTTCCACAATGCCCCCTTCATCTCCACAATGCCTCCTTTCATCTCCACATTGCCCCTTCCACAATGCCCCCTTCATCTCCACAATGCCCCTTCCACAATGCCCCCATCTCCACATTTCCCCTTCCACAAAGCCCCCTTCATCTCCACATTTCCCCTTTATCTCCACATCTCCACATGATGTCATCTCCCAGCGCTCTGTATTACTAGAGCGATGCGCCGAATGGGAGATCAGCTGAGCGACTGCTGCGGGCAAGGGGGTCGCAGGTGCGACAGCTGAGACCCCTATTGTTATGCCTCTGGTTGATGTCCACAAGCAACTACTCCCTGTATCCCCTATCCACTCTTGGACCACCACCTCATAAACTTTTCAACAACTCTTTCCCTTCTTACACCACCTACTAAGACCCCCCCCCATTATGCCCACAGCCTTTTCTCTCTAGACATCTCTGTCATAGGTTATGCACTGCTCTCCATCCTCTCTTCCATCAACACTCTTACAGAACTTAACAGCATCATTGAATCTTGCAAACACCTTCTCTCTCCTCATCACTTAAAGGGATAATAATACTTCGTTTTATCTTTATTTTATTTTGTAGGCATTAAAAAACATAAAGAATGATATAAGTCTTATCTCTCAAACCTTTATGGTTTAAGAGATATTCACAAGCAAAGTTTCCCCTCCCGCCCCTTTTACCTAGTGTAAGCCATCTCTTCTCAGATGTGGAATCCAGTCCATAGACCAGACAAATAACAGCAGGGGACAATCTTCTTCCTATGAGAACAATGAAAGCCCTTCCCCCTTGACACGTTTTTCATGTTTTTCCCTTATCTTAATTGAAGATTGTCCCTCTCTGCAATCTACCTGGGCACCTCCCTTCTGCTCCTGCTGAACAGTGTTACATCAGTAAAAGGGGCGGGAGGGGGATACTTTATCATTGCATTACTCTTGAACTACAACTCTGACAGAATTGAAATAACACTCTCCAAAGTCCAAATACTATGATGATTAATTGGAGCTGCTTTTATTATGAAACATTATTATCCCTTTAAAGGGTAACCACCCCACATAAAGTTAAATCCCAAGAATTACCCATCTGGCGACTAGCTGATCGGTAGTGCTAGAAGCCAGAATAATTACCTCCTTACAGAGAAATTCTACTGCTCCCAATACTAACAGCCAGGAAACAGCGCAGACATCTTTGCATAGTGAAGTCTGCACACCTGGTTTTTAGGGGTCCCCTTAATGAAGTGCAGCTGAATTGCTCCAAGCACAAGGAGATCAAGGGCTCTTGTCTGGAACAGCCTTCTACTTAGTGAGAAGCATACAATAAGAGATGCTCCTCTCTAAACCTCTTTTTCTCAAAAGGCATAAAAATATAAAGCAAAGCGTACAAGGAAGCCCCCCAAAGATGATATACTGCTACACAACAAATTCAATATTTTGTGAAATATGTATGATACATGGGGGGGATGCACTAAGGTGTGATAAAGAGGTGACAAAGTGGAGATGATGTCTCCAATAATATCACTTGTCCAGGTCCTATGTTATTCTAAAGAGCCTATGCACTAAGATTTCACAAGTGGAAGAGATCATAGTGCATTAGCTCCACAGAAATTGGAGAATGATATTACTGAAGAAGTTCACTTCATCACCTCTTTATCACACCTTAGTGCATAACCCTTATGGCAGGGCTTATAATTTTAAGTCCTTTGCTACTATCCAGACCTGAAAAGTTACTCGCCACTGCAAGTCATAATATAACCACCAGGGCTGAATTTCTACTCTCCAGTAGTGATGAGCGAGCATGCTCGGCCGAAGCTCGGTTCGGCTCGAGCATCGCTCTGCTCGGCACATGGCGGTACTCGTACGAGTACCGCATGTGCTCGCCCGCCATGTTCGGGTCTCCTCCCCGCACGTTTCGCGGCTGCTGCGCAGCCAATAAACGTACAGGGAGGCTCTGACATCAGTGTAATGCCAGCAGCCATGTTGGCTGCTGGCATTACACTGATTGGCTGGCCAGAACCCGTGATCGGGTGCTGTATAGCACCTGACCAGCGAGTTCGGCTCAATCTTAGCCAGGGAGAGATGAGGATAGGAAGGGAAAGTCAGTGTAGGGAGAAGAAAAGCGAGTTTGTAAAAAAAAAAGACCCAAAAGTCCTTTTTAGGACTACTGTGTGTGGGGGCAGCAGTTTATTTTGTTTGGGGGGGCAGAGATATAAAAAAAAAAAAACGTCACATATTCCGTTCACTGTGCCTAGCCGCAGATTAGCAGCACATTCTGTTTAGTGTGCAAAGTTGCAGATTAGCAGCACATTCTGGTTAGTGTGCAAAGTTGCAGATTAGCAGCACATTCTTTTTAGTGTGCAAAGTTTCAGATTAGCAGCACATTCTGTTTAGTGTGCAAAGTTGCAGATTAGCAGCACATTCTGTTCAGTGTGCAAAGTTGCAGATTACCAGCACATTCTGTTTAGTGTGCAAAGTTTCAGATTAGCAGAACATTCTGTTTAGTGTGCAAAGTGTAAAATATCAAAGTCACATATTCCATTCACTGTGTCTAACCGCAGATAAGAAGCACATTCTGTTTAGTGTGCAAAGTTTCAGATTAGCAGAACATTCTGTTTAGTGTGCAAAGTGTAAAATATCAAAGTCACATATTCCATTCACTGTGCCGAGCCGCAGATAAGCAGCACATTCTGTTTAGTGTGCAAAGTTTCAGATTAGCAGAACATTCTGTTTAGTGTGCAAAGTGTAAAATATCAAAGTCACATATTCCATTCACTGTGTCTAACCGCAGATAAGAAGCACATTCTGTTTAGTGTGCAAAGTTTCAGATTAGCAGAACATTCTGTTTAGTGTGCAAAGTGTAAAATATCAAAGTCACATATTCCATTCACTGTGTTTAACCGCAGATAAGAAGCACATTCTGTTTAGTGTGCAAAGTTGCATATTAGGAGAACATTCTGTTTACTGTGCAAAGTGTAAAATATCAAAGTCACATATTCCATTCACTGTGTCTAACCGCAGATAAGAAGCACATTCTGTTTCGTGTGCAAAGTTGCATATTAGGAGAACATTCTGTTTACTGTGCAAAGTGTAAAATATCAAAGTCACATATTCCATTTACTGTGTCTAACCGCAGATAAGAAGCACATTCTGTTTAGTGTGCAAAGTTGCATATTAGGAGAACATTCTGTTTACTGTGCAAAGTGTTAAATATCAAAGTCACATATTCCATTCACTGTGCCGAGCCGCAGATAAGCAGCACATTCTGTTTAGTGTGCAAAGTGTAAAATATCAAAGTCACATATTCCATTCACTGTGTCTAACCGCAGATAAGAAGCACATTCTGTTTAGTGTGCAAAGTTGCATATTAGGAGAACATTCTGTTTACTGTGCAAAGTGTAAAATATCAAAGTCACATATTCCATTCACTGTGTCTAACCGCAGATAAGAAGCACATTCTGTTTAGTGTGCAAAGTTGCATATTAGGAGAACATTCTGTTTACTGTGCAAAGTGTAAAATATCAAAGTCACATATTCCATTCACTGTGTCTAACCGCAGATAAGAAGCACATTCTGTTTAGTGTGCAAAGTTGCAGATTTGCAGCACATATTCCGTGTAATATGAAGAAGGCGGGTAAAAAGGGACGGGGAAGTGGACGTGATCCTGATAGTTCAGGGCGCGGGTCAGGACGCGTAGAAACTGTGCCTGGTGCCAGAGCACAAGAAAGAAAGACATCCACCATACCTAGCTTCATGTCTCAGTTTACAGGGCGTCGCAGGACATCACTCTCGAGGTCAGACCACAGCGAACAGGTGGTCGGTTGGATTTCAGCTGATACTGCTTCCAGTCGGTTAAGCACCACCCTGTCTTCCACCAAGTCCACTCTCAGTAGCCAAGAGTCTGGTCAACATAATCCTCACCCTGATCATCCTTCCTCCCACCATAGAGGGTCTGGTCAAAGAAGTGATCCCACACTGGGATATAGTGAGGAGCTCGTCTCATCACCAATCCTTAATTTGAACCTCTCTCCAAGCACGCTTGCAGAGGAACATGACATCTTGTGCCCTGATTCACAACCTCTAGAGGATACCCAATCACAAGAAGATGACAGAGGGGAACGGCATTTAAGGTCAAAGGAAGTGGATGATGATGATGATGAGACACAGTTGCCATTAAATCTACCACTATTACTGTCTCAAGACCTTGATGAGGAGGATGATATACAGTTGTCAATGACTGAGTATGTGGTGGGATCAAGACATGAGGAGGATGATCAGAGTGAGGAAGTGGAGGAGGACTTGGTGGACGATGAGGTGACTGACCCCACCTGGGAAGGTGGAGAGCCGAGCGATGACAGCAGTCCTGAGGGTGAGCCATCTGCAGCACCGCAACAGGCTGGAAGAGGCAGTGGTGTGGCTACAGAAAGAAGGCGGACCGCACCAAACCGGCCCGCAAATGTTCCACGGAGCACCCCCTTGCGTAAATCTCCCTTGCCAAGGGGTAGGTGTTCTGCAGTATGGCGTTTTTTTAAGGAAAGTGCGGACGACAAAAGAATTGTAGTTTGCAACCTGTGCCACACCAGAATGAGCCGAGGCATGAACACTAGAAACCTCACCACCACCAGCATGATCCGACACATGGCATCCAAGCACCGTAATAAGTGGGAGGAACGCCCGGATCACCAATCTGTGTCTGCAGGCCACACCACTGCCTCCTCTTCCCCTGTTTTCGGTGCCGGCCAATCGCCTGTCGAAGGCGCAGGCCCGCATACCTCCCGCCCTGCACCTGTACCATCTGAAGCACCATCAGCGACCACATCCACTTCCCTGTCCCAGCGCAGCGTCCAAATGTCGTTACCCCAGGCATTTGAGCGCAAGCGAAAATACCCAGCCACCCACCCACAGGCCATAGCACTAACCTCACACCTTTCCAAATTACTGGCCATTGAAATGCTGCCATTTAGGCTTGTGGAGACTGAGTCCTTCCGCAGCCTGATGGCAGCAGCTGTCCCTCGGTATGCAGTCCCCAGCCGCCACTACTTTTCCCGGTGTGCCGTCCCCGCCTTACACCACCATGTGTCCCGTAACATCACCCGTGCCCTGACCAACGCAGTTACTGGGAAGGTCCACTTAACGACTGACACATGGACAAGTGCTTGTGGCCAGGGACGCTACATTTCCCTGACGGCACACTGGGTGAATGTCGTGGAGGCTGGGAGCGACTCGGACCCTGGGATGGCACGGGTGCTACCCACGCCGAGGATTGCGGGCCCTACCTCCATCAGGGTTTCCGCCAGCACCTACGTTATTGGCTCCTCCTCCTCCGTTTCCACCTCCGAATTCTCTGCGCGCAGCGCCACTCACCCATCAGCCGGTAGCTGGAAGCAGTGTAGCACTGCAGTGGGGAAGCGTCAACAGGCCGTGCTGAAGCTGATCTGCCTTGGGGACAAACAGCACACGGCCTCAGAGCTGTTGCAGGGGATTAGTCACCAGACCGAGCAGTGGCTCTCGCCACTCAACCTGCAACCAGGCATGGTTGTGTGTGATAATGGGCGTAACTTGGTGGCGGCTTTGGAGCTCGGCAAGCTCACACACGTACCATGCCTAGCGCATGTATTTAATTTAGTGGTTCAGCAATTTCTAAAAACCTACCCCAATTTGCATGATCTCTTGACCAAGGTGTGCCGCGTGTGTGCACATTTCCGTAAGTCATCAACAGCTTCAGCCGGCCTGTTGAAGCTGCAGCAGCGCTTACAATTGCCAGCTCACCGGCTGCTGTGTGACGTGAGCACGCGCTGGAACTCCACCTTCCACATGTTGGCCCGGCTTTGTGAGCAGCAGAGGGCAGTAGTGGAGTACCAGCTGTTACACGGTCGTCGCCTCTCCGTTCAACTTCCTCTAATCAGAAGTGAGGATTGGGAATGGATGTGAGACCTCTGTGAGGTTTTACGCAATTTTGAGGAATCGACACAGATGGTGAGCGGCGATAACGCTATTATCAGTGTAACCATCCCACTTCTGTGTCTACTGAAACGCTCGCTGCTCACAATTAAAACCAACGCTTTGCATGTGGAAGAGGTGGAAATGGGGGAGGAAGAGCTTACACAAGGTGATAGCCAGAGCACCCTCACTTCGTCTTCTCAGCGACAATTGGAGGAGGCGGAGGAGGAGGAGGAGGAGGAGGAAGACACGGTTGCCTCCGCTACAGAGGGTAGCCATGGAACTTTAGTTCCATCTCTTCAGCGTGGGTGGGCAGAAGAGAAGGAAGAGGATGAGGAGATTGAGAGTCATCCTCCTGGTGAGGACAGCGAAATCTTGCCTGTTGGTACTCTGGCACACATGGCTGACTTTATGTTAGGCTGCCTTTCCCGTGACCCACGCGTTATACGCATTTTAGACAACACGGATTACTGGGTGTTCACCCTTCTGGACCCCCGCTACAAAGAGAATTTCTCATCTCTCATTCCTCCGGTGGAGAGGACAAGCAAAATGGTGCAATACCAGAAGGTTCTTGTTGAAAAATTGCTCCAAAATTTTCCATCTGACAACGCTGGCGGCAGAGTACGTGCTACCTTGGCCAACCGAGAAGGGGAGAAAAGGGGAGCACACAGCAGTTCCGACAAAGGCAGGGCAACACTCTCCAAGGCGTGGGACACCTTCATGACACCCCGCCAGCACCCTCACCCTGATGCGCAGCCTAGTGTCACAAGGAGGGAAAAGTTTTGGAAGATGGTGAAGGAGTACGTAGCAGACCGTGTCAGCGTCCTCAATGATCCCTCTGTGCCTTACAACTACTGGGTGTCCAAGCTGGACACGTGGTATGAACTGGCACTCTACGCCTTGGAGGTGCTGGCCTGCCCTGCCGCCAGCGTTCTGTCTGAGCGGGTATTTAGTGCTGCTGGTGGCATCATAACAGATAAGCGTATCCGCCTTTCCACCGAAAATGCTGATAGGTTGACACTTATAAAAATGAACAAGGCCTGGATTTCCCCTGACTTCTCCACTCCACTGGAGGAAAGCCCCGGGGGAACATAAAGTCACTTTATATATGTTATTTACAATGATGGGAATACTCTCCCATTCACCCCTTCCACCCAAAAAACGGGTATATGGTTGACTCTCTTCCATATGCCCAGTGATATAATTTTTATATAGGGCCAGCTCACCAGCGGGCCCTGTGATATAATTTTTATATAGTACCAGCTCACCAGCGGGCGCAGTTTGACAATTTTTGTATAGGTCAGCTCACCAGCGGGCCTTCTCATATAATGTTTTATTGGGTCAGCTCTCTAGCGGGCCCTCTCATATAATGTTTTATAGCGTCAGCTCACTAGCGGGCCTTCGCATATAATGTTTAGGATGGTCAGCTCCGCAGCAGACCCTCACCCATAATGTTTTAGATGGTCGGCTCAGCGCACGTTTCCCTCTTAATCATGGCCCCAGTTCAGAAAAATCGAGGAAATTTTTGGGAGAATTTGCCTTTGCGCACGTTTCCCTCTTAATCATGGCCTCAGTTCAGAAAAATCAAGGAAATTTTGGGGAGAATTTGCCTCTGCGCACGTTTCCCTCTTAATCATGGATTCAGTTCAGAAAAATCGAGGAAATTTTTGGGAGAATTTGCCTCTGCGCACGTTTCCCTCTTAATCATGGCCTCAGTTCAGAAAAATCGAGGAAATTTTTGGGAGAATTTGCCTCTGCTCACGTTTCCCTCTTAATCATGGCCCCAGTTCCGAAAAATCGATGAAATTTTTTGCAGAATTTGCAGATGATATACAAGTAAATATACAGCAAATACTGTTTGGTAACAATTTTTCGCCTAAAGTCATTTTTATCTTCCTTTTTGTGTGTTTTACGGTCAGTCTGTAAAAATGGCGTACTACGGGCGAAAGATCGTTCCCAGCAGCGACGTTGGAGTCCAAGATGCATCCAGACATCCTCCCTATGCTGTCCCTGAACCATTTCTGTGGTGTTTCCATCATTTTCTGCCCTTTTCCTATGGACCAGGCACCCTCCCCTCATCAGAGCAGGGGGTGCCTGGTGTAATGCTTGAGTCCTCCCATTGACTTCAATGGGGCACGGGTGCTCGGCCGAGCACTCGAGCCTCAGGGGGCGCTCGGTCAGAGCACCCGAACACCCGAGCATTGGGGTGCTCGATCATCACTACTCTCCAGGGCTAAAGTTTCACTCGCCATTGGCTAGTGGCAAGTGCAAATTTTGAGCCCTGCTTATGGTATGATAATCAGAGTGGGGCTGCCCAAAACTCTGACATGAGGAGAATTATCCCATCTCTATTCTGGGCTTCCAGGTCACCGGAACAATGCAACTATCCAAAATACAAGTATTTCAAAAAATGAAAAAAAAAAAAAAGATTAAAATAAACAATAAAAGAAGCTTAAAACGGAGGCTGAATGTCACTTTAAGAAACATGTCTCATGGTGATAGTACCTCTTCAGCCAGTTAGGGACATACAGTTAATAATGTAATAATTTACAGATGATGGAAGCACAAAAGGTCTATAATATTTCGATTCACTTCCTGATGTTTGGAGAAGCCTCTTCAGAGATTAGCCACAACTCAATGTTGTTTGAAGTTTCATGGTTTGATGAACTGCTGGGAATACAACGATCCTAATAAATGTGAACTTAAAACACTTAAGCTGTCACACCTGCAGGTTGAACCACAAAACCGTGCATGCTAATCGTATCTTGCATATTGCAGCAGGGGAGAGAAATCTAATTACTTGTTAGATAATGCAAAAATCTTCTTTAAAAACTATTGACAATTATAATCATTAAGAGAGTTTGAGTTTCAGCATTTAACCCCATCCCGACAACTGACTTACCAGGTACGTCCTGCAAAAACCGTCACTTAGTGACAGAGGACGTACCTGGTAAGTCCCGGAAGTCAGGGTCTCCGTGTGGCTGCACATCGTTTGGGGACTCCGGAATCATTTTAAAAAAAAAAATGTTAGCCGGGAGTTAAGGTGACAGCTTATCATATATCATAGTGACAGAACTGCTTGAAATCTGCTGGTATCATTTCAGATCCGTTTTATAATTTATATTGTATTTGTTTATTATACACACACACATGAAATAATTAAAAAAATGCCATTTATATTATTGTAAAGTAACTTTTAAATTATTTTAATTTATTTGTTAAGAAACACTTTTTAGTCTTTCTTCGCGAACCTTATTTTAGGTAATCATGTGATTTATATCTTCCATCACTCATGTTTCCAGTAATGTCCGAAATTACATCTGGGGTTTATTTTTTTATCATGCAATTATGGAGGTGGCCATTTCTCTGCTGTAATGGCACAAGAGAGTGAAAAATGTGACTGAGCAGAACCTGAGGGGTTACCATCCTCAAGAATAAAGTGTGCCACTGCACCTCTCTGATAACCTTCAAATCTCACTTAAAAACGCACCTCATGGATAAAGTTCCATCATGCTAGAAGGCACTGATGTTGTACAATGAACGCTCTTATAAATTATTTACTGATGTCCTCTATCATCATCAGAACTAGCACTGTATTCAGCACTTGACCCTTATGTACTCTGTATGTCTCCCATTACCACTTTAGATTGGAAGCTTTCGGGCAGGGACCTCCCACCCAATGTTTCACTCTACAAAGCACCTGTAACCCTGTATTGTTTAAACCCTTAAACTGTAAAGCTCTGTGTACACTTGTGGCGCTATATAAATAGACATATTCATTCATTCATTCATTCATTCATTCTTATTGTATGCTTCTCACTAAGCAGAAGGCTGTTACAGGCAAATCAGCTGCATCTCATGATGGGGACCACTAAAAAACAGAAAATGTCTGGGATTTTCTGGTTTTCTCATGCAGGAAGGATATTTGTCTGACATTTTTGTGCTGTACTGTTTTGAGGTGGGATCATACAATGATGATGAACAATTCCCCACTGTAATAGCACAAGAGAGCAACATGTGACAGATCACTGTGGCAAAAGAGAGAGGACAATAACCTCAATAAACTACTATGTTTTATTCATTCTCAGTGTGTGCTTGTAGCCCCCTTATGTTTCTCCACATCTGTTCTGTTTAACAATAACAGCAGTGATGTCATATAACTGAGCTTGTCTCATGAAGAATCATTGACTCCCACTGTCTATGAATATCTGTTGAGAAGAGCCATAGGGGAATGTACTAATTTTCTAGTGCAATTAATTTTATGAACTGAAACATTTGCTTAAAATATCTGCTCCAGCACCTATGGCTATGTATGGACACTTTAGTATACACCTGTGCACACCATTATATCAGCTTAAAACTTTAAAGGGATAGTAATACTTCGTTTTATCTTTATTTTATTTTGCAGGCATTAAAAAAACATGAAGAACGATATAAGTCTTATCTCTCAAACCTTTATGGTTTGAGAGATATTCACAAGAAAAGTTTCCCATCCCGCCCCTTTTACCTAGTGTAAGTCATCTCTTCTCAGTTGTGGAATGCAGTCCATAGACCAGACAGATAACAGCAGGGGACAAGTTTTTCAGGTTTTTCCCTTATCTTAATTGAAGATTGTCCCTCTCTGCAGTCTACCTGGGCACATCCCTTCTGATCTGGCTGAGCAGTGTTACATCAGTAGAAGGGGTGGGAGGGGATACTTTGTCATAGAATTACTCTTGAACTGCAGCTGTGAGATAATTGAAATAACACTCTCCAAAGTCCAAATACTATGATGGTTAATTAGAGCTGCTTTTATTATGAAACATTACTATCCTTTTAATGCAAGCAAGCCCGAATAACAGTCGCAGGAAAATGGAAGTTTTTATGCTGATTTCCTCTGTGCCACATTAGTAAATGGTGAGAACCAATGTGCAATGTTGCAAGCTGTGTAACGGGAATCATTTATGGTGTACACAGCTTAGTAAACAGGCGATAAGAAAGACATTGGTCCCAGCTTCTGTTTTAGCCCAGAATAACATTAATTCATTCTGGTAGCAGAATTAACCAGAATGGTGCTTGCTCTGTGTTTATAGATAACTTTACTAATCCTGGACTGTACCTGTGCTTATGCACACACACTACTCCACCAGTGTAAACTTTGATATGAACAAGAGCTTAATGCTTACCCTATAGCCAGAATAAGAAAAAGGAAGAACTTTGTGGTGAGTTCTTCTGTGTTTCTTGATAGTAAACTGTGTTTATTAGAATGCAGGGGAACTGTTCACCACAAAATGCCCACACACTCCCACACTGCTCAATCTCTAGAGCAAATGGGATTTTTTTCATGTAAATGTATAGTATATATGCATTAGGAAGGAGCAGGGAACAAATGCTGTCTTTTGCACTTATTTTAGCATGATTGTTGATACATAAATTCTCCTATCTATTGTTTTAATCAATGCACTAAGGCATCATAGATGTATTTAGCTGTGTGGAAGAGACAATATTTGTTATAACTATTTATCATTGGTTGGGCACATCTGCTACATTGCCTTCTCCAGTGCTTAGTGACTGACCCCGATAGTGTAAACAAATCCATTTCTAGGGGAGTGTGTACAGTGCAACTACACTGGGTGTCATGTAGCACGGGTGCCCTTCTACCACTTTCATTACAAATATATCATCTCCCTCTTAACAAATCTGCTCAGCAGTGATATAATTGGAAAGGGAATAGTCTCAATGCAGAGTGATTACCTGTGTGGTGGGCATATGTCATGCAATATATCATGCAATGACTGGTCCATAACATGTATATTTGGTATCATTGGAATGAGGGGGGTCTTCCCTTGGATACCATTTGTGAGCTATGTAGAGTAGGGAAGCCGAGATATCCACTCTAAAGATGGCTTCCCCCTGCACTTTTAGTGAATACATGGTAACTTTTCCTAAATACAGTTTATTTTATTGGTGTTGTCATGTTGTCTCTTAGTACAGATTATAATCTCTTTGGCATCATGTCCATGGTCCTCATGGAAGCACAGAATTATCTGCATTTTTTTTCTGTGACATACAAGCTCTATGGTACTATGAGGCTCACTCACATGACATCACAGAGTGTACAGTTTACAAACTGTAACCCACATGGCACCACAGATCTTGAATTTCAAAGGGTATTGTCATGTAAATATCCGGTGAGGCTCGTGTGTGATGCTAGAAAGTGTTGGTAGGTATTGTAGCCAGTCACTAATATCTCCTTGCAGTGGCCAAAGCCAAAATAAAGGTGCTGGCTGAGAAGTCAGATGTCTGACCCCAGCTGAGCCAGGGCTCAGACCAGGATAAGGATCGAAGTGACTGGAGAAACTGGATAAATACAGACCCTATGTAGATAGCAGACTAATATCACTTAGAACGGTACAGTGGCAAGGACTGTGGGGACACTACCCACCAAAAATGGATGGCTACCACAATCAGGAGACGTGAGGACATGGCCCACAACAGAATATATAGTATAAGTATATAATGATCAAATAAGCTCTGTAGTGGGGGCATTACCCTCAACAGAGGACCAGAAGGAACCAGCACTGGCCTAGAACAGTGGGGGACACCACCCAGAAGCTGGCAATAGATTGGGGAGTAATGCCAGGGAAGATAACCTACAGCAGAAACCTGGTTCTGGGACAACAGGTAAGAGGAGATGAGAACACCACTATAAGCCTGTGAAATACAGACTACTAAGTTCGGGGCTAGCAGGGTGGTGAATAGCGAACGCTGATGGGTGAGACGTCACCCCAAGAAGGCAGCACACTGCTGCTCCAGTGAGCCTCTCTGGAACTGCTTAATGAACCTGGAGCCAGCGTAGAGCACTATCCACTAGAGCGAGGCTCAGGTAGTATGACTCAGGCTTCACCGCTCGTATCTGACACCGGAATCCGAAGCTGTTGGAAATGTAAGGCTGATGGGTGAGACGTCACCCCAACAAGGCGGCGCACCAGCCGCACCAGTGAGACTCTCTGAAACTGCCCACTGAACCTGGAGCCAGTGTGAGCACTATCCACTAGAGCGAGGCCTAGGTCTACACGGCCCTAGTACTGCAGGATCCAGCAGCCGCGGGAGACCTGGACAGAAACCACGGTGACCGCCACTGTGCAAGGAAGCACTGGCAAAGCCTACTGAGGAGAGCAACTAGAGACTACCAAAGCTCCGGAAAGCTGAAGGTAAGGTAGGCCAGAGCCAAACCCGGATGGGTAGTAGAAAGTCAGTCAGTCCGAGGTCATACACGGGTAAGTTAGCGCAGCCAAAGGGGAAACCAGTCGGAGGGTCAGTCTAGCCAGAGTCAGCAACAAGAATAGCGAAGTACAAAAGGGCAATCCATAGAATGGTCAATAAGCAAGCAGAGTAGCAAAATACACAGGCAAGGCAACAGAACTCGAATAATCGGGCATCGTTTGTCCAGGCTGGCTGGTATAAAAAGGAACTCCAGCCAATCCAGAGAAAAGGATGACCTAGACTGACAGGAGGCGTGACAGGTATGACCCACTGTGGTTAATACCTTTTAGACTGCTAACGTGTGTCATATGGGCCACAGATTGTAAAGTTTGTAGTGCCATGTTGATGACCCTCATGACATAGAATTTGCACTTCACAGGGTATGATCCACAGTGGAAACGTATTTTAAACTGTTAGCTCTGTGGTGCTATATAGGTCATGCACTGTAGCTTGTATATTTTGTGGTGTCATGTGGGTAATACTGTCAGCTCATTGGCGTCATGTAGGACATAAATTGTAGACTGAGGGTGACACTCATTACATGGTCAAGCTTGAAATTTACAGAAAGTGACGCACCGTGGGTGACTATAGTCATAGAGGTTGAAAAAAATCTTGCGTCCATCTAGCTCAACCCTTTTTCTATTCTTGTTTACCATCATTGATCCAAAAGAAGGCAACCCCCCCATCCAGAGCCGGATTAAGACTCAATGGGGCCCTAGGCAGGATCCCAAACTGGGCCCCCCCCTCAAACTCAGGCCTATTACCCCCCCCACACACACACACACCCTTGCTGCAACCCTGTCTCATTTGGCCCATTGTTACTGTGGGTAGAGGTACTAGTACTAACTTAACTGAAAACAAAATTAATGCTTTAAATATATTAAAAATGTACAATAGAGTTTATAATTGAAATTTGGCTATATAAGTGACACCACAGAGCATACAAATGAAAGTGTTAAACTAGAAATACCACAAAGACTGCAATGTTATGACTACTTATGTATTAAATGCATTATACATATACACATTAGTATTGAATAAGAGACTCCTACCTAGGTAAGTGCTTCTGTTACACACAGTAATTATATACATACACCTGACTGCTGTGTGATGGACTCCTACCTAGGTAAGTGCTTCTGTTACACATAGTAATTATATAGATACACCTGACTGCTGTATGATGGACTCCTACCTAGGTAAGTGCTTCTGTTACACACAGTAATTATATAGATACACCTGACTGCTGTATGATGGACCCCTACCTAGGTAAGTGCTTCTGTTACACACAGTAACTATATAGATACACCTGACTGCTGTGTGATGGACTCCTATCTAGGTAAGTACTTCTGTTACACACAGTAATTATATAGATACACCTGACTGCTGTATGATGGACTCCTACCTAGGTAAGTACTTCTGTTACACACAGTAATTATACAGATACGCCTGACTGCTGTGTGATGGACTCCTACCTAGGTAAGTCCTTCTGTTACACACAGTAATTATATACATACACCTGACTGCTGTATGATGGACCCCTACCTAGGTAAGTGTTTCTGTTAAACACAATGATTATATAGATATACCTGACTGCTGTATGATGGACCCCTACCTAGGTAAGTGCTTCTGTTACACACAGTAACTATATAGATACACCTGACTGCTGTATGATGGACTCCTACCTAGGTAAGTGTATATAGTTACTGTGTGTAACAGAAGCATACACCTGACTGCTGTATGATGGACCCCTACCTAGGTAAGTGCTTCTGTTACACACAGTAACTATATAGATACACCTGACTGCTGTGTGATGGACTCCTATCTAGGTAAGTACTTCTGTTACACACAGTAATTATATAGATACACCTGACTGCTGTATAATGGACTCCTACCTAGGTAAGTACTTCTGTTACACACAGTAATTATACAGATACGCCTGGCTGCTGTGTGATGGACTCCTACCTAGGTAAGTCCTTCTGTTACACACAGTAATTATATAGATACCCCTGACTGCTGTGTGATGGACTCCTACCTAGGTAAGTACTTCTGTTACACACAGTAATTATATAGATACACCTGACTGCTGTATAATGGACTCCTACCTAGGTAAGTACTTCTGTTACACACAGTAATTATACAGATACGCCTGACTGCTGTGTGATGGACTCCTACCTAGGTAAGTCCTTCTGTTACACACAGTAATTATATAGATACCCCTGACTGCTGTGTGATGTACTCCTACTTAGGTAAGTGCTTCTGTTACACACAGTGATTATATAGATACACCTGACTGCTGTGTGATGGACTCCTACCTAGGTAAGTCCTTCTGTTACACACAGTAATTATATAGATACACCTGACTGCTGTATGATGGACTCCTATCTAGGTAAGTGCTTCTATTACACACAGTGATTATATAGATACACCTGACTGCTGTATAGAAGATAAACAATACCGTTGATTTAAATGAGGCTTTTAACCCCATGAATGCTAGAGAAGTCTCCAATACATTGTGAAGCAATAAGTTGGAGATCTCTCTAGCAGTCAGCAGGTTAAAAGCCCCTTTTTAGTCAGTGGGAATGTAGGGAATTTTAGTTTGTCCCAAACACCATTAGAGCATTCCACCCCAATGTCAGTAGCCCGAGCCCTTCCCAAAGTCACAGTCATCAGCTCCTCACCAACAGTCCTCAACTTCCATCACAACCAGACTCCACAAAAAAAAACCTTACACAACCAACACAACCCTCTGCCCCAATCATCAACCATCAGAATGCTCTCCCCAGACACACACACAGCCCACAGCTAGTGTCTCACATCTATTATAACCATTCCATGCAAAATAGATTGCAGTTCTATTCATCTAAAATATTAACACCCTGAGTGCCAGAAGTGCAAGAAATGTATTGCTTTTCAAAGTATTGCATAACACTCAGGCACTCAAGGGGTTAAACCCTGTCACAAGTGACACACATGGCCCTCTATCAGATTTACAATGCATGTCTCAGACTATGTAGCACACACAAACACATTAGATTAAACATAACACAGACATTGTATAATACACACTGAACCTGTTGGGGCTGTGGGTAGGGAACTGGGGTACACAGCAGGGGACCTTGGGTAAGAGTGCAGAGAAAATATCAAATGTGTGAGACCACTGCAAGCTGAACACAGATAATAGTTCAAATGCTCAGGGCCTGCACAAGACATTGTGCTGCCTGGGTCCAAGGATGAAATGCTGCTACCCCGCACCAAAACACGCCCACATCCATTATGATATATCAAGTCATGGGAGGTGCTAATGGGGAGAAACAGGGGCAATGGGGATAAATACATGGGAGGTGGTAATGGGGAGAGAAGTGAGGAGACATTACCCTTACATTATATTAACCTTCTGGGTGCCAGAGGAGTGTTCAATATGCTTGACAGCCTGTCACTCAATAGGTTAAATAAGAACAAGTAATAAAATTAGGTTGCCATCCTCTCCTTCACCCCAATTAACCCTTTGAGTTCCAGAGGTATGTTCAAAGCTTTGTCCGCCCCACTGGCACTTAAAGTGTTAAGCCAGTATGCTTATTTTTAGAGATGCCTCTCATGCTGAGTCCCCAGCCCTCCTCCCCTAATGAGGTTGCATCCTTCCCTTGCAGCTTTCAGCTGCCCCCAACACAGACTAGGGTTGCCACCTTTTCCTCAAAAAAATACCGGCCACAGTTGTCGGTCGGTGAGGGCGGAGCCACAAAAGGGAGGAGCCACAAAAGGGGCAGAACCACTCTCAGACTAAGCACTCTCTCTCTCTCAGACTAAGCACACTCACTCTCTCTCTCTCAGACTAAGCACACTCTCTCAGACTAAGCACACTCACTCAGACTAAGCACACTCACTCTCTCTCAGACTAAGCACACTCAGACTAAGCACACTAACTCTCTCTCAGACTAAGAACACGCTCTCTCTCTCTCTGACTAAGGACTCTCTCTTTAAGCACTCTCTCTCGCTCTCAGACTAAGCACACACTCACTCTCTCTCTGACTAAGCACTCTCTCTCTGACTAAGCACTCTCTCTCTGCACTTTCTCTCTCTCTGACTAAGCACTCTCTCTCTCTGACTAAGCTCTCTCTCTCTGACTAAGCACTCTCTTTCTCTCTCTCTGACTAAGCTCTCTCTCTCTCTCTCTCTCTCTGACTAAGCACTCTCTCTCTCTCTCTCTGACTAAGCTCTCTCTCTCTCTGACTAAGCTCTCTCTCTCTGACTAAGCTCTCTCTCTCTTTCTCTCAGACTAAGCTCTCACAGGCCAGGACCAGTTTGGTATCTGCCCCCCTCACCTCCATCACACATGCCGACTCTCCTATCACAATCTTCTCCTTATCCATGGGAGTTTTCATGGTAACCCGAATCTGTCCAGCCTGAGGACAGCACAGTGGCTCTGATCTGCCATATTACAACACACTTATTTACTGTACTAGGACATTCTTCCTCTCTTACTGTGATTGGCTGGGCCTGAAGTCAATCCCCTTGTTGATAGGATACCTCAAACCTACTTGGTCTTCCTTTCTATGGGGTAGAGTTCTGCCAACCTGAATGGCATGGTTATAGCATGGCATTTCTATACATATAGATAGATCCTTAAAGGGTTAACACTTTGACTGCCAGAGATGTATCCATACCTTTCTGGCTTTCAAAGGGGTAAAGGTTCAGACAATCCAGGCGTACACAAGTGCTTTTACAGAGAGAAACAATGTGACAGGGGCCGCTGCCCTATAGCTTACAATCTAAAGCAAATAAGGCAGGTATACTGAGGGTTAAGAATTCTATGTAGGGGTTCAGGTCGGGTTAGGGTAAAACATAAACTATAAATACCATGGCTGTAGTTTATACACACAAATTATATATTTATATACACTCTTTGACTAGCCCAGACCTAGCAAGTACAGGAGAGGGTTAGCTGCAGTACCAGAAGCAGCCCAGTGATCGCCAGTCTGGTTTTTTAGGAGTTTCTGCAGCAGCTGACGTTGCTCAGTGCTATAAGGGGCCCTGGGCATGCGGATTGATATCAGTGTCCGGTGCCAGTTTGGAAGAATGAACCCCTTCAGTGTCAAATGGGTGACCAATGCATTATTTCGGAGTCACTGGCGCTGATGGGTTATTTTGCAACCCAGACCAGAAGCTGACAGTCTGCCCACGATGTACATGGCACAGTCCAAACCACTAAAGTGTTTATTATCCAGGCCACATGGTTCTACCCCACTAGTGCCCCCTGGTGCCCCAGATCTCACTCTTCTGGCACGGAAAACTCAGCACTTTGCCACCGTCATGAAGTTTCTTTCCCTGTCTGATCCCACCCACAGGCACTGGACATGTGGGCTTGTGCCAGCCTGGAGAAGAGCTGGGGCTGGAGAGGTAGTGAGGAGGGGGCTCGGGGAGGACAGAGAGTTGAGGGGGAGAGATGGGGGGGAGCTAAAGAGCAATAAATTGTTTCCACTGCAAACAAAAAGCCACACATGACCAGAGGGGAGAAATGTGGGTAGGGCGTCATCCAGGAGAGGGGGCAGACATGGGCTGGGGGTGCGACACCCAAGTGGAGGAGGGGGAACACATAGACTGGGGGAGAGTCACCCATGGTGAGGAGAGGGGTACGCATAGACTGGGGGGAGACAAACCCATGGGGAGGAGGGGGTACTCATAGACTGGGGGACAGAGACCCAGTGGGAGTAAGGAGTACACATAGACTGGGGGAGAGACACCCATGATGAGGAGAGGGGTACACATACACTGGGGGGGGAGACACCCATGGGGAGGAGGGGATACACATAGACCTGTGATAATAAGGGTTGGCATTATGTGGGCAGACACATATGGGGGAGTAAGGGAAGGACTGTAAGACATTTAATCCCATGGGTACAAGAGAGCAGAGAGGATCCTGACCCCAATATTAACCATTTAACTGCCAAATGTGGCAGCCCGCAGTCCCCCATTAGAGAAGGCAGCTGTGTGTTAGGGGCAGAACTGAGTTTTTTGCCCTCTGTGAAACATTTTCAGCACATAAACATGAATCAAATTCCTACATAATGATTATTTGGATACTCCTGTGCCATGTTGTCAACGGTGCCAGCTTGCTCCGAATTCAACCCAGACTTCAGAGTCCCAGCCAGTGGCAGAACATCAACAGATTCCTGGGTGCCAACCAAAACCAGCCCAGCCAATCACCAGTGGAATCAGAGTCCCCCCTGATTCTGTGGTCCCCAGTAAATACCAGGAGAGGTGGAACCAGGAGGCGCTACAGAGCTCACAGCACCCTGATACAGCAATGATATTAATAACCCTCTGAGTGCCAGAAGAGTGCCCAAAGCATTGAATTGCACATTCTTCTAGCACTCAGAGTTAACCCTTGCACTGCCATTCAGTCAACAGCCTCCAAGCAAAGAATACTCACTGTGAAATGATCCCAAACATCCTGCTGGTGACTTGTTAAGTCCTCCCATTGACCACTCCACACAATCCACTCGAGGAGGAGCAACAGGAGATTGAGAGCCTGCTAGAAAGGGAAAGAGGTCTCTTCTTGCTGCCCCTGCGTTTCCATATCTCCTAACCACTTCTTACTACAGCGCCCTGCCCCCTACAGGTCGGGAGGAGATAGAGCACATTGCTGCATCATCTACTCTGCCTCTCCCCGCTCATTCACCTCTTTCCCCTCCGCAGACATACAAAAATACCGGCTTTTAAATTGCCGGTATACTAGTTATACCGGCACCGGCTCCAGTGAGATAATTACCGGCTATGCCGGTAAAATAACGGCCGGGTGGCAACCCTAACACAGACCCTGCTTCCAACAGACTGTTTATCCCACTACAGCCCCCAATACCAGTTTCACATCATGATTAGCCCCCACAAATCTTATGTCCCTTCTTCATCACAGCCCACAGTCCTCTATCACCAATGTTCCCAGCACCCCAGACCTCAGCCCCCACACTGACACAGTCAACAGCCCCTGTCAGAGTTCCACATCTGCACAGTCATTAGTGCCATATGGCCTTTTGCTCCCCATGACTACAACCCTTATCCCCCTCCACTAGAGGTCTCCCAACTCCCTCCACCATCTCAGCCTTCAGCCCTCCTCTCCATTAACGAACAGCAAATAAGTTAATGTCCCAATCTTATACCTGGCAATAAAACAATCAAAGTGTAACTGAAGATCTCTCTTCCTCCATCTCCTCAGCAGAGGATCTTATGTCAGTAGAACCAGACAGCATCACATGATTCGGGTCAAGGGGGTGGGGTAGGTGAGTCTCCCTGTGTTGTTTTTCATTGGTGGGGCAGACTGAGATATGCTAGGGCACTACGAAAACCTGACGTGGGAGCAGAAATCTGCAACTCCAGCTGCAATCCACACCCCCTTATCACATGCTTCCTTTCAAATAAGGATATGAACTGCATGCCTGCTCTCACAGTAAGTGTGTGACAAGGGATGGAATTGCCTGCTCATCTACCAAATTCCGATGCTACCCTTGCTGGCAGCGTGCCACCACTGACCATGCCCCTACACCTCTATGTCAGAGTCCAGTGCAATGAGCCAGATACATGGCTCTTCCCATATGTACTGCAAGTTTCATGGGCATGAGGCCTTACCTGCTTGTAGGCTGTAGCATGTAACACACGAGTCAGATGTGTGTGCGCCCTCCACTGCTTCTCCCGCTCCTCATACCCTATGACTGCAACGTCACCACGTTGTCGTTGATCTCCCTTTCAACAATGCCCATTGGCTGACTGGCTCTCAGCATGTGACCCCTCACCCACCTGATCTACCTTATTGTGAATAGTGCCAGCCCAGGATACGATGCAGGCATCACACAGCCTCACGCTACTGCAGGGTCAGCTGGGTGAAACACAACAAATTCGAAGCTTGCGTCTCCTAGCATCCGGGAGATAAGTGGAATAGCATTGCTCAGAGTTCCTCTGAGCGGGCCCCCCAACTTGACCGGGCCCTAGGCAGGCGCCTAGTGCGCCTTGCCTATGATCCGGCTCTGCCCCCATCAATACAGCAATTTCAAATTATGCATTGAATGGGGGGAAAATTCCTTCTTGATTCTAAATGGCTATCAGATTTCTCCTTGGATCAACAAGCACTAAATAAATATTAATCCCAATACTAACATACATAGCCCTCTATGTTCTGCTCTTTTAAAAAAGTATCCAGACCCTTTTTAAAGGCGTCTAATGTATTCAATAGCACCGCCTCCTCAGGTAGTGAATTCCATACCTTTATTGTCCTTACTGTAAAGAATCCTTTCTGCTGTTGTAGATGAAATCTCCTTTCCTCAAGTCTAAGCAGGTGACCCATTGTCCTTTGTACTGTTCTGTTAATGAACAGGTCTTTGGAAAGCGCTTTGTATGGGCCCTGAACATATTTATATAGTGTTATCATATCCCCTCTAAGACGTCTTTATGAGATATTTTTGATTTAGTGGAAGGGAATGGGACTTCTTACTTGTGCAGCAGCTTTTTACAAATGGAGAGAAAAAACTTCACAATCTCTAGGCAATTTCTTATGGAATCTTAATTAAACTGGAGTCATTCTGGGGCAAACTAACTGCACCATATGAGGCACAGATCATTGAGGTAAATGGGGTTTTTAACTGTTTGAATGCTACTGAATTTGCTTCTCCTATACTGAATTTTACATTTCTTTTTTGTACATCTATCTCGCTTTCTGACACCTGTCCTTGTTCCACTGCCCACTGGTAGCTTTAGAACCACATATAACCAGTCTGCTATCCCAGCTTTGTTCCACTGTCCAGTGTCCACTATTAGTCGCAGATTCACACATATACTGTCCCCCACTCAGCCTTGCCCCACTCGTCATCACAGATCCACTGTTTGACACCCCAGTCTTGTTCCACTGTCTACTGGTGCCCACAGAACCACTCATACACTGTCTAAAATCCAGCTTATTCCATTACCCACTGGTATGCACAGAACCACACATAAGCTGTCTGACACCCAAGCCTTGTTTCACTGGTAGTCACAAACCCATATGAACACAGTATCCTTTTGCGATGGTGATGCTTAAATGGC
The DNA here is from genome assembly GCA_037306005.1 of Rhinophrynus dorsalis. NCBI lineage: Eukaryota > Metazoa > Chordata > Amphibia > Anura > Rhinophrynidae > Rhinophrynus > Rhinophrynus dorsalis. Next base: position 42,261,173 of record CM074720.1, read on the forward strand.
AAACATCAAAATGACACATTCACAATGTTGCACACATCAAAACTGCGCTTTTAATACGTTGCTGTTAAAATGTTGCTGGGTTCACTGTCTATTAAGTGAAGGTACTCAGGAGTTCTATCTCTTAAATTAGGCTACTTAGGGGTTCTATCTGTTAGTTTAGGCTACTTGGGGGTTGACTATATGTTAGGCTTGGCTATCTTGTTCACTATCTGTTAGATTAGGGTACTTTGGGTAGCTTGGGTCAGGTTGGTTTGTAGCCTTGTGCATGGCAAAAAATGTCGGTAAAATTCAATTTCGGATATATTTTTTTTTTTGTTGTTGATCGGAGGATCGCATTTCAGACCAGACCTGTTCGACTCAGACGAAATTTGGCGACATTCCAAATTATTCAGCTGAATTTAACATACTTTAAAAAATTACTCTCCCTTGTGGTGGCAATAAGTTACTAGACCTGCCAACCTGCCTACACAACTGTGAGACTGGCTGTATCACTATGAAAACTATTAAAACACATTCCTAATATTCTTTTATATTTTGCACAGGATCAAAGATGACTCTCCCTTGAAGTGGCAATAAGGTACTAATGCTGGCTGCCTGCCTATGCTACCTGCCTGCCTACACAACAACTGGACACTCTCTATCTCCTTCTGCTCTCTGAGCTCCAACAAGAGACTAATAGGAAATGCAGGCTGTCTGGTTGTCTGACGTGTCATTAGTCCAACCCCCATCACGAAACAAAGAAGCTAATTGGACTAGAGAGGGAGGGAAAGTATGGAGGGAAAGTATTGCTCTCGAGGGTAGTCGTTGCCAAATTTCTGAAATTTTTGGCGACATTTCGGACCAGGGCTGTTCAGATTCAGTTTTAAAAAAATGAACATCTTTTTCATTTCGGTCGGCCCGAATGACGCCGAACAACCCTTATTCGTCCAAATTCCGAAATCGGCCAAACTGATTCGCACAAGTCTATTGGTTTAGGGGTACAGAGGTTACAATAATTAGGTGTTCACTATGTGTATCACTATATGTTAGGTAAGAGTGTTTTGGGGGTGCTTTGTAGTAAGTTGTAGTAAAGCGACATTTTACATGTTGACAGTTTTAGTATGCCCGCCACATATAAAGAGTGCTGTTTTGATGTGCTTTCTTACTCGTGACCTTTCCCTAGTAAAGTCATACACACTAACACCCCAGACTTCTTCCACTGTCTGCCAGTCTGCTTACATTTTTCTCCTTTCCTTTGTGTCTCACATAGTGCTGAAATACACTGCAGGTTTTTTACATAATGGTGCAATTCTCTGTCTCCTTCATGTATATGTACACAGCTCTTTTGGTCTAGTGTAATGGTCTACTTTTCTATACTAATAAAAGAAGAGGTCATGAGACATAAATTCTGCGACCCTGGCACACACACCCAGGGGAGGCAGTAAGGAGAAGATATTTATATCTCCTCTATGCTGCCTGTCCCATTGGTCCAACTATAGCGCGTGATGTTGACAGGAGTTGTCAGCCCCCCGGTCACTCCTATCAAAATTTCTACAAGGAGATGCAGGGCCTACAATGAATACACACATACACAAACATAATACACATACATGAAATAAACACATATACAACACACAAAATACACACATGCAATAGACATACACACAAAATACAAACACAATACACACAAAACATGCACACAATACACGGGCTCAATGCATACATACACACATACACAATGTTTCCAATACACACACACGAACCAATACAAAAACAAACACAAAGGAAGACAAAATATACACAATACACACACCGACCCACATGCACAATACATGCACAACAAAATGAGTACAATGCAATACACTATACCCAAAACACTATATGCAAAATGATATACGCAATACCTACAACGCTATTTGTAAAACGAGATACGCAACATACAACACGCTATGCTCTACACACTACATGCAAAACACTAGTCGCAAAAAGCTGCATGCTATATTTAAAAAAAGTACGCAAATGGAAAACGCTATACGCTATATGCAAAAGGCATACTCTATATGCAAAATGTAAAATGCTATTCACAAAAAGCTATACTCAATATGTAAATCAGTATACACAACACGATATAGGCAACACGAAAAACATTAAATGCTGTACTCAAAATGCTATACAATGTTCCGTACATGCTATTGGTAATACAAATACACAAAAGGCTGTATGCAAAATGCTGTACACCATATGCAAAAGGCTAGTCTCAAAATGCTAGATGTAAAATGCTATATGAAAAATGCAATACTCAAAACGCTATTTGCAAAACACTATACACAAAACTCTGTACACAAAACACTACACTCAATATGCAAATCACTATACGCAACACTCACAACGTTATATGCTATACTCAAAATGCTATACAATATTTACAAAAGCTGTTTGCAATACGCAAAACAAAATATAACAATAAATGCTATTGATAATACAAATACGCAAAAGGCTATATGCAAAATGCAAAAGGCTATTCTTAAAATGCTATACGTAAAATGCTATACGTAAAATGCAATACCCAAAACGCTATTTGCAAAACACAATACAGAAAATGCTGTACACAAATGCAAAATGTTATTCGCAATACGCTATATGCTATATGATATTCACAAACTGCTATGTCAAATACAAAACGCTATTCGCAAACAGGCACATGCACAGATAGACACCAAGGGGGGCTTGAGCACCTGCCCTTTTTGTCCAAAGTGCCCTCGTGTCCTTTTAACAAAAAATAAATAAATAAATAATTATGCCCTTTTTTCATTTGGGCCCCTGCCCCCCAAAATGTCTGTGCACGTCCCTGTTTGCAAAAAATGCTATATGCCATATGCTATTTACAAAAGAAAAACTTTATTTGCAATATGCTGTATGCAATTCACAAACCGCTATACTCCATAAGTAAAATGTTATACGCAAAACACTGCACGCAATATACAAAACGATATACGAGAAATGCTTTTGGCAATACAATGTTCACAAAATGATAGACACAAAACGCTAAACTCTATACGAATTAGGCAAATCTATTCTCAGAACGCAATACACAAAATGCTATATGCTATGGAATATGAAAAACTCTATATTCAAAAGTCAATATGCTACATGTAAAACACACACTACATGCAAAACACACACATGCAAAATACGCACACGTGTTCATGCTTACACCCTCATACTCACACATGTGCACTCGTGCTCTCACACTCATACACTCATACCTCCCAAGTGTCCCTCTTTAGAAGGGACAGTCCCTCTTTGAGATCCAGATCCCCCTCTTTTCTACCCTGGTGTCCCTTTTTTAGGACATTAGAGTGAGTGTTGTGTATATCAGTCTATCACATTGCTCCACAGCAATGAAACTCACATAAATGTTTAGTTAAAGGGATAGTAATGTTTCATAATAAAAGCAGCTCTAATTAATCATCATAGTATTTGGACTTTGGAGAGTGTTATTTCAATTCTGTCAGAGTTGTAGTTCAAGAGTAATGCAATGATAAAGTATCCCCCTCCCGCCCCTTTTACTGATGTAACACTGCACAGCCAGATCAGAAGGGAGGTGCCCAGGTAGATTGCAGAGAGTGACAATGTTCAATTAAGATAAGGAAAAACCTGAAAAACTTGTCAAGGGGGGCAGGGCTTTCATTGTTCTCACAGGAAGAAGATTGTCCCCTGCTGTTATCTGTCTGGTCTATGGACTGCATTCCACATCTGAGAAGAGATGGCTTACACTAGGTAAAAGGGGTGGGGCCATTTGAAATGTTGGGAGGTATGAACACTCACACTCACTGATGAACAATTGTGTAATGCATTGCTTTGCAATGAGTTCCACACCTGTCTGGAGCTGAAACGGCTAAGCACTGAAAATTCAACAATCCGGTCATTAAATTCATTGCCTCCTTTCTGGATATTTCTGGATGGAAGGGGAAAATAATTCTCAACATAAATCGAATTTTCATTTTTTTAAAGCTATTAGTGCCAGATACGTATCCAATGGTTTAGCCTGCAATACTGTTGATAACCATGCCTGGGAACTTTAAAGATGAGCTGACTCTGAGATCTTTGGAATATTAACACTTAAAGCTTCCCATAATGTAGATTTAAAGCAATATGTACCTACTTGCTCTAACCCAGAGGTGCCCCAGTCGGACTGCGAGGAACTTATAACATGTTACAATTTAGAGATCTTACTTCCAAAACACAAACAAGACTAGCAGGACAACTCCCCCTGCTTTTATGGTACAAACGGCACCAATTTAGAGACTAAATAAACATTTAATTGGGGAAATTCATATAGTAGGTCTCACCCTGAGAATTTGACCCTTCACCCTGAGACCCTGAGATTTGGGTCTATACCTTGTGGCTCATGGTCAAACCCTGAGAGCTCCTAGGTGGATAACACACACATAGCTACTCCTGATTAGGATGTCTTCTGTAGTGTCTGTCTTCATAACACACTTCCTTTAAAAAACAGTTTTATTTAGTCATACATACAACTGCATGGGACACTTTTTTGTTTTATTTAGTTTTATTAACTGCACTGGCAAAGCCGTGTCAATATTGCTGGTCTTCTCTAATTGTACAAAGATCTATTGTCTCTCCACAAAGCACCTAGTTACATATGTTTTGGGACTCTTGGAACCACAAAATCCATCCAAAAAAAGAACACGTGGAAAAGGTTTGTTCATCTCTACCTGCAGCAGACTTTTTGCACATTTAGCATGCACAATGATACAAGTACAGCTCACAAATATACTTCCTCTTTTCTAATTTTTGGGAGCACATTTATCATTCTCATGCTATTTTGATGGTCAAATAGTTATATTATTTATAAAGACAGTTGTGGACACTTCATAAATGTTCCACTTGTTCTTGACAATGGAGGCGGATTACCAGCACTTCAGAGAAGTCTGTAAACCTTCTTGGATATCACAGAGGTGCAATTCCCTCCTCAATCATACATCAGTCCAAGGGTTAAGACTTTCTACAGGCCTCACTAAGCAGAGGGGTATTTAATAAATATTCTGGATGAAATGTATAATAAATATGATCCTTTGACGCTAAAGGGACCTCAAGTAATTCAAGAGTGAACAAGCTACATCATAAAGAATAGGGATGATTGAAACAGGCTGGCAATTGATTAGAAGAATCTGGAGATGGAGTGCGGGATAGCGGGAGGGGGGAGTAGAAGAGGAAGCTAGGGGGTTGGTCTGAGAAGAGGCTAAGGGGCTTGAGACAGAGTGGACCAATAGGAGGAAAGTGGATCAGACTAAAGGAATGAAAGGGGATCAGGTCAAGGAGAGCAAAGTAGGGGAAACAAAGCGGAGGAAAAGGGAGAAGGCGAGGGAGAAGAAAGGGGAATGATATAAGCGTAGGAAAGGGAATTGGACCAAGGGGAAGAAAGAGGACATAGCCAAAGGGAGGAAAGGAGAGTGAGCCAGAGGAAGGGAAGGGGTTCACACTAAGAGGAGGAAAGGAACAAATGGATGGAAGGTTGAACAGGCCAAAGGGGTGAAGGCTAAGGGTAGGAAAGCAAGGGGAAAAAAGGGGAGTGAGCCAGCGGAAGGAAAGGGGAGCCAGCGAAGGGGAGGAAAGAGGTGCAATTTTTGTTTCTCCAGAATTACTCCAGTTCTTCTTTGTAAATCAGCCTCATTGTGTACATAGCCCCTTGAGTGCAAGAGGGTTGTGCAATTCACTGAAATGGTTAAAGGTAAACATAAAAAATGTAATGGTTGTTTCCCTGTCACTGTCCAGCTTGATTTGTGTATGGTTGTTTCCCTTTAACTGTTCAGCTTGAATTGCACACACATATTTTACACTCAGTTTAGCCTTTTACCTCTATTCTCAGTATTATTGATCCCTGCTCTCTATTAGCCTCTATTGCATCCTTGGGGAAGCTCTTATAGGAATGTGCCACCCTCCCTGTGAGTTATTATTTCCTCTCATATCCCATGAGTCTGTTACAGTTCAGGTTCAGAGTATGACAAATCATTCTCACATTTCCACTGAAATGTGCATCTCTAAAACAATTCTCTGTCAAGCCAACTGCACTGTATTGGACACATTTATATTCTTCCAAATCCCATTGATTAGATGGGCTACCCAATGCATTGGAGACCTAGCTAACATTCAAGGGGTTAACAGCTCCATGTGAATCTGAAGAAATTTGTGATTCTTAATGGTGCAGCTGGATCGCTACAGAATTGCTCCAATTTTAATTTCTGCATGTAGGTCTAAAAATGGAAGGAAATAATATTTTACGAGATGTATAATAACCAAGTAAAGTGAAGAACCTGCCCAAAACGACATAGGCCTAGATTACATTAGACCCAAAGTGGGAAAAGAGAGCAAAATCACCCAGAAAATGCTGCTTCAGGGCCTAATTCAGAATTCAAACCATCACATTGCTGGTCGTTCAACATTTATTCACTTCCCGAATCAATCGATCGATCATCAATCAAATTAAATAAATATATAATAACTAGTGTAAAAGCCCATGTACACGGTCTAAGGTCTGGGTAATGTTAAGCGGCCGCTACCTCACTGCTCCACGCGATGCAGTCTTTCTTTGGGTCTACCCAGTGAAATGCATAATGTAAACATTCTATAAAAGGTATGTCAAAATTTCACTTAACCTTTTCTCCTGAAGAAGTAATGTGTCATGAAATGCGTATCACATGTATATATATCTGTATTTTAATTATATATTTTAGTATATTTTTATATATTCAAATATATTCATCCTATTGGGCCCCAGTAGTGCTATCTATTTTTCAGTTAATTGTAGGGATCCTTACTCATCCTATATAGTAATTCACTAGGATGTTTGTCAGAAGCTGTCTTGAGCAGTAGAGACTGCCCGAACAAGCGCAGTCTCTACCGTGCATGACGGCTTCTGACAAACATCCTAGCGAATTATTATATAGGATGATATGGGGTCCATTGACCTCCTATTTTTATTTTAAATAAATGAAATAAACATTCATAGAACCTATATTAATTTATTATTATGCCCCTGGAAACAAATAAAATATTTAAATATGGAGTCCAAGGAAACTATATTAATGTATTAAGAGCCCCCCTAACTATTAATATGGGGTCAAGAGACCCATATTAATTAAATAAAACAAGCAGAGCTCTCTTAACTAAGAGAACATCCATAATAAAAATTAATATGGGATCTTCAGACCATATATGAATAAATTAATATGTAGACAGATTCATCTTTCTAACCATTTGGATAGGAACAATGACCCACTAATAAATCTATGATCAGAACTCCGCATATTAAAAATGAAAGGTCCAAGGAAAAAGTCTGAGGACTCCTTCTCCTACTCCCCCATTAGGAGTTGAAGTAATTAAATGATTAGTGTGGGATCCAAAGGGCCATAAATGAGCCACAGGTGAGTTGTTCCAACCCCATTCCTCTCTGAACCTGTGTTAATTTTTGTTGGTCATTGGAACTATTAATAATAATTTATTGTCTTTGGACACTATATTAATGTATGTAGTATGTTCAATGGGGGAGTTAATAAATTAGTATAGAGTCTGTGAGCCATATCCTATATAATAATTAGCTAAAACGTGTGTAACGCCACAATCATGAGCACTAGAGACTGCTGCACATGCTGCAGTCATGCACAGTAGAGACTGCCAGCGCCGCGGCCGATACAGAGCGGGGAGCCCCGAAGGAGTGTCTACTGAGCATGACTGCACCGCGACCAGCTGCCAGTGGCACTGTGGCCCGTGTAACGGGCTCTTCAACTAGTGTAAATGTAATTAATTTTGTTATCAAAAATATATTATGTTATACATAGAATACGTCATTTAAGGCAACCCATTCAGACACTTCAAGTGAAGTGTCTGAATGGGTTGCCTTAAAGTGAAGAGTGCAGTGCATTGCTGAGCAGTATAAGAGAATGGGGATGGTAATGTAGGAATAAGACAGAAAGTCCGTACTAGGGAAGGTGGCAATGCATTGCTGAGCAGTGTCAGTGAGTGGGGGAGGTAATGTAGGGATAAGACAGGAAGTCAGTGGTAAGGGAGGTGGCCAATACATTGCTGAGTAGTGTCAGTGAGTGGGGAGGTATTGTAGGTATAAGACTGGAAGTCAGTACTAGGGGAGGAGGACAATGCATTGCTGAGCAGTGTCAGTAAGTGGGGGAGGTAATGTAGGGATAAGACAGAAAGTCAGTAATAGGGGAGTTGGGCAGTACAATGCCGAGCAGTATCAGTGAGTGGGGAAGGTAATGTAGAGATAACAGAGGAAGTACGCTTTACGGGAGGTGGGTAGTGCATTGCTGAGCAGTGACAGTGAATTGAAGGGTAATGTAGCGATAAGACATAAAGTCAGTGCCAGGGGAGGTGGGAAATGCATTGCTGAGCAGTTTCAGTGAGTGGGGAAGGTAATGCATGGAAATGACTGGAAATCAGTGTTAGTGCATTGCTGAGCAGTATCAGTGAGTGGGGGAGGAAATGGAGGAATAAGACAGGAAGTCAGTAGTAGGGGAGGTGGGCAATACATTGCTGAACAGGATCAGTGAGTGGGGGGGTTAATGTAAGGATAAGAGAGGAAGTCAGTGCTAGGGGAAGTGGGCAATTCATTACTGAGCAGTGTCAGTGAGTGGGGGGAGGTAATGTAGAGAAAAGACAGACAGTCAGTGCCAGGGGAGGTAGCCAATGCATTGCTGAACAGTTTCAGTGAATGGGGGAGGTAATGCATGGATAAGACAGGAAGTCAGTGTTAGCGGAGGTGGGTAATGCATTGCTGAGCAGTATCAGTGAGTGGGGGAGGAACTATAGAGATAAGACAGGAAGTCAGTACTAGGAGACATGGGCAATGCATTGCTGAGCAGTATCAGTGAGTAAGGGGGGCAAGGTAGGGATAAAAAAGGAAGCGAGTGCCAGGGGAGGTGGCCAATGCATTGCTGAGCAGTGTCAGTAACTGGGGGGAGGTAATGTAAGAATAAGACAGGTAGTCAGTGTGAGGGGAGGTGAGCAGTGCATTGCTGAGAAGTGTCAGTGAATGAGGAGGTAATGTAGCTATAAGACAGTAAGAGCTAGGGGAAGTGGACCATGCATTTCTGAGCAATGTCAGTAAGTGGAGGTGGTAATGTAGGGATAAGACAGGATGTCAGAGCTAGGGGACATAGACCATACATTGCTGAGCAGGGTCAGTAAGTGGGGGAAGTAATGTAGGGCTGAGACAGGAAGTCAGTACTAGGGGAGGTGGACAATGCATTGCTGAGCAGTGTCAGTAAGTGAAGAGGTAATGTAGGGATAAGACAGGAAGTCAGTACTAGGGGAGGGGACAATGCATTGCTGAGCAGTGTTAGTAAGTGAAGAGGTAATGTAGGGATAAGACAGGAAGTCAGTACTAGGGGAGGTGGACAATGCATTGCTGAGCAGTGTCAGTAAGTGAAGAGGTAATGTAGGGATAAGACAGGAAGTCAGTACTAGGGGAGGTGGACAATGCATTGCTGAGCAGTGTCAGTAAGTGAAGAGGTAATGTAGGGATAAGACAGGAAGTCAGTACTAGGGGAGGTGTGTAATGCATTGCTGAGCAGTGTCAGTGAGTGGGGGAGGTAATGTAGGGATAAGACAGGAAGTCAGTACTAGGGGAGGTGGACAATGCATTGCTGAGCAGTGTCAATAAGTGGAGGAGGTGATATAGGGATAAAAAGAGACGTGCCTGACTGGCATGTCTTAATTATGACTATGTATAAATCTAATTAACCCAGAAACTAATTATTTAAAATGGAAATGGCTAATGCAATGTATAGGTGATTTTAAACACTCGCAATAAGTTTGTTCTTAGGAGACAGTATCCTCATAAGCAAAAGGGGATCCAATCTGGAGCAAACCAAATGAGTCTTAGAGAACAAATAAAACATTTTCAAGCTTCAGAATTGATTGATAAGAGGTCTCCAATGCTTTCCAATGCAAAGGGAGTAACACAGGAACTTGAGAAGTGATATCATTGGAGAAGTCACCTTCACTTTATTACCTCTTTATCACGCCTTAGTGCATCTCCCCTCCCCAGTGTTAAAAGTCCCTTTTAAAGGGTCAGTAATGCCCGTATTTACCTTTATTTAATATTGTAGAGGGTACAAAAATAAAGTATTTGGAGAAAGGGCCATCTCTCAAACCCTTACGGTTTGGGAGATATTTGCCTCTAAAGTTCCCCCCTCCCCTTCTCCTGACCTCAGTACTGTGCTCACAGCAGGAGATCCCAGCCCAGGGACCAGCCAGCAGCTCTGCGGCAGAGCCGAAATCACGTTATTTAAAAAGAATTACTTCATTGGAAAGGTCTACAAAGTGTGCCTGGTTTGCAAGCTTTTTTTTTTTTTTTAAATTCTTTATTTTATATAGTGCACACAGATTCCACAGTGCTTTACACTCATATTGGTCCCTGTCCCCATTGGGGCTCACAATCTAAATTCACCTATCAGTATGTTTTTTGGCGTGTGGGAGGAAACCCACACAAACATGATGAGAACATACAAACTCATTGCAGATGTTGTCTTTGGTGGGATTTGAACCTAGGACCCCAGCGCTGCAAGGCAACAGTGCTAACCACTGAGCCACCATGCTGCTCCTCCACTTTGTAGACTGTTTCATTGAAGTAGTTATTTTTAAATATCACTATTGCGGCTCTGCTGAACGCCTCCTCCATTCGGCTGACTCAAATCTCCTGCATATCTCCCAGGTGTCCTCTTTAAGAGGAACAGTCCCTCTTTTAGACCCAAATCCCCCTGTCCCTCTTTCCCACTCTGATGTCCCTCTTTTTAGGAGATCAGACTGTGTGGTGTGTATATAAGTATCTCACACTGCTCTACAGCAATAAAACTCACATTAATGTTTGTTTAAATGTCATTCTATGTGTTTATAAATTAGTCTGTGTAAATAAAATACGTTGGTGTTGTTATAAGTCATTTATTAGGTTACACAAGGAGGTGTCAATAGGTCATGAAATAGCCTAAAAATGCACTGCCCACCAGCCACGCCCCCAGCAACACCCCCTAAAACACAAATGTCCCTCTTTGGCCTTTTGAAATGTTGGGCGGTATGCTCCTTCTGTCAGCTGACAGCAGGAAGAGGGAATCTTTAGCTGTGAATATCTCTCAAACCGTAAGGGTTTGCGAGACGGCACTTTCTCCAAATACTTTATTTTTGTAACCTCTACAATATTAAATAAAGTTAAATACGGGCATTACTGACCCTTTAACACAAAGGGGAATTTTTGCTTGTCTCCTATGGTGCAGTCCATTTGCTCCAGAGCTGATCCACTTTTTCTTAACATATTACCCTCATTGTTTGTCACCCTAGTCTTGTTCCACTGTCCACCAGTACAAACATGTTCATGGAACCCCTTCCACTTCATCAGGGAACCTTGGACCTCCAGAGAACATGGCTTGAGAGCTACTGTATTATTCATGTTATCCAAAATCCTCAGTTTATTTTTCCTGATGCTGAAAAACATATAATATGAATACAGAATTAATACATTTTATAATGTCTTTCAAATTTTTGTCTATTATATTCTACTGATTCCTTTCACTGTCATGGAAGTAGTTAAAAAAACTAGAATTAGGTATCGCTCCATCATTAGCCATTAGCACCATCTGGTGGACAGTTTAAATATACGCACAAGGTTTTCATAAACTGAAGACGTACATATTATGCTGGCGTAAACGCTGACGTGTTTTCATGCTACGTTTGCAGTCAGGTTAACAACCAATCTAATGGGAAATATGGCAAACTGTTCTCCACACTGAAATATGAAGAGCTGTGAAATATTGTTAACCCTGCTCTAGGACTGAAGACTGCAGAGAACACTATGGCAAATCCAAATTTTCTTAGTGAGGTGAATTTGTTCCTCTGAGCTCTCTGACTCCATTGCCAGCTATTGACCCTTAGTGTGTGTAGCAGATTGTGACATTAACATACAGATGTTGTCAGGAATATGAAAGTGTATTGTTTGCTCAATTATGCAAGTAAATCTTGTGAATCTTGCCTCAGTGTGTAAGTGCAGAAGGGTGGTAAGTGTGGGAATTTAAAACAGGGGGAATTCAAGTGCAGAAGGGTGGTAAGTGTGGGAATTTAAAACAGGGGGAATTCAAGTGCAGAAGGGTGGTAAGTGTGGGAATTTAAAACAAGGGGAATTCAAACACAGGGGATTACACGGGGAACACATTTATCAAACTTATTGTGCAGCTATTTTTGCCTGCCTGCCTTTTTATCTTGTGGTAACTGGCACATATGAGTGGTAGCATGATTGTCCATTTAACTCAGTGCACAAACTGCCATATGTTTGCACACCTGGAACAACCGTTCCAGGGTGCATACCTCTGTGGCAGATGTGAGCAAGTGGTCTCTCTGGAAGCTCATATTAGAGATCTGGAGGGGCAGGTTGCAACATTGAGAAAGACGGACAATCTTGAGAGGGTACTGCTGACTGAGCAGCAGGAAGCGGTGGTAGGTAGTTCTGGGGGTGGAGACTGCACAAAGAAAGAGCAGGTAGCCAGATGGGTTACAGTTAGACATAGCAAGGGGGGTGGACAGAGAAATAGGGAGGACACTCCTGTGTTTACTAATCCTAACAGATTTGCTACATTAAGTAATGATGTTGGGGATGCTGACACAGGAATGTCTTTGCTGGAGAGGACTGTTCTCTCTAACAGCCGAGTGAACAGCCCCTCTAGCACGGATGGGATCCAGGACTCAGGCAGACCTAGACAGATGGTGGTGGTAGGGGATTCTATTATTAGGAAGACAGACAGGGTAATCTGTCGCCAAGATCGCCACAATCGTACAGTTTGCTGTCTCCCGGGAGCTTGGGTTCGACATGTGGCTGATCGGGTTGATAGATTGTTGGGAGGGGCTGGGCATGACCCGGCTGTCATGGTACATGTTGGTACTAATGACAAAGTCAGTGGAAAATGGAGGTCCGTTAAGAAGGATTTCAGGGACCTAGGATATAAGCTTAAGCAGAGGACCTCTAAGGTAGTATTTTCTGAAATTCTACCTGTGCCACGCGCTACATTAGAAAGGCAACGGGAGATTAGGGAGTTAAATGCGTGGATAAAGACTTGGTGTAAGCAGGAGGGGTTTGGGTTCCTTGAGCACTGGTCAGTCTTTTCCCTTGGGCGCAATCTTTATAGTAGTGATGGATTGCACCTTAGTGGAAGGGGGGCCACGGTGCTGGGTGATAGGATGGTTAGAAGGCTGGAGGAGACTTTAAACTAGAAAGGGGGGGGGAGGGAGCTGCAACACAGGCTGGGGAAGATAGTATAATTGAGGGAATGGGATTAGAGAAGGGTCATGGGGATGGAGAGGGGGAATGGGCTAGTTCATCTAATAGGGAGTTGCCATTGTTACAGCCTGATAAAAGACAAATACATCTGAAAAAGAAAGAAATCTTTAAGAATGGCAAAAAGATAAAATGTATGCATACAAATGCTCGCAGTCTGGCTGGTAAGATGGGGGAGCTAGAAATGATTGCAGTACATGAGCAGTATGATCTGATTGGAGTGTCTGAAACCTGGTTAGATGATACGTATGACTTGGCAGTCAATCTAGAGGGTTATTCACTTTTTAGGAGGGACAGGGTTAATAAAAGGGGAGGAGGGGTATGCCTATATGTAAAGCAGGCCTTAAAACCTAGTTTAAGGGAAGATATAAATGAAGGGTCCAATGAAAAGGTAGAGGCCTTGTGGGTTGAAATACACACTGGGGGCACACATAATAAAAAGATATTGGTGGGGGTTTGCTACAAGCCACCTAATGTTGGGGAGTTGGAGGAAGCCCAACTTTTACTGCAAATGGAAAAGGCTGGTAGGTCAGCAGAGGTAATTATAATGGGAGGTTTCAACTACCCTGAAATTGACTGGAGCAATATGACTTCAGGCACAACAAAGGGAAATATTTTTCTAAGTATGATAAATGATAATTTTATGTCCCAGCTAGTAGAGGAGCCAACTAGAAAAGAGGCCTTGCTTGACCTAGTGCTCTCAAACGATTCTGACATTGTAAACAATGTGCAAGTAAGGGAACATTTGGGCAGCAGTGACCACAATATTGTATCCTTTGAAGTTTGTTATGAGAAACCCAATAGCAAGAGTTTAACCAAAACATTCAATTTCAAAAAGGCTAATTTTACAAAGTTAAAAGAAGCTTTAAAGGATATCCAGTGGGATGTAATTTTCAAAGATAAAAATGCACAAGAGTCATGGAATGTATTTAAAATGCTCTTGGGCAAATATACACGTCAATATATACCATTGGGGAATAAGCACAAGAGAAGTAAAGCAAAACCAATGTGGATTAATAATGTGGTTAGCAGGGAAATGAGAAATAAAAAGCAGGCTTTTAAGGTGTTTAAGTCAAATGGGTCAGATGCATCATTTAAAAAATATAAAGAATGTAATAAAATCTGCAAAGAAGCAATTAAGCTAGCTAAAATAGAAAATGAGCGAAACATTGCAAATGAGAGCAAGAAAAACCCTAAACAATTCTACAAGTATATTAACAACAAAAAAGTTAAGGTTGATATTGGTCCTCTTAAGACTGAAACAGGTGAATTGATTAGTGAGGATAAAGCTATGGCTGACACCCTAAATACGTTCTTTGCTTCAGTATATACAAAGGAAGCAGAAATGACAAGCTGTGGGCAAACAGACAAAACCATGGAATTTCCTCCAACATCTACATGGCTTACTGAGGACAAGGTCCAAAAGAGACTGGAAAGGGTTATAGTGAATAAAGCGCCTGGACCGGACGGTATACACCCAAGGGTACTTAAGGAACTTAGTTCAGTAATAGCAAAACCATTATACTTAATATTTATTGATTCGCTTTCATCAGGCATAGTGCCCTGTGATTGGAGGAAAGCTGATGTAGTTCCATTGTTTAAAAAGGGAGCAAGATCCAAACCAGGAAATTATAGACCTGTGAGCTTGACTTCCATAGTGGGTAAGATACTAGAAGGGTTATTAACTGACAGTATTCAGAACTATGTGAAGACAAACAATATCATTAGTAGGAATCAGCATGGTTTCATGAAGAACAGATCATGTCAGACTAATTTACTTGCATTTTATGAAAGACTGAGTAGTAATTTGGACAGGGGAATTGCTGTTGATGTAGTATACTTGGATTTTGCAAAAGCCTTTGACACAGTGCCTCACAACAGGTTACTGCATAAATTAAAAGGCTTCGGTTTGGGTGGTGTTATCTGTACATGGATTGAGAACTGGTTAAATGATAAATGGCAGAGAGTTGTTGTAAATGGAACTTTTTCAAATTGGTCTAGGGTTATAAGTGGGGTGCCGCAGGGTTCAGTCCTGGGCCCAATGCTTTTTAATTTGTTTATTAATGATCTAGAAGTGGGAATTGAAAGTAGCATCTCAATCTTTGCTGATGACACTAAGCTATGTAAGGAAATACATACAGAGCTCGATGTTTTTTCCCTACAGAAGGATTTCGATAAACTAAGTGAATGGGCAGAAAAGTGGCAGATGTCATTTAATGTAGATAAATGTAAGGTTATGCATTTGGGTTGTAGAAACAAACTTGCTGCATATACTCTAAATGGGAAACAACTTGGGAAATCCTCATTAGAGA
This sequence comes from Rhinophrynus dorsalis, assembly GCA_037306005.1. Classification (NCBI taxonomy): domain Eukaryota; kingdom Metazoa; phylum Chordata; class Amphibia; order Anura; family Rhinophrynidae; genus Rhinophrynus; species Rhinophrynus dorsalis. Next base: position 42,276,821 of record CM074720.1, read on the forward strand.
AAGATTTAGGTGTACTGATAGACAATAGTCTTCACAGCAGTGTGCAGAGTCACTCAGCTGCTGCAAGAGCAAACAGAGTACTAGCCTGCATAAAAAGAGGTGTAGAAGCAAGGGATGCTAATATTATCCTACCTCTGTATAAATCCTTGGTTAGGCCTCATCTAGAATATGGAGTACAATTTTGGGCGCCTGTTCTAAAAAAAGACATTGCTGAAATGGAAAAGGTGCAGAGACGTGCAACAAAACTGATAAAGGGATTGGAGGATCTGAGTTACAAAGAGAGACTAGCCAAACTGGGTTTGTTTACATTAGAAAAGAGACGTCTAAGGGGTGATATGATTACCATTTACAAATACATTCAAGGTCAATACAAAGAACTATCCAATGAATTATTTATGCAAAGAGCTGAGCTAAGAACAAGAGGCCATCCATTAAGACTTGAGGAAAGGCTCTTTCGACTAAAACACAGGCAGGGATTCTTTACAGTAAGGGCGGTAAGGCTATGGAATTCTTTGCCTCGGGATGTTGTGCTTGCAGATAATGTAACTGCATTCAAAAAAGCAATGGATGCCTATCTAGCACAGAACAATATTGACAGTTATGACAGATGGCTTCAAAGCAAATAGGATATTGAGCCGGGGAACTATTTGACACACACACACACACACACACACCTACACTGGAAATTGCTCCAGAGGGCTTTTTTGTTGCCTTCCTCTGGATCAACAGGAGTGTTATTGGCATGGGCTGGACTTGATGGACGCATGTCTTTTTTCAGCCTTATCTACTATGTTACTATGTAAGCCTTGGCAAAATAGACATTGAAACATCCTAAATTCAATGAGGACACAGCGGTGCAGGTGTATCTGAGGTGTAATGACAGGGTTAAGATGGTGGAGAGAGCTTAGCACATATGACAAGATCGATCTGGGTCAAATTCACCACAATATCACCAAATGGAACCTTAATGGTGTCTTTGTGCATCTTCCCCCTGCATTCCATTGCAGCAGTTGATAACTTCATCAAGGGTTGTATGTACAAATATCTCCATAACTTTGATAGGAATCTGGTCTCAATTTAATTGCAGTTGTCATTGATTCTCAAACTGGGGTCATGCCTTCCTGGTGGGAACATGAGGCTCTGTAAGGGAGGGGGTGAAGCTTTGTTTCAATACCAAAGTTCTTCATTGCTATGCAAAATAAAATTATTCATATTGTTTAAAGGGATGGTAATTTTTCACAAAAAAAGCAGCTCCATTTAATCTTTATAGTATTTGGCCATGAAGAGTGTTATTTCAATACTGTCAGAGTTGTAGTTCAAGAGTAATTGAATGATAAAGTATCCCCCTCCCACCCCTTTTACCTAGTGCAAGCCGCCTCCCGTCAGATGTGGAATCTGGTCCTGAGATCAGAGTTTTTCCTTATGATCAATGAAGATTGTCCCTCTCTGCGATGCATCCGCACAGTCTTACTGCTCTGAGGTGAGCAGTGTTACATCTGTAAAAGGGGAGAGAGGGGATACTTTATCATTCAATTACTCTTGAACTTCAGCATTGACAGTAATGAAATAACACTCTCCATGGACCAAATACTATGAAGATTAATTGGACCTGCTTTTTTTTATGAAACATTACTATACCCTTAAAGCTGATAGCAATCATAAGTTTGGGAAAGGCTGCTTAACCCTGTGAGTGCCAGAGAGGTATGTGTTGGATTAATGGAATTGTTGTGAACAGCACAGTCTGCCCTGTTTGCACTCTTAAGTGTACAGTTGGCAGGAGGCATATCGACATGTCTGCAGCAAAGCTATTGATGCAATATACATTTGTTTACAGAGGGTTATATTTATTTCAATTAAAATGTAGGTGAGGGGACATCAAAGTTTGGTGTAAACCAAAAGAGGAGCCATGGGTGAAACAGTTTGGGAACCACGATGATAAGTGTTTTCCCTTGATATAGATATATATAGATAGTAGGTTCCCATTGAAGTCTATAGGAAAATGTATAAATAACCCTAGATAAAGTTACAAACTACATCGTAATCTATGCTTCTGTTAGATAAGACCAGTAATAAAACTGCGGTGCAATAGGCCCAATATGGGAAGCTTCAAAGATCTGGGGAAGATGCACTAATGTGAGATAAACTCTTTGGGTCTATATGTTAAGATTTCTCAAGCTGGAGATATCCTGGTGCAGTGATGGGCAAGAGGTGGCCTTGTGGCCTCTTACTGCCCTCCAAGGCTTCTCCTGTGGCCCCCAGTCTTTTCTCAGGTACAGATGGAAGATAATTACCCTCTACTACAGCACACACACTATTTTCACCAGCACAAAAGCCCACATACTATTTATTTTGTTGCAGTACATGCCACCCATTACACCATTTCAGCTTAACCCCTTGGGAACTAGAGAGGTCTCAAATACTTTATGAAGCAATATGTTGGAGACCCCTCTTGCATCCAAGCAATTACCATAATTCGAGGCAGTTTGGAATGAGGTCCATGTCTGTGGCCCTTGGGGTGAATCTATTGCCTGAGTTTTTGCCTTTTTTTGTGAAAGTTTTCTCATTTTCTCCACTGCCAATAATTTTTTCACCTATGTTTCCTATGACTGAAATACTTCCCACCACAACATTACATGTTCTTAGTGCTGCAGTAGAGAAATATATTGCTGAAAGTCAAAGCTGTGAATCCTACAGCAACATATGCCTTGCAAAAATTGATAGCAGGCAGAGTGTCTTTGTCCTTTACCCATGACAGTAACTTCCTGCTTCAAGGATAGTAATGCCAGAAATAAACTTTATTCAGTATGGTATATTTTACAAAAATAAAGTATTTGGAGAAAGTCCTATCTCTCAGACCTTTACGGTTTGATTGATATTCGCCGCTAAAGTTCCCTCTCTCCTGTAGTCAGCTGTAAAGTTGACAGCAGGAGATTCAAGTCGTGTGACTCCAGGCAGCTCTTCAGCAGAGCAGAAATAGCGATCTTTAAAAAGAACTACTTCATTGGAACGGTCTATAAAAATGTGCTTGCAAACCAGGCACTCTTTGAAGACCATTTCAGTGAGGTAATTCTTTTTAATGATCGCTATTTCGGCTCTGCTGAAGAGCCTCTGGCTGGTCCAAGGACCGGGATCTCCTGCTGTCAGCAGAGTGCTGATGTCAGGAGAAGGAGAGGACCATAAAGGTTTGAAAGATAGGACTTTCTCCAAATACCTTATATATGTAAAATCTACCATACTGAATAAAGTTTCTTTTTGGCATTACTAACCCTTTAAGTAACATTGGCACATCCATCCTTGAAAAATAGCTGCTGCTTGGCATATTCCAGCAGGGTGCAATATATGATATCAGTTCTTTATCTCAACATCATCAAGTCTGTCATGAAGAGAGAGAAGGAACTGAGGTGCCTAAATCAACAGGAGAACTGTGGTTAGTTCTCCAAGATGTCTGGAACAACCTACCTGCCGAGTTCCTTTAAAAACTGTGTGCAAGTGAACCTAGAAGAACTGATGCTGTTTTGAAGGCAAAGGGTGCTCACACCAAATATTGATTTGATTTAGATTTTTCTTCTGTTCAATCACTTTGAATTTTGTTAATTGATAAAAATAGACTATTAACTTAGATATTTGAAAGCATTCTTAATTTACAGCATTTTTTCACACCTGCATAAAACGTTTGCACATTACTGTATATATTTTTTTAAACTGTTGTCCACCATGTCTTATCACTGTCCAAAAAAAATTCTGAATAAAAAAAAATAAACAACTTCTTTCCCCAGACTTCCCCAGCAAGATCAGCAAGGAACAGCAGCTTCCTGTGTCTTTCAAATCAAATCAGTCAGACAGAATGTTTGGGTATTTGGGGTCAACCTCCTTTGCTCCCTTCTCACTCACCCAGACACCCCTAGGACAGGTATAACAGCCAGAGCAGAAAGAAACTTGCATCACCTCTGTCTGTGTGTTCCCAGTCACACAGAATTTTGGGATATTTGGGGTAATTCTCCTTTGCTCCCATCTTACATCCCAGAATCGACTGACAGAGGGAACAGGCTAGATCAGAAATGAACATGGATCACAGCTGCCTGTGTCTACTTGATCACACAAAACTTTGGAGTATGCGGGGTAAAAAACCTTTGCCCTCTTCTTGCACCCCCAGAACCCAATGGGGCAGAGATAATAGCCAGATCAGGAAGAATCTTGAAACACTGCTGCCTGTGTCTTCCCAGTCAGTCACACTGAGTTTTGGGGTATTTGGGGTCAGAGTCTTTTCTCCCATCCTATCCCCTAGAGCCCTCCAGACTCACCTAATACATAGAACTTATGCCCTCCTACAAGATTCCCTAATATAAGCATCAACTCTACTTTATTAGCTTGCCTTCTCTAACTCAAAATGTGCTGCTTTCTCCTCTCACAAACAGAATGGCATGCTGGGAGAGCCTGACACCTTTTTACATGCCTGTAGGAAAAGAAAATTGCCATGTCTTGGGGAGAAATTCTGCTTTTCTTTGATTTTAATGGAAAAAAAGAGGAAAATTTGCACTTTTTGCAGGAAATTTCCCATTAGGCAGGAAGTGACATTTTTTGCCTATTTCTGTGTTGAAGCGAAATCTTTTGCCCATCCCTACTTGCTTGACCCCTGTATTCCGAAAAGTGGTGGAGTTCTGGATGAAGCCAACGTAACCATAGGAACAAATACATACTCACCAGATTCCCATAGAATTGTAGATCTGTCTATCATTCAGTGTGTAAAAGCCCCATTTAAACTGACTGAAATTTTTATTTGCTACCTATGTTATAATTTGTTTGCCCCTGAAATGCACCATATTTCTTTAGGGCATCAGCCTCACTGTCTTAGAATAACATTGGAATTGAAAATGTTATCTTACTGGAACAATCATCTTACATTATCACACCTTAATGCACCCTCCCCCCCCCCCCAGAATGTTCGATGAGATTGACAGCCTTCAATTGCATTTCTTCTTCAGAACTTTCCTGATGCTCCTGTAATACAGGTAAAGGGTGGTATTGTGTTAGCTGTAGATAAAGTAGGAGACTAGTAAAATAAAAGTTAGACCTTTATTGGCTAACTGAGTAGCTTTAAAATTCAATCTTTCAAAACCACTTAAGTCTCTGCTTATGTCTAAGGAGTAATTTAAAGAGAGGCTGGATACAAGACTGCCTCCAGTAATGTAATTGAAAGTGATCAAGAACTTTTATTTCCCTCTGTCCTGAATGTGTGATTATTGTCCTCTGTATGGTCTACATAGTGTTGAAAGCTTACACTGTAAGTATTACATTTATTCTACTAGTCTCCTGCATTATCCATGGCTAACATCGTACCACCCTTTACAAGTAAAATTAGGAGACCAATGGAGTAAAAGTAATATGTTTATTGGCTCTCTCTATAGCTCTAGAGTTCAAGATTTCAAGACCAACTAGTTATCTTTACCATGCTTGTTATAGAATTAGCTGACTAGTATAAATATTTATTGTATATCATCATCATCATCATCATCTTCAACTGTTGTTGATCCTCAGAAAGCCTCTTGTGCTTTTTGTTGTCACTGTGTACCAACAAATTTGGTTATTACATCTACCCATCTTGTCTTTGGTCTTCTTCCTGGGCATTTAGTATCAAGTAAAATCCATTCCAAAATATTTTTGGTCCATCTACTATCAGGTCTTTTTGCTATGTGGCCTGCCCATCTTCACTGCAGATGCTTTATCTTTCAATGATGCCATAGACTTTTGTTTGCTGATGAATCCAGGGACATGTTTTTCAGTCTCTTTATGATATATTTAAAATTCACTGCTCCATACTTCTTTGTGTAACCTTACATTTTTGGGTGGCTTTGGCATTCATTGCCCGTGTTTCACAGCCATACATAAGGACTGAGAGGACACATTGGTCTAAAACTTTTCAACTGAGTCAGAGTGGTAAATTTTTCATAAAAACAGTATTAGTAAGTTTTACAAATGCCTGCCATCCCAATTTTATTTGTTGCTCAATTTCCTTCATCATGTTTCTATCTGTTTACATTTCCTGTCCAAGGTAAACATGCTTGTCAACTTTTGTTCTTGTCCACCTACTGTGATTTTCTTTGGTATGGAAAATTTGTAAACATGACTGTTTTTGATTTCTTGTTATCGCTCTAAAGGCTAACTAAACTTGACTATATTCACCTCCTGTATTTCTATGGCTAAAACAGTACAGGAGGAGAATATAGTCAAGCTGATACCTTTATTGGCTAACTGAACAAATTTAGGATGCAAGCTTTCAAGACCTCTTAGGTCTCTTCCTCAGGTATGTTAGAGAAGAGACATAAGATACCTAAGAGGTCTTGAAAGCTTGCATCCAAAATCTGTTTACTTAGCCAATAAAGTCTAACTAAACATGACTGTATTCATCTCCTGTATTTCTATGGCTAAAACGGTACAGGAGGGGAATATGGTCAAGCTGATACCTTTATTGGCTAACTGAACAGATTTAGGATGCAAGATTTTAAGACCTCTTATGTCTCTTCCTCAGGCATGTTAGAGAAGAGACCTAAGATACCTAAGAGGTCTTGAAAGCTTGCATCCTAAATCTGTTTAGTTAGTCAATAAAGGCTAACTAAACTTGACTATATTCACCTCCTGTATTTCTATGGCTAAAACAGTAGAGGAGGGGAATATAGTCAAGTTGATACCTTTTTTTGTCTAAGTAAACAGATTTAGGATGCAAGCTTTCAAGATCTCTTAGTTCTCTTCCTCAGGCATGTTAGAGAAGAGACCTAAGATACTTAAGAGGTCTTGAAAGCTTGCATCCTAAATCTGTTTAGTTAACCAATAAAGGCTAACTAAACTTGACTATATTCGCCTCCTGTATTTCTACAGCTAACACAGCACCAACTCTCATCGGTTTGCAATAAAATACACTTTCTAGTATGAAATATGGCCAACTAATTCACAAATTCTCTTCCTTTTGAACTACTTTCATGACGTCCAGCAAATACGCTAAGGGGAAACGAGTAGGAGAGTTGCATGGATGTGTTGTTGGTAGTAAAGTCATACTCCAAAAACTAACTACGACCACGGTTGTTGTAGCTTGTGCAATGAATAATGATGATGCTCCTCCTGAGGAGGGTGATTGTAAACGTGACATGAAAAGTTTGACTACCACCAGTAATGGTACTAAACCTTTGAGAACACCAATGATGACAAAAAGTTACATTCTAGTTTTGTTACCAAACTAGGGTTTGAGGAGGGTTTAGCATTTAACCATGTGAGTTCCAGAGAAGTATCCAGTGCATTTCATTGTTACTGTATTGAATACCTCTCTGGCACTCAGAGGGTTAAACCAGCTGTTGCATCTGACTGTCTGGCAGTCACAGGGTTAAACCAACTGCTGCATCTGACAGTGACAATAACACCCATCCACAAAGTAGTGGTCCTACAGGATTTCTCCTGTGCTTTACCTGACCTCTGGAGTTCCCTTCCCCCATCATATCAAACTTCCCCCAGCCTTCAGATCTTCATATTTACACCAGAAAACTCACTTCTTTAGGGAAGTCTATAAACTACTCCCTTAACCATTATGAACAAAGTCAGATCAACGGCCTGTCCAACCTCTATTCACTCTTGTTCCCTTCTGCAATCACTCTCGCACCTACAGTTGTGCTCTAAAGTTTGCACACTTTTGGAGAATTTATAATAAATGTACCATTTTCAACCCCTTAACGACCCATGACGTACTTGTATGTCATGAGGTTGAGGTCCCTTAACGACCAAGGACATAGATGTACGTCATGGAATTCCGGGCTCCCCGTGCAGCGGCACGCCGCTCAGAGAGTCTGGAATCGTCAGAGCTAAAAAAAAAAAAAAAAAATTGCTCCGTGGTCCTTAAGTGACCGACGCGTGCGTGCGCGACCGGTCCTTAAGGGGTTAAAGAAAACATGAGTGAGCAGACAAAACACATTTCTTTTATTTCTGATGGGATTCGTATTCAGCTGTAGGTTATAACAGAAATGTACAATCATAAAACAACACATGGCATCAAATTAAAAAAAAAAATGACCCCTGTTCAAAAGTCTGCATACCCTTAGTTCTTAATACTGTGTATTGCCCCATTTAGTATCAATGACAGCGTGCAGTTTTTTGTAATAAATACAACAATAACAAGTTGAGTAAAAAGGAAACCGCAAACTATTTGGTATTTAGCAGCCAGACGAGAGGAGCCCTTGCTCAAAGATTCCCAAAAAATACATGACAACAGAAAAATGTATATCTTCGGCGCTTAGAACACCAAATTAAGCTATTCTAATCACTGACAGTAGAAGCAAATAATGGAGTCACAATACACTTGTAAATAATTCAACTTCAACAAGATAAAATGGCTATACAAAAAGTTTTATTAAAATTCTCTGTGCAAAGTGCGTCCACGTACACAAATAATTACCGTAAAAGGTTGCTAATTCGAACAACTCTTTCACCAAACAATAATATATAAGTAGTGAATACTACAATATGGTGGAAATACTTATCATTATAACTTTAAATCAGTGGTTCTCAGCCTTTCTAGTGCCACGACCCTTTGATAAAACTTCCCAAGTTGTGGTGACCCCTAACAGTAAAATTATTTTCTTTGCTCCTTCATCGCTGTAATTACTGAATTACTCCGTTATAAAGAAATCCTTATTGTTCCAAGGCCGGAAGCCAGGCACCAGTGCAGACATCTTGTCTGCGTGCCTGCGGTGTCAGCCCCGGTCTCCCAGACAATTACAAGTTTTACAGATTAAAATAGACAAAAAACAATTTTCTGATGGTTTTAGGTTGACCCCTGGCAAATCGGCATTCGACCCCCGAAGGGGTCGCAACCCATAGGTTGAGAACCGCTGCTTTAAATCCACTTGTCAGGAAAAAACTTATAAATGTGTTCTCAATCAATAATATATGTATAATTATTTCATGCAGCAACTATGCTGCTGAAACTACAAGTGCTATAAAAACGATGACGGTCTTATTATAGTATACTGAGGGAGAGAAGAGGGAAAAATAAATTCCCGTCATTGTTGTGCTGGAAAGTCCAAGAGCATCCCATGCGCAGCTTTAGTGCAGAAGAATGCAAATTGTCTGCCAGTATTTTCTGATAACATGCTGCATTCATCTTGCCATCAATTTTCACAAGATTCCCCACGCCTTTAGAGCTCACCCCCCAAAAAAACATGCTTCACAGTGGGGATGGTATTCTTTTTGCTATAGGCTTTGTTAACCCCTCTCCAAACATAGCGCTTATGGTTGTGACCATAAAGCTCTATTTTGGTCTTGTCACATCACATTACAATGTGCCAGGAGCTGTGAGACGCGTCAAGGTGTTGCCAGGCATATTGTAAACAGCCTTTTTTGTTGCATTAGCGCAGTAAAGGTTTCTTTCTGGCAACTCGACCATGCAGCTCATTTTTGTTCAAGTATAGTCGTATTGTGCTCCTTGAAACAACCACACTGTCTTTTTCTAGAGCAGCCTGTATTTCTCCTGAGGTTACCTGTGCGTTTTTCTTTGTATCCCGAACAATTCTTCTGGCAGTTGTGCCTGAAATCTTTCTTGGTCTACCTGACCCCGAATTTTCCACTTCTTAATAAGTGATTGAACAGTACTGACTGGCATTTTCAAGGCTCTGGATATCTTTTTATATCCTTTTCCATCTTTATAAAGTCCCATTACCTTGTTACGCAGGTCTTTTGGCAGTTCTTTTCTGCTCCCCATGGCTCAGTATCTAGCCTGCTCCATGCATCTACGTGAGAGCTAACAAACTCATTGACTATTTATACATAGACAATAATTGCAATTTAAAAAGCCACAGGTGTGGGAAATTAACCTTTAATTGCCATTGAAACCTGTGTGTGTCACCTTGTGTGTCTGTAACAAGGCCAAACATTCAAGGGCATGTAAACATTTGATCAGGGCTATTTGGGTGATTTCTGTTATCATTATAATTTAAAAAGGAACCAAACAGCTATGTGATAATAAATGGCTTAATATGATCACTATCCGTAAATAAAAGACAGTTTTTTTGCATGATCAGTCATATTTTCAAAATCATTGCCAAAATTTCACAATTTCTGCCAGGGTATGCAAACTTTTCAACACAACCCCATCATGTACTCATTGTTATCACAGCCTCCCGTTGAGGCCTAAGCGATCCTGTGCTCTTACCTCTGTATGGCCTCCGGCCGGCATGGCCTCAGGCCACTTCCTCATTGGTAGACATGTTACAAGCACTGGCACAGACGCCTGTTTATGGGCCTATTCTGTTGGGCCTAATTGGGTCCGCCTCCTTCTGCTTCTTTATAAACTTAATTGAGGCTAGGACTTGTTGCCCTTTCGTGGTGTATCTGTGAGTTTCTTTAGTGTTGCTCTCGTTTGATGCTTGCTTGGCTGCTGTTTACTCCTGATTGATCCTGTGGCTTTGTATGACTACCCGAGCTGTGTATGACCCTGGTTTGCCCGACTTCCCACTTTGTTTTTACTTTGGCTGTGGCTGACTACCCGATTTGGCTCTCGACTGTGGCTTGTCTGACTTACACTCTGTGCTGTCCTTCGCTCCAGACCGAATACCACCTGTCTGGGCTAGTTCTGGGTGCACTCCTTCGTTTTAGTGCAACTGCTACCTCCGTGGTAGAGTTGCTGGTTGCCTCTTGCTCCATTGCCTCCATCCTGTGCCACTGTATCCGTTGCCTACTTGGTCTGTTGCGTAACACTCCGCTCTGTCGCCTACGTATTACCTTCACATACTTACCAGTGTTGCGGCTGGCTATGTTCCACTCTATTGCCTCCGCCCTTTGCCTGCCCAGTAGACCGGTTCCGTGACTCTTTCAGAGTACTACTTACTCTCTGTCTCACTCCTCCTACCACTCCATGGTAGAGTCACTACTTTGAGACATCTGTTTGCATGTCTCGTGTCTGGGAATTTAGCTGTCGCTCAGATTTCCTGGCGTTCCAGGTTTCCATTTGCTAGGTATAGAACCAAGCCTGGTTCTGCTCCCATCTATCTCTATAGGCTATTGAGAACTGGTTACAGTTCAGTGTCAATCCTTGGGTAGTGGACTCGGCACTGTCCTCACTCCTGTTCCTACTAAGGTTTGGGAAGTGCTTACTCTTGCTTATCTTAATAAACAGGTTAAACGTCACTGTACCTGTGTCATGTGTATTATTTAGTCTGGTGTCCGTAACAGTTGTTCACACATAGCCATTTTGTCCCAAACAGATCCACTATTTGACTGCACTGCACTGAAAAGCCTTTTTTCCTCGCACACACTTACTGACAGTTCATGTGACAGGAGGCACTTACACTACATAATACTTACACCTTTTGTGTTTCACCTACCTTCCTCTAAACTGTAAGCTCTCACAAGTAGGGCCATCTAATTCTTTTGTTTTCTATGTTGCATTTGCACTGTTTAATGTCTCTGTATGACAATTCCCTATTGTACAGCACTGCGGAATAAGTTATATGAATGATAATTGTGAAAACAGGCTAGGTAGAAAATGGAGAGGGAGGGCCTGAACTTTTAATTTGTAGGGTAGAAGTGTTCAGTGGGGTGTACCTGTGATGGTTTGATTTCAGAATCACTCCTGGACTTAGATTAAGTTAGCAGTTGGCTACTAGGGGTGGTCCCGTTGTGTTCCTGCAAAAAAATCAGTGAAAAACACTTGTTGTCTGCTTTTCATGGGAAAATCTGCTTTAAAAATAGCAATTAAAATCTTCACATTTTTCGCCCTTTGAAAAAAATTATTCACCATTTTTTTAATGGCTAGAAAGTTTTAATTCATTGATTAACAAATTTATCACCTTTTTGCTATAAAATAATTAGTTGAACAAGAATTTTTTTTTTGGGGGGGGGTGTTTTGGGGGCATTTAATAAAAAAATAAATCCTAAATACAAATAAACCCCCCCATATGACATGGAATAAAAGCTGTCTGTGGAGGGTGCCTCTGTTGGTCGGTGGAGTCGGGGGAATGAATCAACAGAACAGTGTTGTGCCTGTTGCCAGTGCTGTCCCTACCACCACCAGTGCTGTGCATGCTGACAGTGCTGAACCTGCTGACACCAGTGCTGAACCTGCTGCCAGTGTGTCTTGTAATTCTCAGGAGGGGGAAGGAGAAGATGATGATGATGATGTCAAGTGTGACAGCAGGGCACCCTAAGTTGCACTTGTCATCCCCAAGCAGTACTGCCAGTGCTAGTACTACTACTAAGAAGCTCCTGCAGATTGTTAGTGTTAGGAGTGAAGGAGTGGGTAATCATCATTACTAGTGACTGTGAAGAGGAAGACTCAGGGGCTGTAATTGATGTGGTTGCTGTTAGTGGTAGTAGTAGTAACAGTAATGGTGAATCAGCTTGTGGGACTAGCATTAGGGTAGTGGTAGGTGAAACAATTGAGAGCATCCAGACTACCGGTCAAGGGTCCCACACCATTCCCCTGATCCTGGGAGTCCTTTTCCACCCACGGCATTGTCCAGGAGGAACATGATCCTGAAGGTGGCAGAACTGCTACATAGCAGAAATAATACCACACCACCAGGAGCATAGGTCAGCTGCCTGTGCCTGTTGCTAGTGCTGCCAGTCTACCTTCTTCATGTTCTCTAAGAAATGGCAAGTGTAACATTAGGGGACCCTCTGTCACATTTCTCGTCTCGCCTCCAACCAGCACTGAGATGTCTGTAATAGAGCAGCAGCATGGCGGGACTGGTGGTGGTGATGATGATGTTGGAGAAGTTGGGGTGGAAGAGACATTGATGGCCTTTTTATCACAAACTGAGAAGGAATGGGAGACAGGGATGGACATCACCACCACCGCCAGTAGTGAACTTTTGGAGGTAATTGCAACTGCTCTGATTCCTGCTGCTGCTGAGTTGCATGGGCAGCAGGATGCTGAGGAGCAGGCTAGTGTGCCACAGAGCACTGTGGGCACAGTAGTACTGGGGTCAATAAGTGATGTCAGACTAGGACAGGTTCCGCTTGCCAGCAGTAGCAATACTCCTGGTCCTAGTTGCAGTGCTGATTCTGAGACAGTAGCAGCAACAGCAGCAACATCATCATCTGCCCCACACAGTGAAGCAGAATGTGGATGAGAAGAAGAAAGAGGCCATTCTTCTCCACCTTTTCCCTTGCCCCCGAAGTCATGGGTGTGGGACTATTTTTATCTTAGGGAAGGCTCAGTGCAGTCATCAATAATGGTACTGTGTACAATTTGTGAGAAAAGGAAAGGAGGGAACATGTGTTGGCACAACCACCCTGATACCACACATGAAACAGATACCATGACATTTATGTCAAACATGTTAAAGCCAAACACCCACCACAGAAATCGACCCTCCACTTTTGCTGTACCCCCTGACTCTCCAGAAAGGCAATAAGAGGAGAGGTGGAGATCAAAGAGGAAGAAGAATAGAGAAACCCAGGCAGAAGCTGGAAGTTCCATGACGACTGAAACAACCAGCTCACATTCACCTTCTTGCACTAGGGTAACTACATCTTCTGCCAACCCACCTCGGTCATCATTTCCTCCCCCTCCAAATGATAGCCACTCTATAGATGTTAGGATGTGTCAATTTGTGTCCACCTATTTCATACTGTGTGGTGCACTGACCACACATGGTAATGTGGTGGAGGAGAATTGCAAGCAGGGCATCAAGCAGCATCCAAGGAGATTCCATCCCACAGAATATGCTAAGATGGTAGCAGGGAGGGATCATCATTACTATTAAACTGTCAGCAAGTTGTCTTGTGTTCTTAGCGGGGTGTGGACAAGTGATATAGTGACAGAGGCAGTTCTTGGGTTCTGGTGTCATGGTGTTTGAATACAATTGTGCCCCGTATGTTATTTTTCCGTACCTTGTCTACACTGGGCTTCAGAGTCCCCCATTGCGAACCTATCTGAGAAAACAGCATTGTGATATCTAACCAGAAGTGTGTATTCTACATTTATCATGGGAATCTGAACTTGCTGGCTGTCATTGGCTTCACCGTTCAGTCTAAGGGTGGAAGATCAACACCTGCCTAATATCCCTGCCCGCTGTACAGCGGAGGACTCTCAAGCCCAGTGTAGACAAGGTATGGGAAAAAAAAAGATGGGAGAGGTACTACTGACTAATGTTATAATTGTTGACCAACAACAGGTCATTAATTATTGGAGAGATACATTGTTTTCTCCCTTATGGATTTCTACAGTCTACTTATCCTCTGCCCGCAATCCGGTTTTATACACTGGGCCACCATTTTAAACATATTGAGAGCAGTATGATAGATGGGAGAAAATTTATATTATCAGATTCCGAGAATCGATTTATTCATCACACTATCTGGATTTACATCTGATTAAGTATTATATTTGATCGCTAATACAGAGGACTGTGTACACTCTTTTTTGCTCTTGAGCTCGCATTTTTTTATCAATTTTTATTGATTGATTCAATTTATCTGATGATATCACAGTTTGTGTTTGTATACTTAGATCAGGTATTACTAATACTAACTAATTACTAATACTAACTTGGATATATATGTTTCATAATAAAAGTAGCTCAAATTAATCATCATAGTATTTGGACTTTGGAGAGTGTTATTTCAATTCTGTCAGAGTTGTAGTTGAAGAGTAATTCAATGACAAAGTATCCCCCTCCCACCCCTTTTACTGATGTAACACTGCTCAGCCAGAGCAGAAGGGAGGTGCCCAGGTAGACTACAGAGAGGGACAATCTTCAATTAAGATAAGGGAAAAACCTGAAAAACTTGTCAAGGGGGGCAGGGCTTTCATTGTTCTCATAGGAAGAAGATTGTCCTCTGCTGTTATCTGTCTGGTCTATGGACTGCATTCCACATCTGAGAAGAGATGGCTTACACTAGGTAAAAGGGGCGGGAGGGGAAACATTGTTTGTGAATATCTCTCAAACCATAAAGGTTTGAGAGATAAGACATATCGTTCTTCATGTTTTTTTAATGCCTACAAAATAAAGATAAAACAAAGTATTACTATCCCTTTACAGGCTGGTTTTTGTTGGTTTACAGTAAGACAAGCAGGACTGCATCAGCTGGCAGGAGGACAGAGAGGACGTTGATTGTCTGGCTACAAGGAATATGGATCTGGGTTCATACGCTTAAAGCCCAAGAAGGATGTTGTCAGTCACTATGTCCCTTGTATGACCCATAAAAACAAGTTACTGGTATTAGTGGGGCAGTTGGTGACTGACATTTCCAGTGGGATACTCATTACCTCTTAATAAAAATAATTGACCTACTAGACATGACCTTGGTATATTCTGCAGTGTGGTCAGTCTGCACATGCTCCTTTATCCCCTGCATTCTATTGGCTTTCCCGCATTACCACATGTTTTACCTCATAATGTGCAATGTGTGGAGACTTATTGCCAGATTTGGACATCTGTAGATTCACTGTCTGCTGGTGATCCCTGTGGCAAATTTGTCTGTCACAGTGCCACTGCTGAGGAATACTCTGAGGGCACCTGGTGGGGGGCTGGGATATTACTACTAGGCTGGGAACTGTAGACCAACAACAAGTGGGATCTCCAGGCTGTTCGCTCTGTTCTAAGCTTTGTGTGGAGTGCTTTGGCCCTCGAAAGCAAAAATGTAACCTCTGCATAAAAACATAATTGTGGACTGTGCTTCCTCTCACCATAAAGATATATCCTGTACACCCCTCTAGGACATAAGGGGTTTAGGAGAAAGAGGGTTTGTGAAAAGAGAGTTATGCACATAGGAAAAAGTAAGAGGGTGTGGGATGTGAAAGAGGTAAACTATCACTTCTTCCCACTTTACCCCAGACCAGACTGGACACTGCTGGAGAAGCCACTGAGGGCTTCATGTGTTCACAAGACCTCTGCATACCTGGGAACTCTCAGGGTTTGACCCTGAGACTCAGGGTTTTGGCCCAAATCTCAGGGTCTCAGGGTGAAGAGCCAAAATCTCAGGGTGAGAGAGTTCAGTGCTACCTGTTATATATTCTGCTTCAGTTAAATGCTTCTTTAGCCTCTAAACTGGTGCCACTTGTACCAGAAAGGCAGAGGGAGAAGTCCTGCTTGATATTTGTGTGTTCATGAAGTGATAGCTGTAAGTTGTATATTAATGGCTCCATGAATGCTGATTGGAGTGACTCTCGATTACAGCGATGAGGGATATATTGCGTATAATCTATATTATGGGAAATGTAAGGGTTCATATTTACACAATCTCAGGGTCAGCTCATTTTGAAAGTTCCCAGGTATGCTGACTGGCCACCACTGCATTACATGAATGAGGGATTGCTTCTAATATATTTTTGGCCAAAGTATGATAATGTTTCCTGCTAGGATAAGGCAGCCCTATCTCTATTGCTTCTGTCTTTCTTGTTCTCAGTCTTGCTCGCTCGACTTCACAGTATCTTGCTTTCTATACCTCACTTTCTTGGTTGCTAAATCTAACTTTTGGTCCATCATTTGCTCACACACTCTCTTGCTCACGCTCGCTTGCTTACCTTGTGCCTGATGTGGTGCTAAGATGAACGGGAGCAATTGTGGAGCAAACCAACCGCACCATAGACATCAAATAAAAACGACCATAGTTCCCATTAAAGGGATAGTAATACTTAAAATTTAAAAAAATATGTTGTAAGGTTTATTCCCTTGAGTAAAACAAGAGTACTCCCGCTGCTGAAAGGTGTTTCATTCAAAATGTATTCATTTTCAAAGTTGAATTTTTTAGGTGCAATATCACAGTGGCCTGAAATTGTACAGTGGCGCTGTTGCTACACCAGCCTATGGAGATTTATGGTCCCGGGACCAGAGATGTCCATAGAATCTTGTAGCAACAGCGCCACTGTACAATTTCAGGCCACTGTGATATTGCACCTAAAAAATTCAACTTTGAAAATTAATAACTTTTGAATAAAACACTTTCCGCAGTGGGAGTACTCTTGTTTTACTCAGGGGGGTAAACCCTACAACATATTTTTTTTAACATTTTAAGTATTACTATCCCTTTAATATAAATGGGTATTTTAAAGTTTTGAGTGCCAAGAGGCCTACAGTGCATTTATATATATATATATATATATATATATATATATATAGAGAGAGAGAGAGAGAGAGAGAGAGAGAGAGAGAGAGAGAGAGAGTTAAGTATCCGTATTAGTCCAGCGATGTAGATGTAAAATAATAAACAAAATTAATATCATGTAATACCTTTTTTATTGGACTAACAGAATTATGGATTGACAAGCTTTCGGGATAAACTCCCTTTCTCAAGTCTAAAGAATTCACAGTAAATTTCATTGTGAATTCTGTGTCCTTGTGCTCAGAAATGCTTTAGACTTGAGAAAGGTAGTTTATCCCAAAAGCTTGTCAATCCATAATTCTGTTAGTCCAATAAAAAAGGATTACAAGATATTCATTTTGTTTATTATTTTACACACACACACACACACACACACACACACACACACACACACACACACACACACATATATATATATATATTCTTAAGTTCACATTTTATTTGTTGTTCCCCACTTTAACCTGAATCTAAAATGCTAAATACACTTTTATCATTCTTTGCTAGTTTTAACTCTTTGAATGCAAGAGAAGTAGTAAACATTTTAAAAAGCAATATGTTGGATACCTCTCTTGTGCACAAAGGGTTAACATTTTGTTTCCTGAAATTTCTTGATGTGCCATTTTAAAATTGTCCTTTAAAATATAGGCACATAATATGCATCTTAGTTTTAAAGTCAAGTAAACGTTTTGGAGCATCCAAAGAATATTGTTAGAATCCACTAGATGGCACAATATTCCTTTGTTTTGAAGAATTAAAGAAGTAGTCAGAGCAAAATTACTTTTTTTCCCCCCAACGTCTGTCTTTCATATAAACAAGTTAATGCAGGATGTGTTATTGACCATTGGAGGAACTCACAGAGATTGGGAAATTGAGATGTTTAAAATGTGAGAAACCGTTTACTATAATTTTTTTTAAATGGAAATGGATTGGTGGTTTTTTTATTGCATTTTTTACTGCATACTGAGCTGTTAATGTTTTGGTAGAGAAGAAATACATTTAACAGAAATGTATTCTGTATATATAATATGCAGCAAAAGGTCAAATTCTATTTTCATTGGTTGAAAACATTTATGATACATTTTGGAAGAGGCAACCAAAGAGGGAAAAAATATTCTCCTGCAGACATTTTACAATAAATACGTTATTTACTTAATGTATTCAGCGTTCTCTTTCAAAATATAGCAATGTAATTCAACAATGATTATTTTATTTATTAAGAGGAGGTTATTTAATTTTGATTGTTTCAGTTAATGACCTCTGGAATTCCCTTATCTAGTAAAAAAAATAATGTCATCTTTCATTTATATAATGTTGACACACAATTATCCAGCACTGTACAAATAGGGAACAATATTTAGCTTAACAAAATGACAAATATTACAACTATTACATGAGAATGAGAAAAAAATACAGAGGAAACTTTAGATAGGAAATATTCCCCTAATTCGTTAAAACTTTTTTTTTATAAACATCCAAATCATTTATGAAAATGCTTTGCTATTTGATTGTACTTGGTATTGATGATTATAGCAATATCATGATTCTAGTCGAAATCGTTAACGTTTGCAAAAGAAAAGAATAAATCTATTTTATACTCTTGATTCAAAAAAGAAAGTATAAAGGCAATTATATGTGGCAAAAGACAGTACATCAACTTATTTCAGGAAATTTGCATTTATTTTTAGGCACCAATCTTGTTATACTTGTCAATTATTATATCTAGGTGTATACTTAACATTTTAATGGAAGTCCTTTAAAATCTCACAATTCATGTTTGTCAGTAAGAAATAATCAATCACAAACTGAAGCATTTGGTTTGAGTGAAATTCATTATGATTTCATACACATTAATGTATGCTTAGCTGCCAAACAGGTTTTTGCCTAAAATCTTTACCTTAACACTTCCATGTGCTTCTTTTTTATTATCTATTCAACTGAGTTAGTGTAAATATTGCAATTATGAGAATACTTTTTTTTTTTTACTATAATTATATCACAAGGAATTAAGTAGTATAGCTGCCAATTTTATATTCACAAAGTATTAGAATTTACTTCTAAATAATTTATAAGAAGTACTTTCACATTTCCACATATTGTTTTTAAAATTTGGAAATGTTTCTTAAATTCACAAAATACACTATCATCACAAAAACTGTGGATGTCATTTCTGAAAAAAAAGCAAACAATTTTTTTTAATTAGTAATCACTTCAGTGCTCTGTGTGTTTTCCAGTTTTGGTAGATAATTTCTGTAGGACAATTCCACAATCACACTCTTAGTCAGAATATCTTTGATGATTTTTTAAACACAACATTGGGATCCTTTAGGATTGCTGAAAATTCCTGCAAAATCACCCCCACACAAGCCTCAGGAAACTCAAGGAAAGTGGCTGGACAACCGCCCCCCCAAAAAAAAAAAAATAGAAAGAAAAACCTAAAATATTTTAGTAAAATAAAAATAAAAAATGTTAAAAAAAACATCCTTAGTCCTACCTGGGACAATGTAAAAAAAAAACAAAAAAAACAGGGGCTGTAAATGTACAAACTTTGATCTCTTCTTCTTGTTGCTGATTGGCTAGAGAAAGGGGTCCCATCTTATTCATGCATGAGTCATGACTCTTTCTTCTTGTTTCTGATTGACTGCAGGGGAGGTGCCCTGCATAACTGAACCTCCCAGCCAATGGGAGTGTGGAAAAAATAGTTTAAACAAGGATTGGCTTTATATATAATATAGTGCAAACAGTGTTACTCCTGCACTGCATTTGAATCAATTTTAAAAAGTGAGATAAAAAATTTTATTAATAAAAAAAGGACAGATACACAAAAGACTCGGAAAAGATAAATACAGTATGAGGGCTGGCCTTCCACATTTCAGACTGCCATAGTGTGCTTCCTTTATTTAAAGGGATAGTAATACTTAAAATGTAAAATAAATATGTTGTAGGGTTTATCCCCCTGAGTAAAACAAGGGTACTCCCTCTGCTGAAAGGTGTTTCATTCAAAAGTTATTAATTTTCAAAGTTGAATTTTCTAGTTGCAATATCACAGTGGCCTGAAATTGTACAGTGGTGCTGTTGCTACACCATTCTATGGAGATTTATGGTCCCGGGACCAGATCTGTCCATAGGATCGTGTAGCAACAGCGCCACTGTACAATTTGAGGCCACTGTGATATTGCACCTAAAAAATTCAACTTTGAAAATTAATAACTTTTGAATGAAACACCTTTCAGCAGTGGGAGTACTCTTGTTTTACTCAGGGGGGATAAACCCTACAACATATTTTTTTTACATTTTAAGTATTACTATTCCTTTAAAGAAACACTAACAGTAAAAATGAAGTTGGATGAAATCATTTTAAATATCATGTACTTCCAGCTAGCACCTGTAAAATGTATCATTTTATGTTAGCTTCCTAAACTGTAATGTTAAACTTGCATTTTTAATGCTTATATAGACTGCCGTATACCTATATCAACAGATTTAATTATGATTGTGCTCCTTGTAATTCAATTAATTTATTAAGGGTATAACCCATTCATCTTGTATTCATACAGGCTGTGCTATCTTATCTCAGCCCATATACAGACAATAAAATACTAACCCCTTTTAGGTACTTATAATGATTGCTATGTTAATCAGTTCCCTAGAGCCCTGGAAAATTAAGGAATGATAGCTCCACAAAACTCATGTAAGACTAGATTTTAGGATAATGTGAATATTTACAGATGCTACATTGAAGCGCAGGGCATTTTAGCGTGAACTATCCAACTTTACATGTTAGTGTTCCTTTAAATACCTAGGTCAAGCAGCTATAGCACACCAATCCTAAATTAACTGTATAAAATGTATGCAAGGAAAAAGCATAAATAAGAGCCCAATAATGGATATACTTTCACTAAAAACACATTTAAGGGTCATTATAAAATTATATTAATGCACAGAAACCCTATCCCAGTTAACCCCTTAAGAACCAGCGGTCCAGGGAAGTTACCTTCCCTTAAGGACTGCTTTGATACTTGACAAAGCGCCGGTACATATGACCTGTTACGCATACCGGCGCGCTGCTTTGAGGCCTAAGAGAGAGCACTCCGGTCTTGGAGCGATCAATTTTAGGCCCCGTTTTTACTTACAGTGCTCCCGGTAGAGCGATGTAAGTAAAAAGTATGTGACGTGCTATGACCGTCACTGGTCCTTAAGGGTTTAAGGACCGTGACGGTCATACCATGTCACATAGTACTTAAGGGGTTAACTTATCAAATTATCAAAATTCATCTTGCTAATCTTCAGTCACATTTAAAAACCTGGATATGTACCCTCTTATGTACCATAATTTGAAAGAATAGGATTTCCTATGTCAAATGAGGTACTCAGGTTCCTTTGGGATTTTTGTGGATTGTTTGTCTTTCTCTTGTTTGATTCACCTGTATAGAGAGGTTCTTCTCAAATATTGACTTTGGAGTGTATCCTATAATATATATTTTCGTCTTAATCTCCCTCACTACAGAGACGTTTATCTAGATAGAGGATCTCCTAACAAATTCTATTACTTTTGCCTGGATATTCCGAGACAGGGTTAATGATAATGTCACTGTTAAAGGGATAGTCATTTTTCATAATAAAAGCAGCACTAATTAATCATCAGAGTATTTGGACTTCGGAGAATGTTAGTTCAAATCTGTCAGAGTTGTAGTACAAGAGTAATTCAATAACAAAGTATCCCCCTCCCGCCCCTTTTACTGATGTAGCACTGCTCAGCCAGAGCAGAAGGGAGGTGCCCAGGTAGACTGCAGAGAGGGACAATCTTCAATTAAGATAAGGGAAAAACCTGAAAAACTTGTCAAGGGGGACATGGCCTTCATTGTTCTCATAGGAAGAAGATTGTCCCCTGCTGTTATCTGTCTGGTCTATGGACTGGATTCCACATCTGAGAAGAGATGGCTTACACTAGGTAAAAGGGGCGGGAGGGGAAACTTTGCTTGTGAATATCTCTTAAACCATAAAGGTTTGAGAGATAAGACTTATACCATTCTTCATGTTTTTTAATGCCTACAAAATAAAATAAAGATAAAACAAAGTATTACTATCCCACTAAGGAAAATTACAGTGCTGACGGTGTTGACATTATCAATGACATTGACATGGTGTAGACGTATAGGAAATTTTGGATGTGTAGAATTTTGAAACTTACACTAATCAGTCTATCTTGCTACACACTTACACCATTATCCTATTGCTCGTCCCTGTAGGGGTGGAGGGGGGGATGTTTGGCCTGATGGGGATTGTAGGTTAGCTAGAGGGCGGGAGGGATGCTTAGGGTGGGTTTTAAATTAGAATAGGCTATAATTTTTTATGTTCAGAAGGTAGACAGGCTTTTAATTTCATTGATATTTAGATGTAATCATGCACATATGAATATACGGATGATTTCCCTGTAAATTGTTTTATGGCCAGGTACTGGTTGTTTTCTTGTCTTCAATAAAAAATATTCAATGTCTGTGTAGACGGAATAACTATAGGAGGAATACCTAAGGAAGAAGAAAAAGGAAGGAAAGAGGAATTAAGTGGATAAAGATGTTCTATTAACCCTTTTTTTACAGATAAATTTGCAGCAAATGAGTGAAGGAGAAACAAGGGAACACGATGAGAAAGAAAAGTGAGGAACAAGAATTAGAGAATTAGACGTCTTCCCCTAAAATCTCTAAGGAAGGTATTTATAATTTACCAGACCAATGTTTGATGGGGAATCAGGTGTATTTCATAAAGAAGGGATTAAAATTTGCTTCTCAATTAAATTAAAAATATATATATATTAAAAAAGTGCTCCTCAATCTAACATAAATGATTTTGAGTTTTGTGTTGATATAAATACGTTCTTTAGAAAATTAACCCTAAAAATGTTTTTTTTTAAATAAAATAATGATTAAAAAAAAGATTTAGAATTGATTAATATACTGGAAGAATTATTAAGAGAAAATATTGAAATTAGTATCCGCAGTGAAGTGATAGAATACACAAATGAAATTTTAAAAGGAGACCTAATATTTTATATGTCAGGTCATAAAGGACCATACATTCAGTCTTTTTAGAAGCTAGTGTTGCATGAATTTAATACTACTATTAAAGTGGAGTCTTTTAAAAAGAGATAACTTAAAGGGATAGTAATGTTTCACAAAAACAGCAGCTCCAATTACTCTTCATAGTATTTGAGCCACAGAGAGTGTTATTTATTTTACTTAAAGGGATAGTAATGCTTCATTTTATCTTTATTTTATTTTGTAGGCATTAAAAAAACACGAAGAACGATATAAGTCTTATCTCTAAAACCTTTATGGTTTGAGAGATATTCACAAGCAAAGTTTCCCCTCCCGCCCCTTTTACCTAGTGTAAGCCATCTCTTCTCAGATGTGGAATCCAGTCCATAGACCAGACAGATAACAGCAGGGGACAATCTTCTTCCTATGAGAGCAATGAAATCCCTGCCCCCCTTGACAAGATTTTCAGGTTTTTCCCTTATCTTAATTGAAGATTGTCCCTCTCTGCAGTCTATCTGGGCACCTCCCTTCTGCTCTGGCTGAGCAGTGTTACATCAGTAAAAGGGGTGAGAGGGGGATATTTTGTCATTGAATTACTCTTGAACTACAACTCTGACAGAATTGAAATAACACTCTCCGAAGTCCAAATACTATGATGATTAATTAGAGCTGTTTTATTATGAAATATTACTATCCCTTTAAGTAAAGGGGTAAATATTGCCATGAAAACTCTCCCCAAAAATAAAAATATCACTATATGAGAAGCTAAAAGGGGGGCTATTCTAATACAGAATACAGTGGATTATGTGGCAGAAGGGTATAGATTGGTTGAGGATGTAGTATAAAATTTCCTTACGATCTTAGTGAGGAGTGGAAGACGACCCAGTGGAAGACAACCAATTATAACTGGTATAAATTACATATTGTCAAATAATGTGGATTATTATCTCTGACATATATTATAAAGCTATCTAGTTACATACATGACACACTGCATGTGTTGGAGAAACTGAGTGATGTGGAATGGTTCATATGAATTTATATAGGCTACACTAGATGTGGTATTATTGTACACAAATATAAAACATCATTGGGACTAGAAGCACTGGGTTTCTATTTAGATCAATACGGTTTTCTTTTATGTTTTTTTATTCTGATCACTGACAGAATACTAGGAGAGAAGCAGCTAGTCCCTCTTCTCTGTCATTATTTATTAGGTGCTCAGAATATAGGGGCGCATTATTCCCAATATTAGGTGTTGTGCAGTATGAAGAAACGTTGATCCAAGTACATCATATATTCTGTAACGTGCCTATTTTGTATTCCAAAAGCAACTTTTTATTTATGGGACGTTAGAAGATCTTTACATATTTGTCCTGTTGAGGAGTAGAGGGAGAGCATGGTGTATACTACGGATGTTTTATAGATTATATTTTTAAATATAGAAGGATAGCATTACTACTATTCCCAGTAGACATGAGCTAAGTAAGAAAAATAGTAAACAAGAATGAAAAATGTTATGGACTAAAGAAATAGTTAAAGGGAACCACGTGTCCATAGATAGATAGCTAGATAGATAGATAGATTGATATGCTCAGCCTGGTATAACTCTTAAACTTAGCGAGAGACAGCACACAAATCCGGTAATAGCTGAATCAAGCATTTTAATTCATTGCATCCATGCCAAACGTTTTCGGTCCGAAAACGTTTGGCACGGATGCAGTAAAGTGAAACACTTGATTCAGCTATTACAGAATTCATGTCTTGCAAGGCTTAGGAGTTAATGTTTTTTTATGGGACGTGCGCCTTAATTATTATTAAGGTATTTAACCCTGTGAGTGCCACTGTCTAAGATTAGTATCTGTATATATATATATATATATATATATATATATATATATATAAATTGTATGTTATTAATCAATAATAACAGGGGGAAGAGCACACAATAGGATTTAACAAAAATATTTCACAGATTATTAAGTCGACGTTTCGGCCCCAACCAGGCCTTTGTCAAGACTAGTGTTGAGCGAGCATGCTCGGCCGATGCTCGGATCGGCTCGAGCATCGCTCTGCTCGGCACATGGCGGTACTCGTACGAGTACCGCATGTGCTCGCCCGCCATGTTCGGGTCTCCTCCCCGCACGTTTTGCGGCTGCTGCGCAGCCAATAAACGTGCAGGGAGGCTCTGACATCGGTGTAATGCCAGCAGCCATGTTGGCTGCTGGCATTACACTGATTGGCTGGCCAGAACCCGTGGTCAGGTGCTGTATAGCACCTGACCATCGAGTTCGGCTCAGTCTGAGCCAGGGAGAGCTGAGGATAGGAAGGGAAAGGCAGTGTAGGGAGGAAAAAACAAAAATTGTGACAAAAAAGAACCAAAAGTCCTTTTTAGGACTACTGTGTGTGGGGGCAGCAGGTTATATTGTGTGTGGGGGGAAAAAAACAAAAAAAAAAAAAAAAAAAATATTCTGTTTAGTGTGAAAAGTTGCAGATTAGAGCACATTCTGTTTAGTGTGCACAGTTGCAGATTAGAGCACATTCTGTTTAGTGTGCAAAGTTGCAGATTAGAGCACATTCTGTTTAGTGTGCAAAGTTGCAGATTAGAGCACATTCTGTTTAGTGTGCAAAGTTGCAGATTAGAGCAC
Organism: Rhinophrynus dorsalis; assembly: GCA_037306005.1. NCBI lineage: Eukaryota > Metazoa > Chordata > Amphibia > Anura > Rhinophrynidae > Rhinophrynus > Rhinophrynus dorsalis. Next base: position 42,302,586 of record CM074720.1, read on the forward strand.
ATTCTGTTAAGTCTTCAAACTAAAATATCAAAGTCACGTATTCCATTCAGTGTGCGTCGCCGCAGTTTAGCAGCACATTCTGAGTACTGTGCAGAGTTGCAGAATAGGAAGAAATACTGTTAAGTCTTCAAACTAAAATATCAAAGTCACATATTCCATTCAGTGTGCTTCGCCGCAGTTTAGCAGCCTATTCTGTGTACTGTGCAGAGTTGCAGAATAGGAAGAAATACTGTTAAGTCTTCAAACTAAAATATCAAAGTCACATATTCCATTCAGTGTGCTTCGCCGCAGTTTAGCAGCCTATTCTGTGTACTGTGCAGAGTTGCAGAATAATAAGAAATACTGTTAAGTTTTCAAACTCAAATATTAAAGTCACATATTCCATTCAGTGTGTTTCACCGCAGTTTAGCAGCCTTTTCTGTGTACTCTGCAGAGTTGCAGAATAATAAGAAATACTGTTAAGTTTTCAAACTCAAATATTAAAGTCACATATTCCATTCAGTGTGTTTCACCGCAGTTTAGCAGCCTATTCTGTGTACTCTGTACAGTTGCAGAATAATAAGAAATACTGTTAAGTTTTCAAACTCAAATATTAAAGTCACATATTCCATTCAGTGTGTTTCACCGCCGTTTAACAGCCTATTCTGTGTACTCTGTACAGTTGCAGAATAATAAGAAATACTGTTAAGTTTTCAAACTCAAATATTAAAGTCACATATTCCATTCAGTGTGTTTCACCGCAGTTTAGCAGCCTATTCTGTGTACTCTGTACAGTTGCAGAATAATAAGAAATACTGTTAAGTTTTCAAACTCAAATATTAAAGTCACATATTCCATTCAGTGTGTTTCACCGCCGTTTAACAGCCTATTCTGTGTACTCTGTACAGTTGCAGAATAATAAGAAATACTGTTAAGTTTTCAAACTCAAATATTAAAGTCACATATTCCATTCAGTGTGTTTCACCGCAGTTTAGCAGCCTATTCTGTGTACTCTGTACAGTTGCAGAATAATAAGAAATACTGTTAAGTTTTCAAACTCAAATATTAAAGTCACATATTCCATTCAGTGTGTTTCACCACAGTTTAGCAGCCTATTCTGTGTACTCTGTACAGTTGCAGAATAATAAGAAATACTGTTAAGTTTTCAAACTCAAATATTAAAGTCACATATTCCATTCAGTGTGTTTCACCGCCGTTTAACAGCCTATTCTGTGTACTCTGTACAGTTGCAGAATAATAAGAAATACTGTTAAGTTTTCAAACTCAAATATTAAAGTCACATATTCCATTCAGTGTGTTTCACCGCAGTTTAGCAGCCTATTCTGTGTACTCTGTACAGTTGCAGAATAATAAGAAATACTGTTAAGTTTTCAAACTCAAATATTAAAGTCACATATTCCATTCAGTGTGTTTCACCGCCGTTTAACAGCCTATTCTGTGTACTCTGTACAGTTGCAGAATAATAAGAAATACTGTTAAGTTTTCAAACTCAAATATTAAACTCACATATTCCATTCAGTGTGTTTCACCGCAGTTTAGCAGCCTATTCTGTGTACTCTGCAGAGTTGCAGAATAATAAGAAATACTGTTAAGTTTTCAAACTCAAATATTAAAGTCACATATTCCATTCAGTGTGTTTCACCGCAGTTTAGCAGCCTATTCTGTGTACTCTGTACAGTTGCAGAATAATAAGAAATACTGTTAAGTTTTCAAACTCAAATATTAAAGTCACATATTCCATTCAGTGTGTTTCACCGCAGTTTAGCAGCCTATTCTGTGTACTCTGTACAGTTGCAGAATAATAAGAAATACTGTTAAGTTTTCAAACTCAAATATTAAAGTCACATATTCCATTCAGTGTGTTTCACCGCCGTTTAACAGCCTATTCTGTGTACTCTGTACAGTTGCAGAATAATAAGAAATACTGTTAAGTTTTCAAACTCAAATATTAAAGTCACATATTCCATTCAGTGTCTTTCACCGCCGTTTAACAGCCTATTCTGTGTACTCTGTACAGTTGCAGAATTATAAGAAATACTGTTAAGTTTTCAAACTCAAATATTAAAGTCACATATTCCATTCAGTGTGTTTCACCGCCGTTTAGCAGCCTATTCTGTGTACTGTGCAGAGTTGCAGAATAATAAGAAATACTGTTAAGTTTTCAAACTCAAATATTAAAGTCACATATTCCATTCAGTGTGTTTCACCGCAGTTTAGCAGCCTATTCTGTGTACTCTGTACAGTTGCAGAATAATAAGAAATACTGTTAAGTTTTCAAACTCAAATATTAAAGTCACATATTCCATTCAGTGTGTTTCACCGCAGTTTAGCAGCCTATTCTGTGTACTCTGTACAGTTGCAGAATAATAAGAAATACTGTTAAGTTTTCAAACTCAAATATTAAACTCACATATTCCATTCAGTGTGTTTCACCGCCGTTTAACAGCCTATTCTGTGTACTCTGTACAGTTGCAGAATAATAAGAAATACTGTTAAGTTTTCAAACTCAAATATTAAAGTCACATATTCCATTCAGTGTGTTTCACCGCCGTTTAACAGCCTATTCTGTGTACTCTGTACAGTTGCAGAATAATAAGAAATACTGTTAAGTTTTCAAACTCAAATATTAAACTCACATATTCCATTCAGTGTGTTTCACCGCAGTTTAGCAGCCTATTCTGTGTACTCTGCAGAGTTGCAGAATAATAAGAAATACTGTTAAGTTTTCAAACTCAAATATTAAAGTCACATATTCTGTGTAAGATGAAGAAGGCGGGTAAAAAGGGACGGGGAAGTGGACGTGATCCTGAAAGTTCAGGGCGCGGGTCAGGACGCGGAGAAACTGTGCCTGGTGCCAGAGCACAAGAAAGAAAGACATCCACCATACCTAGCTTCATGTGTAATTTTACAGGGCGTCGCAGGACATCACTCTCGAGGTCCGACCACTGCGAACAGGTGGTCGGTTGGATGACAGCTGATACTGCTTCCAGTCGGTTAAGCACCACCCTGTCTTCCACCAAGTCCACTCTCAGTAGCCAAGAGTCTGGTCAACATAATCCTCACTCTGATCATCCTTCCTCCCACCATACACGGTCTGGTCAAAGAAGTGATCCCACACTGGGATATAGTGAGGAGCTCGTCTCATCACCAATCCTTCATTTGACCCTCTCTCCAAGCACGCTTGCAGAGGAACATGACATCTTGTGCCCTGATTCACAACCTCTAGAGGCTACCCAATCTCAAGAAGATGACAGATGTGAACGGCATTTAAGGTCAAAGGAAGTAGTGGATGATGATGATGATGATGAGACACAGTTGCCATTAAATCAACCACTATTTCCGTCTCAAGACCTTGTTGAGGAGAATGTTATACAGTTGTCAATGACTGAGTATGTGGTGGGATCAAGACTTGAGGAGGATGATCAGAGTGAGGAAGTGGAGGAGGACTTGGTGGACGATGAGGTGACTGACCCCACCTGGGAAGGTGTAGAGCCGAGCGATGACAGCAGTCCTGAGGGTGAGCCATCTGCAGCACCGCAACAGGCTGGAAGAGGCAGTGGTGTGGCTACAGAAAGAAGGCGGACCGCACCAAACCGGCCCGCAAATGTTCCACGGAGCACCCCCTTGCGTAAATCTACCTTGCCAAGGGGTAGGTGTTCCGCGGTATGGCGTTTTTTTAAGGAAAGTGCGGACGACAAAAGAATTGTAGTTTGCAACCTGTGCCACACCAGAATGAGCCGAGGCATGAACACTAGAAACCTCACCACCACCAGCATGATCCGACACATGGCATCCAAGCACCGTAGTAAGTGGGAGGAACGCCTGGACCGCCCATCTGTGTCTGCAGGCCACACCACTGCCTCCTCTTCCCCTGTTTTCGGTGCCGGCCAATCGCCTGTCGAAGGCGCAGGCCCGCATACCTCCCGCCCTGCACCTGTAGCATCTGAAGCACCATCAGCGACCACATCCACTTCCCTGTCCCAGCACAGCGTCCAAATGTCGTTACCCCAGGCATTTGAGCGCAAGAGAAAGTACCCAGCCACCCACCCACAGGCCATAGCACTAACCTCACACCTTTCAAAATTACTGGCCATCGAAATGCTGCCATTTAGGCTTGTGGACACTGAGTCCTTCCGCAGCCTGATGGCAGCAGCTGTCCCTCGGTACGCGGTCCCCAGCCGCCACTACTTTTCCCGGTGTGCCATCCCCGCATTACACCACCATGTGTCCCGTAACATCACCCGTGCCCTGACCAACGCAGTTACTGGGAAGGTCCACTTAACGACTGACACATGGACAAGTGCTTGTGGCCAGGGACGCTACATTTCCCTGACGGCACACTGGGTGAATGTCGTGGAGGCTGGGAGCGACTCGGACCCTGGGATGGCACGGGTGCTACCCACGCCGAGGATTGCGGGCCCTACCTCCATCAGGGTTTCCGCCAGCACCTACGTTATTGGCTCCTCCTCCTCCGTTTCCACCTCCGAATTCTCTACACACAGCGCCACTCCCCCATCAGCCAGTAGCTGGAAGCAGTGTAGCACTGCAGTGGGGAAGCGTCAACAGGCCGTGCTGAAGCTGATCTGCCTTGGGGACAAACAGCACACGGCCTCAGAGCTGTTGCAGGGGATTAGTCACCAGACCGAGCAGTGGCTCTCACCACTCAACCTGCAAGCAGGCATGGTTGTGTGTGATAATGGGCGTAACTTGGTGGCGGCTTTGGAGCTCGGCAAGCTCACACACGTACCATGCCTAGCGCATGTATTTAATTTAGTGGTGCAGCGATTTCTAAAAACCTACCCCAATGTGCATGATCTCTTGACCAAGGTGCGCCGCGTGTGTGCACATTTCCGTAAGTCATCAACAGCTTCAGCCGGCCTGTTGAAGCTGCAGCAGCGCTTACAATTGCCAGCTCACCGGCTGCTGTGTGACGTGAGCACGCGCTGGAACTCCACCTTCCACATGTTGGCCCGGCTTTGTGAGCAGCAGAGGGCAGTAGTGGAGTACCAGCTGTTACACGGTCGTCGCCTCTCCGTTCAACTTCCTGTAATCAGAAGTGAGGAGTGGGAATGGATGTCAGACCTCTGTGAGGTTTTACGCAATTTTGAGGAATCGACACAGATGGTGAGCGGCGATAACGCTATTATCAGTGTAACCATCCCACTTCTGTGTCTACTGAAACGCTCGCTGCTCACAATTAAAACCGACGCTTTGCATGTGGAAGAGGTGGAAATGGGGGAGGAAGAGCTTACACAAGGTGATAGCCAGAGCACCCTCACTTCGTCTTCTCAGCGACAATTGGAGGAGGCGGAGGAGGAGGAGGAGGAGGAGGAGGAGGAGGAAGACACGGTTGTCTCCGCTACAGAGGGTAGCCATGGAACTTTAGTTCCATCTCTTCAGCGTGGGTGGGCAGAAGAGGAGGAAGAGGATGAGGAGATTGAGAGTCATCCTCCTGGTGAGGACAGCGAAATCTTGCCTGTTGGTACTCTGGCACACATGGCTGACTTTATGTTAGGCTGCCTTTCCCGTGACCCACGCGTTATACGCATTTTAGACAACACGGATTACTGGGTGTTCACCCTTCTGGACCCCCGCTACAAAGAGAATTTCTCATCTCTCATTCCTCCGGTGGAGAGGACAAGCAAAATGGTGCAATACCAGAAGGTTCTTGTCGAAAAATTGCTCCAAAATTTTCCATCTGACAACGCTGGCGGCAGAGTACGTGCTACCTTGGCCAACCGAGAAGGGGAGAAAAGGGGAGCACACAGCAGTTCCGAGAAAGGCAGGGCAACACTCTCCAAGGCGTGGGACACCTTCATGACACCCCGCCAGCACCCTCACCCTGATGCGCAGCCTAGTGTCACAAGGAGGGAAAAGTTTTGGAAGATGGTGAAGGAGTACGTAGCAGACCGTGTCAGCGTCCTCAATGATCCCTCTGTGCCTTACAACTACTGGGTGTCCAAGCTGGACACGTGGTATGAACTGGCACTCTATGCCTTGGAGGTGCTGGCCTGCCCTGCCGCCAGCGTTCTGTCTGAGCGGGTATTTAGTGCTGCTGGTGGCATCATAACAGATAAGCGTATCCGCCTTTCCACCGACAATGCTGATAGGTTGACACTTATAAAAATGAACAAGGCCTGGATTTCCCCTGACTTCTCCACTCCACTGGAGGAAAGCCCCGGGGGAACATAAACTCACTTTATATATGTTATTTACAATGATGTGAATACTCTGTATTCCCATTCACCCCTTCCACCCAAAAAACGGGTATATGGTTGACTCTTAATCTTCTCATCCTCCTCCTCCTCTTCCATATGCCCTGGGATATAATTTTTATATAGGGCCAGCTCACCAGCGGGCCCTGTGATATAATTTTTATATAGGGCCAGCTCACCAGCGGGCCCTGTTTGACAATTTTTATATAGGTCAGCTCACCAGCGGGCCTTCTCATATAATGTTTTATTGGGTCAGCTCTCTAGCGGGCCCTCTCATATAATGTTTTATAGCGTCAGCTCACTAGCGGGCCTTCGCATATAATGTTTAGGATGGTCAGCTCTGCAGCAGACCCTCACCCATAATGTTTTAGATGGTCGGCTCAGCGCACGTTTCCCTCTTAATCATGGCCTCAGTTCAATAAAATCAAGGAAATTTTTGGGAGAATTTGCCTCTGTGCACGTTTCCCTCTTAATCATGGCCTCAGTTCTGAAAATCAAGGAAATTTTTGGGAGAATTTGCCTCTGCGCACGTTTCCCTCTTAATCATGGCCTCACTTCCGAAAACCAAGGAAATTTTTGGGAGAATTTGCAGATGATATACAAGTAAATATACAGCAAATATTGTTTGGTAACAATTTTTCGCCTAAAGTCGTTTTTATTTTCCTTTTTGTGTGTTTTATGGTCAGTCTGTAAAAATGGCGTACTACGGGCGAAAGATCGTTCCCAGCAGCGATGTTGGAGTCCAAGATGCATCCAGACATCCTCCCTATGCTGTCCCTGAACCATTTCTGTGGTGTTTCCATCCTTTTCTGCCCTTTTCCTATGGACCAGGCACCCTCCCCTCATCAGAGCAGGGGGTGCCTGGTGTAATGCTCGAGTCCTCCCATTGACTTCAATGGGGCTCGGGTGCTCGGCCGAGCACTCGAGCCTCAGGGGGTGCTCGGTTAGAGCACCTGAACACCCGAGCATTGGGGTGCTCGCTCATCACTAGTCAAGACTTGTCTTGAGGAAGGCCTGGTTGGGGCCGAAAAGTCGACTTAATAAACTGTGAAATATTTTTGTTAAATCCTGCTGAGTGCTCTTCCCCCTGTTATTAGTGATTAATAGCTTACACTTTATCTAATTTCTTTGACGTAGCACCCAGGTAATATCTTTTTTATATTGAAAAGAAGGAGTGTCCTGTACATCCTATTTGCATATATATATATATAAATAGATATATATATAGGTGAACAACTATTTAGCAATATAAATGGAAATAGCAATTTTGAGCTTACGGGGGAGTGGAGGGTTAAAAATTGAAATATATTCCACGTGGAAAACCTAATTGTGATTCCAGTTTGCGCTTTTTGGATCTGGGGACAAAGGAGGACATAGACGAATGAAGATAAAGATTTACATGAATTTGTTGTTTTTAGTAATGTAGACATCAAGGGGTTCTTGCAGTTTTTCTTTGGGTCTTACCCAGTGAAATGCATAATGCACACATTCTATAAAAGGTATGTCAAAATTTCACTTTGCTTTTCCTCCTGAAGAAGTAATGTGCTATGAAATGTGTATCACATGTATATATCTGTATTTTAATTATATATATATTTAGTATACTTTTATATATTTTATATATTTAAATATATTGATCCTATTGGGCCCCAGTAGTGCTATCTATTTTTCAGTTAATTGTAGGGATCCTTACTCATTATACTCCTCTAGCATTAAAAGGGTTAATAGTAGAGGTTTTTTTTTTTTCTGTGGAATCCAGAAAAGCCCTAGATTACCCATATTTGGAGACAGGAGGAACTTGAACATCGGTGGAGGAGGAGACCTGGATCACAAGGAGAATACCAGGATAGTGTTTTATACTTAGGTCAGTATTTGTAGCCTCCTACAAATATGAGTAAAACACCAAAAGAGCACTAGGGTGATGTTACAAAAGGCACTGTGAATACTACACTTAATGAATGAATGAATATGTGTATTTATAGAGCCCCAAAAGTGTACACAGTGCTTTACAATTTAAGGGCTTAGACAGTACAGGGTTACATATGCTTTGCAATGTGAAACACTGGAAGTGGGGTCCCTGCTCAATATCTTACAATCTAAAGTGGTAAAGGTAGACATAGAGAGGACATAAGAGTCAAGTACATAATGCAGTTCTGGATGGGATAGTGGACACATATATAAATTAAGCAAATTATAAGAGCCTTGGACGTACAAAGTCAGTGCCTTCTAGCTTATTGAAGCCTTGTAGAGGCGGTGTAATTTTAAGCAAAGCTTATAAAAAGGTTTTACCATCCACTTTGTAAAAAGGTAGCAATACTTAAATTTAAAAAAAAAATATGTTGTAGGGTTTATCCCCTTGAGTAAAACAAGGGTACGCCCACTGCTGAAAGGTGTTTTATTCATAAGTTATTACAGCTCAAAGTTGAATTTCTTTAGGTGCAATATCACAGTGGCCTGAAATTGTACAGTGGTGATGTTCCTGCACCATCCTATGGACAACTCTGGTCCCAGAACCATAAATCTCCAGATTGTGTTGACAAGGCTGTTAGTGTCAAAGTTAGTGAGAATGGATGAAAATTCAGTAGCCGAAGAAGACTGCAGAGCAGTGAGATTGAGTGGCTTGAGGTTACATGTGAAGCTAGGAGAGGAGGTGGGGATTATGGAAGAAGTATCAGCAATACTAAATGTTACGAGATGTTGTAGTGGGAAATAGGAAATATTAAATTCAGAAATTACACAGTCTCTAGTGCACACGTAAGAAATAACCATCCTTGTTTGTACTAGCAGCTGTACACTGGTGTTGTCCAAACACAGATGTTACAGAGAAAAAGCAGGCTGCCCAGGAGACTGAGGAATCATCCACATGGCAGTAGAAGTCCCCCAGATGAAGGGAGGGTGTGTCTGATGATAGGAAAAATGAAAGCCATGATTCAAATCCACAAAGGACGTTTTACAGTGTGCATGAGTAGGTAGGTGGGATAACAACAACCTGTAGAGAGAAAAGAGAGAAAATATAAACAGCAGAGATGCAGAGGGAGATGGGGGCATAAAGTGGTTTGTAACAACAATATTTAGCGAAAAGCACTCCCACAACACCCCCATGTCCAGTTTGGTGTAGCGGGTCAGAACAGGAGAGACGGCCAGATTGAGAAAGCTAAGTTTCAGTTAGAACCAGTAAATGTAGAGCAGAAGAAAAAAAGAGAAGGCACAGTGTTATATTTGTTAATAAGGGAGCTAGCGTTCCATAGAGCACTGGGAAAAGGAAGAAATTGTGGTTGAAGACAGCAAATGTTGATCAGGTTTGAATCGTTCCTATACTGACTGGAGGTAGAGGGTATGTGAAAGGAAAGAGGGCCAGGGTTTGTGAAGTACATCCATCTGCATGTAGCAGAAGAGAGCGACTGGAGATGAGATAATGTTTTCTATGCACTGGGTTTCCCATTTGGGGTGGGGGAATACCAGAGCTGGTAAAAGTGAGGAGCTGGTGTGTATAAGTTAATGGGGATGAGAGAAATGAAGGAGAAATAGTAACAGATAAGAGAGGAGAAGGTGAAAGGTAGAAGGAGGCAGACATTTTAGTGAACAATACATATGCATTGTTAGTGTAGTGACAGGGGTTAAAACAATTAGAAATAGACTACTGGCACCTCCTTAAGCTGGTAATATTTGTTTTTGGATCAGAGCCTGCTTTAGTTTTGTTCACCCTATAGATGCTGGTTATGAATTGTAAAGCTGACTATTTAAAGGGATAGTAATACTTCGTTTTATCTTTATTTTATTTTGTAGGCATTAAAAAAACATGAAGAATGATATAAGTCTTATCTCTCAAACCTTTATGGTTTGAGAGATATTCACAAGCAAAGTTTCCCCTCCCGCCCCTTTTACCTAGTGTAAACAATCTCTTCTCAGATGTGGAATGCAGTCCATAGACCAGACAGATAACAGCAGGGGACAATCTTCTTCCTATGAGAACAATGAAATCCCTGTCACCCTTGACAAGTTTTTCAGGTTTTTCCCTTACATAGTTACATAGTTACATAGTAATTTAGGTTGAAAAAAGACTTGCGTCCATCCAGTTCAACCCTTTTCCTATTCCTGTTTACCATCGCTGACCCAAAAGAAGGCATCTGACTCCAAATGGCAATCAGATTTCTCCCTGGATCAACAAGCCCTAACTAAATATTAATCCCAATACTAACGTGCATAGCCCTCTATATTATGCTCTTTTAAATAAGTATCCAGGCCCCTTTTAAAGGCATCTAATGTATTTGATAGCACCACCTCCTCCGGAAGTGCATTCCATACCTTTATTGTCCTTACTGTAAAGAAACCCTTCCGCTGTTGTAGACTAAATCTCCTTTCCTCAAGTCTAAGCGGGTGGCCCCTTGTCCTGTGTACTGTTCTGTTAATGAACAGGTCTTTTGAAAGCCCTTTATATGGGCCTTGAACATATTTATATAGTGTTATCATATCCCCTCTAAGACGCCGTTTCTCTAGTGTGTACAAGTTTAACTTTTCTAGCCTCTCTTCATAACTAAAACATTCCATTCCCCTTACTAGTTTTGTAGCCCTCCTCTGCACTCTCTCTAGTTCCATAATGTCCTTCTTCAGAAAGGGCGCCCAGAATTGAACAGCATATTCTAGGTGGGGTCTTACCATGGACCTGTAAAGAGGCATAATTATATCTTCCTCCCTTGAGTCAATACCCCTTTTAATACATGCCAATATCTTATTGGCCTTTGCAGCTGCCAGCTGGCACTGCATGCTACTGCAAAGTCTATTGTCTACCATTACTCCTAAATCCTTTTCATTAGTAGATTTCCCCAGAGAAACACCATTTAAACTATATGTTGCATCTTATCTTATCTTAATTGAAGATTGTCCCTCTCTGCAATCTACCTGGGCACCTCCCTTCTGATCTGGCTGAGCATTGTTACATCAGTAAAAGGTGTGGGAGGGGGACACTTTGTCACTGAATTACTCTTGAACTACAACTCTGACAGAATTGAAATAACACTCTCCAAAGTCCAAATACTATGATGATTAATTAGAACTGCTTTTATTATGAAACATTACTATCCCTTTAAGGAGACTGCAACGTCCTCATTCAGTTCAAGTCCATGCTTGAAAGAAGTCACTTAGAGAAACCTTCTGCTCCTCTGCTTTTGTTTGCAACATACAGGGTTATGTGGTGTATTAGTTAGATGGTAAATAGATGAACATCCATTTTTGAAGGATTTTGTAATTCTCATTTCCTGCAATAAACTGTGATGAAGGTTGAACTTGATAGACTTGTGTCTTTTTTTTTTTTTTTTAACCTAATTTAACCCTTTGAGTGCCAGAGAGGTACACAACGCATTGCTCTGGCACTCAAAAGGTTAATATGTGACTATGTAGGAAACTGATGTGGTAAACTGGGCTTTCAGAATATAGCTTGCATGCAGAGGAAACTCTCATTTAACCCTTTGAGTACAACACATTGCTTACCCCACTGGCTTTATAGGGTTAAAACCTCCCATAAAAACAAAGTTTGCTCATTTGAAAGAGGCACCTGAGGTACGAGTACCTTTGCTTCACTTCATATGAAAAATGTATAGTTTTCATACGAACGGTTTACTTTAATCTCTGTAGGACAATAGGGGGTGTGCAACACATCACTTCACAAAGTGTGTTGCATACCCCTGATGTCATTAAGAGTTAAGAAGTGCCAATTGTCACCAAATAGAGAAATTAAAACTAAGAAAAATACCCCTTATAGTTATTCAATAAACCTGCATGGCAGCGTGTTTATGCTAGTTATTGTTTATGCAGGGCCGTGCGAGTCAAGCCATAGTTCAAAAACTGACTGCAGCCATGGTTGCTGTAGCATGTACAATATATTATGGTGATACCTCCCCTTCCAGGGAGTATGCAGTTAGTCAAGGTCCCACCAGAACTGCATCAACATCTAGCCTCAGTGATAGTAACAGCCCCTCAGTAACACAGCAGTCCATGAAGTCCACAGTATTGAGATACTTCACTTAGGATCCAAATCTAAGCATGTTGCTATCTGTTGTCTGTGAAAAAAGCATGTGAGCTGGGGGAAAGCAGGCTCACACCTAGGCACCTCCTCAATGAGTTCCCACCTGAAGAACAACCAGAGGTCTTTACTGGGAGACACACCATCAACAGGTCAGAGGTTCCACAACTAGCAACAGCAGAAGTACTCATAAATGCTCACAGGGCACTGGGGTACATAATAGAAGTGCTGCTGAGAGAGTGTGCCAATATTTCTGCTCCTTCTAAAGATGAGTATGACTCTGAGTTTGCTTTTTTTGGAGATGACAAGAGTTATAGAGTGCATACACATACCACCACCACCCCCACCTCCTCCACAAGTGAAGGAATTAAAGCAATACGTTTGCACAGTTCTTCTACTGTGTACTTCCATCCCACACTTACTAAGTTCTTAGAAGGACGTCAAAACCTGCACAAACATAATGCAAAAATACTCCTGTACTAAAATAGGCATACTACTAAAAATGTCACTGTAATGTCTACAGCGATGAATTTGTAGAGACATTTCAAACTGTCATTAAAACAAGAGACTTTGCTTTTGGAAATCCAGAAAGAAATGATACATAGGAATTTGCCCCACTGAAGATTTCTAATGATTATAATTATTATTATTATAAATAATGTGCCTGCCCGTGCAGTTTCTGAAAGCAAGAATATATGAACATGTTATTTCATTGTATTCTTCATTGTGCTCTTCAATATGCTTATTCTCCCTTCAAGATTTATCTTTTTTTCTCTGTCCTCCTGCTTTTTTTGCTTCTCTTCTAAGTTAAAACTTGAGTCCAAATGGAAGCGTGGTTCCTGCACTGTCCTGCCCATGGTATTCTGTCACACTTGTGATATTAGCCTGTAAATCAGGATTCACATCTAGCTTCTCATTCCCCGAACTGCCTAAGATCTAACATTATTAGATATCACATACATGTATACACACAAGTCTAGGGAGATATTTGGATGTAAAACCCTTGATAATGCCATGAAATGCACTATGATTGAAGCCATGGTCATTTACATGTAAATGACTAACCAGGGAAATATATATTTATGGATCACTACATGTATTCTTACTTATGGTACATCTAGAACACATGACTGATTGGATAACAAGCTGATACATAATATATTTGTTCTAAAATATTATTTCAGCAAAGGTTATTTAATTTTAAACACTGAAAGAATTATAGTTCAAATTGTAAATGGTTGGTTTTAAAGCCAGAAAACTCATTCTACGGACAATAATCTGCGATTTACCTTTGAGTTTTTTTTTAATATATTGAATAGGTTTACCTATACTGCAATCTACTACAGTAACACACTAATGATATTACATTTTAAGCTGTGGCTAGAGGTTTTATGGTACAGTATTCTTTTGCCAATGCCAAATATATTACTGGCCCTAAATAAATATGAGATATGTAACGGGAAAAGTCAGAATAAGCTTTTATGCCTCAGAGTTGGGAATGACCACATTGTTCACAAGTGGAAAATCTATTAGCATGTAATGTTGTACCCGTCACAGCACGTGGAAATAATCACTCTGGCCATCAACTGAATATAAAACTTCTTAAAATTTAACTAGCTCATTACATATTTATTTTATCCCATAGTTTATTAAATTATCCAATACAATAAGTCAGTTTAAAGAAAATTGCTTTTATCGGAGTTTGTTCAGCTTGGGAAATACAATATTACTGAGTTAAGATAGATTGTAGGCTATATTATTTTCTAAGAAAAAAATATAAAACCTACAATATGCTTTTAAATTGCTTTACATGAGACTTTAGACAGTGGAAAAATTCTGCGCAAAGCAACTGCCCCATAGGTGAAAAATAAAAATTCCAAAAATGTCCATTGATTGAGAGTCACATTTTAACCTTTAAAATGCATTAGAATCCTGTCTAGCATTCAAGGAGTGAAAATGGCCATTTAAATGCTGATGAACTGAAGCAGCTTAGGAGCAAACCAGCGGCACAAATACGCATACCTGGAAACTTTTTGGTCTGGGCTACCCGGAGGGGAGTCCTGTGGTGCAGCGGAGGGGAGAGAAATTACGTGATTCGCGTAATAAAAGGGGTGGGGCTCAATCGTGAGTCTGGGGCGGGACTTGTAAAACATAAAAAAAATAGGCAGAATAGGCTGAGAAAGGAGGAAAAGAGGGCGGGGAGTGGGGGGAACAGACAGGGAAGGAGCAGATGTGGGCAGAGTGTCATCAGAAACGCCCCTCATCCAGAGAATCAGATGTTGCCCAGGAGACCCGGTAATGCAGAGTCAAAACCGAGACTTCCCAGCTATGAAAATACTTATTGACTTAAACAGAATTTATAACTACTTAAAGGGATAGTAATGTTTCATAATAAAAACAGCTCTAATTAATCATGATAGTATTTGGATTTGGAGAGTGTTATTTCAATTCTGTCAGAGTTGTAGTTCAAGAGTAATTCAATGACAAAGTATCCCCCTCCCGCTGCTCACTGCTCAGCCAGGTCAGAAGGGAGGTGCCCAGGTAGACTGCAGAGAGGGACAATCTTCAATTAAGATAAGGGAAAAACCTGAAAAGCTTGTCAAGGGGGACAGGGCTTTCATTGTTCTCATAGGAAGAAGATTGTCTCCTGCTGTTATTTGTCTGGTCTATGGACTGCATTCCACATCTGAGAAGAGATGGCTTACACTAGGTAAAAGGGACGGGAGGGGGAACTTTGCTTGTGAATATCTCTCAAACCATAAAGGTTTGAGAGATAAGACTTATATCATTCTTCATGTTTTTTAAATGCCTACAAAATAAAATAAAGTTAAAACGAAGTATTACTATCCCTTTAAATACTTTCATGATTTGCAAAGAGTTGGAGATACCTCTACAATTAAAGTGGTTAAACTACCCATTAAATCAATGGAAATGTTTAGTTCTCCCCTATAATGTACTTCCTCCACATTTCTAGCACAGTTAGTCTATTCCTTAGGTACCGTATAGTATTACACATACACCAGCTGTGTTATAGTTATGTTGGTAAGCTACACCGCTATTCCATGTATGCAATGTAAGGGAAAGTATCACATAACATGGAAAAGAATACTAAATTATTAGGTATACTGACTTAAAGTGAGCAAACTCTTGATTGGCCATCATACCTTCCTCTGGCCACTAGGGTATGGACTCTACAATGAGCTGACAGAATTTCACAGGCATGCTGACTTCATTGCACCCTGCAGTTGATACAGATCGGATGGAGGTGGGTCTCTGGGGGTGAATAGCACATTTCACCTTATCAAAAAGATTCTCAATAGGGTTGAGATATGGCAACCATGCTGGTTCTTGAAGTATGGAAAAAGTGACACTCATGCTTTTGCAGCCATGTCAGTCCTGTTTCTCTAGTCCTGTCCAGGTCTGTCCTGGCTTTCTTGTTCTGTCTGGGACGGTCCTAGTTCCCTAGTTGTGTCCAGGTCAGTTCTTCTTCCCTAGTACTGCTCAGACCAGTCCTAAAAGCAAGGAAACATTGATTTTGATGAACACAACTGGCCCACTCAGTCTGACCACTTTCCTATCTAATCAAAATACACAAACTTGGACACTTCTCAGAATAGTCATGTTTATCCCAGGTATTTTTAATTCCCTAACAGTATTAGTTCTTACCACCTCTGCTGGGAGGCAGTTCTGTGCTTATATCGCCCTTTCCAAAAAGCAGCACTTGCACACATTACTTTTCATTTTTCTACCCTCTAACTTTATATCATGACCTCTTGTTCTAGTATTCCTCTTTTCTTGAAAATTGCTTCCCTCCTCAACTATATTAAGCCCCTTAGTACAGTATGTTTAAGCCCCCCACCATGTCAAGGTACCCCAATACCAGGCGAGTCCTATCTAATACACACACAGTCATTCCTATCTAGATTAAAAATGCCCCTGAAGATTGTGAAGCTGGAATTTCTTGTAAATAACATGTAGGGTCTATTTTAAAAACATTTGACATATTAAAACCAATTTCTAATAGCTTTATGATAAGGCCTGCCTTTTTTCAAATTATAGTGGCTAGCAGAGGGTGAACAGCAGGCCAAGAAGACTGGAGCTCCATCAGTCCCCTTTATATGACATATCTATCCACCCCCACAAGTCATATGAGGTTTGCGCATTACCTTAAAGGGATAGTAATACTTTGTTTTAACTTTATTTTATTTTGTAGGCATTAAAAAAACATGAAGAATGATATAAGTCTTATTTCTCAAACCTTTATGGTTTAAGAGATATTCACAAGCAAAGTGTCCCCCTCCAGCCCCTTTTACTTCTCAGCCAGAGCAGAAGGGAGGTGCCCAGGTAGACTGCAGAGAGGGACAATCTTCAATTAAGATAACAGAAAAACCTGAAAAGCTTGTCAAGGGGGGCAGGGATTTCATTGTTTTCATAGGAAGAAGATTGTCCCCTTCTGTTATCTGTCTGGTGTATGGACTGTATTCCACATCTGAGAAGAGATTGTTTACAGTAGGTAAAAGGGGCGGGAGGGGAAACTTTGCTTGTGAATATCTCATAAACCATAAAGGTTTGAGAGATAAGACTTATATCATTCTTCATGTTTTTTGAATGCCTACAAAATAAAATAAAGTTAAAACGAAGTATTACTATCCCTTTAATTGCAAAAGAATATAGGTCAGGAGAACCCAAGCACTAGACCAAAATCATGTCTTTAAGAACCCTTCTGCAAATGGTGGCAAGTGTGCAGATACATTTTAAGTTTACAATATGTATAATTATGAAATTAGTTAAAATGTTAGTGACAAAGCAGCTTATATGAGGGCAAAATGTGCAAAAGCACGAAAGGAGAAACAAAACTCACAGCGCTACCGCACCTTAACATTTACATATAATTTACAGATATAAATTGAGAACCCAAGTGAAAAAATATAGATTGCAGCAAGAAATGAGGGAGTTCTCCAAGCCAAATACTAAGCACAAATCCAAAACAAAACAAATCTTAGGTCCTCCATGCAAATTATCCAGATGTGAACCCTGTGTTAAGCACAGTCTTTTAATCTAGATAAGAATGACTTTGTGTATTAAATCAGACTTGCCTGGTATTGGGGTACCTTAACGTTCTGGGTGAGCTTAAAAATATTTTAGCCAAACTATGCAACAAAAACCTCAAATTTATTAAAGGGGCATTATGTATGTTTTACACAGGGTTCACATTTGGATAATTTATATTGAGGAGTGCAATTTTGTTTTGCTTTGAAGACAGTGACAGATGGAGATGACAGATGAGGATGGAGATGACAGATGAGGATGGAGATGACAGATGTAGAAGAAGTAGAAAGAAGAGGACTACAAAAGAAGATAGAAGATTACAGAAGAACTGAAGATGAAGACCAGGGTGCAGAAGACCCAGATGGACACCAGATTTACAGGTGAGGTTTTTTTTTTTAAATTGTATGGGGAATTAACCCTTAGAGTGCCAGTGGGGTATGCAACGCTGTGCATTGCATGCATCACTGGCACTGAAATGGTTAATTATTTTTCCTTCACACACTTTTTTTTAATACTTTGTATGTATTGTGATAGGGCTTAGGGCCTCATATCAATACATCCGCTGGCTTCTTGTGTAGGGATCCCTACTTAAAGGGATAGTAATGTTTTATAATAAAATCAGCTCTAATTAATCATCATAGTATTTGGGCCATGGAGAGTGTTATTTCAATTCTGTCAGAGTTGTAGTTCAAGAGTAATTCAATGACAAAGTGTCCCCCTCCCGCCCCTTTTACTGATGTAACACTGTTCAGCCAGAGCAGAAGGGAGGTGCCCAGGTAGACTGCAGAGAGGGACAATCTTCAATTAAGATAAGGGAAAAACCTGAAAAACTTGTCAAGGGGGGCAGAGCTTTCATTGTTCTCATAGGAAGAAGATTGTCCCCTGCTGTTATCTGTCTGGTCATACAACCAGATTCACATCTGAGAAGAGATGGCTTACACTAGGTAAAAGGGGCGGGAGGGGAAACTTTGCTTGTGAATATCTCTCAAACCATAAAGGTTTGAGAGATAAGACTTATATCGTTCTTCGTGTTTCTTTAATGCCTACAAAATAAAATAAAGTTAAAAGGAAGTATTACTATCCCTTTAAGCATTTTTTTGTGTTTTTTTTTTTGTCCCTTCACTTACACGTCGGTGGTTAAAGTTTAGTTCCTTAACGAGTATTACTAACCGCTGTGGTGACTTGGCATTTTTGTGACATCATAACCTTGAGCCAACAGGAAATAAGGGGGCGGGCCACATGCAGTTGAATCGCAAATGCAACTAAAAATTTAGCGCACAACTTGCATGTTTTCTATTCGGTAGTGTCACAGCACAGGTAATAGAATACCTGACTATGACTTTAAACTACTAATGGTACTTTTTTTTTTTTAATGCTGCCTTTTGAATCGAGCTCCTAGAGTATGATGTACAGTTCTGGAGTCCAGACCCTTAAAGGGGATCTCTCACCTATAGATATATAATGCTCATTAGTTAGAGCATTTATCAAAGAGATCGAAAATGTTGTTCATTTTGAAAAACAAAGCAGTTATATGCGCAAAAATGAACTTTTAAAAAGTGTCTTGCAGCCTACTTCCTGCTTGCTGCACAGAGGCTGCTCCCGTCCCACTACCCAGCATCCTCCGATGACGGAGGCTTTCTTTCTCTAAACTGGAACGATCTCATTGGCAGAGATCGATATCTAGCCAATGAGATCGCTCCAGCTTAGTGACAGCCTCTGTCATCTGTGGATGATGGGTAGTGGGACGGGAGCTGCCTCTGGTCGGAAAGGTTCGGCAATCCGGAAGTAGGCTGCCGGATACTTTTTAAAAGTTAATTTTTGCGCATATAACTGTTTTTTCTCTAAAATGAACAACGTTTTCAATCTCTTTGATAAATGCTCTAACTAATGAGCATTATATATCTATAGGTGAGAGATCCCCTTTAATATTTATACCATGGAGGATAGAAAGGGAGAGGCTATATGACTGAAACCTTCAAATATATTAAAGGCTTAATTATCACTGTGCCCGTGATTTTGTCTCCTGTTGCATTACCTGTCTTGTCCCCACTGATGGATGAGCAATGGCATGGCTGGTTGCTGCCTGACTGCTGGCTTCTCTGTTTCGGGCGAGCGTCACTGACGTTGCGCTAGCTATTTTGTACCTTTGACACTAATTGGCAGATTTATGTCCTGCCTTCTCTGTTGGCCTTATATGCGGCCTAAAGACGAAGCTTCAATGCCCTTTTGTGGTGTACCAGTGCGTTGCTTATAGTATTCTGCTCTCTGTTGTGACCCTTGCTTGGCTGCTTTCCGCTCTGTGTATGACACTTGGCTTTGTCTGACTACCTGATCCATGGATGAACCTTAGCCTTGTCTCACTACTCAATCCGTTCTTGAACCTTGGCTTGGTCTGACTATCTGACTACCCTCTTTGTGTATGTACCTTGGTATGTCTGACTCCGCTTGTGTATGTACCTTGGGCCTGACTGACTCTCTCCGTGCAGGTACTTGGGCCTGGTCTCTACCTCTCCATGTTGCCTCGGGTTAGTCCTCTGCCTTTTAGGCTTTGCAAGATCTCTATGTTTTACAGTGGGTATTTGCCTTGGACCCTAGCATTCTAGGGGAACACTTATCTGTCTGGGACCCTAGCGTTATAGGGTATCACTTATCTGCTGTGGACCCTAGCATCCTAGGGTAGCGTTACTTCCTCCTAGCCATTCTCTCTCCATCTCGGGTAGGCTGTGAGAACCGTAGGCTAGGTTCTATCCCATTCTGCAGTACCTGGTTCCAGTAGTGCAGGCTAGGTTCAGTGTTCAGCCTGACCCCGGGAAGGGTTGGGCAAGTGCTTATCTGTATATATTTTATTAATAAAGTGGTGTTGATCTTACTGTACCTGCCTGAGTCATTATTTGTCTGAGCCACCATGACATTAATAAAGCCCAGGAGGGATCCATTTTTTACAATAAAAGGAATACTAGAACAAAAGGGCATGTCCTAAAACCAGAAGGTGTAAAATAAGAGGAAATATAAGTGAATACTACATTTATTGCAGCATTCTAACTGCACTATCAGGAAGCATATTATAAAGGGATTTGCATATATTCTGAAACTAGTAAAATATCCCCACTCAGTTATAGACTATAGCAGATTTTAAATGCAACAAATGGTAACTATTAGTGTTGAGCGAGCATGCTCGGCCGATGCTCGGATCGGCTCGAGCATCGCTCTGCTCGGCACATGGCGGTACTCGTACGAGTACCGCATGTGCTCGCCCGCCATGTTCGGGTCTCCTCCCCGCACGTTTTGCGGCTGCTGCGCAGCCAATAAACGTGCAGGGAGGCTCTGACATCGGTGTAATGCCAGCAGCCATGTTGGCTGCTGGCATTACACTGATTGGCTGGCCAGAACCCGTGGTCGGGTGCTGTATAGTACCTGACCATCGAGTTCGGCTCAGTCTGAGCCAGGGAGAGCTGAGGATAGGAAGGGAAAGGCAGTGTAGGGAGGAAAAAAAAAATTGTGAAAAAAAAGAACCAAAAGTCCTTTTTAGGACTACTGTGTGTGGGGGCAGCAGGTTATTTTGTGTGGGGGGAAAAAAAAAAAAAAAAAAAAAAAAAAATATTCTGTTTAGTGTGAAAAGTTGCAGATTAGAGCACATTCTGTTTAGTGTGCACAGTTGCAGATTAGAGCACATTCTGTTTAGTGTGCAAAGTTGCAGATTAGAGCACATTCTGTTTAGTGTGCAAAGTTGCAGATTAGAGCACATTCTGTTAAGTCTTCAAACTAAAATATCAAAGTCACATATTCCATTCAGTGTGCGTCGCCGCAGTTTAGCAGCACATTCTGAGTACTGTGCAGAGTTGCAGAATAGGAAGAAATACTGTTAAGTCTTCAAACTAAAATATCAAAGTCACATATTCCATTCAGTGTGCTTCGCCGCAGTTTAGCAGCACATTCTGTGTACTGTGCAGAGTTGCAGAATAGGAAGAAATACTGTTAAGTCTTCAAACTCAAATATCAAAGTCACATATTCCATTCAGTGTGCTTCGCCGCAGTTTAGCAGCCTATTCTGTGTACTGTGCAGAGTTGCAGAATAGGAAGAAATACTGTTAAGTCTTCAAACTAAAATATCAAAGTCACATATTCCATTCAGTGTGTTTCACCGCCGTTTAGCAGCCTATTCTGTGTACTCTGCAGAGTTGCAGAATAATAAGAAATACTGTTAAGTTTTCAAACTCAAATATTAAAGTCACATATTCCATTCAGTGTGTTTCACCGCCGTTTAGCAGCCTATTCTGTGTACTCTGTACAGTTGCAGAATAATAAGAAATACTGTTAAGTTTTCAAACTCAAATATTAAAGTCACATATTCCATTCAGTGTGTTTCACCGCCGTTTAGCAGCCTATTCTGTGTACTCTGTACAGTTGCAGAATAATAAGAAATACTGTTAAGTTTTCAAACTCAAATATTAAAGTCACATATTCCATTCAGTGTGTTTCACCGCAGTTTAGCAGCCTATTCTGTGTACTCTGTACAGTTGCAGAATAATAAGAAATACTGTTAAGTTTTCAAACTCAAATATTAAAGTCACATATTCCATTCAGTGTGTTTCACCGCCGTTTAGCAGCCTATTCTGTGTACTCTGCAGAGTTGCAGAATAATAAGAAATACTGTTAAGTTTTCAAACTCAAATATTAAAGTCACATATTCCATTCAGTGTGTTTCACCGCCGTTTAGCAGCCTATTCTGTGTACTCTGTACAGTTGCAGAATAATAAGAAATACTGTTAAGTTTTCAAACTCAAATATTAAAGTCACATATTCCATTCAGTGTGTTTCACCGCCGTTTAGCAGCCTATTCTGTGTACTCTGCAGAGTTGCAGAATAATAAGAAATACTGTTAAGTTTTCAAACTCAAATATTAAAGTCACATATTCCATTCAGTGTGTTTCACCGCAGTTTAGCAGCCTATTCTGTGTACTCTGTACAGTTGCAGAATAATAAGAAATACTGTTAAGTTTTCAAACTCAAATATTAAAGTCACATATTCCATTCAGTGTGTTTCACCGCCGTTTAGCAGCCTATTCTGTGTACTGTGCAGAGTTGCAGAATAATAAGAAATACTGTTAAGTTTTCAAACTCAAATATTAAAGTCACATATTCTGTGTAAGATGAAGAAGGCGGGTAAAAAGGGACGGGGAAGTGGACGTGATCCTGAAAGTTCAGGGCGCGGGTCAGGACGCGGAGAAACTGTGCCTGGTGCCAGAGCACAAGAAAGAAAGACATCCACCATACCTAGCTTCATGTGTAATTTTACAGGGCGTCGCAGGACATCACTCTCGAGGTCCGACCACTGCGAACAGGTGGTCGGTTGGATGACAGCTGATACTGCTTCCAGTCGGTTAAGCACCACCCTGTCTTCCACCAAGTCCACTCTCAGTAGCCAAGAGTCTGGTCAACATAATCCTCACTCTGATCATCCTTCCTCCCACCATACACGGTCTGGTCAAAGAAGTGATCCCACACTGGGATATAGTGAGGAGCTCGTCTCATCACCAATCCTTCATTTGACCCTCTCTCCAAGCACGCTTGCAGAGGAACATGACATCTTGTGCCCTGATTCACAACCTCTAGAGGCTACCCAATCACAAGAAGATGACAGATGTGAACGGCATTTAAGGTCAAAGGAAGTAGTGGATGATGATGATGATGATGAGACACAGTTGCCATTAAATCAACCACTATTTCCGTCTCAAGACCTTGTTGAGGAGAATGTTATACAGTTGTCAATGACTGAGTATGTGGTGGGATCAAGACTTGAGGAGGATGATCAGAGTGAGGAAGTGGAGGAGGACTTGGTGGACGATGAGGTGACTGACCCCACCTGGGAAGGTGTAGAGCCGAGCGATGACAGCAGTCCTGAGGGTGAGCCATCTGCAGCACCGCAACAGGCTGGAAGAGGCAGTGGTGTGGCTACAGAAAGAAGGCGGACCGCACCAAACCGGCCCGCAAATGTTCCACGGAGCACCCCCTTGCGTAAATCTACCTTGCCAAGGGGTAGGTGTTCCGCGGTATGGCGTTTTTTTAAGGAAAGTGCGGACGACAAAAGAATTGTAGTTTGCAACCTGTGCCACACCAGAATGAGCCGAGGCATGAACACTAGAAACCTCACCACCACCAGCATGATCCGACACATGGCATCCAAGCACCGTAGTAAGTGGGAGGAACGCCTGGATCGCCCATCTGTGTCTGCAGGCCACACCACTGCCTCCTCTTCCCCTGTTTTCGGTGCCGGCCAATCGCCTGTCGAAGGCGCAGGCCCGCATACCTCCCGCCCTGCACCTGTAGCATCTGAAGCACCATCAGCGACCACATCCACTTCCCTGTCCCAGCACAGCGTCCAAATGTCGTTACCCCAGGCATTTGAGCGCAAGAGAAAGTACCCAGCCACCCACCCACAGGCCATAGCACTAACCTCACACCTTTCAAAATTACTGGCCATCGAAATGCTGCCATTTAGGCTTGTGGACACTGAGTCCTTCCGCAGCCTGATGGCAGCAGCTGTCCCTCGGTACGCGGTCCCCAGCCGCCACTACTTTTCCCGGTGTGCCATCCCCGCATTACACCACCATGTGTCCCGTAACATCACCCGTGCCCTGACCAACGCAGTTACTGGGAAGGTCCACTTAACGACTGACACATGGACAAGTGCTTGTGGCCAGGGACGCTACATTTCCCTGACGGCACACTGGGTGAATGTCGTGGAGGCTGGGAGCGACTCGGACCCTGGGATGGCACGGGTGCTACCCACGCCGAGGATTGCGGGCCCTACCTCCATCAGGGTTTCCCCCAGCACCTACGTTATTGGCTCCTCCTCCTCCGTTTCCACCTCCGAATTCTCTACACACACCGCCACTCCCCCATCAGCCAGTAGCTGGAAGCAGTGTAGCACTGCAGTGGGGAAGCGTCAACAGGCCGTGCTGAAGCTGATCTGCCTTGGGGACAAACAGCACACGGCCTCAGAGCTGTTGCAGGGGATTAGTCACCAGACCGAGCAGTGGCTCTCGCCACTCAACCTGCAAGCAGGCATGGTTGTGTGTGATAATGGGCGTAACTTGGTGGCGGCTTTGGAGCTCGGCAAGCTCACACACGTACCATGCCTAGCGCATGTATTTAATTTAGTGGTGCAGCGATTTCTAAAAACCTACCCCAATGTGCATGATCTCTTGACCAAGGTGCGCCGCGTGTGTGCACATTTCCGTAAGTCATCAACAGCTTCAGCCGGCCTGTTGAAGCTGCAGCAGCGCTTACAATTGCCAGCTCACCGGCTGCTGTGTGACGTGAGCACGCGCTGGAACTCCACCTTCCACATGTTGGCCCGGCTTTGTGAGCAGCAGAGGGCAGTAGTGGAGTACCAGCTGTTACACGGTCGTCGCCTCTCCGTTCAACTTCCTGTAATCAGAAGTGAGGAGTGGGAATGGATGTCAGACCTCTGCGAGGTTTTACGCAATTTTGAGGAATCGACACAGATGGTGAGCGGCGATAACGCTATTATCAGTGTAACCATCCCACTTCTGTGTCTACTGAAACGCTCGCTGCTCACAATTAAAACCGACGCTTTGCATGTGGAAGAGGTGGAAATGGGGGAGGAAGAGCTTACACAAGGTGATAGCCAGAGCACCCTCACTTCGTCTTCTCAGCGACAATTGGAGGAGGCGGAGGAGGAGGAGGAGGAGGAAGACACGGTTGCCTCCGCTACAGAGGGTAGCCATGGAACTTTAGTTCCATCTCTTCAGCGTGGGTGGGCAGAAGAGGAGGAAGAGGATGAGGATATTGAGAGTCATCCTCCTGGTGAGGACAGCGAAATCTTGACTGTTGGTACTCTGGCACACATGGCTGACTTTATGTTAGGCTGCCTTTCCCGTGACCCACGCGTTGTACGCATTTTAGACAACACGGATTACTGGGTGTTCACCCTTCTGGACCCCCGCTACAAAGAGAATTTCTCATCTCTCATTCCTCCGGTGGAGAGGACAAGCAAAATGTTGCAATACCAGAAGGTTCTTGTCGAAAAATTGCTCCAAAATTTTCCATCTGACAACGCTGGCGGCAGAGTACGTGCTACCTTGGCCAACCGAGAAGGGGAGAAAAGGGGAGCACACAGCAGTTCCGAGAAAGGCAGGGCAACACTCTCCAAGGCGTGGGACACCTTCATGACACCCCGCCAGCACCCTCACCCTGATGCGCAGCCTAGTGTCACAAGGAGGGAAAAGTTTTGGAAGATGGTGAAGGAGTACGTAGCAGACCGTGTCAGCGTCCTCAATGATCCCTCTGTGCCTTACAACTACTGGGTGTCCAAGCTGGACACGTGGTATGAACTGGCACTCTACGCCTTGGAGGTGCTGGCCTGCCCTGCCGCCAGCGTTCTGTCTGAGCGGGTATTTAGTGCTGCTGGTGGCATCATAACAGATAAGCGTATCCGCCTTTCCACCGACAATGCTGATAGGTTGACACTTATAAAAATGAACAAGGCCTGGATTTCCCCTGACTTCTCCACTCCACTGGAGGAAAGCCCCGGGGGAACATAAACTCACTTTATATATGTTATTTACAATGATGTGAATACTCTGTATTCCCATTCACCCCTTCCACCCAAAAAACGGGTATATGGTTGACTCTTAATCTTCTCATCCTCCTCCTCCTCTTCCATATGCCCTGTGCTATAATTTTTATATAGGGCCAGCTCACCAGCGGGCCCTGTGATATAATTTTTATATAGGGCCAGCTCACCAGCGGGCCCTGTTTGCCAATTTTTATATAGGTCAGCTCACCAGCGGGCCTTCTCATATAATGTTTTATTGGGTCAGCTCTCTAGCGGGCCCTCTCATATAATGTTTTATAGCGTCAGCTCACTAGCGGGCCTTCGCATATAATGTTTAGGATGGTCAGCTCTGCAGCAGACCCTCACCCATAATGTTTTAGATGGTCGGCTCAGCGCACGTTTCCCTCTTAATCATGGCCTCAGTTCAATAAAATCAAGGAAATTTTTGGGAGAATTTGCCTCTGTGCACGTTTCCCTCTTAATCATGGCCTCAGTTCTGAAAATCAAGGACATTTTTGGGAGAATTTGCCTCTGCGCACGTTTCCCTCTTAATCATGGCCTCACTTCCGAAAATCAAGGAAATTTTTGGGATAATTTGCAGATGATATACAAGTAAATATACAGCAAATATTGTTTGGTAACAATTTTTCGCCTAAAGTCGTTTTTATTTTCCTTTTTGTGTGTTTTATGGTCAGTCTGTAAAAATGGCGTACTACGGGCGAAAGATCGTTCCCAGCAGCGATGTTGGAGTCCAAGATGCATCCAGACATCCTCCCTATGCTGTCCCTGAACCATTTCTGTGGTGTTTCCATAATTTTCTGCCCTTTTCCTATGGACCAGGCACCCTCCCCTCATCAGAGCAGGGGGTGCCTGGTGTAATGCTCGAGTCCTCCCATTGACTTCAATGGGGCTCGGGTGTTCGGCCGAGCACTCGAGCCTCAGGGGGTGCTCGGTCAGAGCACCCGAACACCCGAGCATTGGGGTGCTCGCTCATCACTAGTAACTATACATAAACTGACTGCTGCATAAATAATACCTGATTGTTAAGTACTTATCTTAACCCCCTAAGGATCAGATGGATGTCTAACACATTGTCAGTTATTCCAAACATACAGTTTACCTTTAAACAGTGGCATAACTCCCCCCCCCCCATCATCATCTCCCAGCGCTCTGCATTACTGGAAAGAGGACAGCGCGGGAGCTCCAGCAGCTAATAAAGGTCTGTGCAGAAGAAGGCATAGACCTCTCCTGCCACGCCGCTGGACCACCAGGGAGGTAGGAGATGGACACTGTGGGTCAATGGGGGCCAATGTGGAGAGGTGAACATTGGAGGCAACGATGAAAGGTGGACATTGGGGGCAATGTGGAGATGGCCAATGGGGGCAATGTGGAGATACCCAATGGTGGCAGTGTGGTCAGGGGGGGCCCATGGCAATTTTTGCACCAGGGCCTGGTGACTTCTTGTTACGCCTCTGCCTTTAAAGGGATAGTAATACTTCGTTTTAGCTTTATTTTATTTTGTAGGCATTAAAAAAAACATGAAGAATGATATAGTCTTATCTCTCAAACCTTTATGGTTTGAGAGATATTCACAAGCAAAGTTTCCCCTCCTGCCCCTTTTACCTAGTGTAAACCATCTCTTCTCAGATGTAGAATTGAGGATTATTCTAACCTGTGACCAAATAATCTGAATTTTATTAAAGACAGGAGGCGAGTATTTGCATATCTAACTTTTACTGATCCTCACAGCAGCAAATGGAAGAAAACTCAAACAAAGTAAACAACCAATCAGTAGAAGGCACAGTGCATAAATAGATCAGTCCTCCAACACCACTTCCTCTTCCTTTTGTATAACGAACAGAGGAGAGAAAGCCAAAACTGGAAAATCTTGAAACTGGAAAACCATCAGGAACCATTGGAACAGGACCCCGAAAGAGCAGCAAATCGCAGGCCACGAACCCGGTGATGTCGAGGTGAAATCAGGCTGGAAGAAAAAGAGAGAGAGCCCATGACAGAATCTGGTAGATACCAAACATCACATAAACAAACAGGCAGAAATAAACAGGACATGCATGGCAAAATACCACACAACAACACAAAATGTGAACATAGCAACATAATAACAAAGATCCTGAGAGACAAGGACAGAAGGAGGGCAGGGTCGGGCGGGAAAATACTCGCCTCCTGTCTTTAATAAAATTCAGATTATTTGGTCACAGGTTAGAATAATCCTCAATTTTATGGCAAGACAGGAGGCTCATATTTGCAGTTTTAACGATGCGCTACCAGAATGTCCGCCGCATGAGAGACCGGATGACAATAGAACCGGCGAAAAGTCGATTCTCTGGACCAATCTGCGGAACGCATGATGTCATGAAGAGAGCTACCAGCGTGAAAGGCCCGAGAAGCCGCAGCACCCCGCACTGAGTGAGCACCAAAAAAAGAATCAACCCCCGCCAACGAAAGCACCCAGCGAACCCACCGAGATAGCGTGGGAGAAGAGACCGGACGAAAGGGGGCAGAATAGGAAATAAGCAATTGAGAGAAGACGTGGGAACGGTGAAGAGAAGTACGAGTGAGATAAGTCCGAAGACAACGAACAACACACAAAAGGGGTTCCGAAGGGAAGAAGGGGTAGGATACAGAAGAGGAGGAAGATTTTGTCCAACGGGAGATCCGGAAAGTAACGCCATCAGGAGAAAAAGAAAGAGCGTCAAAGTCCAGAGCCCGAACATCCGAAACCCTGCGAAAGGAGATCAAGCACAATAAGACATTGAGTTTAGCCGAAAGGTGACGCAGAGAAAGATTAGAGTTGTCAGACCAGGACTTAAACATATCCAGAACCAAGGCAACATCCCAAAAATGGGAGTACCGAGGAGCAGGGGGTCTAGAAAGACGCATGCCGCGCAGCAGCCGGCAAACGAGTGGATCCCTGCCCACCGGGACACCAGCCAGCGGAACATGAGCCGCCGATATAGTGGAACGGTAAACATTCACTGTACGGTAAGCTTTACCATCCGAAAAAAGCGAAGAGAGGAAATTAAGAATTTCCGTCACAGGGGCAGTAAAGGGATCACCTTGTCGAGCCAGACACCAGCTACACCAGGTGTTCCAAGCACTGAGGTAGGCACGTCAAGTGCCAGGGGCCCAGGAATCGCGGAGAAGGTCAGAAGCTGATTGCGAAAGGCCAGACAAGTCCCAGGGACCCCGGAAATCGACCAAGCGACCAGAGCGAGTCGATGATCAAGAACAAGAGGGTGCGAAGAACCCCCCGGATCGAGAAGAAGAAGGGGACTCCAAGGGAGAAGGAGAGGAAAATCGTGAGACAACTCCAGGAGAGCCGGAAACCAAGGTTGTATGGGCCACAGAGGAGCCACCAAGAGGAGAGATGATCGCTGGCGACGGAGATGGTGAATCACACGAGAAATATGGAGAAGGGGGGAAAAGCATAAGCTCCTGTCGGAGGCCAAGTCTGGGAGAACGCATCTATCGCCGTTGAGTCTGGATCCGGGAGCCAACTGAAGAAGGTTGGGACTTGGCGGTTCCAACGGGAGGCAAAGAGGTCCACCGAGAAGGGGCCCCGAAGGGTCGAGAGACGGAGGAAGACTGACCGGTCCAGCATCCAATCGCTGGCATCCCTCCAAGACCTGGAAAACCAGTCCGCAGTCAGATTGTCCAGACCCGGAATATACTCCGCTGACAGTGAGATTTGTCTCTGAAGGCAGAAGTGAAAGAGGTCGCGAGTGAGGTTGGACAGGTGTTCCGACCGGGCGCCACCCAATTTGTTGATGTAGCGCACAGCCGAGACGTTGTCCATACGCAGTAAGAGAGAACAGTGAGAGAGCTCTTTGGAGAAACTGCGGACCGCGAAAGAGCCGGCAATGAGTTCGAGACAGTTGATGTGGAGCAACTGTTCGTCGCGGGACCAACAACCGCCAGTAGCGTATCCAGCACAGGAGGCGCCCCAACCCCAGAGACTGGCGTCGGATTCCAAGATGAAGTCTGGAGTGGTGCCGAAAGTGGCAGTGCCATTCCACGCCGACATGTGAAGCAGCCACCAGGTGAGTTCCGCACGAACATCCGGTGTGAGAGGAACCTGCTGATCGTAAGAGAGACGAGCCCGAAGGTATTGAGCCTTCAGGCGTTGCATGGCCCTGTAGTAAAGAGGGCCGGGAAAGATCGCCTGAATGGAGTAGGAAAGCAGGCCAACGATCCGGGCGAGGAGTCGCAGGGAGATAAACTCCAGACGCAAGACTTTCCTGAGTTCTCGTTTGATATTCGCTATCTTTGTCTGAGGAAGCTTGAGAAGCGAGGAGGCCGAATCGATCTCGAAACCCAGGAAGTGGACAGACTGGGCCGGGGTCGTCATAGACTTCTCTTGGTTGACGATGAAGCCCAAGCGGTGGAGCCACCCGATGACCCAGGATGTCTGGGATAGGAGAGTATCCGGATTGGCGTGAAACAGCAGGATGTCGTCCAAGTAGATTATAGAACAAACACCCTGAGAGCGAAAGAAGGCCATCACAGGTTTCATCAGTTTGGTGAAACACCAGGGAGCGGAGCTCAGGCCGAAGGGAAGACAGGTGAACTGCCAAAGTTCTGAATTCCAGATGAAACGGAGGAAAGGCCTGGAGTCGGGATGAACGGGAACGGTGAGGTAGGCGTCTTGGAGATCCAACCTGGTGAACCAATCTCTTTCGTGTAATAGGTCCCGGAGAAGGTGGATACCCTCCATCTTGAAGTGGCGGTAAACCACATACTCGTTGAGGGCACGGAGGTTGATGACAGGGCGGAGGCCCCCTGACTTTTTGCGGACAAGGAAAATATTGCTGAGGAACCCTCCCGGGGAGTGGGCAAGTTGAATGGCACCTTTGTCCCTTAAAAGGGAGATTTCCAGGTCTATGAGACGGCGGGTCTCACAATTGACCAGAAGGGGAGGAGGGGGGTAAGCTTGGGTTGGTGGAGAAACAAATTCTATTAGGAAACCCTCCACCGTTTGAAGGACCCACCTGTCTGAGGTGATGAGGGACCAGGACTGGGAAAAGGCGGCGAGACGCGCCGCAGGGGGCAGGGGAACAAGGGAAGAAGGAAGGGGAGGAAAGCTTACCTTGGGAAAAACTGGAACGGCCACGACCTCCTCTGCCTCGACCGCGCAGGAAACCTCTTGAAACCGGAAATGTGGTCCGGAAGGTGGGGTTATAAGGGGCGGAGGGGTTGGGAGTAAAAAGAGGTCTGGAGCCAGCAAAGGAACCGCGGCTGGCGACACGGCCCCGCTGTCTGCCAGCCCGGTGAAAAACACTTTGGCCTTGAAATACCCGTTTGAGGGATGTCTCCACTTTGTTAATAGTGCTTGCGGAGCTCGGCAATGAAGGGATCGCCAAATAGCTTGCCGTCCGCCTTGGGTCCCAGCTCCTTGTCGGCCATGTCGGATAGACGTGAATCAATCCGGAGGAGTGCCGCCTTGCGGCGCTCCGAAGACACCGCAACATTGGCGTTGCCCAGGAGGCATATTGCACGCTGCGCCCAATCCTGGACCAGGACCGGGTCAAGAGCTGAGCCCTGAGAAGCAGCGTCATCGGACAGGACGAAAATTTGGGTTAAAGGGCCAAAAATATCCAGTAATTTGTCCTGGGCAGTCTTAAGCCCTTTTTCTAGACCCTTCCGTGGGTCTCTACCTGTTTTTTGTCATATAATTTACCATAAAGGTATCAAACTCCGGGGTAGAGGTAACCTTCCCCGGGATAGTGGGGCGAGGGCATTCCGCCCTAAGGCGATTGCGGACCTCCTTATCTAGGGCTTTCCACATCCAGACCTGAAGGTATCTAGCTATATGGTCCGGAGGGGTCCATTCAGCAGACCTGGGGTGGCGAATAAAGCGAGGGTCAAAAAGAAGCTCGCCTTGAGGGTTATAAACCAGGTCTGCGTCAGATGGGTCAGAACATTGAGGAGCAGGATTGGAATGGGGGTGGGGCTCACCCGCCCTCATCTCCGGGACTGCGCATGAGTCGGACTCCTCAGCCGAGGAGTAGTCAGGGGCATCTCCCGAAGGAGGTGCAGTCATAGATGGGGCAGCCACCGAAGGGGCTGGCTTAGAAGATTTCTTAGCGTTTGCAGGGCCTTTACCCTTATGAGCAGAGGAACTGGACCCTTTCCATGGGCGTTTAGCTGGCGGTGAGTCAGCAGAACCCTCTGAGTCGGAGCCTGACAGGGGTGTAATGGGGGCCAAAGGGGGGGAAGGACCCAGGGATGTAGGCAGAGAAGCAAGAGCCTCTCTAATGGCTCGTTGGATCCAGGCTTGGATATCTGGGGAGGGGGTAGAGATATATGCCATAATGAAAAGGACTGGGATGCACCCTGAAAGGATGCTGAGAGTAAAGGGATAGGTAGAACAAGCAGGGAACACCTGCTAAATGTATAAACTAAGCAGGGCTCACCTGCTAAAGGAATAATAATAAGCAGGGCTCACCTGCTGAAAAAACACAAAATAAGCAGGGCTCACCTGCTAAAGGGTGCAAATAAGCAGGGCTCACCTGCTATGAGGTAGATAGAACTGCGGGGCTCACCCACAAGGAGAACACAGAAAAAAGGCCAAAAGTGTTATGAGGATGAAGAGGGGGAAAAACGAAGGGAGCGGGTAGTAATTGTGTGGGTACTTAGGCAGTGGGAAGCACAGGAAACGATCCGGAACCGGATAGCTGTAAAAACAAAATGGCCGCCGAAATCTTGCGAGATTTGGGAAACCAACGCGAGATTAAAGATGGCCGCCCAAATCTCGCGAGATAACGGCCGAAACACACAGGGATGAAACTGAAGCCCGAACGGCTCAGTAGAGGGAAAAAGAACAGGGTTACCAACAAGGGAGCTATAGCAGGGAAATAAAAAGCGCTGCTAAGAAGGGAGGTAAGAACAAAAATCAATACCTAGTAAGGAAAAAATGGATAAAAACATAAAAACACATGGCAAAGAAAGGACATTGCAGAAATTGCAGCACAGTGATAGACTGACCTGTGAGGAGCAGCAAAAGGAAGAGGAAGTAGTGTTGGAGGACTGATCTATTTATGCACTGTGCCTTCTACTGATTGGTTGTTTACTTTGTTTGAGTTTTCTTCCATTTGCTGCTGTGAGGATCAGTAAAAGTTAGATATGCAAATATGAGCCTCCTGTCTTGCCATAAAATTCAGTTCATAGACCAGACAGATAACAGCAGGGGACAATCTTCTTCCTATGAGAACAATTAAAATCCTGCCCCCCTTGACAAGTTTTTCAGGTTTTTCCCTTATCTTATTTGAAGATTGTCCCTCTCTGCTGTCTACCTGGGCACCTCCCTTCTGCTCTGGCTGAGCAGTGTTACATCAGTAAAAGGGGCGGGAGGGGGATATTTTGTCATTGAATTACTCTTGAACTACAACTCTGAAAGAATTGATATAACACTCTCCAAAGTCCAAATACTATGATGATTAATTAGAGCTGCTTTTATTATGAAACATTGCTATCCCTTTAAAGGGATTAAATATAGCTGTATCCCCAGTTAACCAATTGTCAACTAAGCATTATGGGAATTGTATAAAATGACAACAGGAAAGGCACAGGTTGTTAACCAGTGCTATAAACTCATAAACAGAGAGCCAGGTATAAAGAGGGAACATCTCTCATTGGTTACAATTCCTAGCACCACTGGACATTTTTTTCAGACATTATGATACTGGCTATTATTATAGCCGCTGTAGCCAATATGTAATATTACAGAATTAGAGAACGCATGCACCTGGATGGAAACTCATTTCCCCTCTGATTTGGAATACTTGTTGTAAGCTATTTTCAGGAAGACTTTAATAAGCACTGATTTCTATAAGAGCGAAATAGCCGAATGACTAATCTCTGGTTTTGATTTGTAACTGTATCCAGACAAAGCAATTGACATGACAGCAACTCCGATAAATCATGGACATAAGATATTTGTGTTGGGCAATATTCATAAGGGTGGGGATTACAGTTTACAGAACTATGTCAGCTGTTATCAGTCAGGTCATTGTATGAAAAACATTATGCAATTTAATAGGAGATCACATGAAAAATAAACAACCTCCGTCAACTTTTCCAGAATATATTTACTATAAGAGACTTATGGGAAAGCCATAGCTGCTATATAGGGGACAGAAAAGTCATAACATAACCCTTTGAGTGCCAGAGGGGTAGGCAACGCATTGCTTTGTAATGCGTTGCCTACCCCTCTGGCACTCAAAAGGTTAAATAGGACATTTAACCATTTGAATAACAGCATGGTATCCCACAAGGCATGGAAGACCTCGTTAGCACTAAATTTAAAGTGGAACTGTCACCTAAAAACAACTTTGCCAGTTTTAAGCATTTTGCAAAATTAGCTATATTTTGTGTTAGATGTAGGGTTGCCACCCAGCCGGTATTTTACCGGCAGGCCGGTAAAAAATTGGCTTCTGTCCAATGTTAAGTCCATGGAGGGAATGCTATGGCCGGTATGTTTTTGAAGAAAAGGTGGCAACCTTACTGATGTGTTTTATTATTACAATTGTTTTCAAGCTATTAAAGGGATAGTAATACTTAAAATGTAAAAAAAAATATGTTGTAGAGTTTATCCCCCTGAGTAAAACAAGGGCACTCCCACTGCTGAAAGTTGTTTCATTCAAAAGTTATTAATTTTCAAAGTTGAATTTTTTAGGTGCAATATCACAGTGGCCTGAAATTGTACAGTGGCGCTGTTGCTACACAATCTTATGGACAGCTCTGGTCAGTTGACCATAAATCTCCATAGGATGGTGTAGCAACAGCGCCACTGCACAATTTCAGGCCACTGTGATATTGCACCTAAAAAATTCAACTTTGAAAATTAATAACTTTTGAATGAAACACCTTTCAGCAGTGGGAGTGCCCTTGTTTTACTCAGGGGGATAAACTCTACAACATATTTTTTTTTACATTTTAAGTATTACTATCCCTTTAAAAACAATTGCTGGCACAAGTGACGTCCCCTAGCTCCCCTATTCTGCCCTCTGTGTGCTCCTCTCCCTCCCATCTTTAACCTATTTGCAACTTTAACCCTTTGCATTGCACTAAGGCAAACATTTCCGCAAAGCCTCCTCTCCCTATGCTGACATACTTCCACTGATCTATCAGGCAGAGGGGTTCTACGCCATACCTCCCAAGTGTCTCTGTTTAGGAGGGACAGTCCCTCTTTTAGACCCAAATACCCCTGTCCCTCTTTCCCACTCTGGTGTCCCTGTGTTTAGGAGATAATAATAACAACTAGTATTTATATAGCGCCTTTCTCCCAGTGGGACTTAAAGCGCTTTCAGCGCACGCTCTCGGAATTAACCAAATCGGCAGCTGAAGTAATAGATGTTATTATTACCCAATCAATGGTACTCGTTTATCGACCTCGGAAGGATGAAGGGCTGAGTTGACCCTGCTGGGATTTGAACCTGCAACCTTGCGGTTGGAATAGGCTCCATAGTCAGGGACATTACCACTGAGCTATCTCGCCAGCTCAGACTGTGTGGTGTGTATATAAGTGTATCACCCTGGTGTCCCTGTGTTTAGGCGATCAGACAGTGTGGTGTTTGTATATAAGTGTATCACCCTGGTGTCCCTGTGTTTAGGAGATCAGACTGTGTGGTGTGTATATAAGTGTATCACCCTGGTGTCCCTGTGTTTAGGAGATCAGACTGTGCGGTGTGTATAGAAGTGTATCACCCCGGTGTCCCTGTGTTTAGGAGATCAGACTGTGCGGTGTGTCCCTGTGTTTAGGAGATCAGACTGTGTGGTGTGTATATAAGTGTATCACCCTGGTGTCCCTGTGTTTAGGAGATCAGACTGTGTGGTGTATATATAAGTGTATCACCCTGGTGTCCCTGTGTTTAGGAGATCAGGCTGTGTGGTGTGTATATAAGTGTATCACCCTGGTGTCCCTGTGTTTAGGGATCAGACTGTGTGGTGTGTATATAAGTGTATCACCCTTAGGGTTGCCACCCAGCTGGTATTTTACCGGCAGGTCGGTAAAAAATTGGCTTCTGTCCAATGTTAAGTCTACTTAGGGAGTGCCATGGCCGGTATTTTTTTGAAGAAAAGGTGGCAACCCTAATCACCCTGGTGTCCCTGTGTTTAGCAGATCAGACTGTGTGGTGTGTATATCTAAGTGTATTACCCTGGTGTCCCTGTGTTTAGGAGATCAGACTGTGTGGTGCGTATATAAGTGTATCACCCTGGTGTCCCTGTGTTTAGGAGATCAGACAGTGTGGTGTTTGTATATAAGTGTATCACCCTGGTGTCCCTGTGTTTAGGAGATCAGACTGTGTGGTGTATATGTAAGTGTATCACCCTGGTGTCCCTTTGTTTAGGAGATCAGACTGTGTGGTGTGTATATAAGTGTATCACCCTGGCGTCCCTGTGTTTAGGAGATCAGACTGTGTGGTGCGTATATAAGTGTATCACCCTGGTGTCCCTGTGTTTAGGAGATTAGACTGTGTAGTGTGTGTATATAAGTGTATCACCCTGGTGTCCCTGTGTTTAGGAGATCAGACTGTGTGGTACGTATATAAGTGTATCACCCTGGTGTCCCTCTGTTTAGGAGATCAGACTGTGTGGTGTGTATATAAGTGTATCACCCTGGTGTCCCTGTGTTTAGGAGATCAGACTGTGTGGTGCGTATATAAGTGTATCACCCTGGTGTCCTTGTGTTTAGGAGATCAGACTGTGTGCTGTGTATATAAGTGTATCACCCTGGTGTCCCTGTGTTTAGGAGATCAGACTGTGTGGTACGTATATAAGTGTATCACCCTGGTGTCCTTGTGTTTAGGAGATCAGACTGTGTGGTGTGTATATAAGTGTATCACTCTGGTGTCCCTGTGTTTAAGAGATCAGACTGTGTGTTGTGTGTATCACATAAAACTCACATTATTGTTTGTATAAATGTCAGTTTATGTGTTTATAAATTAGTCTGTGTAAATAAAATACTTTTGTCTTGTTCTAAATCATTTATTAGGTTACACAAGTAGGTGTCAATAGGTCATGAAATAGCCTAAAAATTCTCAGTAATGCCACACCTACCAGACACGCCCCCAGCAACACCACCTAAAACACAAGTATCCCTCTTTGGCAATTTGAAGTGTTAGGAGGTATGCTACGCACAAACACAGACACATGCACACACAAACATACTCACACATGTACACACACAAAGGTACACACACACATGTGCACACACACACACACACATGCGCACGCACACACATGCACACGCACACACACAGACATGCACGCACATCAACATACGCACATATGCACACACACACACACACAATATGTACACACGCACACACACATGCACACACAAGCATAAACACACTCTCTGTATTTTATACAGAGAAACTAAAATGCTTATCAATAGTGTATTACAAACGCCTGCCATGTGCATGTAATATGCGGCATCTATACTCACATATAATCAGGTATTTCTTAAGCTTTGTATAAATATTTAACCCTTTGAGTGCCACATTGAGAAGCAACGCTATGGGTACCAATCTGATATTCAGAGGGATAATGGTGTAGAGGTAGATATATATATATATATATGTATATGGAATTTTTTTTGCAAGATGTTTTGAAATTGCATAACTTGTGTTGAAGCGGAACTTTCATGAATATTGAAGTACTCCCAAATAATTTGTCACATAACGTTAAGCACATCCATACTTATCCTTAGCAAGTCTGGCATTATTTAGAAATCCATCTTCTTCAGAGACTCACCAGAGACGACAGTGCAGACATCTTGCCGAAGAGGCATCTGTGTGCCTGTGCTGTCCGTCCTTGTCTCCTCTATGATTTATAAGGGAGAGTTGCATTGTACTTTAAGGTACAGACAGGGAAGGACAGCGCAGCAGTGCAGATTCCTCTATGTCAAGATCCCTGCTGGTGAGTGTCTGAAGAAGTTGGATTTCTAAATAATGCTGGACTTAGTAAGGATAATACAAGTACTGAGATGCTTAACGCTATGTGATAAAGGATTTCATGAAAGTTCCGCCTTAAGGTGACAGTTCCACTATAAATCAGTGGACATTTTTGGATTGCTCTAGAATGGTTATTTTTTAAAACATTTGTGAACCCTTATTGACCAGTACAGAAGACAAACAAGCAGCAGTTCTGGAGCAAACCAACTATACCACAGACATACATGGAAACTCTCTCCCCAGATACTCTGTTTTTCAGAATCAGTTATCAGGTCTCTGGGCACAAAGGCTGATTCTCTGTCTTGGGGAGTTCAGAAATAACCCCACCCACTTTGTTGTCTGTTAAGTCCACTCCCTACCCATTAGTCCCACCCATTTCATAGCAAACTCCTCCTTTCAACAACCCACCCACACCTACAATAAGACATGAAACACATCATTTGAACATGCCCATCCTCAGCCTTACAGTGTTTCTCCAGGGACTTGGGACAAGAAAGAGCCCAGATATGACAATAGGGGAGAAATAACATTTGCCTTAAATTCACATTGATTTAAATGGTGTTTTCAATCCTTGAATGCTAGAGGGGTCTCCAAAGCACCACAAAGCAATGCAATGTATACCTCTCCAGCATTCAAGGGGTAAAATCCCCAATTAAATCAATGGTAAGATTTGTCTCATCCCATGCAGTTGTTTTGTACTAGAATTGTTCCTCTACCTTTTACTGAAATGTTATATTAGGAATATTTTGCACTTCATCTTAAAACCACTAAACTCCACTTATTGGGAGGAATGCAATAAAATGGAATATTAGCCACTTTTTGAAAACCACAAATTTATTGCTATTTGTGAATGCTCATATTTTCATACAAGAAGCATACCGACTCATTAATGTTGAATAGTACATGCTCCTAAATTAACAACACAGTTATCACATGCTCCTAAATTAACAACACAGTTATCACATGCTCCTAAATTAACAACACAGTTATCAAGTGCTCTTAAACCAATGGCAAAGTTAGCACATGCTCTTAAATTAATGACAAAGTTGTCACATGCTCCTAAAATTAACAACATAGTTAGCACATGCTCTTAAACCAATGGCACAGTTATCACATGCTCTTAAATTAATGGCGTAGTTATCACATGCTCTTAAATTAATGGCACAGTTACCACATGCTCTTAAATTAACGGCACAGTTAGCCCATGCTCTTAAATTAACAGCACAGTTACCACATGCTCTTAAACCAGTGGCACAGTTAGCACATGCTCTTAAATTAACGGCATAGTTATCACATGCTCTTAAATTAACAGCACAGTTATCACATGCTCTTAAATTAACGGCATAGTTATCACATGCTCTTAAATTAATGGCACAGTTACCACATGCTTTTAAATTAACAGCACAGTTAGCACATGCTCTTAAACTAATGGCACATTTAACACATGCTCTTAAATTAACTGCAAAGTTATCACACGCTCTTTAATTGCACAGTTTGAACATGCTCTTAAACTAACTGTTCATGTCATAAACAAATAGGAATATGTAGAAACACTGAAAATGTAAGCCTCTTGAAACCTTGCCCTGACAAGAAGTAACTGCACAGGAAACCAGCAGGAGGCTATTTCTATAAAAGAAAATACTGAATAGCATGGCAACTGAGAGAATAAGATGACCAAGCTACAAAGTATATGAACCCAGAAGTAGGTCAACATACACTGAATAAATCCAGACTACACAGTACTGGCAGAAAGGACCCAGAAGAGTGGTCAGGGCTGCACAGGGTCAAAGTCCAGAGAGGAAGCCAAAGTCCAATGCCAGAGGGTCAAACAGAAGCAAAAAGAAACAGCCGAGGTGCACAGTAACAAGCCAGACAACTGAGTATGTCTGGCTAGAGAGCAGGGCTTATATACAGTCACCAGCACAGTGTGATGATGACACGCGTGTCCTTCATGAAACGTACAATGTTGCATGTGCACAGTGGGCACACATCGGCAGAATACCAGTGAGTACCGATCCTGACAGCTCAGTTAGAACATGCTATTAAAGTAACACCACAGTTAGAACATGCTTTTAAATTAAAGTGTTAGTAATGTCCAACAAAAAGTTTTTTGCATTTAGAAGAGCTTAAAAAGCTGAGCTATATGCAAAAAAACGTATCTCTCAAACCGCTATGGTTTAAGAGATACAGGCGTTTAAAGTTCGCTGTTTCCTACTGACTGCTGTAACGCTGTCAGCAGGAGATCCGTGTCAGTCGACACAGTGGCGCTTGAGAAGTGCCGAGATCTCGTTACTTACCAGGAATCCCTTAATTGGAATGGTCTAAAATGTGTGCTTGAAAACCAGGTACACATTTTAGACCATTCCAATGAAGGGATTCCTTGTAAGTAACGAGATCGCGGCACTTCTCAAGCGCCTCTGTGTCGACCAACACAGATCTCCTGCTGACAGCTTTACAGCTGTCAGTAGGAGACAGCGAACTTTAAATGCCTGTATCTCTTAAACCATAGCGGTTTGAGAGATACGGTTTTTTGCATTTAGCTCAGCTTTTTATGCTCTTCTATATGCAAAAAAAACTTTTGTTGGACATTACTAACACTTTAAAGTCACAGTTAGAACATTCTCTTAAATTAACAGCACAGTTAGCACATGCTGTTAAATTAACTGCAAAGCTAGCCAAATGTATGAAAATATGTGCTAACTGCTGTGTTGAACTAGGCAAAACTGGTTAATTCTCTCACAAAATGGAGGACAGTTTAGCCATGCCCACTGCTGAAATGAATTGTCTAAAAAACTCAAATGTCATAATAAAACCATAAAAAACATGCAGACTTCAATAACATTTTAGCCTAATCATTTTTCCATTAAAAGTACATTGTAAATAGCAATTCCACATATTTCCTGCATTTGCCCGGTAGTACCCTGTTTTTAGCATCTGAGCAAAGTAAAATATGTTATTAGCAAATATATTTCAATGTCTGTTATTTCCAGGATATGTTTCTTTTTTGACACATAAATAGATTCTGGTAACAGCAGAATCTAGATCAGGTTACAGACTACAACTAGATCAGACTACAACTCCCATCATCCCCTGGGATGATGGAAGCTGTAGTCTAGCAGCAGCTGTTGGGCCTCAAATTGCCCATCCTTAATCTAGATGCTCTCTGTCCTCCTAAATTGTCATAAAGATAAGTCAACATATCCCCACTTTCAGAGGAAAGCAAATGGATTAACATTTATATCCACATTTAAGTGACAAAGAAAGCTCTCTCCTATTGTAACTTTATCGTCACTTGCCTCCAAAGCAACTGTTAATAGCTCAACCCCTGGAAAAGTGATACTGTCCTTTTAGACTTTGTGTGGGGCTGGTTGCTTAGCAGAGCAGCGCAGTTTATGAACCAGTTGGCAGAGTGAACATATTTGCACAGCTAAATGAATTAAGTAATCACATAATACTGCAGATTATATTAGTAAGGAATTTCCATATTACAGCATTTGATACTCCCAGCTTGAATCTTGGTTACTACAAATATAGGAGTTTTAGCTGAGCAGATAGTAATTTGATATTAAACAAGGTTCTTATTAAACAGTTGCGCCAAAACCAGGCTGAGTTTTATGTTGCATTAACCAGGGTCACTCTCTTTATTATCACTCATTAGTCTGAGGGATAACTCAGTGGTGGAGATTCATTAGCCGAAATCTGACCTTTGAAAGTATGGAAACACAACAGTTATGAGGCTAATATCTGGAATAGACCACACACAGCAATCTAATGCTGCTTGTTGGCCTAAATGCATTTTTAAGAAGGTCAAGATGATAAGTCACCTAATCTTGAAACTAAAACCAACACCTTTGTAGGTGTTAAAGAGAAAATGCCATAGGTATTCTTCATTTTAAAGCAGGGATGGCCAATGTGAGGCCCTCCAGCCCCTGCCAAACTACAACATCCTTCAACCCCTGACAATCAATGACTGGCATGGGGGTTATGGGAGTTGTAGTCTTACAGCATTTGTAGGGCCTCATGTTAGCCACCCCTGTTTTAACAATATTCTAACATTTTATTATGAAAATATCTGTTGTCTGGGGTTTCTCACTGAGTATAAACACGGGACTGCTAGGAGATAGTTAATTGAACGTTATTAGAGATTGTCTTTTTTATTTATCAAACATTTTTATAAAAAGTAACCAGTAAGTGGTGCTGTTTTATTAGTCTCTATGCAGAAGTTTGGTCAATTCGTTGTAAAGCCCTCCAAACACTGAAACAGACAGACATTATCTTGAGCTATTATAATGGTGAATAATGAATCTCAGCAAAGGGAGTACCCATGTTTCTATGGTGAATAATGTATCAATGAAGTTGTTAGACACATGGTTGGCCCAACCTAATCCATTGTTATTATACTTTGCAACCAGATTGCACCATCATTAGAAGAGAGATTAGCACCATTATGTGCCACAAGCTGTGAGACCATGGCCTTAAAGCAAGAGACTTGTGGATGTAACCCCTTCAGCCAGTACCTAGTAACTCTAATGGTGTGCTGCTCTGCTGGTGCCATGTAATGGTTTATTGCTTCCCTGGCTTCATGTAATACCAGTAAAAAAGGCACTGCACTATAAACATGGCATTACCACTCTGTCCACACTGATGAGCAGATCTGCTGTGAATTAAGCCAGGGCTGCACTGTGAGAATCAGTGCACCAACAGGGGAGCATAATAGGGATTGTGTCAGGCTTGTTATGGTTGGATCGTAGGAGCAGGGAATGCTATCTCTTGCCAGACAACCTTACCAGGTGATCCACAGAGGGATACAGGTAGAACACCTAGGTAAGAATGACAGCACGGCAGTGCAAGGGTTAAGCAAAGCGTAGTCAGGAACAGTTCAGAAGATCAGGGCAGGCGGCAATCAAGCAGAATCGGTAAAACTAGCCAAGGTCAGGAAACTGGCAAGCAGGGAAGTCCAGAAGGCAAACAGATGGTCAGGCAATGGGAAATCCAGCAGAGGGTCTGAAGCAAAGCAAAGAAGGAGGCACTGAGGACTGGAAGCTTAGAGCACACAAGAACCAAAGTTCT
The DNA here is from genome assembly GCA_037306005.1 of Rhinophrynus dorsalis. Lineage (NCBI taxonomy): Eukaryota > Metazoa > Chordata > Amphibia > Anura > Rhinophrynidae > Rhinophrynus > Rhinophrynus dorsalis. The sequence goes on from CM074720.1 coordinate 42,345,498, forward strand.
GAAACACTGAAGCAAAGTGAACACAGCCTGAGGGGTTTTTATAGTGTCATGGATTTTCACCCCTCCCCTCTGCTGAACAAACCTCTCACTGGATTGGCCAACAGAGGGGTGTGCAACCACAGCAGCTGCCTTACTGTTTACCTGGAGGCACACTATTGGTGGACAGTTGATGAGAGAGGCAGGCTTCACCTCCCCCCTACAGGTGTACAACACCATGGTTTGACCTGGGCACCCTGTGGATACCTTCCCTGAAGACTCCTTCAACTTTAGGCCATGGCTTAGGCCTACCGCACCATCGGGATCGCGACCACGATCGCGACCACGATTGCGTCCGCGGGCAGACGCCGCTACTCGAGGACGCGGCTTCGTCCTACTCAGCGATTACGGAGCATCCGGGAAGCCCCCAGAAGCGGAGGATGGCTGGGACATAGAGGTAGGAGTTAGAGGGGCATGACAGATTGAAAGGTGACCCCCAATGCTCCCTTAGTGTAAATGAACTGTATTCCTGTCCTGTGTCCCTGTGGATCAGGGGAGGGCTGGCAACTTGTGGCCCAGGGGGCAAATACATTGTGGCCCATTTCTATTATCGTTCGAGCTCACTGTTCCAGCCCACACCCTATTGTTAATTTTAAAATTGGCATTAATGTTGTAATGTAAGTCAAGTGATATCTCATAGCTTACAGTTAAACTGGGGCTACACTAGTGCGCTACTACAAATCTTACAATTTAAGTAAAGCTTACCTAGAGATATTATAGAGCTTACAAGGGAAATGGTTTATGCTACTAGTGTAGCTCCATTTGGATTGAACCTCTGTGGTATCCTTTATGTAGCACCATTTCAATTGGAAGCTCTGTGGTATCACTAGTGTAGCTCCATTTACAGAACCAGTTGAGAGATTTAGTGAGGTGCAGTGGCCTACCAGACCAGACATACGACCAGCCCAGGGGGCAATTGCCCCCCAGGCCAGCCCTCCCCTGCTGTGGATCCACTGTATCAGACTTGGAGAGAGTATATGAGTAATGTGCACACAAACCTGAAATGTGTGGTTGAGAGTCACAGACTTCCACTTTGTATTTCAGCTGAAATGGTCAGTTTTCTGACCCCCTGAACAGCTGATAAGATCTATTTTGGGGATGAATGGAGTAGCCTGAGGCTTTTTTAAATAAGCCTGCTCCCACTGCAGCAGTACTTTATCAAATGTGATAATTGCCCTTTAAAGGGATAGTAATACTTAAAATGTAAAAAAAAATATGTTGTAGGGTTTATACCCCTGAGTGAAACAAGGGTACTCCCACTGCTGAAAGGTGTTTCATTCAAAAGTTATTAATTTTCAAAGTTGAATTTTTTAGGTGCAATATCACAGTGGCCTGAAATTGTACAGTGGCGCTGTTGCTACACCATCCTATGGACAGCTCTGGTCAGTTGACCATAAATCCCCATAGGATGGTGTAGCAACAGCGCCACTGTACAATTTCAGGCCACTGTGATATTGCACCTAAAAATTTCAACTTTGAAAATTAATAACTTTTGAATGAAACACCTTTCAGCAGTGGGAGTACTCTTGTTTTACTCAGGGGGATAAACTCTACAACATATTTTTTTTTACATTTTAAGTATTACTATCCCTTTAAGGGTTGACTCCTAGTTATTTGTTCAGTCCATGGAATGAAAGGTTCAAGTGAGAGTTCCTGGTATTGTCCTTATATATACTTGTACAATGTAACAATAGCTCCTTGCTAAATAAAGCAAGTGTGGCTATATGTTTTTTAAAATTAATTTCTTCCATTTTGTTAATTAATCGTGTTGCGCCCAAAACTCTACTCCATATTCCATGTCAGGTATGTCTTACCATTGCTTGCACATTGGTAAAATTATGCTGTCCTCTTGCTTAAAAATCCCTTTTCTCTAATGTCCAATAAGACACTGGAACCATGGGAGTATAGTTCCCTCCTCCAGGAGGTAGGGCACTTAAATAAATAAATAACTTGAAACTAAGAACTAAACATTTTCCACTTCCATGCCCATCTTGACCCCTGAGGCTCTGCACATATCTCAGTTTTTAACTGCCCTGACAGAGGCAATAGGGCTATTTTATCTCCTAATGCAGACGATTTATCTTTATTGAATTTTATTTTATTTTACGCTCTTAAAATGGAGGTCATTAACAGGTGTAATACCACATTGTACATGCTGGAGCATTTTAATGAACAAAGCTAGGAGAGGGCTTCTTTGTGACCTGGCCAATGGTTGATAATGTGTGACTTCTGTGAGCTGCTGAAGCCTTTTGAGGTAGCCACCTTGGTGGTTAGTCTTACTGGTACAGGAATCAATGAGATACTTTCATTAATGTATTTATTACAGAAAAAATGAAGAGCATGACCAATATTTCTTACAGTAACAACAATGCAGACAAGAACCAGCTGGTGAATAACATGTTACCATGCTTTTAGAGATATACTCGCATAGTCTCCATTGAAAGCTGTCTTGGCTGGACCCTTGCTTTAAACATAACATTTTTGAGTTTGTACTAAGGTGTAAAAAGTGCCAATCTGTGGAATCTGATTCTGCAAAAGCATATAAAGACATTCTTATTATAGATTGAGTGGAAGATTGTATTGTAGATGATGAGAAAAGGACACTTAGGGGCAAAAAAAGTATTAGAAAGCATAGTGAGAATGACGTAAGCAAAAGGATATCCTCTCAGCAACAACAACAACATCACAATGATTTATCATCACAGAAATCAATTCATATTGCTCAGGGGCAGCAGTCTAACATTTGTGGTGGTGGTGGTGGCACTAGGACATCCCCATGGTCTTTATCCCAGAATACGGATTAGTAACTGATACACATGATCAACGTATAAGCTACAAGGAGTGGCCCCACTGCATGTAAGATGGTTATAGCATACTTGTAGGATAACTTTGTTCTAGGCAGAAATGGTGACTGACTTCATTACTGGCAAACAAAAAAAAAAGTGTGTGTTTGTGTGTGTGGCCAGCACTGGTGCGTACTGCAGTGAAAACCCTTTAGTTTCCAATTAGAGAGTGTGCAGTCAGAGAAAATGAGATTGTTAATGATCTAGGACATGTCTATACAGCAGCAGTGTAGACTTACTTTTTAAAAATGAAGCAGCATCTTAGTCCTTCTGAGCAGCATGTTGCAGAAGTGCAATAAAACACACAAGACATAGAAGTATACAACACATGTAGAAATAGCAGAACTAAAAAAATTGGAGGAGGGAGGATTTGCACAGTTGCCATGAATACCACCATCTAGAACAGTTGGGACCAGTGCTATGAACACTTATTGACAATGACTGACAAATAACGCAAGGTTATGCTAACATCATACATGACATTGCATATTATTTGTCCATCATTCCTTCCTACCCATCATCATCATCATCATCATATATTATTCCCCACAACCATCCATGCCTACCATGTTAAGTTCAACCTATTATTTTTTATTTTTATGCTGTTGACAATGTTGAGATCATAATTTAATGTCATCACCATTTTAAAAATGATTGAGGGTATATGTGTGAGTGGTATTTCTTCAGAAAGCAATACAGACTAGTCACACTCATGTGACACAGACAGATGGTATACCTTTCTAAAAATGATTAACGTGCTTACAGCAGATGTTTGTGAAGGGAGGGGGACAGGCATACTCTTGATCAGTAAGGTACAAGATGAACATTTATAAAAATTAGGATTTCTTTAGTAAACAAGCCTAAATCTCTTGTATGCATTTACGGAAGGGTTAACCACAGGTTACAGCTGGTTTACAGGCTAAGGATACCATTCCAAAACATAGTACAATGGCTTATGCATATGTTAGCCTTTGCAATAATAATTGTAACTACAGGTAAAAGCATTAGCAATATAGTTTGTTCAGGCTTTCAACAAGGCAAGCCTTGAAAAAAATATGCTTGCATCAAATGTAAGCCTTGAATGAAATTATTTTCAGGCCTACTATGTCCAGATAAGCCACCACCAGGAATGTTATATGCCACTCACAAGTGACAATATAGTGTTTGCTAACTTAGTTTCTGCTTTTAAGTCATCTGGGTCATTTTGCAGGATCAGGCTCACATATTATCCACCATGCCCATTGGTACTAATAGTGGTGGTGGTGGTGGTGGGAGTAGGAGTGGGATCATCATCTTTGCTGACTGTGTTCATGGAACCATCACCAGCTGTGGTGGAACATGTGGTGTTGTTTTGCTTCCTACTAGCCCTAGTGCTGCTGAGGTAGCAAGAGCAGTGACCTCAGCAGCAAAAGAACAAGTCACAATCACTTCAGGTGCATTTGGGGAGATGCATTTGGGGAGAGAAGTTATCACATCACAATGATCATTCCACTCTCCTAGTGCCACTGCCAAGGAGGGTCTTTCTAGTGCTGGGGGAGGGGCTAGGATATTACAGTTCTAGGTAAAGGTGATGCCTTTGAATTATTGGGCTGGGGGGTGATTGCATCACACTTTTTGTGAGATTATTTTAGGCCACATTGCTCTTGATAGTGGGGAGGATAGGTTGAACAGTGATAGCAGCTCAGATTTCTATTGGAGGAATGGTGTCATACGTTTAAATTTAATGTCGGGGTATTATGCTGCATGTGCTTTGTTAGGGTAGATATGACACTTTCATAATCTTACCAAATACTGTGCACATTGCAGTCAGGATAATTTCATGCTTCCTGATCCAAATAATTCTCACATCCATGATTTCAGGGGGAGAGGCAAATAAGGATTGAATGAGTTGCTTGTGGTGGGGCTGCTGCTGCCTCATCAATAATAATAGCAAGAGGAAAGGTAACATCCACTTTCCATATACCACTGTTGGTACTTCCAGCACTACCACCACAGTCTGTGGCAGGAATGCTGAACCTACTACCACCAGTACCCAGCATGGTGGACACATCAGCATCATGTTGCTCTAACATTTTATGATACAGGGGGATTAGGAGTCAGACAATTCAATAGCAGGAACCTTAGAAACTACAGCTATATCACCACTAAACAGCAGCATGTCAGTGGTGGTGGAGAGACCCATTCCTACCATGTCTCTCCCCCATTTTTGTCTTATATGAGCCAAGGAAGTGCCCATCATGTCATCACTGGTACCTCCGCTCTTAGCAGCAACAACATAATCAGCATCTCCAGATTCTTTCTACACTCTTGCTAGTGGTAGTGGTTAGTGGGACACTGGTGGTACAACTAGTGTCACAGACACAGCAGGTTCAGTGACAGGCAGTAACTCTGTGCTGCTACTGTTGCACACAGTCACCTGGGGTAAAACATATTTTCTCCTTCCAGAAATTTGCCCCAGGGACGAGGGAATGTGGTGGCTGCATTATCAGTTGGGGTGGTTCAAGTGCAACAATATTGGTGCTACTTGTGGACATTAAGCCACGTGTTATGTGGTGAGGGTGCTGGTGTGAGCAGCAGTATCTGCTTATGGGCTTTGGTATCTCTTAGCCAAATCAGGGGATGTGGTTGGAGTGGCTATAGCACTACCTACTATTGATGAGCTCTTGAGGCTCTGAGTCACAGAGGATGTTGGAAGCATTATAGGCTGCTAGTGTGCTTTAGATGCAGTAGGGTTGGTAGCACTATCTGCTGCTGTTGGGCTCTGAAGTCTCTTAGTCATATTGCATATTTTCTTCTCTATCTCAGTTACACATTGTAAAATGTCGGGCAGTTATAGATCTTTATAGTAGTGGGGAGGGAATTATCGCGTCCATAGAAAGCATAGGCGAGAACCTTCAAGGCTTTCAAGAGAAATTCAGTGGTGGTAGAAGAAAGGCAGAAATGTTATGAATTCCCAACTTGTGGGGATTTTTGTGCAAAAAGCTGGAGTTTCTGTGAGAATTCCCATGAAAAAATATCTGACTTTTCAACCATATCTATCTAGGAGCACTGCTCTAGCTACAGAATATCTCTACTTCCATTTCAAAGTTAAATTAATTAAAGGGAACATTGGATGCTAAGGTTTTCACTCTCACCGAGTGACCCTGTCTAGGGAAAAATCCAGGGAACATGGACACTGGCACCAAAAGGGGTTGTCTATACTTCTCATCCTAGGGTGCTGGATGAGCCTGTAAGCTGAGAATACCATTGGAGCCTGTGATCTTAGGGAACCTTTGTATCCTTTATATTGTGTCTAACACCTAAACCGAGATGTTCAGAAAGTGGTGGTAACTGAAATTGTCTGTAATGAGAATAAAAAAGTTCTTACTTCATGATCCGTCAATTCTCAGACATGTTTCCGTCATTTTTTGCATCCAATTCCGCCATCTCCGTCAAAGGGAAAAAGCCATCTGAAAAGTGGGTGTGATTTAATCTTCCGTCATAATGTAAGGTATTTTCAGAAAAAATATCCGTTTGAACGTCATTTTTTTATCTGATTAACGTCATTTGTTCCCGACATAATAAAAATGGCCTAAACTTGGAGAAGAAAAATTAGTTTCAAAGACAAAAAATGTCTTTGTTTCTTGGAAAATTTTCGTTTCAAAGACAAAATGAAAGACAATTTTTAAGATCAGAATTTTAAATGGCAATGTTCAATGAGATCTTCTTACCATTATTTTTAATTCTTTATATGAATTTTCAAATGTGAAAATATTGTCCTTCTTTTACCACCAACTCATGATCCGACAAGTTTTTCATTATGATGACTTTTTGAACATCTTGCCCCTAGAGTGTGTTTTTCTTTCTGTGTATGGCTTGTCACACTTTTTACTTTTACACCAGCAGTTTGCATGTCTCTAGTGTCATGTCTGCGTGCTGGTGTGGTACTAGAAAGTACAGACATCACAAAATAATAATTTCTAATCACAGCAGGATACCTGTCTATCAGAACACTGGTATCTGTGGAGAACAATATTTTCTCATTTTAATTGTCACAATGTAAAATATGTATTTATTTTTAGCTTATTTTATTTTTATAATAATTTGAGTAAGCAGAGCTAACAGATGATTATTAGAATATTGGGATCAGCTACATATGATAATAGTGCACCCCACACCCTATTAATACATGCCATGTAAAAATGGGTGAGGTGGGGTCTAGTGGTTGAACAGTTTACACTCTTACATGACATGAACTGCGGAGATGGTGGCATACATTGCATTGATTTTCTCATCATCACAATGAGTAAATCCTACATGTTGAGAAGTCATGCACGAATGTGTTGTAGTGCAGCATTGAAAGGGTTAACGTAATTCTCCTTATTTTTCTGCTTGCGTCTATGCTGTGATGCACTTTTAATTACTGAGACGGTAAAAGGTGGTACCGTATTACCCGTAGGAAAAGCAGGAGGCTGGCAGTGCTTGCATTCTAAAGCTACTCATTTAGCCAATAAAGGAATGACTTTCACTCTACCAGTCTCCTGACTATTAATGACAGAACCAGTTAACATTCCTAGGTTCTGAAATGGTATGAATAAATCATAGAACAGAGGAGCGGAGCTTATATTTATCTCTCTTAAACTATTATTTTCCTACTAATAATGTATATCTCATTTAAGATATTTTCTTTAAATATAAATAGATAAGTTTAACCCCTTTGTGATGAGTGACATGCCCCGACCGTCACACATTTCCATCCTTTAAGGACGGGTCATGGTCCTGGCATGTCAAGACTTTCATGATCGCAGTTTGCCTCAGGGTGTGCTGTGATCATGCTGGGGAGGCTGTAACTGACTGCTCCAAGACTGGGACAGTCAGTTTTAGCCTTTGTCTGGTCACTCCGCACATGTGATCACAGCTAGAATGATCACATGTGCCAAGGGAGCCACATGACAAAGGCAATACAAATATACTTTGCCTTTGTCAGTGTTCTCTGCCTTTCACTTCCTCACTGTGATCCTGAGGAAGAGAGAAGCAGAAAACATACTCCCCCAACAACATGAAATGCCAAAGTGGGGGGTACTTTTAATTTAAGTGTAGGTGGCGGTGCTGGGGGCAGAACTAATGGTGAGCAGGTTTGGTCACTTATTGACATACTGACACCTCGTTATGTTACTGAATAAATGATTTAGAGCAAGACCAAAGGATTTTATTTACACAGAATCATTTATAAACACATGCACCAAAGTTTAAACAAACCTTATGTGAGATTTATTACTTTAGAGCAATGTGATACACTTATATATACACCACACAGTCTGATCTCCAAAATGAGGGACACCAGAGGGGAAAGAGGGACATAGGGATTTTCACCTCAGACGGTCAGTACACCCCTATAGAGGAACATTTAGGAGGTAATTATCAAATAAAATTGTGGGTTAAACACATAAATGTGGTATCATTAAAAGCCCTACTTATGCTTAAAGAATAGTATATGATTTCTGTGGGTGCAATATTAGAAAGACATTCTAATTGCTCTTGTCCTCTAGTGTCAAAAAGTAGTGTTGAGCGAGCACCACGATGCTCGGGTGCTCGGGTGCTCTGACCGAGCACCCCCTGAGGCTCGAGTGCTCGGCCGAGCACCCGAGCCCCATTGGAATGAATGGGGCAACACCAGGCACCCCCTGCTCTGATGAGGGGAGGGTGCCTGGTCAATGCCCCCTTCATCTCCGCTATGCCCCCTTCATCTCAGAATGCCCCCTTCAGCTCCGCAATGTCCCCCTTCAGCTCCGCTATGCCCCTCTTCCACAATGTGCCCCTTCATCTCCGCTATGCCCCTCTTCCACAATGTGCCCCTTCATCTCCGCTATGCCCCTCTTCCACAATGTCCCCCTTCATCTCCTCTATGCCATAGAGGAGATGAAGGGGGACATTGTGGAAGAGGGGCATAGCGGAGATGAAGGGGCACATTGTGGAAGAGGGGCATAGCGGAGATGAAGGGGCACATTGTGGAAGACGGGCATAGCGGAGATGAAGGGGGACATTGTGGAAGAGGGGCATAGAGTCTATGCCCCTCTTCCACAATGTCCCCCTTCATCTCCGCAATGCCCCCTTCATCTCCGCAATGCCCCCGTACCTCCAGTCCCTGGTGGTCCAGCGGAGCTTCTTCGGATCTGTGCCTCTTCCGGCACAGATCCCCGCCACCCGAACATGTCGGGCGAGCACATGGCGGTACTCGACGAGTACCGCCATGTGCCGAGCAGAGCGATGCTCGAGCCGATCCGAGCATCGGCCGAGCACGCTCGCTCATCACTATCAAAAAGCCCTCGCCACTAAGGGGTTTAGGATTAGGCTAAGTTTAGTTAAACAAGTATCTTTCTGTTGGGGAGTAGAGGGTGCTTTGGACAAGAGTTTTACATTTACCACTTTTCTATACATACATATATATATATATATATATATATATATATATCTGCATTAATAAAAGGAGAAGGCTGGCAGGGTCCCAGATTCTCCATCTCCAGCCACATACACCCCATAGCGGAAAAACACACCCAGGGGCAGCAATAAGGAGGAGTTATTCAGATCTTCTGTATACAGCCTGTCATACGAGGGGGGGAGTGATTTTCTCTGCAAGGAGTTGCCCTCTCCCACTATCTCCTCTTCCAAAAAATAAAACATGACCTTTCCACCCCCTGCCACTCCTGTGACAATCTGTGTAAGGAATTGCAGGGTCTTTAGTATATACATACACACTCACATAATATATATACACACAAACACACACATGCACAATATCACACACACACCACAATACATACACACACACAACACACATGAAATACATGTGCACAACACACAGACAACACACACAAGCACCACACACAGCGCACACACAATACATACATGCATGCAATACACAAACACAGCACAAACAGACACACACAATAAACACCAAACACTCAACACACAACAGTCACGCACAACACACACACAGACAAACACACATGCCCACAATACACACACACAATACACACACATGCACAAAAAACACACAAAATACACACATGCACGACAAAAACACACGCATACAAGCAATACACAATACACCATAACACACAATGCAGATGTACAACACATACACAAAACTCACACAACACACAAACAATAAACACAACACAATACATACAACACAAACACGATACATACACATGCATAATTCACACGCAATACACACACAATACATATGCACAATACATATGCACAACACACACGCAAAATACACACACACGCACAACACACACATGCACAACACAGATAATACACACAGATACAAACAACACACATGCCTACAGCAGAACACACACAACTCACTCACACAATACACAACACACAACACACACACAAACGATACACCACAACACACATGAAAAACACACAATGCACCATATACACTCACATGCAATGCACACACTCAATTCACACATGCAAAACACACACACAATAAATACACACAGCATAGACACGTACACAATATGCCACAACATACAATACACACAATCACAATACACCACTACATACACATGTATAACACACATTTGCAAAACACACACACAATGCAAACTACACACACACAATGTCCACTACACACACACATGCACAACACACACACTACATACATGCAATACACACACAATAAACACCCACACACACTCAAAAACAGTAAAAACACACACAACAACACGCACACAACTCACACACACGCACAGCACACATGCCCACAATACAAATACGCAATACAAATTTGGCCCACTCTACTCCCTTCTGTCTTCTCAATCTGTTCCCCTTCACTCGTCTCCTTTAGCCCATCCCCCCAATTTCATGTTCTTGGGCTGTTTTCCTCCCTTCCATATTCTTGACACTCGCAGCTCTACCTTTCATGTCTTTGGCTCACTCTCCATCTCTTTGGCACCCTCACTCCTCTTTGCCCTCCTCCACAGCAGTTTTATGAACCTTGTGATACCAGGCAAAATTGTGAACAGAGGCTCCCAAAACATATAAGATCTTCATAAGTTTAGTTGTGACCTTTTTTCCCCATCCTATGTGTAGAAAAAGCAGCCATGTTTATATTTTGTTCATCCAAAACAGCCTCACTCTTTCCTGATCACAGGATTAAATTGTTTCCTTTTTGTAAAACTGAGACTGTTGGGAACCCAAGGCGTGGCTCCCTTGAAGAGAAGGCACCAGCAAATGATGGATGTGCCCATGCATTAAAAGGCTGTTGCTCTACTCTTATCCACCTGCTCTTTCTTTCTACAATTCCCTGATGTCCTGCACTCCCCTGTTCCTCCCTCATCCTGTACTCCCTCGGACCCTCCACTATTCATTCCATATCGATTCAGATTGATCTGGATTTTATTTTAAATCTTTTCAGATCCTCTTTTTTTAGATTCTCTCTCCAGTGAGAGAAAGAAGTGAACACCCAACAGTCACAATTACAACTATGGATTGGAGTTCCAGAAGCTAAATCAAATGTTGGTAAACAGTAGGCTTGTGCGATTCGTTTTGTCCGAATTCGGACTTCGTCCGAATTTGGGTCATTCGGTCGTCATTCGGGACTGCTGAAAGGCAAGGGGCATTCATTTTTTTCCCGAATCCGAATGGTACGGGGTCAGAAATTTGTAAAAAAATTCAGACATTCGGATGACATTCTCCCCGTGCACGCTCTACTTTCCCTCCCTCTCTAGTCCAATGAGCTTATTAGTTTCACGATGGGGGTTGGACTATTGACACGTCAAACACCCAGACAGCTCCTGCATTTCCTGTTAGTCCATTGTTGGAGCTCAGAGAAAAAGGAGAGAGAGTGTCCAGTTGTTGCATAGGCAGGCAGGTAGCATAGGCACTAGGCAGCCAGGCAGCATTATTGCCACTGCAAGGGAGAGTCATCTTTGTTCCTGGGCAAAACATAAGGAATTTGTATGAATAGTAGGATGACACAGCCAGTCTCACATTTATTTTGGCAGTCCTATTGCCACTGCAAGGGAGAGTCATCTTTGTTCCTGGGACAAATATTAGGAATTTGTTTGAATAGTACAGTGACACAGCCAGTCTCACATTTATTTTGACAGTCGTATACCTATTGCCTCTGAATAGGAGAGGCATTTTTTAAAATATGTTAAATTCAGCCGAATAATTTGGAATGTCGCCGAACTTCATCCAAGTCGAACAGGTCCGGTCTGAAATTCGTATCCACCAAATAAAAAAAAAAAAATTCTGCCGAAATCGAATTTTACCGAAAAGTTTTGCCATGCACAAGTCTAGTTAACAGCTAACCAAAGAATAGGGCGTACTCATTAGTCTTTGAAATATTAATTGACTGAAGAAAGCACCATCAGTCTGTTTCTCAAAGCATTATCTTGAAAAAGGTCTACAACATGTCAATGGCACTTGTTCGTTAGAGTGATAGTAGTATTTCACAAAAAAAAGCTTTGATCTTCATAGTATTTGGGCCATGGAGAGCATTATTTCATTACTGTCAGAGTTGTAGTTCAAGAATAATTGAATGATAAATTGTCCTCTTCCCACCCCTTTTACCTAGTATAAGCCACCTTCCCTCAGATGAGAAACCTGGTCTCTGCAAGGGACAAGCTTCTTACTGTGAGCATAAGGAAAACAATGCCCCCCTTGAAAGGTTGTTCCTTATGCTCACTGAAGATTGTCTGCGATCCATCCAGACAGTCTTGCAGCTCTGAGGTGAGCAGTGCTACATCAGTAAAAGGGGTGGGAGGGGGATACTTTAACATTTAATTACTCTTGAACTACAACTCGGACAGTATGGAAATAACACTCTCCCAAATACTATGAAGATTAATCAGAGCTGCTTTTTTATGGAACATTACTATCCCTTTAAGCATAATTCATTTTAACTTCAAAGACCAGTGACTGCTCCTTATTATTTGGTTAACTGTTAACTAGACAAAAATGTAAGATGTTCTCGGTGACTAGGGAATTCAGCTGCACCTCGCTGACGAGGCCCAACAAGGCTGAAACGTACATCAGGGGTTAGCTGGTTTTCCTGTGCAGAGGGGATTTGCCCGTCATTTTGGAACTGTACTGACCTTTTTGGTTGAATTATTCTAATATGTATGTGGAAATTTCTCCTCTTTAACCGCTTAAGGAGCATTGCCGTGCCAGGACCGTCACGGCGGTCCGGCACTTAAGGACCAATGACGGTCCTGGCACGGCATGGAGTTCAGGGCTCCCGGCACGGCTGCACGCCACTCCGGAAGCCCTGAACCGGAAGAGATAATAAAAAAAAAATGCCCGTGGTCCACAAGTGTGGGCCGCACGGGATTGCACTGGTCCTTAAGGGGCTAAACGTAATGCTTCTGAGAGGTGACTAGCCGTAGAATAGGTCATTGTAGCCCAATAGTTCTTATTTGCCATCAAATTCTGTGTTTCATACTCAGAGCCTCTCACATTTTGGATCAGCATTTAGTTTGACATCTGGTACTCCAATCCATTGTTTTAACCATTTTCAATGTACTGGATACCGCTCTGGCACTCAGAGGGTTAATGTATATAAATATTAGATTCACTTAAAATAAGGAATCAAAACCTGCATTTAGAGCACGTTGCGTTGCAATGCATTGGAGACCTCTGTGGCTCTCAAAGGGTTAATTTCCAGAGCAAGTAGAGAGAACATCCAAGGAAGCTATAAATAAGTCTCTGTTTCATCAGGCAAAGACAAAAGCATGATCAAAAATAAACAGTGCAGTGCTGTGTTTATGTTTTCTGCAGATCTGCTATATTGTTGAAGGACTTCTTGCTGTTTTTATACAAACCTTTTTAGATATATATCTTTTCACTCTAATTTTATCCTGGCTTCTATGAAGTTATATATCTGTGTCTTTGTACCCACTTACAAACTTTACATAGCACAGATTGATTCAACCATGTTTGCAGGGCTAGATTTATTTCCCAGACAGACACCCCTAGACAAAGCACTCTAGACAATCTTAGCCCTGCCCATTGCCACACCCCTCACATGACCCACCCAGATCCCATCCAGTATTTCCTGGAAGACAAAATACCCTTGCAAGAACCAAAAAAGCTTTAACCCCTTGGTTGCTTGACAGATCTCCAAACCATTGGTGGTGGAGCAGCTGGTGTGAAGGTGTGTATGAGGGCATTTTTGGTGTAAAATGAAAAGGAATGTTAGAAAGAGATGCAAATGGGGATGGGCATCACCTCCACCAGCCGTGGCATTGTGAAGTTTGCTGAAGACTTTCATCTGTCTCAGCAGTAGGATGGTGATGAGAGGGCTAGTGTGCCACAGTCTGACCACCGTGTCACCCTGGGACTAGCTTCTTCAAGCAGTGATATGGGACCAGGGCCTGCTCCACTTGCCACCAAGAATCCTGGTCCTAACTCCAGGCAGCAGCACCTGTCCCTGCCAGTGAAGGTGATTGTGGAGAAGAAGAAGAAGAAGAAGGTCATTCTTCTCCACATATCCCCTCACTGAAATCATGGGTGTGAGAATATTTAACCCTCGGGGCAGGCACAGTGTAGACATCAGCGACTGTACTGTAAATTACTTGTGAGAAGGTTTTGAAAAGGGCAAAAGAGAGGACCCACCTTGGTACGACAGCCCTGACCTTAATCCATAATTGTCCAAGCTGAGAAATGTAGATTTCTTATGAGTTAAAAGTTTTATGCATCCAAGAGATCTTATTTCTGCCCAACCATCCTATAACATAAAGTCCTACAATGCGTCGTTCACTGTGTGCATAACCACACATGCTCAGTAGGGACTCACAGAATGGGCTGATCTGGAGCAGAGAGCTCCGGAAGGCTGACAGCCTGTCTGTGCTCACGGTGTCGGGGCAGCAGCGAAGGCGTCTGGGTGACAAACTGTCACCCAGCGCCTCCACTGCTGCCCCGGAGTCGGAAGCACAGACAGGCTGTGAGCCCATCCGGAGTTCCCCGCTCCGGATCAGCCCGTGTATAAGGGCTTTGTAACTAGTATACAATAATTATAGCATTCCTCAGTTTGAATTTTGAAGATTGTACATATTAATGCTTTGTGATTTTCATGCTATGTAAAACAGGGATACTTTCACTGCAAACGGCAGTTGTGTATACAACACAATGTCGATTCTTTTAACAAAAGAGTGTTTTTTTGGAAACAACAATGCCAGTTTATATTAAGAAACATAACTAGTTTTTAATACATTCCTCCAATGCAAGCTATCAGTTCACATTAAGATTTCTTCTTGCTGTTTTTTTTCTAAGAGCTTTTAATGGCTTTTAAAAATTGTTAGCAAGTTACTTTGTTCTGATTTCTAAATAATTTACAGAACTCCTAACCTCAAGCTTTCCTGGAGTTGATATAGCTGTCTTGGAAAGCCCGGGTCATAAATGGGAGAATAATTCTGCTCGCAGCTGTTCTGTGTCTAATGTCAAATGGAATCCATGTTAAAAAAAAATCTAGGGAAGAAAAGAGAATGAAACAGCAGTATTGGAATCATCAGTACCGTAGTTCTGCATACTGACCAACAGAGGTCTCTACCCACACAATAACTAATCTTTGGGCATTGAAGTATTACCCATAATATAAAAAATGTTCTCTACTGTGATTAGTTCCAGGAGAAATTATACTGAATTTAGACTCATTACTCATTCTGGTTGTGATCCCATAAGAAATAGAAATCTTCAGGTTGTGTCATTATTAAATAAAAATGTCTGTAAAATTGTTTGCCAATTGTTTAGCACACAGCTTATAATCCTACAACCTCCCAGTGTCTTAATGCTTTGATTGGGTTCAAGTTTGGGGTAATCACTATATAAAAAGCATTTGCTATGTATTTTCTGGAAAAGACTATTGGAAAGTAGAACATATTGTTATGAATTCTTCGTGGGTGCTTCTATATAGCTCTTTTGAGAGTTATCATTTGTTTTAGCTATTTTCCACTTTCTTTTAAAAGGATAGTAATGTTTCAAAATAAAAGCAGCTCCATAGTATTTGTGCCATGGAGAGTGTTATTTTAATACTGCCAGAGTTGTAGTTCAAGAGTAATTGAATGATAAAGTATCCCCCTCCCTCCCCTTTTACCTAGTGTAAGCCACCTCCCCTCAGATGTGGAATCTGGTCTTAAGACCAGACAGCTCACAGCAAGAGACAATCTTCTTACTGTGAGAACAATGAAAACCCTGTCCCCCATTGACAGTTTTTTCTGTTATGTTAATTGAAGATTGTCCCTCCCTGCAAGCCATCTGGACACCATGTTTCTGTTCTGAGGTGAGCAGTGTTACATCAGTAAAAGGGGTGGCGGTGGATACTTTATCATAATAACACTCTCCATGGCCCAAATACTATGAAGATTAATTGGAACTGCTTCTATTTTTAAAAATTACTATCCCTTTAACTCGATGGAAGCTGGAATCCTCTACATTGAATTGTTTCACAGTACAATAGTGATGCCTCTATAATCCAAGAGATTAAATTAGTATATGTAAATTTAATTAAATTCTACTTTGATTTATATGGAGATTGTGTCACAGACAAGGATAGTTATTTCCTCAATTTATCTTGAAAAGGTTTTCCTAATTTAGACAATTTTTAGATCTGGGTAGCAAACCCTGGTCATCAATTGCTCCCAACAGTGCATGTTCTCGGGATATCCCGGCTGGAGCATAGGTGGACTAATCACTGTCTCAGTCACTTTAATTGGTCTACATGTGCTCATTCGGGGATATCCTGAAAACATGTACTGTTGGTAGGTCTTGAGGACCAGAGTTGGCGACCCCTGTTTTAGATATCAATATATATATAATTTGCTAGAATGCATCGCTCCCAGTGTGCATAACACGCACATGTGCAGTAGAGACTGCCCAAACGATGCAGTCATGTGCAGTAGATACTGGCCAAATGCGCTGCCTCCATCCGAAGTGGGGAGCTCCAAGCGGCCACTTCCTGTCTCTGCTCCCAGCTCCGGGCATTTATACTAGTTATTGAATGTTTGCAAACTGTGACTTTATGTGCTATTTCAGCAAATTTTTAAGTCAACATATAAATGGCACTTGTTTTGCTGACACGTGGCATTCAAACATTTAAAATCTGGTTCCGAATGAGATTTTTTTTTCAGATCTCAATTTGTATGTCCAAAAATCAAAATAGAGGGAGGTTCCACATCTCAGTATCCCCTTATGCAAAGCATCTGAGGCTCCCCCAGCCCTTCTCAAGCCTTTTAGGGTGAGATGGCACAGATCTAGGTCATTGCCTTGAACCTAATGGCAAGCTGCAGTCACCAGGAATAAGACAAGATCAGAGGTCAACACATAGGTAGAATAGATAATACATATACTCTAGTTGAGTCCCTAGCTTTATGTGGAGGCCATGTCTCATGCTCATATAAAGATAATCAGCAGATATTTTATATTTTGTTTTCTTCTGCATCTATAATAAATTACACATTGCTACAAAATTCAGGTTTATAACCCAGTATACTGTCAGAATCATGCAAAATCTAAATTTAAAATTTGTTGTGTTAAGACTATTTGCAATTTATGTTAAGTCACCAGTGAATGGCTTGTATTGCTATGGGGGCACCTTTACTTTAAATCTCTCTTGCACTAGTGATGTCAGACACTGAAATCCCTCCCATCCATCTTAACTCTTGTTAGTCCTTTCAGTTTCTTTCAATGGCTATTTCTCTGATATTATCAGAGGGGACTTTTAGGAAGAAAGTGGCAGGAGAGGAAGAAGAAGCCAGCTGCATTAATAGAAGCCAGAGAAATGCAAATATAAGAAACCAACTGTAAATTTTAGTGTAAGTGGGGACAGTTGCTAGTGTCAGAGATGGTATCCTATCGAAATGTCACCATGTATTGGGAGACCATCAAAACGGATCATTAAACATGTTGCGACATGAGAATGTTGCCTCAGTCAAAAAAGTGAACCACAACAACAGCTCGGAGAGTCATATATTTTCCAGTGACTGGAATGTAAAACCTGCAAACCTACTTCTTTAGCATTTGCAACCTTTAACTTTCACATAATAGCAAGTCGCCATGCATTCATTAAATGCATGGCGACTAGCTTGAAAATAGATGTCTTCAGTAAAAAAATAGGTGTGTCTAAAGGAATCCGTCCTGTTTGGAGACCGGAACCTAGGCTAGAGCGCAGCCATCTTGTCTGTGCGCCTGCGCCGTCAGTCCCAGTCTCCATTGAGTAGACTGCTTTGCATCATATGGTAACCGGAAGGGACTGACGGCGCAGGCGCACAGACCCCACTAACCTGCCCGTCAGTCCCGAAACGGGATGGATTTGTTTAGACACATCTATTTTTTTATGGTAAGACATCTATTATCATTGCATGGCAACTTGCTATTATCTGAAAGTTCAGCTTTAAGCGGGCAACATGAGAATGTTCTCATTTGATTGGGGCAACATTCTCATGTTGCCCATTTGAATCAGGCGACATTTAATTTGACGCTTTGATGATTGCCCTATAGATGTATTTTTAAGGAAATCAAAAATGTTTTTTAAAGTAGTAGTCACCACTACTTTACATTATTAAATTGCTTAACTTTCTATTTTGGTCACTCTATGAAAACATAATATTAACATAAATTCAACTGGAGACTTATGCAGCATCCAGGGGGTTAAAGTGCCTGTACTTTTATTTCAATTACAATACAAATAAATATTTGCAAAGCCTATCACCTTCCTTGTATATATCCTGAAGTGATAGTATTTCTAAACATTCTGCTTAACACTGTATTGATCAAGAATTATGCCACAGACATGTGGATTAGCTAAACATTGCTTAAACAGTTTATTTCCTCTTACACTTAGATAAACCTAACAATCATTAAATAAATCCGTTTTCTCTTTCTCACATTATTAATCAATGTCACTCAACTCGCAAATGCTTCAGCATTAAACATTTTCAATGTTGTATCACAAAACGGATAATGCAGAATTTCCCTGTGCATGTTCAAATTGTTTATTATCTAAATGGAGTGGAACATACCATTACTTCACTCACTGAGAACTCTACATGTTTTCTGCTACATAAAAATAGTTATATTACACTTTGTGTCTTTCCTGGCTATGAAACTGTACCATTATTTTTCTTGGCTAATAAAGACTGGTACATAATAGTATGAATCAGTTCATTTAAAAAGGCTGGAGCATTATCAGAATGTGTCCCCAAGAGTCAAGAAAACTGGTCAATATATGTTAACCCATTAATGACCAAAGAAGGTCCTGGCACGTCATGGGTTGGCAAGCCATAAGGACCCATGACGTGCCAGGACCGTCATGCATTTCAGGGCTCCCTGTGCGGCAGCACGCCACAAAAAAAAAAATGTCCATGGTCCTTACGTGCCGGCCGCATGCGTGCTGCCGGTCCTTAAGGGGTTACAAGCTGAAAGAAGGTAGAATGTTTCATAACTGGTGTGGAGGAACGAGAGGTGAGCCCCTTGTATCCTCTCCTGCTACATTTTTTTGTTCTCTATGTTAAAGGGATAGTAAGGTTTCATAATAAAAGTAGCTCTAATTAATCATCATAGTATTTGGACTTTGGAGAGTGTTATTTCAATTCTGTCAGAGTTGTAGTTCAAGAGTGATTCAATGACAAAGTGTCCCTCTCCTGCCCCTTTTACTGATGTAACACTGCTCAGCCAGATCAGAAGGGAGGTGCCCAGGTAGATTGCAGAAAGGGACAATCTTCATTTAAGATAAGGGAAAAACCTGAAAAACTTGTCAAGGGGGGCAGGGCTTTCATTGTTCTCATAGGAATAAGAGTGTCCCCTTCTGTTATCTGTCTGGTCTATGGACTGCATTCCACATCTGAGAAGAGATGGCTTACACTAGGTAAAAGGGGCGGGAGGGGAAACTTTGCTTGTGAATATCTCATAAACCATAAAGGTTTGAGCGATAAGACATATAATTCTTTGTGTTTTTTTAATGCCTACAAAATAAAATAAAGTTAAAACGAAGTATTACTATCCCTTTAAGTGTGACCTGGGTTAAAATGTGATGAATGTTTTGTGTTTCCATGTGTTATGTATGTCAGTTGTGTATTTTTCTGAGCAAATAGATTTAGATGTCAGAATCCTATCAGTTATTCTCAGGGCTTGGGACAGGACACGAGTAACAACAAAGGAACACTAATTAACCCTTGCTGTGGGAGCAGTTGTGTTTGAAGCTGTTTTTCCAGGACTGGGAAAGGGGACTTTGATTGGAGACTAAAATAATGTGTTTGATTGGTCCCCTGTGGCTCCCCCTCATTGGGTACTGTATCAGCACTGTCCCAAGCCTTAATTAGACTATGTACACAAAGATGCCAGCTGGAAATGTATAAAAGCTGTGTGTGTCCTCAATAAAAAGAGTCCTGTTTTACCCTCCAATAAAAGTTTTGGCTGTATTTCTAGACAGGATTTCGGATGGGGAGTTGGCTAATGATCCTCATCCTAGACACTGCAAGAGCTAAATTCACTTGCCTCACCAGTCTACCAGCCAGTGGCATCCATCTCTTCATGCCTCCTGTCTGAGTATTCAGAACAAGAACCCATGGAGGGGCAGAGTTGACAACGTGTGTGTGTATTGCCCTCTTCAACTTGGATTTTAAGTCTTGGTTAAGGTGATGGTATAAAGAGAGAGGACATTGAATTATTGCTCATTGCAGCGATTGATATGAGAGAGAGACTGTTTACAACCCTTGAGTAGGAAAAAAGAGGTATTAAGTGGGGTAAGGAAATCCACAAGCAGCAGTAGTAGTGGCAGCCCACTCAGGTCAGCTGCCAGTCCCACATCATCCCCAGGGACCTATATGTAATATTTTAAAAAGAGAAATGCTAGATGTGGCTCTGTGCAGTAGCAGCACTCTGCAGCTGCCTATGCTTGAGTCTGCTGTTGATCTATTTGTAATGATAACGAGTGGAACCAAGGCATCTTCTATGTCACACTCATCATCACCAAGAGAGGAGGAAGATACTGATGGTGGGGATGCCACTGAAGGTGTGAAGGAGAAAACAGTGTTACCGGTTTTAACTGGGTCAGCAATAATGTAACACAGAGAAATATGTATTTAGAAATAAAGATTATAATTTTAAATGTACATATACATAAATATTTCCGGTTATGAGGATTCAGGAGCAAAAGAGATGGTTCAATCAAAACCAGAATTTATTAGAACACCAATTAGAGTCTTAGATCACATGGCAGGTTAATCTATACTTCCTCATAAGGAATTAAATGGCAGGCACAACAGAGATTAGACTAACTACAACAATACATATAAGACTACAGAACACAAAACATTAATACAGTTCTATATACATAAGTGCACTGTGCGTTATGGCATAATTACCTGTACAGAGTCCCCTCCTGCACATGCTTGTTACTGCTCTTCACTGCCCCTTCTTCTCTCCTTTCCTCTCCTTTACTCCTCCTTCACTCCATCTTTCTCCTTTACTTCATCTTAACTGCCTAAATGGAATCTAATCCCTTGTTTTATACTCTTTACTGCCCATTGCTTTTAATGTAAATAGGCCAAAACACATCACAGTGCACTTTGTGATACACAGCTAACAGATGTGGGTGCCTAGCTTGCTGCCAAAAACCTTATTTGGGACACTACTAAAAATACCTATTTCTCTGAAGGATAAGGGAATGTTAGCCCATGATCAGCAACCCCCCTGTCAGATATGTACATCTATACTGGTTCCCAGGACATTTATATTCTGGGACTGAGAGAAAATAGATTGACTGTGCCCCACAGAGATATTAAACAAGCAATAACCCATCTGGTAACAACAGTATGCAAGCTTTCTTGTTTCAAACCAATGAAGAGCGGGAGAGACATATGTAGATGGTAATGGGTATCATCACCACCACTAGCAGTGACTAAATTAGCAAACACCCTGTCACTGGGGAGTGGGTGGAATATAATGATCCTGGTGATGGATAACCACCTCAGACTGTTGGCAGGAGGCCTGTAGGCCTGCTAAATACTGTTATCAAGGCTAATATTGCCCGCTAAAAATAATTTTTTTGTTTGTCAGCACTCCAGTGGATCATTGTTTTATCCTGCACATATGATGTAACCATCTTACATGCAGTGGGGCCACTCCTTGGAGCTAGACAATGTCCATCTCCCACTTAGTTTCTTTGTTTTCTTTCAAAGATTCAGATTCCTCAGAGTGCTACTGCTCATCCCTTGGCACACATTCAGAAATATAATGTTTAAAGCAGGGGTCCAGCAATATAGGAAAACACAGATTCCTCACTACTTTTAATGGAAACTATGTGAGGATCCTGCTCAAAGCATGCTAATGTAATTTACCAGCAGGTTCCTGTTTGCATTGTTTTTAATTGTTTGAATCATCAACCGTGCTCTTTATTTTTTCTATGGTAAATAGAACAGTGGAAGTATCTCACTGATTTCTGTAGAAAGAAAAATAAACAGAAGGCGCTCTTAGTGTAACAGTGTATGGATATATCAAATACACCTATACCCTTCATCAATGAAACATTACTCACAAAAACATGTGTCCAGTTAAACACTTATATGTTTACTGGAAATAAATGCAGGAGGGATATTAGCTATCCCAACCACAGTACCACTCAATAGTTCTCTTGGATCCTGTCTCTGCAAAGGATATCAGAAACAAATGCTGGAACAAGCATTAAAAGTTGGAGTAGGAAAAAACTGCTGCCAAAAATAATTTTTTAAAGCTTTACATAGAAAAAATTGAAAGTGTTAGTAATGTCCACAAAAAAGTTTTTTTTTTGCATTTAGAAGAGCTTAAAAGGCTGAGCTAGATGCAAAAAACCATATCTCTCAAACCGCTATGGTTTAAGAGATACAGATGTTTAAAGTTTGATCTCTCCTACTGACAGCTGTAAAGCTGTCAGGAGGAGATCTGTGTCAGCCGACACGGAGGCGCTTGAGCAGATACGCAATCTCGTTATTTACCATGAATCCCTTCATTGGAATGGTCTAAAACAAGTGCTTGAAAACCAGGAACACATTTTAGACCATTCCAATGAAGGGATTTGTGGTAAATAATGAGATCGCGGATCTGCTCAAGAGCCTCCATGTCGGCCGACACAGATCTTCTGCTGACAGCTTTACAGCTGTCAGTAGGAGAGATCAAACTTTAAACGCCCGTATCTCTTATACCATAGCGGTTTGAGAGATATGTTTTTTTGCATCTAGCTCAGCCTTTTAAGCTCTTCTAAATGCAAAAACCTTTTTTGCAGACATTTTGTGGACAATTATATGACAAATAATGAATAAGCCAAAGTAACTTTGATGCGTTTTGCAGTTTACACTGCTTTTTCAAGACTTATTGGCTCTTCAGTGCAGATAGAAATTCTACAATTATTAGAGGAATCTAACAAATATATTTAGGACATTCACAATATTTGATCTCCGAAATGTATATATTATTTTGGAGCTATTGTCAACAGATAAAAAGGTCAGCCTTCAAGGAATAGGTACAAACCATTTGTCTATCACCTGCTGCCGTTTAACCATTTGAGTGCTAGAGGGGTACACAATGCATTCAAAAGCAATAGGGTTAGATAACGCATCTGCAACTTTATGGAGTTGTCTCTCAGTTCTTGGTTTTTGTAAAAATCCATGCTGATGGTATGGGCTATCCTGCTGATGGCCTTTGCTACTGGCAGTGAGCTGCTGCTGCTGCTCACTGAGAGCAGTGACATTTATATAGTCTGTACTCTGGTCACTTGTCCGCATATCGGAGGGAAGGTGAATTTTCTTGCACGATGATGTTTACAGCCCTTTGTCTACCACAGTAACTACCTGCTTGTTCTACTCTGGTACAGCCATCCTTGAAAAATAACTGCTGCTTGGAATATGCAAGTGGGATTCAAACCAATGTTTTCAACACAAGAATAGTGCAGCATGTCAGCCGCCAACATTTGGGTAACTTTGAACTATTTATGTGCAGTATTTGATTTCTTTTTAAGAATTCAGTAAGTGTGGGCAGGCAGCACATAGAAAAAGACGTATGTAACATAACAGTTTGCTCAACAACAGTAGGAGAAGTGGATGTTATTACAACTGAAGGAAATGTTGGCCCACTCTCTGCAACATCTACTGCACTACTTTTATGTACTCCTGGGCCCCATGTACTTTTATGAGTGTTTCTGTTGATGCTAGCTGGATTGTCTCCCAATCAGTCCTTTGGTTGTGCTTCAGATGAGATGTCAA
Organism: Rhinophrynus dorsalis; assembly: GCA_037306005.1. NCBI lineage: Eukaryota > Metazoa > Chordata > Amphibia > Anura > Rhinophrynidae > Rhinophrynus > Rhinophrynus dorsalis. The sequence continues at coordinate 42,369,607 of CM074720.1, forward strand.
TGAAGATATGCCAAGATGTGATCCTGTGTCCACCCTGCTTACATGCATTTTACAGCGACAACAGATACCAATATGCTTAACTTTTGGATTATGAATGAAGTATCTCCATATTGAAGATTGCATACAGTGAGGGAATTCTGAGGGACTACTACTACTATTACTACTACTACTACTACTACCACCTAGATATTGCAATAGTACTAGCATAGGTGAAAGCGGTGCTGCAATCAAACAGCAGCTGCACTCATATCTACAGTTATGGGTGTTGATAACCTGTGTTGCTGCTTAGTCACCAGTTGTGTGTGTGACTGGGAGCGAGTTGGAAGCAGTGACACTGATGATGATGACGACCAAAATGATGATTGCATATTTTTTGGCATATTTACTTGTCCAGAGAGAGACTTTCCATTTGATCAAACAAAAGAGTTTATAAATAGGAATAGTCCTGTTTTTTCAGTGCTCTAACACTCTACTTCAACTGTATCAGAAGAAAGGGAGAATGGTGGTGTGATATATTCTTTCTGCCTCTACATTTAGCTAGTGTAAAAATTTCAACAGCAGATTTCTCCTGAATTGACTGCAGCGTCAAATTCTACAATATAATAGAAGAGAATAGACCCGTTAGATTCAGAATCAGCAACTAACAATAAAAGATAAGGTGTGCTGCACAGCAGCTCCTGCAGATGTGCAGCAGCACCACCACACCTCAGTATATGCTTGCCCCTATTGTATTTGCGGATGTTGGAAACAGGAGAAAAATATGACTTACCACAGAATTTGACATTTTTTCAGCATCTCTGACCTTTCTTTCTACATATGCAAATTGCTTTTGGGGTTTGTCACTCTAAGAGTAATGAGGGGAATCCAGACATGGGCCCCTTGCTCACAGTGCCTAGAGAGATCAGCTGTACCTCACTGATGAGTCCCAAAAAGGCCAAAATGTATGTCTGGGGTTAGCTGTTTCCCTTGTTTATAGAGGCATTTTCTGGCATTTTGTGTCTGGACTGTAATTTGGCAGGACCAGTATGATGTGTTTCAGAAGATTTCCTCTCTGTGTATGGTACTGGTGAGCTAAAGAGATTGCACCCTTGGTGCAGGATGCAGTCTTAGTGAGCTTTTGCATGTATTTGCAAGCTCGTAAACCTAGATGAGCATCTCCGATCTTTCTTTCTACATATGCACATTACTGTTGGGGTTGCTCACCCTAAGAGTAATGGGGGGGGGTATCCAGACATGGACACCTTGCTCACAGTGCCTAGAGGGATCAGCTGTACCTCACTGTTGATGCCTAACAAGGCTGAAGCGTAGGTCTGGGGTTAGCTGGTTTTAGCCGGGTTAGTCACCCTCAGATTAATGGGGGATCCCAGATGTGGACCCCTTGCTCGCAGTGCCTAGAAGGATCAGCTGCACCTTACCAGAGAGGTCCAACAAAGCTACTTCCCTTGTTCAGAGAGGAATTGTCTGGCATTTCGTGTCTGGACTGTCATTTGGCAGGACCAGTATGATGTGTTTCAGGAGATTTCCTCTCTGTGTATGTATGGTACTGGTGAGGTGAGCAAAAAGAGACTGCACCCTGGAAGCAGTCCTAGTGAGCTTTTTGCATATATTTGCAAGCTCATGAGCCTAGTTGAGCATCTATGACCTTTCTTTCAGCATATGGAAATTGCCCTTGGGGTTGGTCACCCTAATAGTAATTGGGGTGGGGGAGATCCATACATTGACCCCTTGCTCATGATGCTTAGAGGGATCAGCTGGAATGTCATTTGGCAGGACCAGTATGATATGTTTAAGAAGATGTCCGCTCTCTGTATGGCACTGGTGAGCTACAAGAGGATGCACACTGGGCACAGGACACAGTCCTAGTGAGCTTTTTTGCATGTATTTGCAAGATCTAGCTAGCCTAGTTGAGCATCTCTGACATTTCTTTCAGTCTTTTTTGGTAGGATATTTGTTATCTGTATTAGGGGAATCTGGAGGCACTCTTGGGAGTAGAAGAAAGGAGGGAGATTGGCCCCAAATACCCCAACATTCTGTCTGAATGATATGATTTGAAAGACACAGGCAGCTGCAGTCCAAGCAATTCCCTTGCTGATCTTGCTGTTATTATCTCTGTGCTGGGGAAATCTGGGGAAAGAAGTTGTTGATTTTGATTTTTAGTTTTCATCTTTTCTTTGGGACAGGGTGGACAACTGAAAAAAAAATATATATATGTGGTGACAGACAGCTGACTGGGACCCCGATGTGAGAATTTTGCTGAGGGTCAAGGCAAGACATCACACTCCATCAATTCTATTTTGTACCTTAGAGTAAAAACATACACAGTAGTTGAGTAATGTGCAGCAAATGCACAAGGGGCAGGGAGAGGGGGAAAGGTGGAGCAATACAGGCATGTGAGAATAAAGTTGTAGTTCAAAAACTGACTGCAACCATGGTTGCTGCAGAGTGTGCAGTAAATGATGGTGATCCCTCTGCTCCCGTGGAGGACGCAGTTTGTCAAGGTCTCAACAAACGTTTTATTACCACCAGCACTAGAACTATTAAAAAAAGACATATAAGAAGAACACTGAAAACAGTGAGTCACATTCTAGTGTTGATGATGGCATAATGGAGGAAGGTGTAGCATCTGAACCAACTGCTGCATCTGACAGTGACACAAACAAGCACAAAAACACCTGTTCTTAAAGAAGTAGGGAACTCTGTGAAAGTAGAAGTAAAAATAAATTGTTTGACACCTCTAAAAATTTAGAAGCGTTTAAGGGTAGTGGGCAAGAAGCGGTGGGAAATGCTGAGGATGACCTAATAATGACTGATGATGATTATGTACATCTAGAATATATCCCTCCAGCATCCTCCTCTTGTTCAGATTCTGATGAAGTTGAGAGTGAGAGAAGTGATGAAATGGCCAGAAAATTAGCTGAAAGGCAAACACAATTGGAAGGTCTCACTCTGCACAATCAAAGATGCCTAAAAACACACAGTAATCCTGTTGGTCATCATGAGCATCATCACTGCTTCCAAGTCCAAGCCCCACACACTTGTGTTGAGTAACTAGCAGCAAAAAGAACTACCACACAGATTTTTAAGATCTACAACCTTAGGGATGATGAGTGTCTCTGCTGCATCATCATCTGGCCCCAGTAGTAGCAGCAGCAGCCCCTCAGGAACCCACAGTCCATGAAGTCCACAGTATGGTGATACCTCAATCACAATCCAAAAGCTAATTATGTTGATATCTGTTGTCTGTGCAAAAAGCACATGTGCAGGGGCAAAGTAGGATCACACCTAGGCACCTTCTATATGAGATCCCACCTGAAGCACAACCACAGGTCTGACTGGGCGACACACCATGAACTTGTCACAGGTGCCACAGGTGACTATGGGTTTGCTGTAGGAGATGACAAGATTCATACATAGAGTGCCAACACATACCACCTCCAACCCTACCATCTCAACAAGTGATGCAATAATAGCAATAACATTACATAGTTCTAAAACCTCTTCAAGGCATATGTTATTGTAGGACTCACAACTTTGACTTTCAGCTATGTATTGCTACACTTTAATTTTCAGAGGAAGTAATATTGTGGTGGAATTGTTTAGTCATAAACCTGACTATTTGACTACAAAATCCCTGACTTTGTGCAAGTGTACCTAGAATTGATGCTGTTTTGAAGTTAAAGGGTGGTCACACCAAATATTGATTTGATTTAGATTTTTCTTCTGTTCACTCACTATGCATTTTGGTAATTGATAAAAGTAAAGTATTGACATGTCTATTTTTTTTAAAGCATTCATACTTTACAGCATTTTTTCACACTTGCCTAAAACTTTTGCACAGTACTGTGTATATATATATATATATATTTTTTTTTTATTTTTTACTCTGCTTTATCCCTTCATTCCCCCACACCCAGAGAACAAGTGGCTATCACCAAGACTCCTGTCAAGTAACTACAGCTCCCTAAACATTCAATTGCTTCCTCTCACTATCCCATGCACACTGTGGCAACATTTTATAAACTGATGGCCATTGTATACTAGCTTCCCTACTTAGGGATTTAGTCTGGAAAATCTTGCACTGTTTGATTGTTTTTTTGTTTCTTTCTTTCTTTGTTTTAAAGGGATAGTAATACTTAAAATGTAAAAAAAAATATGTTGTAGGGTTTATCCCCCTGAGTAAAACAAGGGTACTCCCACTGCTGAAAGGTGTTTCATTCAAAAGTTATTAATTTTCAAAGTTGAATTTTTTAGGTGCAATATCACAGTGGCCTGAAATCGTACAGTTGACCATAAATCTCCATAGGATGGTGTAGCAACAGCGCTACTGCACAATTTCAGGCCACTGTGATATTGCACCTAAAAAATTCAACTTTGAAAATTAATAACTTTTGAATGAAACACCTTTCAGCAGTGGGAGTACTCTTGTTTTACTCAGGGGGATAAACCCTACAACATATTTTTTTTTACATTCTAAGTATTACTATCCCTTTAAATGAAATAAACCAAGCATATATGACTCTCTGTCACCAAACCGAAAGAGGAGTAGCTGAACAATTTTGCAACTAATATTGTAACTGATATGGTCATCTTTAGTTGTAATGACTGGCTGAATTTCTTACTGCTTTTCACCATTCAATGAAAATAAATTAATCTTCGTTAGTGTAGAATTCCCCTCAATATGATCATCCAAACTACTGATGATTGATGATACTCTGTATTAAGATCTCATTTACAATTTTGGTAAAAGTTAATACTACCTTTTATAATCAAGATCAAAATAAATCTTCTACTGAGAATTTACTATTAACCTACTAATCTTGTTTGACAGTCATGTGGTAAGTAAAAACATAAAAACTAAATGCATTTTATGCATAAAACAATAAAAGCAAAAAAAACAAAATAAATACATACAGGCAATTGTAAGAAAATGGTATTTGTTAGACAAAAATATGTCTATCATGCTTGAATTAGAAATATAAGCATTATTTATTTATAATCATCATATGATTTGCTAGTGCCACTCTTAAACGAATTAATTTATAGAACTTTATAATAAAGATTTTATTTTCGTCTGCTTCTTTCTACCTTTTTATTTTTCCTCATTGGGATAATAATTAGGATCAGATAAACAATAGTTATACATATACTGTATTAATATGCATAAAACAAAATAACATATTTATTATCAGATTTGTAAAAATGTTGAAATGTCAGCAAATATAATTTATATTGACAATAAAGAAAATATAATATAGTTTATTTTAAACAAAATCAGGATAATATTACAAAATTATTAATTAGGCAAACAATAGTTTACAAGTCACAACCATTCAAGTTTGATGGAATCCTTCATTGTTTCATTGTTGATGCAATAAAAAGCATAATCTTAAATAAGTTTTCCTCTTTCACGTCAACTAACTACAATAACACTTTTGATGTTCAGTTTTTAATTATTCCAGTCAATATTCCAGCTGAACCTGATGTTTTTGTATGCAGAGTGATTCATGTAGACTCAGTGGGGTTCTCAAAATTTTTCAAATGCTTTGTTCCTCTGAGTATCTGAGAAAGGAAACTCAAGATGTATTGATACATCCTCTGTATAGCTTTGAAAATGCTTGTGACGTAGGTCTTCAGAAGCTGTTTTTAGTGAGGATATTCTAGTTATTATTGATTTGACATGAACTTGGCCTGTAGCCTTAAGGGAATGCTCTGTATGCATAATTTACTCTTCCTGTAATTGTCTATTTAACTTGGCAATCCAAAATAATTTTTTCCTGTAAAAAGAGACTGAGACGTCAGTAGACCATTGGTTAGATTAATTAATGAGGCATAATAATGCTCATAATAAAAGCTCATGATATGATACCTTTCCCCGCTGTTTCCGGTCAACTTCCCCAAAAGATTTACATCATGCCCTAGGTATACATGACTCATATTTCATAAAGTTTTTTCATCTCTTTATTTGACGTAAATAACATGACCAAGAAAATAACTGTATAACCATCTGTTTCATTGAGTCCTTGACATTTTATATCATTTCCTGTCAATAGAACTTAAAGGAAGTAAATATGAAAACAGTGGCTAATTATATTGTTCTGGAATGTTTTCTGATCTAAATGATTCTTACTTTGTATACAGAGTCCTTAGCTTATTCTCTGGCATACACCCATGTTTTTACCTTTCAAGTTTTAAAGGGATAGTAATGTTTCATAATAAAAGCAGCTCTAATTAATCATCATAGCATTTGGACTTTGGAGAGTGTTATTTCAATTCTGTCAGAGTTGTAGTTCAAGAGTAATTCAATTACAAAGTATCCCCCTTCCACCCCTTTTACTGATGTAACACTGCTCAGTCAGATCAGAAGGGAGGTGCCCAGGTAGACTGAAGAGAGGGACAATCTTCAATTAAGATAAGGGAAAAACCTGAAAAACTTGTCAAGGGGGGAAGGGCTTTCATTATCCTCATAGGAAGAAGATTGTCCCCTGCTGTTATCTGTCTGGTCTATGGACTGCATTCCACATCTGAGAAGAGATGGCTTACACTAGGTAAAAGGGGCGGGAGGGGAAACTTTGCTTGTGAATATCTCTCAAACCATAAAGGTTTGAGAGATAAGACTTATATCATTCTTCATGTTTTTTTTAATGCCTACAAAATAAAATAAAGCTAAAACGAAGTATTACTATCCCTTTAAGTGGTAATAAAACAATATTTGCTTTAACTTGATTTACTACAAATGTGTTTGAGCACAACATATCAAAATACAATTCTGCCAAACTAGGATATTTGCTTCAGAACTACAAGTCAAATCTGAATATTCCAAACATGTTAAACAGTATATTATTTCTAATTCTTAGATAAAAAGCACAAAAATACAGAAACAATTGCTATAGTTTACTAAATTAGGAGTATTTCTTATCTTGCAGAGAAAATAATTATTTCTGTGTCCATATAAGGGATTATATACATACAATAATTGCAAATATATACTATTTTAGCAATCCACATTTGGAAGGCAAGCAGGGCACATTAGCATACTAGTTATAATCAATATGGGTTTATTCTGACATCACAAACCTTCTTATATAGACTGACAATACAGTGAAGCATTTCCATTTTTATCAGGGAATTGACTAGATCAGATTATAGCACCATTGTACAGAGAAAGTTGATGATATCATGCAAAACCTCCAACAATCTTTCAATGAGGCAGAGTAGTCCTCAAGAAAAACAGTGCAAATAAGAACAGTAAACAAAACCAAAATCATGACTACATAAAGGAAATTGAAAATCAAAAAAGTGAAGCAAAATGAATTAAAGGGATAGTAATACTTCATTTTAACTTTATTGTATGTTGTAGGCATAAAAAAACATGAAAAATGATACAAGTCTTATCTTTCAAACCTTTATGGTTTGAGAGATATTCACAAGCAAAGTTTCCCCCTCCCGCCCCTTTTACCTAGTGTAAGCCATCTCTTCTCAGATGTGGAATCCAGTCCATAGACCAGACAGATAACAGCAAGGGACAATGTTCTTCCTATGAGAACAATGAAAGCCCTGCCCCCATTGACAAGCTTTTCAGGTTTTTCCCTTAACTTAATTGAAGATTGTCCCTCTCTGCAGTCTACCTGGTCACCTCCCTTCTGATCTGGCTGAGCAGTGTTACATCAGTAAAAGGGGCAGGAGGGGGATACTTTGTCACTGAATTACTCTTGAACTACAACTAAGACAGAATTGAAATAACACTCTCCAAAGTCCAAATACTATGAAGATTAATTAGAGCTGCTTTTATTATGAAACATTACTATCCCTTTAAAAAACAAAACTGTCAAAAGCAGCACATGCACAGTGATTGCATAATATAACTTAGAGACAAGAGAATCTTAACAGGAATTCCACATATTGTTGTTTAGAGTCCATATGTAGATACATTCTGCATTATTCGTTATTCTTTAAATCAAAAAATCTATTTCCGTCTTCATGAATTTAAGTCACTTGGTTCTAGCATAAAAAGACTGTTTCTGCAACCATGATGTTTTTCTGCAATATTTACTCTGTGGGTCAGTTGGAAACAATTGATTTTGATGTTTCTCCAGTTAAATGCTAAATATTAGCAGCCAAATGCAACATATACATGTATACATATATATGTTTTTGCATTCTTAAACAAAAAGACATTTTAGGGAATGGATGAATAAGAAACAGATATATGCTTTACAGATAGATGGACACCAACTGCTTATTCAGAGTGTTGGAAAATAAACTGATAAAACTGACTGCTAAAGAAAATGTACATGTGGTAAAACATTTCAAATATATGGGACATAAAATGGAGGATGTTTATATATATATATATATATATATATATATATATATATATATATATATATATATATATATATATACAGGACTCAAAATTTCCACTCACAACTAGCCAATGGCGAGTGAAACTTCAGCCCTGGCGAGTAGAAATTCAGCCCTGGTGGGTATGCTATGGATTGCAGTGGCGAGAAACTTTTCAGGTCTGGCTAGTAGTAAAGGACTTAAAATTATAAGCCCTGTATATATATATATATATATATATATATATATATATATATATATATATAAAAAACAATAGACAGTGGCACACATAAGAGCAAAATAGATGCTAATTATAATTATAAATTTGATGGTGCACGCCCCATAAAAGAGAATATGTCAATGTACTCAGCCTGGGAGAACCCCATTGCAGAGAGAGACAGCACACATCGCGAATCCTTTAGTGAATTTATTGAAGAATCATAAAATGCTAGCTAATACTAGCCGAACTTTTCGGTTCAAACTTGTGGACCTTCATCAGGGCAAAGGGGTACAGGGGTAAAAATAAAAGTTTAAATACCTGTATGCTCATGCTGGATAGCCAATCGCACCGTGGTATACCTGTGTCAGCCAAGCGCCAAAGTCTCAGCGCTGACCGGTGCTCCGCGGTGTGTTGATGTTGGGCGGATCTGTTGCTAAGCAACGGGTACCAGTGTGACAGATCCTACCTCCCGATCGCATTGCAACACTGCCGGCTGGAAGCATACATTACAAACTACTCTACTTGAAACACAACACAAGAATACTGTTACAACACACTACAGTATCAAAGGAGAATAAATGAAGCATAGAACATCTAAGTAAAATATATTATAGTTCCAATTGAATAGAAAATGATTGCTAGTGTTTTAGACAGTATATGATCCAGGCATAGTCCCATAAGGGAAACAACCATATCGTGTGTATCCCCAATCCACATAATCCAGGTCCCATTGAGTTAGATATAGAAAGAGTTCAATGAATGAGTTCATGTCATATCCCAGTGCTGGTCCTCTGCTTCTACGGTCCTCAACACTGCCTGCTTCTTTGTGCTTCTCCAAAAGAGCTTGGACAGCACATTTGGAAACCCCTGTCTGCCTTGAAATTTCTGCCAGGGAAAAACCTTGCTGATGTAGTAGAACTACCTTGTGTCTTTTTACTGTGCTCACTCTTGCCATGGTGCATGAATTTTGACATTAAACTGTCTTCAGCAACCTCACCTTGTTAGCTGAGTTTGGCTGTTCCTCACCCAGTTCATGGCACTGTTCATACCTCTCTAGTTTCGATGCAATTATATTATAAAGTTTACCCCTACTGCCATTTTTATATAATGTAAGCAGATTCCCCTCAGATCTGAAATCTGGTCATCGGACTGGACAGATAACAATGAGGGACAATTTTCCTCCGGTCAGTATAAGGAAAACCCTGAACTCCTTGGTTCACTTTTGAATGGTCGCATGCAGAAGAGCGTGCAACCATTCAACTCTTTCAGCAGGTCACCTGGGTAAAAAGTGTGGCGTGACAATCTTGCAGTGCATGACAGAGTGAGATTTTCATGTCGCACTGTCAATGGGGCATTAAGCACATGGAGGCAGCTGAAGCGCGTCCGTGTGCTGCAAACATCTTGTTCACACAGTACCACTAGCAGCAATCCTTAGGGGAGAATAAAAGACTATCTGTAAGAGCACGTCTGTAGCGACAGTAGATGAAAGCGCACCCCCAAATATAAGCATTTTGTATGTGAATTCTGTTGGCATCCGTTTGTCTAAGCCAGGTCGGGCTTGTTACACATTTGTTACCAAAGACTTCTGGTGAGTGTCTTATATTTGGGGGTGCTCTTTCATCTACTATCAATACAGACGTGCTCTTAGAGATAATCTTTTATTTTCCCCTAAGGATTGCCTCTAGGAAACCATGAGTTATTTGCTGGGATCAGTGGTACTGTGTGAACAAGATGTTTGCAGCACACGGAGGTGCTTCAGCTACCTCCGTGTGCTTAATGCGCCCATTGACAGCGTGACATGACAATCTTGCGCTGTCATGCACTGCGAGATTGTCACGTTGCGCTTTCTACCCAGGTGACCTGCTGAAACAGTTGAATGGTCGCACGCTCTTCTGCGTGCGACCATTCAAAAGGATACCGACCTCCTTGACGAAGGAGGGCAGGTTTTTCCTTACATGGATACAAGATTGTCCCTCGTTGTGATCCTCCTTCATTTCTGCAGCCAGAACACTGACATTGGCAAAAGCAAAATGACTATATTTGCCTCCTTTATTTGTATGGCTAACACTGTACCAACTCTCATATTTTTAGTGTCATACTGGAATGCCATGCTTACCTTCCAGTTGTGGATTGCTGAATTTGCTTGGTGGGAGCAACCTTTATATGCAATGGAGTATCAATTAACATGTATGGATGATATACCTTTTTTATTACCTTTTGCAAATATATATAGATATATTTATACTAGAAGTACAGTGTTGCCCATGCAGGCTGGTGTGGGGGAGAGATTATACTGTCCATTGTGTAGTCCAGGAATATCACATACTGTGGCAATGCAAGCTTGTTCCATAGTACCACAGTGCACTGTCTACCAGTGCAGTCTTGCTCCACTTGAAGCCACAGAACCAGACATACATTGCATGACACCCCAGCATTGCTCCAATGGTAGGTACAGAACCACACTGTGCTGCCTGGTAACTCCAAGCCTTGCACCACTGGTAGGTCCAGATCCACTTTGTACTGTCTAACAACCCTTGTTTTGCTCCACTGGTAGCTACAGAACCATACATAGATTGTCTGACACCCCAGCATTGCTCCAGTAGTAGATACAGATACACACTACATTACATGAAACCCCAGTCTTGCTCCACTGGTAGTTACAGACCCCCACTGTAGTGCCTGATAATCCCAGGCTTGCTCCACTGGTAGGTCCAGAACCACACTGTGCTGTCTGATAACGTTTGCCTTGATCCACTGGTAGCTAGAGAACTACAATGTACTACCTGATAACCCCAACCTTGTTCCACTGATATGTACAGACCCACAATGTACTGCTTGACGACACCAGGCTTTCACCACTGGTAGTTCCAGAAGCAAATTATGCTGCCTGATGACCCAAGCATTGTGCCACTGGTAAGTCCTGAAGCACACTGTGTTGACTGATAATCCCAGCCTTGTTCTACTGGAGCACAGCACACTGCTATCTGCCAGGCCATCATTAATTTTACAAATGTGTCTCTTGTTTATAACCCTTTGAGTATTGGAGAGGTGGGCATTGATCATTCCTCTGACACTCAAAGTATTGAACATGTATGGGGAGTGTAAGTGTTATCTGTAGTCGGTGGGCTGGAGGGGAGGTGCAATCACCATGGTAACACTCCCAATAAGGACATTTCAGTAAACAGAGCAGTGACCTGTTCATTCCTGTACCATGGAGTTTTATCCTGTGTTGTAAGAGAGGTTGAGACTGAAGTCCGCCGCATGCAGATTGTTCTTAATATCCGGTTGCGAGGTTGCAATTTTGACAGGTTTGACATAAAGCCTCACGGGACAAAGCATTGGTGCGGCGAAAGTGACAACAGAAGCAGCAATGCATGGCGAAAGTAGGGTGAGTGGGCGGGTTAGATTTTATGGGGAAAGGGAAAAGGGGGCAGTAGTTGATGATGCAAGGGAGAGGTGAAACATGAGAGAGAATGAGGATGTAGGTGAGTTTCTGGTTATGAAGATGCAGGGGGCTATGAGTTTTTGATTACATTTTGAATTTAAATTTGAAAATTCTCATTATTTTTAGAAATTACTTTAGTATTTATACTTTGAACTTAATATATGTTATTTCCAAAAGCAATGGTCAAGCTCTTAAAGGGATAGTAATACTTGCAAATTACTAATCCCCATATTGTAGGTTTGTTAAAAAGAAACTTATTGCTCCCAGTGTCATCTCTCAAACCCTTATGGTTTGAGAGATGCTAGAGCTCAAAGTTCCCCCTCCCTCCCCCTTCCCTGATTGAATGCTGAACGCTGACTGCAGGGGAAGCTGTTGTACGACAGTCTTATGTGCTTCAGGCGGCTCTGCAGCTGAGCTGAGATCGTGTTTATAAAAAATAATTCTTTCACTGAAACGGTCTTCTACATGTGCTTGGTTTGCTCTTGGTTTGCATGCACACGTAGAAGACCATTTTAGTGAAAGATTTATTTTTTATTAAAATTATCTCGGCAATGCTGCAGAGCCGCCTGATGCAAGTAATACCGGATATCCCTGCAGTCAGCATTCAGTCAGGGAAGGGGGAGGGAGGGGGGAACTTTGAGCGCCATCATCTCTCAAACCATAAGGGTCTGAGAGATGACACTGGGGGCAATATGTTTCTTTTTAACAAAGCTACAATATGGGGATTAGTAATTTGCAAGTATTACTATCCCTTTAAATTTAGGATTATTAAATGACCAGTGGAAGTACATGTAATTTATTTTTTACAGAAATTTAGATTCCAACACCCACCAATGTCAAGTGATTGGGAGTGTCACAAACTGTACTAACATTCAGGCTTTAGGAATGCTAAGTTGAAATGCATATGTTTATATATTCATTGAAGTCCTCTCTTTTCTCATCTTTATGTCACTGTGGGGGAGATGTATAAAAGTGAAGTTATAAAGAAAGTATCTGTAAAATTGTCTCAAGGTAGAATAAAGTTATGTATAAACGTTTAACGGCATTTTCTAACTAACTTCAATGAGTTTACTTTTTTGAAAAGTGGAGTAGAAATGGTCTTGACCAAATAAGAATTGTGTCCCAATGTATTTATAAAGAAATTCTCTAATTGCATCAAAAATTAAGGCAGTTTTATGGATTAAATATTAACACCAGTTTTAACCTGTTCTTATTGGAAGTATATAATGACACCTATTTGTGCGAAAATATATTTGCAGGTGCAAATTTTCTCAGAATATACTCAGATAGACATATTTATAAACGTTACTTTACTTCTTTATAAGTATGACCAGGCGTCATGAATTTTAGTGACAGTTCTTAAGTATACACTTTTTATACATCCCTCGTTCTTATGAATCCAGTTATCATGTATTATTGCTATCCCATGTCCTTCTTTTAAAGGGATAGTAATGTTTCAGAATAAAAGCAGCTCCAATTAATCTTATAGTATTTTAGCCATGGAGAGTGTTATTTCAATACTGTCAAAGTTGTAGTTCAGGAGTAATTGAATGATAAAGTATCCCCCTCCTGCCTCTTTTTAATAGTGTAAGCCACCTCTCCACAGATGTGGAATCTGGTCCACAGACCAGACAGCTCAGAGCAAGGGACAATCTTCTTACTGTGAGAACAATGAAAACCCTGCCCCCCTTGACAGGTTTGTCAGGTTTTTCATTTTATAATCTGTGAAGATTGTCCCTCTCTGTGATCCATCCGGACAGTCTTGCTGCTCTGAGGTGAGCAGTGTTACACTAGGTAAAAGGGGTGGGAGGGAGATACTTTATCATTCAATTACTCCTGAACTACAACTTTTACAGTATTGAAAGAACACTCTCCATGGCCCAAATTACTACCAACATTACTATCCCTTTAACTTCATCTGTGCCCAAAGTTTGGTAAAAATATCAATATAAAGCAAAATGTTAAAAAATAACTTTAAAATGTAACCTACAAAATTAATACATTTTGACAATTGCTATTTATGTTGTATACCTAATTCCTTACTAAGTACATTTACATTTTCTTTACACCTACACGTACTGTTTCATGGTACATTATGGAACCACCTCAAGAGATTGGTTTTACAGTGAAATTACTTCACTGACTCATTAATCACATGAAAGCAAGGAAAATATATGTATATGAATTTCATAGTGAATGTTTTGCACATCACTACTGATGAATTATCTGGTTTATATTGTGTACACAAGACAATAACTGTTTTTATCAGTCTAGCAGTGCTTGCAAATTTACTTTCCAGATGTTGTTTCTTAATTGGGTGTTTTATTACTGAGTTCTTCTATCCTGCTGCTAAATGACTAAGTCCAACGTCTTCATATGAAGGACCCATGAATGGGTAGCTCTCTTTTATAAACAACACGCCATATTTTACTGCTTAATGATCAGCAGGGAGTGCAACACCTTGCTTTACACGCCTCTGGTCCTTAAGGGGTTAATGTCTTACTTTTGTTGGAAAGCACGATAGAGTCAAACACTGCATGGTACATTTTAATCTGTTTAAATAATACCAATGTTATTTAACCCCTGGAACAGGGCTTAAAATTTGAAGTCCTTTTCTACTAGCCAGACCTGAAAAGTTACTCGCCACTGCAAGCCAAAACATACCCACCAGGGCTGAATTTCTACTCTCCGGGGCTACATTTTCACTTGCCAATGGCTAGTGGCGAGTGGAAATTTTGAGCCCTGCCCTGGAATGCTGGAGATCTCCAAGGAAGAATTAGATGGAGATGTGTTTGCACTTAGTGGAGTGGGTAGGGTATGGGTCTGATCAGAGGAGATAGGCCAAGCCTCCATCTTTCCACTCTAGTCAAAGCAATTATTTATTGCCATTCTAATATGTCATGCTCTGGTTGCCTGGAGGTTATCCCCGAGTTGCAGGAAACGTGCGATCAGTGTAGGGAGAATGTAGCAGTGGCATTCCATCCATTAATCCTTTGAGTACCACATCACAGCCCCAGTCACTTCGATGGGAGCATCACGGCCACACTTGTTGCTCTGCAAACTGCATGGAATAAACATTCGCTCATTCGGATTTTCCCCAATTTCTTAGGCATGCCACCCTTGTCATGCGGACGAGATTCTTATGTCTCCATTTTCAACCTAGCAACATATTTAATGCACCCTGGGTTGGTCACCAAATTGATAGAGACATTTTGATAGGGTACCTCCCAGGACAGAAGGTTACTATGAGGTTTTCAAAGATAACTACTTGGTTCCATGTTAATACATAGTTACATAGTAGTTTAGGTTGAAAAAAGACTTGCCTCCATCAAGTTCAACCCTTTTCCTATTCCTTTTTACCATCATTGATCCAAAAGAAGAAAAAAAACCCTCATTTACGCAATTTCAAATTCTGCTTTGAATGGGGGGAAAAAATCCCTTCTTGATTCCAAATGGCAATCATATTTCTTCTTGGATCAACAAGCACTAAATAAATATTAATCTCAATACTAACATACATAGCCCTCTATTTTCTGCTCTTTTAAAAAAGTATCCCAGACCTTTTTAAAAGCATTCTAATATCTTTGACAGCACTACCTCCTCGTCCATACTTTTATTGTCCTTACCGTAAAGAATCTCTTCCGCATGTGATTACGGCCAACAAAATAGACAGTGTTTACATTACAAAGATGGCTGAATTGTACTTAGGGTGACCAGACATCACCTTTAACCGTGGACACAGAGAAAATAGGCTTATTTCAGGACTGCACTGAAATCACAGCAACCCTGCAGTATGCATTTTTCATATGTGTCCCCGGTTACAGGAGAGGTCTGGTCCCCCTACCTTACTATAACAGGGTGGATGATTTAAGCTGAATGTTTACTTCCTTTTTACAAATGATAATTGTCTGCACTTTGCTTGGACATATAAATGACCACCATGTAAGCCATGATTTTGCTCAAGTATTTTGATTTGGCCTTTGTTCATGGAGTATATCAGAACTCTCTTCTTTCCAAAACTGGTCTTGTATATTGCTTATATATTTTATCTATTTCCTGCATTGAAATCTGCTTTGTGATCCTGACAACCCTGCCTGCCTCATGCATTTGACTTAATTATGAACTTCACTACTCTTGTTACAACCGAGATCCCAGGTGAAGGGTCAGTGCTTTACTACCTATCCTTGCCCTCAGTTCCTCAATTTTCCACTTCCCATTGATGAACTGCTTTGTCCTCTCAGAAACTTACTGCAATAGATTAGCACCCTAAGTGGATACATGCACCCAGCATGTTAAAGTGCAGCTCTGTTGCTTGAATATTCTGTTGAGGAAATACACACATTAAGTACATGCTCATAGTGTTGAAATGACTCTGCGCTCTATGTGGATGGCATGGGTCTATCAAGGTGTGTCTTTGACATAGTCAAGAAGTTGCCTGGCACCATTATTTATGGGATGCTAGGGATGTTTTTAAATATTTGTGAATCAATGCTCTGGAAATGCCTCTATCTTGCAAGGGGTTAAACTATTGGAATTAAGCAGATCTACCAAGTCTGCATGATATGTTTACATTAATGTGGCCAAGACATTGGAATTATGATTGGAGGGAGCAAGCTTGATAGACCTGCTCCTATCTCTCTTTCAGGGCTCTTATGTGAACACAAGAAAATATGCTTTATCTCCATCTCTACCTTCACTATATGAAATACTCAAATACTGGGTTCCACTTCTATGAGATGTAAGTAAATGGAGTCAAGTAATAAAACTATTCCAATTAAGTGTGAGAGCCGGGGTAGGCAACCTTTTTACAGCCTTTGACTGGTTGGAAAACCCACTATTTGCCTTTTTCCATGGAAATCACCATACATAGAAACCTCAAAACATGTTTCTCTTTTTCGCTTAACCAAATGAAATTTCCTGTGAGAGCTCTGAATTTTTCCACCTGTACCTGGGACATCCCACTGGTGTTCAGACTTAGAAGTTATGTGCATTTTAATGACTACCAATGCAATGGGACACAGCAGTGCAAAGCTTAGCCTTGAAGGTCAGTATGTGTGGTTCTATGGCTAAAAGTGCAATAGGACATGACGGGGGTCACTATTTGTGTTTTTTTCCCTACTATTTGAGTGAGACAAGGCTGTATGTGTAGTTATATGCTGTAGTGGTGGGCAACATTACACCCTCAAGCTGCTGCCAGACAGCAACTCACATTGTTCCCCACCAACGTTTGGTGGCAACTGGCAAGCAATGGGAGTTGTAGTCTGGCAGCATTTGGAGGGACTCATGTTGCCCATCCATATGGCTACCAATGCAGTGGAGGCTGTGAGTCAGTATGTGTGGTTCTATGGCTACTATGGGACAAGGCTGCTGGTGTCAGTAGGTGTGGGTCTATGGCCACCATGGGACAAGGTTTGGTCCTCTGGCTACAATGAAAAAAAGCAGAAAATTGCACTTTTTGTGGGAATTCCTGAGGAAAGCTAAAACTGCTGTTTGTTTACCTTTCTTAATCAAGGGAAAGTTTTTCCCTGTCCCTAATCATGCTAGAACCTGCTTTCTTAGGTCCATAAGAAAGCGGTAGTTTTGAATATAGTTATTTCTGCTATGAATGCTTTTATTCCTCCTATTAATGATATCAGCAACATATTGCATATTAATGGAAACATCTCTAGTATCCAAGGAATTAAAGTTTTAGGAGAGAAGATTATCAGTAGTTCAAATCTTACATTTATATTGTTCAATTCACTTTGAGATGTATTTAATAATGGTCAGATTGAAGTAAAACAAACCTATAGGCAATATTCTAGAGTATTTCCCAGATTTAAAAGCTGAGGCATCATATAGCAGGGAACAAGCAGAAGAATACTCTGCTCATTATAACTGAAAAAAACCTTCTTTTGTTTTAGGCTGGTGTATCCAATGTTAGTGTACATGAACAGACATTTATGTAATTTGTGTTTTCTGTCAATGGTGTAGAGTAGGACTTTACACAAGTCTTTAATCTAATTTCTCTCTGATTTCCTGGTGTTGCATATGCTAATGTAGACAATGCTAGGAAAGGAAACCAGACTTATGTAATTAATATCCAAATGCATTTATAAAAAACTTGATCCAATGTATCGGATGCATTACTTTACCCACTGCTTTATAAATGATCCTTTTTGCATTTCTCCTAACTGAATATGAGTGAAACAGCTACTATTCAATTTGTAGATCAATTTGGGTGATATTGGAAAAAAGAGCTGTTTCTGAATCAATAATGATTGAGTCTACACTGACAGTCAAAAGTTTTGGGACACCTCAATTTTTGCTAGTTTTAGTTATTGCCATATAACTTCACAAAAACATGAGAAAAACATGTCAATACTTTTCTAAAATCAAGACAAATATATTTTATTTAGCAGGTTTTTTTATAGCTTTTGTAGATGTATAAAAGATTTTTAGTGCAAAAGTTAAAAAAGTGCATTTGTTAAATTTGTTTCATCATATTTTATAAATGTGAATACAGGGAATTTGATGAAAATAATGGTATCTTTAGACAGGCCATCTTATGGCAAGAAAAACAGTATTTAATATATGTGGGTACATTAAATGAGTAAGAGGAAAATTACAGCTAAACACAAACACAGTAGAAGTGTTAAAACAGCCATTGTCCAGAAGGACAATTGTCCAGAAATCTCAATATCCAAGTGGTTAAAGAGATAATAATGTTTCATAAAAGTATCCCCCTCCCGCCCCTTTTACTGATGTAACACTGCTCAGCCAGATCAGAAGGGAGGTGCCCAGGTAGATTGCAGAGAGGGACAATCTTCAATTAAGATAAGGGAAAAACCTGAAAAACGTGTCAAGGGGGGCAGGGTTTTTATTGTTCTCATAAGAAGAAGATAGTCCCCTTCTGTTATCTGTCTGATCTATAGACTGCATTCCACATCTGAGAAGAGATGGCTTACACTAGGTAAAAGGGGCAGGAGGGGAAACTTTGCTTGTGAATATCTCTGCAACCATAAAGGTTTGAGAGATAAGAC
Source organism: Rhinophrynus dorsalis (assembly GCA_037306005.1). NCBI lineage: Eukaryota > Metazoa > Chordata > Amphibia > Anura > Rhinophrynidae > Rhinophrynus > Rhinophrynus dorsalis. The sequence continues at coordinate 42,388,634 of CM074720.1, forward strand.
TTATATCATTCTTCATGTTTTTTTAATGCCTACAAAATAAAATAAAGATTAAATGAAGTATTACTATCCCTTTAATGATGGAGAGAACCCTAGTTGCTTTTTGCTGTTTCAGGTTTTTTTGTGTGTGTGTGTTGCAATAGTTTGAGCAACTCGTTAATTTTTTTTTTTTTTTGGGGTGGGGATTTGTTCCATGAAGATTGAAGGCTGTAAAACACTGTGCATAAATATGGTTTGATACTTTCCATTCTGTCCTCTTCAGCTGTTTTCCATCTGCAAAAGCTTTCATCAGCTTCTACAGTTAGCACTCTGAGGAATGACTAGTCCTTAGTCTCTGATTGTTACCTGGGAATTGGAATATTTTATGGCTTCTTGGTGTGCTCTTTGTTGTGTTAATGTTCTTCAGAGCCCATTCAGATCTCTATTAAAATTGAGACATTCCGGAACATACTGTAACTGACCTCATGCATCCTGCATTTCACTCACATTCATTTGTTTCTCCTAACTGAGACCTTATAAAATATGTTCATGTCTCATAAAAAGCTGAAATGAAAATGAGAAAATTTGTGCACAGATAAAACTGTGGAAAAAAATAATTTTGAAAGGGATAACTATTTGAGCTGATAAATATTTAAAGACGAAAATAAGAATTTCAATAAATAAATTGATCACAATACATTTGAACCATTGGAAAATAGATATTAAAGGGATAGTAATACTTCATTTTATCTTTATTTTGTTTTGTAGGCAATAAAAAAACATTAAGAACGACATAAGTCTTATCGCTCAAACCTTTATGGTTTGAGAGATATTCACAAGCAAAGTTTCCCCCTCCCGCCCCTTTTACCTAGTGTAAGCCATCTCTTCTCAGATGTGGAATCCAGTCCATAGACCAGACAGATAACAGCAAGGGATAATCTTCTTCCTATGAGAACAATGAAGGTCCTGCCCCCCTTGACAAGTTTTTCAGGTTTTTCCTTATCTTAATTGAAGATTGTCCCTCTCTGCAGTCTACCTGGCACCTCCCTTCTGCTCTGGCTGAACAGTGTTACATCAGTAAAAGGGGCGGGAGGGGGACACTTTGTCATTGAATTACTCTTGAACTACAACTCTGACAGAATTGAAATAACACTCTCCAAAGTCCAAATACTATGATGATTAATTAGAGCTGCTTTTATTATGAAACATTAATATCCCTTTAATATTTCATATTTTAACCCCTTGAATATTACAGATCTCTGCAATGCATTCCATCTTTGGGGCTAAAGGGTGACTATCATGTTTTATCAAGCCTGTTCATATTGTAGCCAGATTGTTATATAACTGTTCTGTGCAGCTCTCAAAATGGATCAGATGAGCTGTTTTGAAGGCTTCTTAACTGAGAGTCCAGTTTTCTAGATACACTGACCTAAGAGCAGGTAGAGCCTTCTTTTTTCCTTGGAACAAGCTCCAGATGTCATTGCATGGAAACCGCAAACATTCACAATTCTACTGTATGTCTTTCATGAGAAATATGGCCAAATTAACGAATACAGCCTCCTTTAGTTGTCTTTTCAAAATAAATATTACATACCCTAACACATAATTTAAATAAAACCCCACATAAAACAACATTTGTGTTTTCTTTTAAAACATGACATTTCACAGTCACGACATCTATTTTTATATAATTGTAAATTCATGAAGTACCAGTTATTCTAGTTTCTAATTTGGATTAGGAAACACTAATTTTCAGGATTCCTCTGCTGCTCCATTTAATGTACTTAAAGGGATAGTAACACCCCGAAAAACGTGAAGCCAAATTCTAGGAGTCAGCAAAACATACTTAACTCCCATATTTCCATCTCTCAAACTGTTATGGTTTGAGAGATGTAACAAAATAAAGACCTCCGCTTCCTCCCCCTTCTCATGCGTCCGCTGTATAAAGGACGTCATGAGATCCTGCTTCCTGGACCAGACGGTGGCTCTTCAGGAGAGCTGTCATCTAGATATCTCCGTATAATTACTTCATCAGAATGGTCTAAAACGTGTGCCTGGTTTGCAAGCACACATTGTAGACCATACCGATGAAGTAATTATACCGAGATATCCCGATGACAGCACTCCTGAAGAGCCGCTGTAAGTCGGTCGACTGGATTCTGCCTCTGACAGCTTTACAGCTTGTCAGACAGAAAGGGGAGGGAACGGAGGCCTTTATTTTATTACATCTCTCAAACCATAACGGTTTGAGACATGGGAATAACGGAGTTAAGTATGTTTTGATGATTCCTAGCATTTGGCTTCACGTTTTTCAGGGTGGTTACTATCCTTTAAAATAAATTACAAAAAAAAGACTGTCCTTCTCACATTTCAAGCCAAGACTGTCCACGTCTTATAGTTCTCTTTCTTATTATTTATTTTACGTATTGTAGCAAAGCAGGGGTATTATACCATAGTTTGGAAATGTTTCAATCCAACTTTGTTACAGCTTAACCAGTATTTTCATATTAAACTGTTTGAACCGTGCAAACTGATGTCTAGGCAGTTCACCTGGTGCCCAGTATAGATGGGCAATTTTTTTGCCTCAAAAGTAAAACATGCTCCAAAGCTCTTCCCATCTTTGGAGGGAATTTCTGTGAAAAATAAAATTTTTTAAAATTTTTCTTTACATTAAAATCTATGATAATGATGTAATTCACCCCATATAGAGAATTTCTACCATGCATTCCTGCCCCAGACACTAAAAAGACATAATTCATCATACGTTCAAGACAAACAGAGAGATACAACTTGACGTCCTGTGTGTACTTGCATACAGCATATCCTACATCTGCAATAATAAGAGGAACAAGCATATACTGAGGTGTGGTGATTCTGCACACTTGCACAAGCTGCTGTGTGGCACTCTTTATCCTTTATTGCAAGCTGCTAATTCTGAAGCTAGTAAGTCTACCCTGTGCTGTACTGTAAAAGTTGCCACTGCAGTCAAGTGGGAAGAGAAAGCTGTTGCTGAAATTTTGACACCAGAAAAGTGTAGAGATAGACAACCAAAGAGGGGAAGATGGAGTTGCTTGTGGTTGCAGAGAGTGTGGGTGTGATTTATAGACAATGACAGACAGGGACAGGTGATAGAGACAGACAGACAATCGTTCACCTGAGCTGTGACTGACACTGGCAATGATAGAACATAGAGTAGAGAAAGAGACATAAATCAGATATAGAAACAATTTTCCCCTCTTTAGAAGTACAATACTGCAGGGTCCTGGGGATGTGGTGGTGGTGGTGGTGGCAACATGACCTACTGGTAACACTGCTGGACACTGAGTTCTACTGCTGTTTGTAATGGAGGATTCCTCTTCTACATCATCATCATCAGCAGCAGCAGAAGCCCTCCAACTCCTCTTAGTACTCATTTCTGAACAGAGTGCATCAGTATACTCACTTCAGAGTCCAACAGGAAACTGGAGCAACACAGACTACAACTACCGCAAGCTTTTCTTAATTTGCTAGTCTCTCTCATCTTTTCACTCTATTTAGTCTACCAAGCCTTGCAGTACAGTGGGACATTTTAGGTTTTTATAGTATTGTGGCAGGAATTATTGTTGCCATAGAAAGCAAAAGTCTTGTGGGAAATTAATGGGTGACAGTATTTTCTATGAGTGGGAATTTTCATGGAAGAAGCAGAAAATTTGTGCATTTTCTGTGAAAACTCCCATGAAAGAAAAATGGGACTCTAGTATGCAGATAGTTGTTCTACTGTATTCTCTGGTGAGGTGAGCACCAATACTGCAACAAAAGAGAAAAAACAAAACAACGCAGCTGGAGTTCCTCTGAGTGTACTGTTATCTATACTGGATCACCTTCACATTAACCCAATGGTCCAAAAGAATTACACTCACTTGTTAGAGAGGTTAGGACTGCCTCTCAGTATAATAGTGTCCCTGGCACAAACCCCAGGACTGTTACACCTCTCTGCCAACTGGTCTCTGTCATTGGTTAATAAAGGATGCAAAATTTTTTTGTAAAGTTGATACCTTTATTGGCTAACTAAACAAATTTAAATGCAAGCTTTCAAGACTTCTTAGGTCTCTTCCTCAGGCATGTTATACAGATAAATATGAAAACTTCTCTCTTAAATACAAGTACACATAACATTGTTTATAATAGAAATCAGATAAGAACGTTAGTACAGATACCAATTCCTTGATCAGTCAATGGTAGAGGATGTGATTTAAATAGCATTCTTCCTCTGGGTCCAGGTATTTATGATTCCAAAGGGACTGTCGTAAAAGTTAATTCACCATTAAGTACTGTGACAGGAATTCTCTGTCCCTGTTCATGCCATAGGTCAAAGAGTCGAATTGTAACATTAATTTTACCTCCCATAACTTTCTGTCCCTCTGATTGCAAAATTGTCCCATTAGTACAGTCAATTTAATATCCCTGATACTGTGCCCACTTTGGCAAAAATGTTCTCCCACTGGTGTCTCTGTCTTTTTGTTGTTAATGCTGGATCTGTGGGAATTAAACCTCTTATGTAATTTCTGTCCTGTTTCCCCCACATAAAAAGCTGTTGGGCATTTTGCACACATGATAAGGTATATTACATTGGATGATTTGCAGGTGAAATTACCATTGATCTTATGGTGTAACTGGGTGTTTGGTATGGGTATCTTGTCTGTGGTATAAATGTGTGCACAGGTTTTACACCTACTTTGTAGTCAGGGTAATGTGCCATTTTTTGTGTTTTTGTTCAGGGCACTCCTTACCATCAGTTGCTTTAAATTGGGAGGCTGTCTGAAGGAGAGTAAGGGAGGCTGTGGAAATATGTTCTTAAGTCTTTCATCTGTGTGTAAGGTTGCTTGAAGTTCTCTTGATATTTTGCTCAGAGCTTCAACCTGGGGGTGGTAAGTGACAACAAGTGGCACACGGTTTCCCTTATGCTGTTCTTTGTAGCTCAACAGATCTTTTCTTGGTATGTGAGTAGCTTTCTGTATCTGACTGTCAATAATCCTTGCACTGTAACCCTGTCTTATAAAGTCTCCTCTGAGTTTCTGGAGGTGCTTGTCACGGTCCGCCATGTCAGAACAGATGCGATTATATCTGATGGCTTGGCTGTATATGATGGAGTTCTTTGTGTGTTTTGGGTGAAAGCTATCATTCCTTAGGTAGGTTGGTCTGTCTGTTGGTTTACGGTACAAGGATGTGTGGATGGAGTTGTTCTGAATACTGATAGTCGTGTCTAGGAAGTTAATGTTTGTGCGTGAGTGACTGAGTGTTAGATTGATACTGGGGTGGAATGCATTGTAATTTTTGTGGAATTGGAGAAGTTCCTCTTCACTGGCTGTCCAGATGATAAGAACATCATCTATGTAGCGGACATAGACCAGGGGTTTTGTCTGTCAGGTGGACATGAAGTCCTCTTCTAACTTTGCCATGAACAAGTTGGCATATTGTGGTGCCATTCTGGTACCTATTGCAGTCCCCATTTTCTGGAGGTAGAGGTCCTGTCCAAATTTGAAGTAGTTGTGGGTGAGTATAAAGTGTATGAGTTTTGTTATTGGTTCCGTGGCTGTGTTATTTCTTTCTAGATATTCTTGGCATGCTGCTATGCCATCTATGTGTGGAATGTTGGTATAAAGGGATTCTACATCCATAGTGGCAAGGATGGTGCTCTCTGGAATGGGGCCCAAGTCTGCTAGTTTGGTCAAGAGATCTGTGGTGTCTTGAAGGAAGCTGGGTGTTCGTTTTACCAGGGGTTTCAGGGTATTTTCTACCCAGTCAGAGATATTTTCTGTGAGTGTGCCAATTCCCGAAATGATGGGTCTCCCCGGGTTTCCTTCTTCCTTCTGTGTATTTTTGGTAACATGTAGAAAGAGCCCGCTTTTGGATCTGTTGGTATTAGGGGCCTTATCTGTTCTCCAATGTTGGAGGGCAGTTCTTTTATGATCATGTTGAGTTGTTTTGTATATTTTTTTGTGGGATCCTCTTGTAGTTTCATATAGTATCTTTCATCAGAGAGTTGCCTATTTGCTTCTTGAATGTAGTCTGCAGTATTCATAATAACAACAGCTCCCCCCTTGTCCGCAGGCTTAATAATAATGTCCTGGTTATTCTTTAGTGACTGTACGGCTTTCTGTTCCTTGTGGGTTAGGTTGGGTGTTGGTTCACACTGTTTCTCCAGTATGTCTGTAGTTACTCTGTTTCTGAAGATACCTATGTATCTGTCCAGTGTAGGGTTACTACCTGGTTTTGGAGTCCAGGTGGATCTTTTTGTGGGTGCATTGATATTGTGATGTTGCTCTGTGGTGTTGGCATCATCGTTATCCATTTTGTCATGGAAGAATTCCTTGAGTCTGAGTTTTCTGAAAAATTCCTCCATGTCCCTACAGAGTGTTACCTTGTCCACAGGTTTAGTCGGACAGAATGACAGGCCTTTTGAAAGCACAGATACTTCATCTCTCTTGGTTAATAAGGTTCTCCACAGGAAACACACAGGTTGTCCAAGATGTGTCTTGAACTCTCAACCTGAATTCTAGATACTTCCTTGTCTGGCAATAAGGAGGGCCACAACAATAACCTCTTAATTAGAGGGTCCTCTTAGTGAGAATATACAGATGGTCATGAGTGAGATTTAGATTTAGATGAAGGTTTATTCTAGTGTAAAGATAAGAGAAAGCAAAAATAATATTAAAAGCAATTACTATAAATTCAATAAAAAAATAAATAAAACTAACATAAAATAACGCTCTACACATTTCGTGAACAGTTATCATTTCTTCACGAGTGCCTAACAAACAGTATTGATCACTCAATCGCACTTCTCTCTCCCACCCACTGACCAGCAGCTTATGTGGCAGGAGAAACTTACACCCAAAAGTACTTACACCTTCTGTGTCCAACCTACCTTCCTCTAGACTGTAAGCTTTCATGAGCAGGGCCCTCTGATCCTTCTGTTCTCCACATACAATTTGTGGTATTTAATATCTATATGTGTTTATCCCCTAATGTACAGCGCTGCGGAATAAGTTGGCGCTATATAAATAAATATTATTATTAATAATAATAATAATAATAATAGTAGCCTTACTTCCAGTATTTGTATGGAGAATTGTCCCTTCTGATCAACATCTGTCCCGCCAAACAAATCGGCTCCATGACATTGACATTACAATAGAGAACATCAGTCTCTGCTCGAACACGTCATGCGTTTCATTCATGGGGCACAATACTGCACATGTCCACAGTGCCTACCATAGATTGCATCAGTGGACTCTATTGCTCGTGCGCTCCATCCCTGGAAAGAGCAGATTTTAATGCAGCAGATCTTGTTCAGTCAGATGATATAAATTCTAAGGAGCCTGAGTTCTACCCAGAGGAGAGCCTAAGAGCTTATAGGCTGTAATTTTCACAGCACCTACCCCTACTGGCTCCCCTGCTTAAGTGGCTCCTTTACCTTCCTCTTAAGAGATGGTTAAAGGGATAGTAATACTTTGTTTTAACTTTATTTTATTTTGTAGGCATTAAAAAAACATGAAGAATGATATGTCTTATCTCTCAAACCTTTATGGTTTAAGAGATATTCACAAGCAAAGTTTCCCCCTCCCGCCCCTTTTTCCTAGTGTAAGCCATCTCTTCTCAGATGTGAATCTGGTTGTAAGACCAGACAGATAACAGAAGGGGACAATCTTCTTTGTATAAAAACAATGAAAGCCCTTCCCCCCATGACACGTTTTTCAGGTTTTTCCCTTATCTTAATTGAAGATTGTCCCTCTCTGCAGTCTACCTGGGCACCTCCCTTCTGATTTGGCTGAACGGGGGGATACTTTGCTTGTGAATATCTCTTAAACCATAAAGGTTTGAGAGATAAGACATATCGTTCTTCGTGTTTTTTTAATGCCTACAAAATAAAATAAAGTTAAAACAAAGTATTACTATCCCTTTAAGCCTTACATTTCTTCAGCCTAACAAGGAGGATCCTCTTCATCCATGTATATACAAGCATATCTCTCTGTCTAACCCTGCTCAGCATGTTGGATTGTCTCTTCCAAAATGGCTACAACATCTTATATTCACCAAGTATTGTCCAGTCCGGTTACTTGAATTAGTCACATGGTTATTTTAATATTCAGTAGGAAGCTATTACACATGTGGTCAGGAATCCTAAACAATACCTCCTTCTGGTCTTTTTTTAATACTGCCCTAAATGGAAGGAATGTATGACTGCAACGGTAGCCATTACACATGTTCTCAGCCACACATAAACACTGCCTTTTGTGGTGCACAGTCAATATGTACATACCATATACCACATACCATATAAAATTATATTGCTATAAATGTCTGTGTGAAATTAATTGCAGAATCACATCCAATACAATAAATCATATCCAAAACAGGTTCCTCCAAAATAAAAGTTTTCAGATTTATATATATTATAAACAAATGGCCGCACAGTATATGTACAGATTTTAAAGTATCTTTAAAAAACAGCAAACATTTCTTAAAGTAACATGTCCACTTTAAAGACCTCCATAAAACATTCCCATCTTAACATAGAAGTCTTACACTGGAATCGTCATTGGGGCATCTTGGTTTTAATCTTCGAAACATTCCCCAAAATGCATCATCATAGCACTACAGCTGTTTAACATTTGGCACCTGTGAAGTACCTTTGAGTGCATCCAGACTACCAGCAGATTTTATTGGTATTGGGCTAATGGTGAACATTAAAGATTGCTTGTTCAAATGCACATCTATTTTACAGTTTCAATGAGCCATAGAGGTGACACAGTTAAACTTCCTTAGGAAATCTGCCAGAAGTCTCTAGCTTAAATACAGAAAAACAGGCTTCAATCCCTTTAAAGAAAGAAAGTTCAACTCCATTATTTAAAGTATGTCACACCTGTTTTCACAATAAAAATGCTTTTCACCACCAAGTTTGATATATTTAAAGGAACACTGATACAAAAATATAATGTGCTTTTACATGAAAGTGTGTATTGTGAAACTAACAAAAGAAAAAAAGCTCACGTGCTTTAATCCTTTGAGTGCCAGAGGGGTACGCAAAGCATTACTTTGCAATGCATTGTGTACCCCTCTGGCACTCAAAGGGTTAATAAAAAATAACATAGACACAAAAATAAATGCTGTATTCTATCAAGCTTGGGGAGACAAGGTGTTTTATGTATAATGGCAAAGTGCACCAATTTGTGGGACAAACCAGCTGCTCCATAGGGGACAAATAAGCATCCCAATGCATTTAATTGGATTTAAATGTGGCTTTTAACCTCTTGATTGATTTGCAATGCATTGGGCACCACACTAGCATTCAAGGGGTTATAAACTCTATTTGAATTATCGGGAATGTTTATTTGTCTCATATAATGCAGTTGTTTTGCACCAGAATTGACTATATTCATAAGTCCCAATTATCTTACACTTTATACTGTCTGTTGTGTCTTGCAGTTGCAGTTTAACGGTTTAAAAGACACCTGTCATCAGATATTTCCCTATCTGCAGATCAGCCACTTCCCCGGTGTGCCAGTGCTAAATCATACAGTTCCCTGTCCTGCTCAGTGCATGTCCCCATAGTCTTCCAGTGTTGGTTAACTAGCAAAATGTTGCCCACTATTGGGTGCCCAACTAAATGGCACATTAAACATGTCACTTGCATGAAGAGGGGGACATGACAATCTCGGCTGCATCAAAAAGGCGAGATTATCATGTTGCGGGCTTAAGCATCACTGATTTGCAAGCAATGTAAATATACCTTGCTGATGTGACTGTATTAGCTGTGTGTAGTCCAGTTCTCCTTCCCCCCACTGTCCGTGGATCACAATAATTTAAAAAAAAATCATTGTGAGAAGTACACATACCAGAGCAACGCCAAAAAAGACCCAAAGAATAAAACACATGTTAAATGTAGCGCAAACTGGTATAGTGCACATATGACTATACATCCGACCAACTCCACAAAAGGCCAAAAGAATGAAGTAGAGGTAGCGCAAGCTGGCTGGATCTCTATTCATACGTGTGCTACACATAGCTAATACAGACACATCATCGAGGTATCTTTACATTGCTTGCAAATCAGCAATGCTTAAGCCCTTGACATGACAATCTCACCCTTTTGATGCGGGTGAGATTGTCATGTCCCCTTTTCATGCTGGAGACATGTTTATTGCTCCGTTTAGTTGGTCGCCCCCTAGTGGTTGACATTTGAAAAGGAATCACTTTGTATCTGGCTTGGAAGCCTGACACCACAAGTCTGTAACGACTGCACATTCAGACCTGCCATTTGTGGTTATAAGTGCATAATATTTAAACCCTTAAGGACCAGAGTGGCGTGCAAGGAATTGCAAAGCAATGGTTGCACACCCCTCTGGTCCTTAAGGGGTTAATATCCAGAGATAGGGACTGTGAAAGAAGGTATACTGATACAATGTAAAAAGATAAAATATAAAAAGATGGTATACAGAGACTTACTGCTATAGGGTTAGTGTAACATTGTTTAACTGCCTTGCTTTGATGGATGACTGACAGGCCAACTCCCTGTAAAAACTGTCAGGAACATAAAAATAAAATAAAAAATAAGTGAAGAGGGAATAAAATAATAGAAAGTATTGGCCACCTGACTTTATTTATTATGCACTTGTAGAATATAAAAAGTCGAAATAAAGGGTGATTATATCTTTAAGAAAAAATTGGTGTGCAAATATATTGGCATAGAGACATACACTACTCTTCTGGATATCAATCAGAATATGTGCATTCAAGTTATTTAATTGCTTGCATATGCTATTTGCACAATGAAAATACCAATATAATTAGTCATTAGGCTAAACATACACTGTATTATTCCCAAGGGAACTGTGGGTGGGGAGGCAATGCCCTTCGCTGATTACTTTTAATGAGAGTTTCTCCTGTCCTTGCAGATTATGTACTGTACAACTGCTTCAATGCCCATCACTCAAGGTGACCTTGGATATGAGCACACAAATAAAATCCCAAACCTGTAAATGAGTCACCTTGCTTCAGTTAGCACAGGTCAGAGCCCAGTGACCAGTTTCATTGAGATTGATTGTACTTCATGTTCCTTAATGTAAAAAGTTAATGGCTTACCCTGGTAAGGATGAGGTGGCTGGCTGGGATTTGGGGCCATCAAGCTAAAAAAAAGTTCAGTTCTGTTGCAAACCAAGTGAACCAGAGGCTGCCAAATAACATTTCCCATTGATTTTAATGGGCTTTTGATCCCTGAAATGCTAGAGAACATCAATGACTCTAGGAGTGCTTCTGCTGCTGTTCAAGATGCAGTGTTACTGCCTGCCATCTACTATTGCTAGTACATTTGCTATATCTAGTCTCTGTAGTAATAGTGGTAGTAGTGATGATGTAAGAAGAAGTAATCATTTAAGACCCCTTCTGTTTATAAAGTCTTCAATGTGTAGATACTACACTCACAATCCAAAATCTAAACATGCTGCCATCTGTTATATCTTTAAAAATTATGTGAGCAGGGAAAAAGAAGTATCACATCCTCTTTGAGATTCCACTTACTGTAAAATCTCAGGTATAATACGCACCTGTGTATAATATGCAGGTGTATATTATACCCAAGATTTTAGGGGAAAACAAGAGAGCCTATGTATAATACGCACCCTTGTTTTCCCCACTTACTAAAAAAAATGTAGTGCTGGCAAAAAGCCTTACTTTTTCCACAGAAGACCCCATCGTCCCTGCGGGCAGCATGCTTGCATTTGCCGCCTGCGTCCTTCAATGGGCTGTCAGGATCTTCTGCCTGTAGCCAATGGTAATTCCTGACCTCACAGGGCATTACCATTGCTGGAGGCAAAAGGTCCTGACAGCCCATGTATTTTTTTTGTCTAAAAACTCTCGGGTCTAATACGCACCCCCCACTTCACATAAGGTGAAGAGGGGTAAAACTGTGCGTATTATACCCGAGATTTTACGGTATATCACAACCACAGATCTGATTGCCAGACACACCAAAGGTATATGAGAGGTGCAATGACTAAAGAAACAGCAGTAGCAGCACTCCTAAAAGTGGGTGAAGTTGAAGGTGACAACATAGTAGTGTTGGAGATGTCCCAGGGATAGGGCGCTGTTGCTACATGACCCTATGGACAGCTCTGGTCCCGGGACCATAAATCTCCATAGGATCGTATAGCAACAGCTCCACAGTACAATTTCAGGCCACTGTGATATTGCACCTAAAAAATTCAACTTTGAAAATTAATAACTTTTGAATGAAACACCTTTCAGCAGTGGAGTACTCTTGTTTTACTTAGGGGGATAAACCCTACAACATATTTTTTTTTACATTTTAAGTATTACTATCCCTTTAAGGAACACGGAGCTTTTTTTTTTTTTTTTTTTAAATTCCGGTTCCGTACTCCCCGAACTCAGATCGACCCATGACGTACCATGACCATCAAGGGTCGTTAAGGGGTTAAGCAGTGCAGCCCTCTCTTTTGATGTTGTGTTGTCACACAGGAATACTGGGTTTTGCATGGTGGCGTCCATGTTGGGAGAGTTTTTGGAGCCCTGGAGTGAATATGAGAGCTGGGTGATTGTTCTGAGCGACGCTAAAAGTTTCCTTTTATGTTCTATGTTCCGGTAATCTACACTTACTAAATTCTTAGACAGAAGTAAAAAAAAATGCACAAAAATAATCCAAAACTACCCATGGTAAATGGCAAACTTGCAAAAATGTTGACAGTTGACATGCTTTGTAGAAAACAGAGATTTTAAAGAACTGATATGTGTTGACCCTTGCTGCTGTATCCCAATCTGTAGTATTTTTCAATAATGATGGTGCCAGAGTTGTACAAGTAGGTGGCTAGTGATGTGTGGTAACTGCTATAAACATCATATGCCAAGAAAATTCACTAGACCACATGTGTGGGTAATCTGTGAGATTATAGACTACGTACACAGATATGATAGAAACATACAGAGTACTCAAATCTTGAAGCACAGCACTTAGTTCCTTGTATTAATAGTATTTCTCTGGGTATTCTCTCGTCCGTAGCAAACACTGATGGAAATTGTCAAGTTCTCACAGGAATTTCATTGCATTTTAATAGATTTTTGATCCTCTGGAATTTTCAAGAAAAAGTCTTTTCACCTGTACTTACACTATAGCATTAAAGGGGTTAAAAACCTAAATTAATTTAACGGAACTTACAGATTTTCCTTTGCCCTATGATGCAATTGGTTTGCACCAGGTCAGCACCTCGTTAACTTGATTAATAAGGTTTTTGGTTCACATGATGTTTTCTAGTCATTCTAGCTTCCATAAAATGTTTCTGTTTCAGAAAGCATAGGGTTAGTTTTCCCAATATGCAGAGTAGACCTCTATCTAGGGCTAAGAGAGTTAGTTATGAGACACCACAGCCATGCCAGATACTCCCACTGCACCAAAATATAGGCATGGCAAGTACAATCCCCAATACCTCATCATGCAATTGAAACAGAGAGGCAGTACTTTGTACTCAAAGGCTTGATATTTTAGTAAATGTATTGGTCTACTATTCTTTATACAGTTGGAGTGCTTTACAGTAAGACTGGGGGAGGCAGTCACTAGCAGTTAGAGAGCTCTGAGGAACAAAAAACCCTGTGTAATACCAGCCTAGGCTGTGTTCCAGCACATTTGCAAAAACTGATAATTGCATGGTCATTCAAGGAGCTATATCATGTCAGTGATGGTAAAATTATAGAAGCCTTTGATGGAATAGTCTTCGTTTTTAGTTGAAGTAAAAGTCTTCCTGTGATGTACCATCTCTCCACATATCTCCATCTATATATGCCCACAATGACCATGCCATCAACACTACAGAATAAGGTCTTGGGGGGGGGGGTAGGAGGACAATATGCTAGGTTCCAGTTTATTTTTTATATTACTAGACTTTCTGACTCTAATGGGTCTTTAGTGGATCGATATCCTCAGGTCAGGTGTTTACCCAACACCAAAACTGGCTAAAGTTTTTTTATGAACTGGCATCTACATTTATTAGCAGAGTTGTCCAGAGTAATGAATGGCACTGATGGTCCATTAACTCCATTTTTTTGTTCTTCAATAGAGAGCTCCTAGAGATTTTTCTTGTTTTCTTCAATGCAGAAATAACAACTTCTTCTTTCTGACCTTTTTGCAAAAACGCTGTACTCAATTTAGTTGCTTGCTCCTCAAATGAGTCATCTTCCATACAGGTTCTTTTGATCCTCTGGAACTGGCTGCAGGGAATGTCTGTTAACCACCCAATATTGTGTGTGCTTGATGCTTCTACTTAGCTGTTCAAATCTATTTAATAATGTGTTTTATAATGTGTTCTGGTAATTATTTGTTTTTGGTGATTAATGTCCAAAGACAGGTCAAGAAAAACTATAGACGTCTGATGATAACTGCAAATGTGAGTTCCAAATCATTGTTAGATTCTACATTCACAAGAGTCTTTTTCACCTTCCCATGATGATAACAAGATTGCCACTATAGTGTAAGTACAGAATCAGGTTCTCACCATGGATTGAAGGTAGATGTTATTCTTCCCAATGTCCCATAATCAAGTTTGCATATCTGGGTACAAACTGTTTCCCATCACCATACCACATCTATAAATAAAGTGAGTGTCGTAGAAAACTAAATTATTGTGTTCAAAGATAAATTCCATGATTTTGATGATTAAATATTTTTGTTTGGTAGGCATCTGTGCATCTTTGTTAAGATAGTATTGGGTTGCTGCTAGTCACTTGGAGTGTTCTATCACTTTGTACAGTGCTATAAAGTCACAGGTAAACCATGAATAATTATTGTTCAATATAATTTGCACCAGTTTCTGTAACATGAGGGTGGAATCCCTTGTATATAATGAAAGTTTCTGGAAAAACCGGCTGTAAAAATTGATAAAAAAACCTGAGATAAATTATTGGTTAGTGAATCAATCCCAGATATGATCGGGTGACCTGGGGGATTGGTAGTACTTTTTTGAAGTTTGTGAATATGATAATATATCAGAATTTTCTGAAATTTGATGTTTAAGGATAAGTATTAATTTTTATTGTGAATCTGTTCTTTAAAAGCTTGATCAATGAGTAATTTGTATTACTGTTTAAACTGGGGAATGGGGTTGTTTGTTGATTTATTGTAAAACTTAGTGTTGCCAAGGATTCATTGTGCCTTTCTCATATAGTCCATTCTGTTCAGGATTGGATAATCATTCTCTCCCATTTATCAGACAGAACACAATATTTGTTTTTTGCTGACAATATTTCCCTTCCGTTCAAAGTAACAAGTTGGGTTCCCAACGCTCCATTCTTGGCCCACTTCTGTTTCCCCTATTTATAAGTAATTTGTCTATGGTTTGCAAAGCATCTTGTGTGCACATGTATGCAGATGACATTATAAGGTACACTAAAAATCCAAACGTATCGCAGCTTGAGGCAGTATTGCAGGATGATTTCTCTGAAGTTGATGTATTGCTAAAAACAAGCTGTTCTTCTATACTGACAAAACGGTCACAATGGTATTTAGTACAAACCACAAACTACCTAAACTCCTCAAGAACAATCATAACAAATTCTAAATCATAGCCTGGCCCTGGTTGACTTCTACAAATATCTTGGTATGTGGCTTGATCCAGTTTTGGTCTTCATATTGATAAATGAATATCCAAACTTTATCCTAAAATAGTCTGTTTAGAAACAAATCCCCTGGTAAGAAAACCTATTGTTCAACAGATGCAAATGCCAGTCCTAGACTATGGGGAATGTAGTGTATGCTTCTGTGCCACAAGTCCATCTTGGTAAACTTGACATTGTATAATTCATTACGTTACTTTATCCTCCAGTATAATTGCACTACCCATCATGGTGTTATGTTTAAAGAACTAAAGTAGCTAACACTCTAATCTAGAGGTACCCTTCGCTTTTCTTGCCCAGTTTATAACCACATCTCTAGAAAGCTACAAGACTACCTGAGCAGTATGTCACTCCAGCTTTCCATACTAAGTATAACCTTCACAACACTGCTAACGGCTCACTGAGTATCCCACACTACAATAATAAAACTAGTCCATCTGCCTCCTCCTTCAGAGCTCTGAAAGCCTGGAATAGCCTACCCCAAAAAAATCAGATTTCCCAGTCTAAAATTCCTAAAAATAACTGCTTCTTTGTATCTAAAAACAATATGTAACTGTACATAATTGTTTTTGTATGGGTGTTTATATAATTGTTTCTCTATTGTTTGTAAATATGCAACTTCTTTCTGTGAATGCTCTCTAAGACATACTTAAGAACATTTCGTAAATAAATTATATATATTAGTGTAGAGTTGGGGGCAATTCCCAGCAAATGAGCACTCATAAGGACTGGTATAGTAAAAATAGAGAGTAAGTTTTCCTTTTTTTTTTTGTCTTGAGATAATTTGCAGATGATACTAAATTATGTAAGGTCATTAATTCAGAACATTATATTTTCTCTCTACACAGGGACTTACATACAATGTCAGACTGGGCAAACAAATGGAGTATGAAGTTTAATGTGGGGAAGTGTAAAGTCATGCATTTGGGAGGAAATAATCCCAAGGCTACTTATGAACTTAATGGAATTATTTTAGGGGACTCGTTGCTAGATAAAGACCTGGGTATCCTTGTCAACTACAAACCTGGAAACAGTGACCAGTGTCAAACAGCAGTAGCAAAGGCAAACAAAATCCTGTCTTGCATAAAAAGAGGTATTGAAGCAAGAGTGGATAACATAATTTTGCCATTATACAAATCAATGGAAAGACCTCACCTTGAGTATGCAGTGCAATTTTGGGCACCGGTTCTGAAAAGGTATATACTAGAACTAGAGAGGGTACAGCGGAGAGCAACAAAATTAATTAAGGGAATGGAGGACTTGACTAGTGATGAGCGAGCACCCCAATGCTCGGGTGTTCGGGTGCTCTGACCGAGCGCCCCCGGAGGCTCGAGTGCTCGGCCGAGCACCCGAGCCCCATTGAAGTCAATGGGAGGACTCGAGCATTACACCAGGCACCCCCTGCTCTGATGAGGGGAGGGTGCCTGGTCCATAGGAAAAGGGCAGAAAATGATGGAAACACCACAGAAATGGTTCAGGGACAGCATAGGGAGGATGTCTGGATGCATCTTGGACTCCAACATCGCTGCTGGGAACGATCTTTCGCCCGTAGTACGCCATTTTTACAGACTGACCGTAAAACACACAAAAAGGAAAATAAAAACGACTTTAGGCGAAAAATTGTTACCAAACAGTATTTGCTGTATATTTACTTGTATATCATCTGCAAATTCTGCAAAAAATTTCATCGGTTTTTCTGAAGTGAGGCCATGATTAAGAGGGAAACGTGCGCAGAGGCAAATTCTCCCAAAAATTTCCTAGATTTTTCTGAACTGAGGCCATGATTAAGAGGGAAACGTGCGCAAAGGCAAATTCTCCCAAAAATTTCCTCGATTTTTCTGAACTGGGGCCATGATTAAGAGGGAAACGTGCGCTGAGCCGACCATCTAAAACATTATGGGTGAGGGTCTGCTGCGGAGCTGACCATCCTAAACATTATATGCGAAGGCCCGCTAGTGAGCTGACGCTATAAAACATTATATGAGAGGGCCCGCTAGAGAGCTGACCCAATAAAACATTATATGAGAAGGCCCGCTGGTGAGCTGACCTATATAAAAATTGGCAAACAGGGCCCGCTGGTGAGCTGGCCCTATATAAAAATTATATCACAGGGCCCGCTGGTGAGCTGGCCCTATATAAAAATTATATCCCAGGGCATATGGAAGAGGAGGAGGAGGATGAGAAGATTAAGAGTCAACCATATACCCGTTTTTTGGGTGGAAGGGGTGAATGGGAATACAGAGTATTCACATCATTGTAAATAACATATATAAAGTGAGTTTATGTTCCCCCGGGGCTTTCCTCCAGTGGAGTGGAGAAGTCAGGGGAAATCCAGGCCTTGTTCATTTTTATAAGTGTCAACCTATCAGCATTTTCGGTGGAAAGGCGGATACGTTTATCTGTTATGATGCCACCAGCAGCACTAAATACCCGCTCAGACAGAACGCTGGCGACAGGGCAGGCCAGCACCTCCAAGGCGTAGAGTGCCAGTTCATACCACGTGTCCAGCTTGGACACCCAGTAGTTGTAAGGCACAGAGGGATCATTGAGGACGCTGACACGGTCTGCTACGTACTCCTTCACCATCTTCCAAAACTTTTCCCTCCTTGTGACACTAGGCTGCGCATCAGGGTGAGGGTGCTGGCGGGGTGTCATGAAGGTGTCCCACGCCTTGGAGAGTGTTGCCCTGCCTTTCTCGGAACTGCTGTGTGCTCCCCTTTTCTCCCCTTCTCGGTTGACCAAGGTAGCACGTACTCTGCCGCCAGCGTTGTCAGATGGAAAATTTTGGAGCAATTTTTCAACAAGAACCTTCTGGTATTGCACCATTTTGCTTGTCCTCTCCACCGGAGGAATGAGAGATGAGAAATTCTCTTTGTAGCGGGTGTCCAGAAGGGTGAACACCCAGTAATCCGTGTTGTCTAAAATGCGTATAACGCGTGGGTCACGGGAAAGGCAGCCTAACATAAAGTCAGCCATGTGTGCCAGAGTACCAACAGTCAAGATTTCGCTGTCCTCACCAGGAGGATGACTCTCAATCTCCTCATCCTCTCCCTCCTCTTCTGCCCACCCACGCTGAAGAGATGGAACTAAAGTTCCATGGCTACCCTCTGTAGCGGAGGCAACCGTGTCTTCCTCCTCCTCCTCCTCCGCCTCCTCCAATTGTCGCTGAGAAGACGAAGTGAGGGTGCTCTGGCTATCACCTTGTGTAAGCTCTTCCTCCCCCATTTCCACCTCTTCCACATGCAAAGCGTCAGTTTTAATTGTGAGCAGCGAGCGTTTCAGTAGACACAGAAGTGGGATGGTTACACTGATAATAGCGTTATCGCCGCTCACCATCTGTGTCGATTCCTCAAAATTTCGTAAAACCTCACAGAGGTCTGACATCCATTCCCACTCCTCACTTCTGATTACAGGAAGTTGAACGGAGAGGCGACGACCGTGTAACAGCTGGTACTCCACTACTGCCCTCTGCTGCTCACAAAGCCGGGCCAACATGTGGAAGGTGGAGTTCCAGCGCGTGCTCACATCACACAGCAGCCGGTGAGCTGGCAATTGTAAGCGCTGCTGCAGCTTCAACAGGCCGGCCGAAGCTGTAGATGACTTACGGAAATGTGCACACACGCGGCGCACCTTGGTCAAGAGATCATGCACATTGGGGTAGGTTTTTAGAAATCGCTGAACCACTAAATTAAATACATGCGCTAGGCATGGTACGTGTGTGAGCTTGCCGAGCTCCAAAGCCGCCACCAAGTTACGCCCATTATCACACACAACCATGCCTGGTTGCAGGTTGAGTGGCGAGAGCCACTGCTCGGTCTGGTGACTAATCCCCTGCAACAGCTCTGAGGCCGTGTGCTGTTTGTCCCCAAGGCAGATCAGCTTCAGCACGGCCTGTTGACGCTTCCCCACTGCAGTGCTACACTGCTTCCAGCTACTGGCTGATGGGGGAGTGGCGCTGCGTGTAGAGAATTCGGAGGTGGAAACGGAGGAGGAGGAGCCAATAACGTAGGTGCTGGCGGAAACCCTGATGGAGGTAGGGCCCGCAATCCTCGGCGTGGGTAGCACCCGTGCCATCCCAGGGTCCGAGTCGCTCCCAGCCTCCACGACATTCATCCAGTGTGCCGTCAGGGAAATGTAGCGTCCCTGGCCACAAGCACTTGTCCATGTGTCAGTCGTTAAGTGGACCTTCCCAGTAACTGCGTTGGTCAGGGCACGGGTGATGTTACGGGACACATGGTGGTGTAATGCGGGGATGGCACACCGGGAAAAGTAGTGGCGGCTGGGGACCGCGTACCGAGGGACAGCTGCTGCCATCAGGCTGCGGAAGGACTCAGTGTCCACAAGCCTAAATGGCAGCATTTCGATGGCCAGTAATTTGGAAAGGTGTGAGGTTAGTGCTATGGCCTGTGGGTGGGTGGCTGGGTATTTTCGCTTGCGCTCAAATGCCTGGGGTAACGACATTTGGACGCTGTGCTGGGACAGGGAAGTGGATGTGGTCGCTGATGGTGCTTCAGATGGTACAGTTGCAGGGCGGGAGGTATGAGGGCCTGCGCCTTCGAAAGGCGATTGGCCGGCACCGAAAACAGGGGAAGAGGAGGCAGTGGTGTGGCCTGCAGACACAGATGGGCGATCCAGGCGTTCCTCCCACTTATTACGGTGCTTGGATGCCATGTGTCGGATCATGCTGGTGGTGGTGAGGTTTCTAGTGTTCATGCCTCGGCTCATTCTGGTGTGGCACAGGTTGCAAACTACAATTCTTTTGTCGTCCGCACTTTCCTTAAAAAAACGCCATACCGCGGAACACCTACCCCTTGGCAAGGGAGATTTACGCAAGGGGGTGCTCCGTGGAACATTTGCGGGCCGGTTTGGTGCGGTCCGCCTTCTTTCTGTAGCCACACCACTGCCTCTTCCAGCCTGTTGCGGTGCTGCAGATGGCTCACCCTCAGGACTGCTGTCATCGCTCGGCTCTACACCTTCCCAGGTGGGGTCAGTCACGTCATCGTCCACCAAGTCCTCCTCCACTTCCTCACTCTGATCATCCTCCTCATGTCTTGATCCCACCACATACTCAGTCATTGACAACTGTATAACATCCTCCTCAACAAGGTCTTGAGACAGTAATAGTGGTTGATTTAATGGCAACTGTGTCTCATCATCATCATCATCATCCACTACTTCCTTTGACCTTAAATGCCGTTCACATCTGTCATCTTCTTGTGATTGGGTACCCTCTAGAGGTTGTGAATCAGGGCATAAGATGTAATGTTCCTCTGCAAGCGTGCTTGGAGAGAGGGTCAAATGAAGGATTGGTGATGAGACGAGCTCCTCACTATATCCCAGTGTGGGATCACTTCTTTGACCAGACCGTCTATGGTGGGAGGAAGGATGATCAGAGTGAGGATTATGTTGACCAGACTCTTGGCTACTGAGAGTGGACTTGGTGGAAGACAGGGTGGTGCTTAACCGACTGGAAGCAGTATCAGCTGACATCCAACCGACCACCTGTTCACAGTGGTCGGACCTCGAGAGTGATGTCCTGCGACGCCCTGTAAAATGAGACATGAAGCTAGGTATGGTGGATGTCTTTCTTTCTTGTGCTCTGGCACCAGGCACAGTTTCTCCGCGTCCTGACCCGCGCCCTGAACTATCAGGATCACGTCCACTTCCCCGTCCCTTTTTACCCGCCTTCTTCATCTTACACGTAATATGTGACTTTGATATTTGAGTTTGAAGACTTAACAGTATTTCTTCCTATTCTGCAACTGTGCACAGTACACAGAATAGGCTGCTAAACTGCGGTGACGCACACTGAATGGAATATGTGACTTTGATATTTTAGTTTGAAGACTTAACAGTATTTCTTCCTATTCTGCAACTGTGCAGAGTACACAGAATAGGCGGCTAAACTGCGGCGAAGCACACTGAATGGAATATGTGACTTTGATATTTGAGTTTGAAGACTTAACAGTATTTCTTCCTATTCTGCAACTGTGCAGAGTACACAGAATAGGCTGCTAAACTGCGGCGAAGCACACTGAATGGAATATGTGACTTTGATATTTTAGTTTGAAGACTTAACAGTATTTCTTCCTATTCTGCAACTGTGCAGAGTACACAGAATATGCTGCTAAACTGCGTCGAAGCACACTGAATGGAATATGTAACTTTGATATTTTAGTTTGAAGACTTAACAGTATTTCTTCCTATTCTGCAACTGTGCACAGTACACAGAATAGGCTGCTAAACTGCGGTGATGCACACTGAATGGAATATGTGACTTTGATATTTTAGTTTGAAGACTTAACAGTATTTCTTCCTATTCTGCAACTGTGCAGAGTACACAGAATATGCTGCTAAACTGCGGCGAAACACACTGAATGGAATATGTGACTTTGATATTTTAGTTTGAAGACTTAACAGTATTTCTTCCTATTCTGCAACTGTGCACAGTACACAGAATAGGCTGCTAAACTGCGGTGATGCACACTGAATGGAATATGTGACTTTGATATTTTAGTTTGAAGACTTAACAGTATTTCTTCCTATTCTGCAACTGTGCACAGTACACAGAATAGGCTGCTAAACTGCGGTGATGCACACTGAATGGAATATGTGACTTTGATATTTTAGTTTGAAGACTTAACAGTATTGCTTCCTATTCTGCAACTGTGCACAGTACACAGAATATGCTGCTAAACTGCGGTGACGCACACTGAATGGAATATGTGAGTTTGATATTTTAGTTTGAAGACTTAACAGTATTTCTTCCTATTCTGCAACTGTGCACAGTACACAGAATAGGCTGCTAAACTGCGGTGACGCACACTGAATGGAATATGTGACTTTGATATTTTAGTTTGAAGACTTAACAGTATTTCTTCCTATTCTGCAACTGTGCACAGTACACAGAATATGCTGCTAAACTGCGGTGACGCACACTGAATGTAATATGTGACTTTGATATTTTAGTTTGAAGACTTAACAGTATTTCTTCCTATTCTGCAACTGTGCACAGTACACAGAATAGGCTGCTAAACTGCGGTGACGCACACTGAATGGAATATGTGACTTTGATATTTTAGTTTGAAGACTTAACAGTATTTCTTCCTATTCTGCAACTGTGCACAGTACACAGAATAGGCTGCTAAACTGCGGTGACGCACACTGAATGGAATATATGACTTTGATATTTTAGTTTGAAGACTTAACAGTATTTCTTCCTATTCTGCAACTGTGCAGAGTACACAGAATAGGCTGCTAAACTGCGGCGAAGCACAATGAATGGAATATGTGACTTTGATATTTTAGTTTGAAGACTTAACAGTATTTCTTCCTATTCTGCAACTGTGCAGAGTACACAGAATATGCTGCTAAACTGCGGCGAAACACACTGAATGGAATATGTGAGTTTGATATTTTAGTTTGAAGACTTAACAGTATTTCTTCCTATTCTGCAACTGTGCACAGTACACAGAATAGGCTGCTAAACTGCGGTGATGCACACTGAATGGAATATGTGACTTTGATATTTTAGTTTGAAGACTTAACAGTATTTCTTCCTATTCTGCAACTGTGCACAGTACACAGAATAGGCTGCTAAACTGCGGTGATGCACACTGAATGGAATATGTGACTTTGATATTTTAGTTTGAAGACTTAACAGTATTGCTTCCTATTCTGCAACTGTGCACAGTACACAGAATATGCTGCTAAACTGCGGTGACGCACACTGAATGGAATATGTGAGTTTGATATTTTAGTTTGAAGACTTAACAGTATTTCTTCCTATTCTGCAACTGTGCACAGTACACAGAATAGGCTGCTAAACTGCGGTGACGCACACTGAATGGAATATGTGACTTTGATATTTTAGTTTGAAGACTTAACAGTATTTCTTCCTATTCTGCAACTGTGCACAGTACACAGAATATGCTGCTAAACTGCGGTGACGCACACTGAATGTAATATGTGACTTTGATATTTTAGTTTGAAGACTTAACAGTATTTCTTCCTATTCTGCAACTGTGCACAGTACACAGAATAGGCTGCTAAACTGCGGTGACGCACACTGAATGGAATATGTGACTTTGATATTTTAGTTTGAAGACTTAACAGTATTTCTTCCTATTCTGCAACTGTGCACAGTACACAGAATAGGCTGCTAAACTGCGGTGACGCACACTGAATGGAATATATGACTTTGATATTTTAGTTTGAAGACTTAACAGTATTTCTTCCTATTCTGCAACTGTGCAGAGTACACAGAATAGGCTGCTAAACTGCGGCGAAGCACAATGAATGGAATATGTGACTTTGATATTTTAGTTTGAAGACTTAACAGTATTTCTTCCTATTCTGCAACTGTGCAGAGTACACAGAATATGCTGCTAAACTGCGGCGAAGCACACTAAATGGAATATGTGACTTTGATATTTTAGTTTGAAGACTTAACAGTATTTCTTCCTATTCTGCAACTGTGCACAGTACACAGAATAGGCTGCTAAACTGCGGTGACGCACACTGAATGGAATATGTGACTTTGATATTTTAGTTTGAAGACTTAACAGTATTTCTTCCTATTCTGCAACTGTGCAGAGTACACAGAATATGCTGCTAAACTGCGGCGAAGCACACTGAATGGAATATGTGACTTTGATATTTTAGTTTGAAGACTTAACAGTATTTCTTCCTATTCTGCAACTGTGCACAGTACACAGAATATGCTGCTAAACTGCGGTGACGCACACTGAATGGAATATTTGACTTTGATATTTTAGTTTGAAGACTTAACAGTATTTCTTCCTATTCTGCAACTGTGCACAGTACACAGAATAGGCTGCTAAACTGCGGTTACGCACACTGAATGGAATATGTGACTTTGATATTTTAGTTTGAAGACTTAACAGTATTTCTTCCTATTCTGCAACTGTGCAGAGTACACAGAATATGCTGCTAAACTGCGGCGAAGCACACTGAATGGAATATGTGACTTTGATATTTTAGTTTGAAGACTTAACAGTATTTCTTCCTATTCTGCAACTGTGCAGAGTACACAGAATATGCTGCTAAACTGCGGTGACGCACACTGAATGGAATATGTGACTTTGATATTTGAGTTTGAAGACTTAACAGTATTTCTTCCTATTCTGCAACTGTGCAGAGTACACAGAATAGGCTGCTAAACTGCGGCGAAGCACACTGAATGGAATATGTGACTTTGAAATTTGAGTTTGAAGACTTAACAGTATTTCTTCCTATTCTGCAACTGTGCAGAGTACACAGAATATGCTGCTAAACTGCGGCGAAGCACACTGAATGGAATATGTGACTTTGATATTTTAGTTTGAAGACTTAACAGTATTTCTTCCTATTCTGCAACTGTGCAGAGTACACAGAATATGCTGCTAAACTGCGGTGACGCACACTGAATGGAATATGTGACTTTGATATTTGAGTTTGAAGACTTAACAGTATTTCTTCCTATTCTGCAACTGTGCAGAGTACACAGAATAGGCTGCTAATCTGCGGCGAAGCACACTGAATGGAATATGTGATTTTGATATTTTAGTTTGAAGACTTAACAGTATTTCTTCCTATTCTGCAACTGTGCAGAGTACACAGAATATGCTGCTAAACTGCGGCGAAGCACACTGAATGGAATATGTGACTTTGATATTTTACTTTGAAGACTTAACAGTATTTCTTCCTATTCTGCAACTGTGCAGAGTACACAGAATAGGCTGCTAAACTGCGGTGACGCACACTGAATGGAATATGTGACTTTGATATTTTACTTTGAAGACTTAACAGTATTTCTTCCTATTCTGCAACTGTGCAGAGTACACAGAATAGGCTGCTAAACTGCGGTGACGCACACTGAATGGAATATGTGACTTTGATATTTTACTTTGAAGACTTAACAGTATTTCTTCCTATTCTGCAACTGTGCAGAGTACACAGAATAGGCTGCTAAACTGCGGTGACGCACACTGAATGGAATATGTGACTTTGATATTTTACTTTGAAGACTTAACAGTATTTCTTCCTATTCTGCAACTGTGCAGAGTACACAGAATAGGCTGCTAAACTGCGGTGACGCACACTGAATGGAATATGTGACTTTGATATTTTAGTTTGAAGACTTAACAGTATTTCTTCCTATTCTGCAACTGTGCACAGTACACAGAATGTGCTGCTAAACTGCGGCGAAGCACACTGAATGGAATATGTGACTTTGATATTTTAGTTTGAAGATTTAACAGTATTTCTTCCTATTCTGCAACTCTGCACAGTACACAGAATGTGCTGCTAAACTGCGGCGAAGCACACTGAATGGAATATGTGACTTTGATATTTGAGTTTGAAGACTTAACAGTATTTCTTCCTATTCTGCAACTGTGCAGAGTACACAGAATAGGCTGCTAAACTGCGGCGAAGCACACTGAATGGAATATGTGACTTTGATATTTTAGTTTGAAGACTTAACAGTATTTCTTCCTATTCTGCAACTGTGCAGAGTACACAGAATAGGCTGCTAAACTGCGGCGAAGCACACTGAATGGAATATGTGACTTTGATATTTGAGTTTGAAGACTTAACAGTATTTCTTCCTATTCTGCAACTGTGCAGAGTACACAGAATAGGCTGCTAAACTGCGGCGAAGCACACTGAATGGAATATGTGACTTTGATATTTTAGTTTGAAGACTTAACAGTATTTCTTCCTATTCTGCAACTGTGCAGAGTACACAGAATATGCTGCTAAACTGCGTCGAAGCACACTGAATGGAATATGTGACTTTGATATTTTAGTTTGAAGACTTAACAGTATTTCTTCCTATTCTGCAACTGTGCACAGTACACAGAATAGGCTGCTAAACTGCGGTGATGCACACTGAATGGAATATGTGACTTTGATATTTTAGTTTGAAAACTTAACAGTATTTCTTCCTATTCTGCAACTGTGCAGAGAACACAGAATATGCTGCTAAACTGCGGCGAAGCACACTGAATGGAATATGTGACTTTGATATTTTAGTTTGAAGACTTAACAGTATTTCTTCCTATTCTGCAACTGTGCACAGTACACAGAATAGGCTGCTAAACTGCGGTGATGCACACTGAATGGAATATGTGACTTTGATATTTTAGTTTGAAGACTGAACAGTATTTCTTCCTATTCTGCAACTGTGCAGAGTACACAGAATATGCTGCTAAACTGCGGCGAAGCACACTGAATGGAATATGTGACTTTGATATTTTACTTTGAAGACTTAACAGTATTTCTTCCTATTCTGCAACTGTGCAGAGTACACAGAATAGGCTGCTAAACTGCGGTGACGCACACTGAATGGAATATGTGACTTTGATATTTTACTTTGAAGATTTAACAGTATTTCTTCCTATTCTGCAACTGTGCAGAGTACACAGAATAGGCTGCTAAACTGCGGTGACGCACACTGAATGGAATATGTGACTTTGATATTTTACTTTGAAGACTTAACAGTATTTCTTCCTATTCTGCAACTGTGCAGAGTACACAGAATAGGCTGCTAAACTGCGGTGACGCACACTGAATGGAATATGTGACTTTGATATTTTACTTTGAAGACTTAACAGTATTTCTTCCTATTCTGCAACTTTGCAGAGTACACAGAATAGGCTGCTAAACTGCGGTGACGCACACTGAATGGAATATGTGACTTTGATATTTTAGTTTGAAGACTTAACAGTATTTCTTCCTATTCTGCAACTGTGCACAGTACACAGAATGTGCTGCTAAACTGCGGCGAAGCACACTGAATGGAATATGTGACTTTGATATTTTAGTTTGAAGATTTAACAGTATTTCTTCCTATTCTGCAACTCTGCACAGTACACAGAATGTGCTGCTAAACTGCGGCGAAGCACACTGAATGGAATATGTGACTTTGATATTTGAGTTTGAAGACTTAACAGTATTTCTTCCTATTCTGCAACTGTGCAGAGTACACAGAATAGGCTGCTAAACTGCGGCGAAGCACACTGAATGGAATATGTGACTTTGATATTTTAGTTTGAAGACTTAACAGTATTTCTTCCTATTCTGCAACTGTGCAGAGTACACAGAATAGGCTGCTAAACTGCGGCGAAGCACACTGAATGGAATATGTGACTTTGATATTTGAGTTTGAAGACTTAACAGTATTTCTTCCTATTCTGCAACTGTGCAGAGTACACAGAATAGGCTGCTAAACTGCGGCGAAGCACACTGAATGGAATATGTGACTTTGATATTTTAGTTTGAAGACTTAACAGTATTTCTTCCTATTCTGCAACTGTGCAGAGTACACAGAATATGCTGCTAAACTGCGTCGAAGCACACTGAATGGAATATGTGACTTTGATATTTTAGTTTGAAGACTTAACAGTATTTCTTCCTATTCTGCAACTGTGCACAGTACACAGAATAGGCTGCTAAACTGCGGTGATGCACACTGAATGGAATATGTGACTTTGATATTTTAGTTTGAAGACTTAACAGTATTTCTTCCTATTCTGCAACTGTGCAGAGTACACAGAATATGCTGCTAAACTGCGGCGAAGCACACTGAATGGAATATGTGACTTTGATATTTTAGTTTGAAGACTTAACAGTATTTCTTCCTATTCTGCAACTGTGCACAGTACACAGAATAGGCTGCTAAACTGCGGTGATGCACACTGAATGGAATATGTGACTTTGATATTTTAGTTTGAAGACTTAACAGTATTTCTTCCTATTCTGCAACTGTGCACAGTACACAGAATAGGCTGCTAAACTGCGGTGATGCACACTGAATGGAATATGTGACTTTGATATTTTAGTTTGAAGACTTAACAGTATTTCTTCCTATTCTGCAACTGTGCACAGTACACAGAATATGCTGCTTAACTGCGGTGACGCACACTGAATGGAATATGTGACTTTGATATTTTAGTTTGAAGACTTAACAGTATTTCTTCCTATTCTGCAACTGTGCACAGTACACAGAATAGGCTGCTAAACTGCGGTGACGCACACTGAATGGAATATGTGACTTTGATATTTTAGTTTGAAGACTTAACAGTATTTCTTCCTATTCTGCAACTGTGCACAGTACACAGAATAGGCTGCTAAACTGCGGTGACGCACACTGAATGGAATATGTGACTTTGATATTTTAGTTTGAAGACTTAACAGTATTTCTTCCTATTCTGCAACTGTGCACAGTACACAGAATATGCTGCTAAACTGCGGTGACGCACACTGAATGGAATATGTGACTTTGATATTTTAGTTTGAAGACTTAACAGTATTTCTTCCTATTCTGCAACTGTGCACAGTACACAGAATAGGCTGCTAAACTGCGGTGACGCACACTGAATGGAATATGTGACTTTGATATTTTAGTTTGAAGACTTAACAGTATTTCTTCCTATTCTGCAACTGTGCACAGTACACAGAATATGCTGCTAAACTGCGGTGACGCACACTGAATGGAATATTTGACTTTGATATTTTAGTTTGAAGACTTAACAGTATTTCTTCCTATTCTGCAACTGTGCACAGTACACAGAATAGGCTGCTAAACTGCGGTTACGCACACTGAATGGAATATGTGACTTTGATATTTTAGTTTGAAGACATAACAGTATTTCTTCCTATTCTGCAACTGTGCAGAGTACACAGAATATGCTGCTAAACTGCGGCGAAGCACACTGAATGGAATATGTGACTTTGATATTTTAGTTTGAAGACTTAACAGTATTTCTTCCTATTCTGCAACTGTGCAGAGTACACAGAATATGCTGCTAAACTGCGGTGACGCACACTGAATGGAATATGTGACTTTGATATTTGAGTTTGAAGACTTAACAGTATTTCTTCCTATTCTGCAACTGTGCAGAGTACACAGAATAGGCTGCTAAACTGCGGCGAAGCACACTGAATGGAATATGTGACTTTGAAATTTGAGTTTGAAGACTTAACAGTATTTCTTCCTATTCTGCAACTGTGCAGAGTACACAGAATATGCTGCTAAACTGCGGCGAAGCACACTGAATGGAATATGTGACTTTGATATTTTAGTTTGAAGACTTAACAGTATTTCTTCCTATTCTGCAACTGTGCAGAGTACACAGAATATGCTGCTAAACTGCGGTGACGCACACTGAATGGAATATGTGACTTTGATATTTGAGTTTGAAGACTTAACAGTATTTCTTCCTATTCTGCAACTGTGCAGAGTACACAGAATAGGCTGCTAATCTGCGGCGAAGCACACTGAATGGAATATGTGACTTTGATATTTTAGTTTGAAGACTTAACAGTATTTCTTCCTATTCTGCAACTGTGCAGAGTACACAGAATATGCTGCTAAACTGCGGCGAAGCACACTGAATGGAATATGTGACTTTGATATTTTACTTTGAAGACTTAACAGTATTTCTTCCTATTCTGCAACTGTGCAGAGTACACAGAATAGGCTGCTAAACTGCGGTGACGCACACTGAATGGAATATGTGACTTTGATATTTTACTTTGAAGACTTAACAGTATTTCTTCCTATTCTGCAACTGTGCAGAGTACACAGAATAGGCTGCTAAACTGCGGTGACGCACACTGAATGGAATATGTGACTTTGATATTTTACTTTGAAGACTTAACAGTATTTCTTCCTATTCTGCAACTGTGCAGAGTACACAGAATAGGCTGCTAAACTGCGGTGACGCACACTGAATGGAATATGTGACTTTGATATTTTACTTTGAAGACTTAACAGTATTTCTTCCTATTCTGCAACTGTGCAGAGTACACAGAATAGGCTGCTAAACTGCGGTGACGCACACTGAATGGAATATGTGACTTTGATATTTTAGTTTGAAGACTTAACAGTATTTCTTCCTATTCTGCAACTGTGCACAGTACACAGAATGTGCTGCTAAACTGCGGCGAAGCACACTGAATGGAATAT
The DNA here is from genome assembly GCA_037306005.1 of Rhinophrynus dorsalis. Classification (NCBI taxonomy): domain Eukaryota; kingdom Metazoa; phylum Chordata; class Amphibia; order Anura; family Rhinophrynidae; genus Rhinophrynus; species Rhinophrynus dorsalis. Next base: position 42,419,241 of record CM074720.1, read on the forward strand.
GTGACTTTGATATTTTAGTTTGAAGATTTAACAGTATTTCTTCCTATTCTGCAACTCTGCACAGTACACAGAATGTGCTGCTAAACTGCGGCGAAGCACACTGAATGGAATATGTGACTTTGATATTTGAGTTTGAAGACTTAACAGTATTTCTTCCTATTCTGCAACTGTGCAGAGTACACAGAATAGGCTGCTAAACTGCGGCGAAGCACACTGAATGAAATATGTGACTTTGATATTTTAGTTTGAAGACTTAACAGTATTTCTTCCTATTCTGCAACTGAGCAGAGTACACAGAATAGGCTGCTAAACTGCGGCGAAGCACACTGAATGGAATATGTGACTTTGATATTTGAGTTTGAAGACTTAACAGTATTTCTTCCTATTCTGCAACTGTGCAGAGTACACAGAATAGGCTGCTAAACTGCGGCGAAGCACACTGAATGGAATATGTGACTTTGATATTTTAGTTTGAAGACTTAACAGTATTTCTTCCTATTCTGCAACTGTGCAGAGTACACAGAATATGCTGCTAAACTGCGTCGAAGCACACTGAATGGAATATGTGACTTTGATATTTTAGTTTGAAGACTTAACAGTATTTCTTCCTATTCTGCAACTGTGCACAGTACACAGAATAGGCTGCTAAACTGCGGTGATGCACACTGAATGGAATATGTGACTTTGATATTTTAGTTTGAAGACTTAACAGTATTTCTTCCTATTCTGCAACTGTGCAGAGTACACAGAATATGCTGCTAAACTGCGGCGAAGCACACTGAATGGAATATGTGACTTTGATATTTTAGTTTGAAGACTTAACAGTATTTCTTCCTATTCTGCAACTGTGCACAGTACACAGAATAGGCTGCTAAACTGCGGCGATGCACACTGAATGGAATATGACTTTGATATTTTAGTTTGAAGACTTAACAGTATTTCTTCTTATTCTGCAACTGTGCACAGTACACAGAATAGGCTGCTAAACTGCGGTGATGCACACTGAATGGAATATGTGACTTTGATATTTTAGTTTGAAGACTTAACAGTATTTCTTCCTATTCTGCAACTGTGCACAGTACACAGAATATGCTGCTAAACTGCGGTGACGCACACTGAATGGAATATGTGACTTTGATATTTTAGTTTGAAGACTTAACAGTATTTCTTCCTATTCTGCAACTATGCACAGTACACAGAATAGGCTGCTAAACTGCGGTGACGCACACTGAATGGAATATGTGACTTTGATATTTTAGTTTGAAGACTTAACAGTATTTCTTCCTATTCTGCAACTGTGCACAGTACACAGAATATGCTGCTAAACTGCGGTGACGCACACTGAATGTAATATGTGACTTTGATATTTTAGTTTGAAGACTTAACAGTATTTCTTCCTATTCTGCAACTGTGCACAGTACACAGAATAGGCTGCTAAACTGCGGTGACGCACACTGAATGGAATATGTGACTTTGATATTTTAGTTTGAAGACTTAACAGTATTTCTTCCTATTCTGCAACTGTGCACAGTACACAGAATAGGCTGCAAAACTGCGGTGACGCACACTGAATGGAATATGTGACTTTGATATTTTAGTTTGAAGACTTAACAGTATTTCTTCCTATTCTGCAACTGTGCAGAGTACACAGAATAGGCTGCTAAACTGCGGCGAAGCACACTGAATGGAATATGTGACTTTGATATTTTAGTTTGAAGACTTAACAGTATTTCTTCCTATTCTGCAACTGTGCAGAGTACACAGAATATTCTGCTAAACTGCGGCGAAGCACACTGAATGGAATATGTGACTTTGATATTTTAGTTTGAAGACTTAACAGTATTTCTTCCTATTCTGCAACTGTGCACAGTACACAGAATAGGCTGCTAAACTGCGGTGACGCACACTGAATGGAATATGTGACTTTGATATTTTACTTTGAAGACTTAACAGTATTTCTTCCTATTCTGCAACTGTGCAGAGTACACAGAATATGCTGCTAAACTGCGTCGAAGCACACTGAATGGAATATGTGACTTTGATATTTTAGTTTGAAGACTTAACAGTATTTCTTCCTATACTGCAACTGTGCACAGTACACAGAATAGGCTGCTAAATGCGGTGACGCACACTGAATGGAATATTTGACTTTGATATTTTAGTTTGAAGACTTAACAGTATTTCTTCCTATTCTGCAACTGTGCACAGTACACAGAATAGGCTGCTAAACTGCGGTTACGCACACTGAATGGAATATGTGACTTTGATATTTTAGTTTGAAGACTTAACAGTATTTCTTCCTATTCTGCAACTGTGCAGAGTACACAGAATATGCTGCTAAACTGCGTCGAAGCACACTGAATGGAATATGTGACTTTGATATTTTAGTTTGAAGACTTAACAGTATTTCTTCCTATTCTGCAACTGTGCACAGTACACAGAATAGGCTGCTTAACTGCGGTGACGCACACTGAATGGAATATGTGACTTTGATATTTTAGTTTGAAGACTTAACAGTATTTCTTCCTATTCTGCAACTGTGCAGAGTACACAGAATATGCTGCTAAACTGCGGCGAAGCACACTGAATGGAATATGTGACTTTGATATTTTAGTTTGAAGACTTAACAGTATTTCTTCCTATTCTGCAACTGTGCACAGTACACAGAATAGGCTGCTAAACTGCGGCGATGCACACTGAATGGAATATGACTTTGATATTTTAGTTTGAAGACTTAACAGTATTTCTTCCTATTCTGCAACTGTGCACAGTACACAGAATAGGCTGCTAAACTGCGGTGATGCACACTGAATGGAATATGTGACTTTGATATTTTAGTTTGAAGACTTAACAGTATTTCTTCCTATTCTGCAACTGTGCACAGTACACAGAATATGCTGCTAAACTGCGGTGACGCACACTGAATGGAATATGTGACTTTGATATTTTAGTTTGAAGACTTAACAGTATTTCTTCCTATTCTGCAACTGTGCACAGTACACAGAATAGGCTGCTAAACTGCGGTGACGCACACTGAATGGAATATGTGACTTTGATATTTTAGTTTGAAGACTTAACAGTATTTCTTCCTATTCTGCAACTGTGCACAGTACACAGAATATGCTGCTAAACTGCGGTGACGCACACTGAATGGAATATGTGACTTTGATATTTTAGTTTGAAGACTTAACAGTATTTCTTCCTATTCTGCAACTGTGCACAGTACACAGAATAGGCTGCTAAACTGCGGTGACGCACACTGAATGGAATATGTGACTTTGATATTTTAGTTTGAAGACTTAACAGTATTTCTTCCTATTCTGCAACTGTGCACAGTACACAGAATAGGCTGCAAAACTGCGGTGACGCACACTGAATGGAATATGTGACTTTGATATTTTAGTTTGAAGACTTAACAGTATTTCTTCCTATTCTGCAACTGTGCAGAGTACACAGAATAGGCTGCTAAACTGCGGCGAAGCACACTGAATGGAATATGTGACTTTGATATTTTAGTTTGAAGACTTAACAGTATTTCTTCCTATTCTGCAACTGTGCAGAGTACACAGAATATTCTGCTAAACTGCGGCGAAGCACACTGAATGGAATATGTGACTTTGATATTTTAGTTTGAAGACTTAACAGTATTTCTTCCTATTCTGCAACTGTGCACAGTACACAGAATAGGCTGCTAAACTGCGGTGACGCACACTGAATGGAATATGTGACTTTGATATTTTACTTTGAAGACTTAACAGTATTTCTTCCTATTCTGCAACTGTGCCGAGTACACAGAATATGCTGCTAAACTGCGTCGAAGCACACTGAATGGAATATGTGACTTTGATATTTTAGTTTGAAGACTTAACAGTATTTCTTCCTATTCTGCAACTGTGCACAGTACACAGAATAGGCTGCTAAACTGCGGTGACGCACACTGAATGGAATATGTGACTTTGATATTTTAGTTTGAAGACTTAACAGTATTTCTTCCTATTCTGCAACTGTGCAGAGTACACAGAATATGCTGCTAAACTGCGGCGAAGCACACTGAATGGAATATGTGACTTTGATATTTTAGTTTGAAGACTTAACAGTATTTCTTCCTATTCTGCAACTGTGCACAGTACACAGAATATGCTGCTAAACTGCGGTGACGCACACTGAATGGAATATTTGACTTTGATATTTTAGTTTGAAGACTTAACAGTATTTCTTCCTATTCTGCAACTGTGCACAGTACACAGAATAGGCTGCTAAACTGCGGTTACGCACACTGAATGGAATATGTGACTTTGATATTTTAGTTTGAAGACTTAACAGTATTTCTTCCTATTCTGCAACTGTGCAGAGTACACAGAATATGCTGCTAACTGCGGCGAAGCACACTGAATGGAATATGTGACTTTGATATTTTAGTTTGAAGACTTAACAGTATTTCTTCCTATTCTGCAACTGTGCAGAGTACACAGAATATGCTGCTAAACTGCGGTGACGCACACTGAATGGAATATGTGACTTTGATATTTGAGTTTGAAGACTTAACAGTATTTCTTCCTATTCTGCAACTGTGCAGAGTACACAGAATATGCTGCTAAACTGCGGCGAAGCACACTGAATGGAATATGTGACTTTGATATTTGAGTTTGAAGACTTAACAGTATTTCTTCCTATTCTGCAACTGTGCAGAGTACACAGAATAGGCTGCTAAACTGCGGCGAAGCACACTGAATGGAATATGTGACTTTGATATTTTAGTTTGAAGACTTAACAGTATTTCTTCCTATTCTGCAACTGTGCAGAGTACACAGAATATGCTGCTAAACTGCGTCGAAGCACACTGAATGGAATATGTGACTTTGATATTTTAGTTTGAAGACTTAACAGTATTTCTTCCTATTCTGCAACTGTGCACAGTACACAGAATAGGCTGCTAAACTGCGGTGATGCACACTGAATGGAATATGTGACTTTGATATTTTAGTTTGAAGACTTAACAGTATTTCTTCCTATTCTGCAACTGTGCAGAGTACACAGAATATGCTGCTAAACTGCGGCGAAGCACACTGAATGGAATATGTGACTTTGATATTTTAGTTTGAAGACTTAACAGTATTTCTTCCTATTCTGCAACTGTGCACAGTACACAGAATAGGCTGCTAAACTGCGGTGATGCACACTGAATGGAATATGACTTTGATATTTTAGTTTGAAGACTTAACAGTATTTCTTCCTATTCTGCAACTGTGCACAGTACACAGAATAGGCTGCTAAACTGCGGTGATGCACACTGAATGGAATATGTGACTTTGATATTTTAGTTTGAAGACTTAACAGTATTTCTTCCTATTCTGCAACTGTGCACAGTACACAGAATATGCTGCTAAACTGCGGTGACGCACACTGAATGGAATATGTGACTTTGATATTTTAGTTTGAAGACTTAACAGTATTTCTTCCTATTCTGCAACTGTGCACAGTACACAGAATAGGCTGCTAAACTGCGGTGACGCACACTGAATGGAATATGTGACTTTGATATTTTAGTTTGAAGACTTAACAGTATTTCTTCCTATTCTGCAACTGTGCACAGTACACAGAATATGCTGCTAAACTGCGGTGACGCACACTGAATGTAATATGTGACTTTGATATTTTAGTTTGAAGACTTAACAGTATTTCTTCCTATTCTGCAACTGTGCACAGTACACAGAATAGGCTGCTAAACTGCGGTGACGCACACTGAATGGAATATGTGACTTTGATATTTTAGTTTGAAGACTTAACAGTATTTCTTCCTATTCTGCAACTGTGCACAGTACACAGAATAGGCTGCAAAACTGCGGTGACGCACACTGAATGGAATATGTGACTTTGATATTTTAGTTTGAAGACTTAACAGTATTTCTTCCTATTCTGCAACTGTGCAGAGTACACAGAATAGGCTGCTAAACTGCGGCGAAGCACACTGAATGGAATATGTGACTTTGATATTTTAGTTTGAAGACTTAACAGTATTTCTTCCTATTCTGCAACTGTGCAGAGTACACAGAATATTCTGCTAAACTGCGGCGAAGCACACTGAATGGAATATGTGACTTTGATATTTTAGTTTGAAGACTTAACAGTATTTCTTCCTATTCTGCAACTGTGCACAGTACACAGAATAGGCTGCAAAACTGCGGTGACGCACACTGAATGGAATATGTGACTTTGATATTTTAGTTTGAAGACTTAACAGTATTTCTTCCTATTCTGCAACTGTGCAGAGTACACAGAATAGGCTGCTAAACTGCGGCGAAGCACACTGAATGGAATATGTGACTTTGATATTTTAGTTTGAAGACTTAACAGTATTTCTTCCTATTCTGCAACTGTGCACAGTACACAGAATAGGCTGCTAAACTGCGGTGACGCACACTGAATGGAATATGTGACTTTGATATTTTAGTTTGAAGACTTAACAGTATTTCTTCCTATTCTGCAACTGTGCACAGTACACAGAATAGGCTGCAAAACTGCGGTGACGCACACTGAATGGAATATGTGACTTTGATATTTTAGTTTGAAGACTTAACAGTATTTCTTCCTATTCTGCAACTGTGCAGAGTACACAGAATAGGCTGCTAAACTGCGGCGAAGCACACTGAATGGAATATGTGACTTTGATATTTTAGTTTGAAGACTTAACAGTATTTCTTCCTATTCTGCAACTGTGCACAGTACACAGAATAGGCTGCTAAACTGCGGTGACGCACACTGAATGGAATATGTGACTTTGATATTTTAGTTTGAAGACTTAACAGTATTTCTTCCTATTCTGCAACTGTGCAGAGTACACAGAATAGGCTGCTAAACTGCGGCGAAGCACACTGAATGGAATATGTGACTTTGATATTTTAGTTTGAAGACTTAACAGTATTTCTTCCTATTCTGCAACTGTGCAGAGTACACAGAATATTCTGCTAAACTGCGGCGAAGCACACTGAATGGAATATGTGACTTTGATATTTTAGTTTGAAGACTTAACAGTATTTCTTCCTATTCTGCAACTGTGCACAGTACACAGAATAGGCTGCAAAACTGCGGTGACGCACACTGAATGGAATATGTGACTTTGATATTTTAGTTTGAAGACTTAACAGTATTTCTTCCTATTCTGCAACTGTGCAGAGTACACAGAATAGGCTGCTAAACTGCGGCGAAGCACACTGAATGGAATATGTGACTTTGATATTTTAGTTTGAAGACTTAACAGTATTTCTTCCTATTCTGCAACTGTGCACAGTACACAGAATAGGCTGCTAAACTGCGGTGACGCACACTGAATGGAATATGTGACTTTGATATTTTAGTTTGAAGACTTAACAGTATTTCTTCCTATTCTGCAACTGTGCACAGTACACAGAATAGGCTGCAAAACTGCGGTGACGCACACTGAATGGAATATGTGACTTTGATATTTTAGTTTGAAGACTTAACAGTATTTCTTCCTATTCTGCAACTGTGCAGAGTACACAGAATAGGCTGCTAAACTGCGGCGAAGCACACTGAATGGAATATGTGACTTTGATATTTTAGTTTGAAGACTTAACAGTATTTCTTCCTATTCTGCAACTGTGCACAGTACACAGAATAGGCTGCTAAACTGCGGTGACGCACACTGAATGGAATATGTGACTTTGATATTTTAGTTTGAAGACTTAACAGTATTTCTTCCTATTCTGCAACTGTGCAGAGTACACAGAATATGCTGCTAAACTGCGGCGAAGCACACTGAATGGAATATGTGACTTTGATATTTTAGTTTGAAGACTTAACAGTATTTCTTCCTATTCTGCAACTGTGCACAGTACACAGAATATGCTGCTAAACTGCGGTGACGCACACTGAATGGAATATTTGACTTTGATATTTTAGTTTGAAGACTTAACAGTATTTCTTCCTATTCTGCAACTGTGCACAGTACACAGAATAGGCTGCTAAACTGCGGTTACGCACACTGAATGGAATATGTGACTTTGATATTTTAGTTTGAAGACTTAACAGTATTTCTTCCTATTCTGCAACTGTGCAGAGTACACAGAATATGCTGCTAAACTGCGGCGAAGCACACTGAATGGAATATGTGACTTTGATATTTTAGTTTGAAGACTTAACAGTATTTCTTCCTATTCTGCAACTGTGCAGAGTACACAGAATATGCTGCTAAACTGCGGTGACGCACACTGAATGGAATATGTGACTTTGATATTTGAGTTTGAAGACTTAACACTATTTCTTCCTATTCTGCAACTGTGCAGAGTACACAGAATATGCTGCTAAACTGCGGCGAAGCACACTGAATGGAATATGTGACTTTGATATTTTAGTTTGAAGACTTAACAGTATTTCTTCCTATTCTGCAACTGTGCACAGTACACAGAATATGCTGCTAAACTGCGGTGACGCACACAGAATGGAATATTTGACTTTGATATTTTAGTTTGAAGACTTAACAGTATTTCTTCCTATTCTGCAACTGTGCACAGTACACAGAATAGGCTGCTAAACTGCGGTTACGCACACTGAATGGAATATGTGACTTTGATATTTTAGTTTGAAGACTTAACAGTATTTCTTCCTATTCTGCAACTGTGCAGAGTACACAGAATATGCTGCTAAACTGCGGCGAAGCACACTGAATGGAATATGTGACTTTGATATTTTAGTTTGAAGACTTAACAGTATTTCTTCCTATTCTGCAACTGTGCAGAGTACACAGAATATGCTGCTAAACTGCGGTGACGCACACTGAATGGAATATGTGACTTTGATATTTGAGTTTGAAGACTTAACAGTATTTCTTCCTATTCTGCAACTGTGCAGAGTACACAGAATAGGCTGCTAAACTGCGGCGAAGCACACTGAATGGAATATGTGACTTTGAAATTTGAGTTTGAAGACTTAACAGTATTTCTTCCTATTCTGCAACTGTGCAGAGTACACAGAATATGCTGCTAAACTGCGGCGAAGCACACTGAATGGAATATGTGACTTTGATATTTTAGTTTGAAGACTTAACAGTATTTCTTCCTATTCTGCAACTGTGCAGAGTACACAGAATATGCTGCTAAACTGCGGTGACGCACACTGAATGGAATATGTGACTTTGATATTTGAGTTTGAAGACTTAACAGTATTTCTTCCTATTCTGCAACTGTGCAGAGTACACAGAATAGGCTGCTAATCTGCGGCGAAGCACACTGAATGGAATATGTGACTTTGATATTTTAGTTTGAAGACTTAACAGTATTTCTTCCTATTCTGCAACTGTGCAGAGTACACAGAATATGCTGCTAAACTGCGGCGAAGCACACTGAATGGAATATGTGACTTTGATATTTTACTTTGAAGACTTAACAGTATTTCTTCCTATTCTGCAACTGTGCAGAGTACACAGAATAGGCTGCTAAACTGCGGTGACGCACACTGAATGGAATATGTGACTTTGATATTTTACTTTGAAGACTTAACAGTATTTCTTCCTATTCTGCAACTGTGCAGAGTACACAGAATAGGCTGCTAAACTGCGGTGACGCACACTGAATGGAATATGTGACTTTGATATTTTACTTTGAAGACTTAACAGTATTTCTTCCTATTCTGCAACTGTGCAGAGTACACAGAATAGGCTGCTAAACTGCGGTGACGCACACTGAATGGAATATGTGACTTTGATATTTTACTTTGAAGACTTAACAGTATTTCTTCCTATTCTGCAACTGTGCAGAGTACACAGAATAGGCTGCTAAACTGCGGTGACGCACACTGAATGGAATATGTGACTTTGATATTTTAGTTTGAAGACTTAACAGTATTTCTTCCTATTCTGCAACTGTGCACAGTACACAGAATGTGCTGCTAAACTGCGGCGAAGCACACTGAATGGAATATGTGACTTTGATATTTTAGTTTGAAGATTTAACAGTATTTCTTCCTATTCTGCAACTCTGCACAGTACACAGAATGTGCTGCTAAACTGCGGCGAAGCACACTGAATGGAATATGTGACTTTGATATTTGAGTTTGAAGACTTAACAGTATTTCTTCCTATTCTGCAACTGTGCAGAGTACACAGAATAGGCTGCTAAACTGCGGCGAAGCACACTGAATGGAATATGTGACTTTGATATTTTAGTTTGAAGACTTAACAGTATTTCTTCCTATTCTGCAACTGAGCAGAGTACACAGAATAGGCTGCTAAACTGCGGCGAAGCACACTGAATGGAATATGTGACTTTGATATTTGAGTTTGAAGACTTAACAGTATTTCTTCCTATTCTGCAACTGTGCAGAGTACACAGAATAGGCTGCTAAACTGCGGCGAAGCACACTGAATGGAATATGTGACTTTGATATTTTAGTTTGAAGACTTAACAGTATTTCTTCCTATTCTGCAACTGTGCAGAGTACACAGAATATGCTGCTAAACTGCGTCGAAGCACACTGAATGGAATATGTGACTTTGATATTTTAGTTTGAAGACTTAACAGTATTTCTTCCTATTCTGCAACTGTGCAGAGTACACAGAATAGGCTGCTAAACTGCGGCGAAGCACACTGAATGGAATATGTGACTTTGAAATTTGAGTTTGAAGACTTAACAGTATTTCTTCCTATTCTGCAACTGTGCAGAGTACACAGAATATGCTGCTAAACTGCGGCGAAGCACACTGAATGGAATATGTGACTTTGATATTTTAGTTTGAAGACTTAACAGTATTTCTTCCTATTCTGCAACTGTGCAGAGTACACAGAATATGCTGCTAAACTGCGGTGACGCACACTGAATGGAATATGTGACTTTGATATTTGAGTTTGAAGACTTAACAGTATTTCTTCCTATTCTGCAACTGTGCAGAGTACACAGAATAGGCTGCTAATCTGCGGCGAAGCACACTGAATGGAATATGTGACTTTGATATTTTAGTTTGAAGACTTAACAGTATTTCTTCCTATTCTGCAACTGTGCAGAGTACACAGAATATGCTGCTAAACTGCGGCGAAGCACACTGAATGGAATATGTGACTTTGATATTTTACTTTGAAGACTTAACAGTATTTCTTCCTATTCTGCAACTGTGCAGAGTACACAGAATAGGCTGCTAAACTGCGGTGATGCACACTGAATGGAATATGTGACTTTGATATTTTACTTTGAAGACTTAACAGTATTTCTTCCTATTCTGCAACTGTGCAGAGTACACAGAATAGGCTGCTAAACTGCGGTGACGCACACTGAATGGAATATGTGACTTTGATATTTTACTTTGAAGACTTAACAGTATTTCTTCCTATTCTGCAACTGTGCAGAGTACACAGAATAGGCTGCTAAACTGCGGTGACGCACACTGAATGGAATATGTGACTTTGATATTTTACTTTGAAGACTTAACAGTATTTCTTCCTATTCTGCAACTGTGCAGAGTACACAGAATAGGCTGCTAAACTGCGGTGACGCACACTGAATGGAATATGTGACTTTGATATTTTAGTTTGAAGACTTAACAGTATTTCTTCCTATTCTGCAACTGTGCACAGTACACAGAATGTGCTGCTAAACTGCGGCGAAGCACACTGAATGGAATATGTGACTTTGATATTTTAGTTTGAAGATTTAACAGTATTTCTTCCTATTCTGCAACTCTGCACAGTACACAGAATGTGCTGCTAAACTGCGGCGAAGCACACTGAATGGAATATGTGACTTTGATATTTGAGTTTGAAGACTTAACAGTATTTCTTCCTATTCTGCAACTGTGCAGAGTACACAGAATAGGCTGCTAAACTGCGGCGAAGCACACTGAATGGAATATGTGACTTTGATATTTTAGTTTGAAGACTTAACAGTATTTCTTCCTATTCTGCAACTGAGCAGAGTACACAGAATAGGCTGCTAAACTGCGGCGAAGCACACTGAATGGAATATGTGACTTTGATATTTGAGTTTGAAGACTTAACAGTATTTCTTCCTATTCTGCAACTGTGCAGAGTACACAGAATAGGCTGCTAAACTGCGGCGAAGCACACTGAATGGAATATGTGACTTTGATATTTTAGTTTGAAGACTTAAAGGGATAGTAATACTTCATTTTAACTTTATTTTATTTTGTAGGCATTAAAAAAACATGAAGAATGATATAAGTCTTATCTCTGAAACCTTTATGGTTTAAGAGATATTCACAAACAAAGTATCCCCCCCCTGTTCAGCCAGATAAGAAGGGAGATGCCCAGGTAGACTGCAGAGAGGGACAATCTTCAATTAAGATAATGGAAAAAGCTGAAAAACTTGTCAAGGGGGGGAAGGGCTTTCATTGTTTTAATACAAAGAAGATTGTCCCCTTCTGTTATCTGTACTGTCATACAACCAGACTGACATCTGAGAAGAGATGGCTTACACTAGGAAAAAGGGGCGGGGAGGGGAACTTTGCTTGTGAATATCTCATAAACCATAAAGGTTTGAGAGATAAGACTTATATCATTCTTCATGTTTTTTTAATGCCTACAAAATAAAATAAAGTTAAAACGAAGTGTTACTATCCCTTTAACAGTATTTCTTCCTATTCTGCAACTGTGCAGAGTACACAGAATATGCTGCTAAACTGCGTCGAAGCACACTGAATGGAATATGTGACTTTGATATTTTAGTTTGAAGACTTAACAGTATTTCTTCCTATTCTGCAACTGTGCACAGTACACAGAATAGGCTGCTAAACTGCGGTGATGCACACTGAATGGAATATGTGACTTTGATATTTTAGTTTGAAGACTTAACAGTATTTCTTCCTATTCTGCAACTGTGCACAGTACACAGAATAGGCTGCTAAACTGCGGCGAAGCACACTGAATGGAATATGTGACTTTGATATTTTAGTTTGAAGACTTAACAGTATTTCTTCCTATTCTGCAACTGTGCACAGTACACAGAATAGGCTGCTAAACTGCGGTGATGCAAACTGAATGGAATATGTGACTTTGATATTTTAGTTTGAAGACTTAACAGTATTTCTTCCTATTCTGCAACTGTGCACAGTACACAGAAAAGGCTGCTAAACTGCGGTGATGCACACTGAATGGAATATGTGACTTTGATATTTTAGTTTGAAGACTTAACAGTATTTCTTCCTATTCTGCAACTGTGCACAGTACACAGAATAGGCTGCTAAACTGCGGTGACGCACACTGAATGGAATATGTGACTTTGATATTTTAGTTTGAAGACTTAACAGTATTTCTTCCTATTCTGCAACTGTGCACAGTACACAGAATAGGCTGCTAAACTGCGGTGACGCACACTGAATGGAATATGTGACTTTGATATTTTAGCTTGAAGACTTAACAGTATTTCTTCCTATTCTGCAACTGTGCACAGTACACAGAATATGCTGCTAAACTGCGGTGACGCACACTGAATGGAATATGTGACTTTGATATTTTAGTTTGAAGACTTAACAGTATTTCTTCCTATTCTGCAACTGTGCACAGTACACAGAATAGGCTGCTAAACTGCGGTGACGCACACTGAATGGAATATGTGACTTTGATATTTTAGTTTGAAGACTTAACAGTATTTCTTCCTATTCTGCAACTGTGCACAGTACACAGAATAGGCTGCTAAACTGCGGTGACGCACACTGAATGGAATATGTGACTTTGATATTTTAGTTTGAAGACTTAACAGTATTTCTTCCTATTCTGCAACTGTGCAGAGTACACAGAATAGGCTGCTAAACTGCGGCGAAGCACACTGAATGGAATATGTGACTTTGATATTTTAGTTTGAAGACTTAACAGTATTTCTTCCTATTCTGCAACTGTGCAGAGTACACAGAATATTCTGCTAAACTGCGGCGAAGCACACTGAATGGAATATGTGACTTTGATATTTTAGTTTGAAGACTTAACAGTATTTCTTCCTATTCTGCAACTGTGCACAGTACACAGAATAGGCTGCTAAACTGCGGTGACGCACACTGAATGGAATATGTGACTTTGATATTTTAGTTTGAAGACTTAACAGTATTTCTTCCTATTCTGCAACTGTGCAGAGTACACAGAATATGCTGCTAAACTGCGGCGAAGCACACTGAATGGAATATGTGACTTTGATATTTTAGTTTGAAGACTTAACAGTATTTCTTCCTATTCTGCAACTGTGCACAGTACACAGAATATGCTGCTAAACTGCGGTGACGCACACTGAATGGAATATTTGACTTTGATATTTTAGTTTGAAGACTTAACAGTATTTCTTCCTATTCTGCAACTGTGCACAGTACACAGAATAGGCTGCTAAACTGCGGTTACGCACACTGAATGGAATATGTGACTTTGATATTTTAGTTTGAAGACTTAACAGTATTTCTTCCTATTCTGCAACTGTGCAGAGTACACAGAATATGCTGCTAAACTGCGGCGAAGCACACTGAATGGAATATGTGACTTTGATATTTTAGTTTGAAGACTTAACAGTATTTCTTCCTATTCTGCAACTGTGCAGAGTACACAGAATATGCTGCTAAACTGCGGTGACGCACACTGAATGGAATATGTGACTTTGATATTTGAGTTTGAAGACTTAACAGTATTTCTTCCTATTCTGCAACTGTGCAGAGTACACAGAATATGCTGCTAAACTGCGGCGAAGCACACTGAATGGAATATGTGACTTTGATATTTTAGTTTGAAGACTTAACAGTATTTCTTCCTATTCTGCAACTGTGCACAGTACACAGAATATGCTGCTAAACTGCGGTGACGCACACTGAATGGAATATTTGACTTTGATATTTTAGTTTGAAGACTTAACAGTATTTCTTCCTATTCTGCAACTGTGCACAGTACACAGAATAGGCTGCTAAACTGCGGCGAAGCACACTGAATGGAATATGTGACTTTGATATTTTAGTTTGAAGACTTAACAGTATTTCTTCCTATTCTGCAACTGTGCAGAGTACACAGAATATGCTGCTAAACTGCGGCGAAGCACACTGAATGGAATATGTGACTTTGATATTTTAGTTTGAAGACTTAACAGTATTTCTTCCTATTCTGCAACTGTGCAGAGTACACAGAATATGCTGCTAAACTGCGGTGACGCACACTGAATGGAATATGTGACTTTGATATTTGAGTTTGAAGACTTAACAGTATTTCTTCCTATTCTGCAACTGTGCAGAGTACACAGAATAGGCTGCTAAACTGCGGCGAAGCACACTGAATGGAATATGTGACTTTGAAATTTGAGTTTGAAGACTTAACAGTATTTCTTCCTATTCTGCAACTGTGCAGAGTACACAGAATATGCTGCTAAACTGCGGCGAAGCACACTGAATGGAATATGTGACTTTGATATTTTAGTTTGAAGACTTAACAGTATTTCTTCCTATTCTGCAACTGTGCAGAGTACACAGAATATGCTGCTAAACTGCGGTGACGCACACTGAATGGAATATGTGACTTTGATATTTGAGTTTGAAGACTTAACAGTATTTCTTCCTATTCTGCAACTGTGCAGAGTACACAGAATAGGCTGCTAATCTGCGGCGAAGCACACTGAATGGAATATGTGACTTTGATATTTTAGTTTGAAGACTTAACAGTATTTCTTCCTATTCTGCAACTGTGCAGAGTACACAGAATATGCTGCTAAACTGCGGCGAAGCACACTGAATGGAATATGTGACTTTGATATTTTACTTTGAAGACTTAACAGTATTTCTTCCTATTCTGCAACTGTGCAGAGTACACAGAATAGGCTGCTAAACTGCGGTGACGCACACTGAATGGAATATGTGACTTTGATATTTTACTTTGAAGACTTAACAGTATTTCTTCCTATTCTGCAACTGTGCAGAATACACAGAATAGGCTGCTAAACTGCGGTGACGCACACTGAATGGAATATGTGACTTTGATATTTTACTTTGAAGACTTAACAGTATTTCTTCCTATTCTGCAACTGTGCAGAGTACACAGAATAGGCTGCTAAACTGCGGTGACGCACACTGAATGGAATATGTGACTTTGATATTTTACTTTGAAGACTTAACAGTATTTCTTCCTATTCTGCAACTGTGCAGAGTACACAGAATAGGCTGCTAAACTGCGGTGACGCACACTGAATGGAATATGTGACTTTGATATTTTAGTTTGAAGACTTAACAGTATTTCTTCCTATTCTGCAACTGTGCACAGTACACAGAATGTGCTGCTAAACTGCGGCGAAGCACACTGAATGGAATATGTGACTTTGATATTTTAGTTTGAAGATTTAACAGTATTTCTTCCTATTCTGCAACTCTGCACAGTACACAGAATGTGCTGCTAAACTGCGGCGAAGCACACTGAATGGAATATGTGACTTTGATATTTGAGTTTGAAGACTTAACAGTATTTCTTCCTATTCTGCAACTGTGCAGAGTACACAGAATAGGCTGCTAAACTGCGGCGAAGCACACTGAATGGAATATGTGACTTTGATATTTTAGTTTGAAGACTTAACAGTATTTCTTCCTATTCTGCAACTGAGCAGAGTACACAGAATAGGCTGCTAACTGCGGCGAAGCACACTGAATGGAATATGTGACTTTGATATTTGAGTTTGAAGACTTAACAGTATTTCTTCCTATTCTGCAACTGTGCAGAGTACACAGAATAGGCTGCTAAACTGCGGCGAAGCACACTGAATGGAATATGTGACTTTGATATTTTAGTTTGAAGACTTAACAGTATTTCTTCCTATTCTGCAACTGTGCAGAGTACACAGAATATGCTGCTAAACTGCGTCGAAGCACACTGAATGGAATATGTGACTTTGATATTTTAGTTTGAAGACTTAACAGTATTTCTTCCTATTCTGCAACTGTGCACAGTACACAGAATAGGCTGCTAAACTGCGGTGATGCACACTGAATGGAATATGTGACTTTGATATTTTAGTTTGAAGACTTAACAGTATTTCTTCCTATTCTGCAACTGTGCACAGTACACAGAATATGCTGCTAAACTGCGGTGACGCACACTGAATGGAATATGTGACTTTGATATTTTAGTTTGAAGACTTAACAGTATTTCTTCCTATTCTGCAACTGTGCACAGTACACAGAATAGGCTGCTAAACTGCGGTGACGCACACTGAATGGAATATGTGACTTTGATATTTTAGTTTGAAGACTTAACAGTATTTCTTCCTATTCTGCAACTGTGCACAGTACACAGAATATGCTGCTAAACTGCGGTGACGCACACTGAATGTAATATGTGACTTTGATATTTGAGTTTGAAGACTTAACAGTATTTCTTCCTATTCTGCAACTGTGCACAGTACACAGAATAGGCTGCTAAACTGCGGTGACGCACACTGAATGGAATATGTGACTTTGATATTTTAGTTTGAAGACTTAACAGTATTTCTTCCTATTCTGCAACTGTGCACAGTACACAGAATAGGCTGCTAAACTGCGGTGACGCACACTGAATGGAATATGTGACTTTGATATTTTAGTTTGAAGACTTAACAGTATTTCTTCCTATTCTGCAACTGTGCAGAGTACACAGAATAGGCTGCTAAACTGCGGCGAAGCACACTGAATGGAATATGTGACTTTGATATTTTAGTTTGAAGACTTAACAGTATTTCTTCCTATTCTGCAACTGTGCAGAGTACACAGAATATTCTGCTAAACTGCGGCGAAGCACACTGAATGGAATATGTGACTTTGATATTTTAGTTTGAAGACTTAACAGTATTTCTTCCTATTCTGCAACTGTGCACAGTACACAGAATAGGCTGCTAAACTGCGGTGACGCACACTGAATGGAATATGTGACTTTGATATTTTAGTTTGAAGACTTAACAGTATTTCTTCCTATTCTGCAACTGTGCAGAGTACACAGAATATGCTGCTAAACTGCGGCGAAGCACACTGAATGGAATATGTGACTTTGATATTTTAGTTTGAAGACTTAACAGTATTTCTTCCTATTCTGCAACTGTGCACAGTACACAGAATATGCTGCTAAACTGCGGTGACGCACACTGAATGGAATATTTGACTTTGATATTTTAGTTTGAAGACTTAACAGTATTTCTTCCTATTCTGCAACTGTGCACAGTACACAGAATAGGCTGCTAAACTGCGGTTACGCACACTGAATGGAATATGTGACTTTGATATTTTAGTTTGAAGACTTAACAGTATTTCTTCCTATTCTGCAACTGTGCAGAGTACACAGAATATGCTGCTAAACTGCGGCGAAGCACACTGAATGGAATATGTGACTTTGATATTTTAGTTTGAAGACTTAACAGTATTTCTTCCTATTCTGCAACTGTGCAGAGTACACAGAATATGCTGCTAAACTGCGGTGACGCACACTGAATGGAATATGTGACTTTGATATTTGAGTTTGAAGACTTAACAGTTTTTCTTCCTATTCTGCAACTGTGCAGAGTACACAGAATAGGCTGCTAAACTGCGGCGAAGCACACTGAATGGAATATGTGACTTTGAAATTTGAGTTTGAAGACTTAACAGTATTTCTTCCTATTCTGCAACTGTGCAGAGTACACAGAATATGCTGCTAAACTGCGGCGAAGCACACTGAATGGAATATGTGACTTTGATATTTGAGTTTGAAGACTTAACAGTATTTCTTCCTATTCTGCAACTGTGCAGAGTACACAGAATATGCTGCTAAACTGCGTCGAAGCACACTGAATGGAATATGTGACTTTGATATTTTAGTTTGAAGACTTAACAGTATTTCTTCCTATTCTGCAACTGTGCACAGTACACAGAATAGGCTGCTAAACTGCGGTGATGCACACTGAATGGAATATGTGACTTTGATATTTTAGTTTGAAGACTTAACAGTATTTCTTCCTATTCTGCAACTGTGCACAGTACACAGAATAGGCTGCTAAACTGCGGCGAAGCACACTGAATGGAATATGTGACTTTGATATTTTAGTTTGAAGACTTAACAGTATTTCTTCCTATTCTGCAACTGTGCACAGTACACAGAATAGGCTGCTAAACTGCGGTGATGCAAACTGAATGGAATATGTGACTTTGATATTTTAGTTTGAAGACTTAACAGTATTTCTTCCTATTCTGCAACTGTGCACAGTACACAGAATAGGCTGCTAAACTGCGGTGATGCACACTGAATGGAATATGTGACTTTGATATTTTAGTTTGAAGACTTAACAGTATTTCTTCCTATTCTGCAACTGTGCACAGTACACAGAATAGGCTGCTAAACTGCGGTGACGCACACTGAATGGAATATGTGACTTTGATATTTTAGTTTGAAGACTTAACAGTATTTCTTCCTATTCTGCAACTGTGCACAGTACACAGAATAGGCTGCTAAACTGCGGTGACGCACACTGAATGGAATATGTGACTTTGATATTTTAGTTTGAAGACTTAACAGTATTTCTTCCTATTCTGCAACTGTGCACAGTACACAGAATATGCTGCTAAACTGCGGTGACGCACACTGAATGGAATATGTGACTTTGATATTTTAGTTTGAAGACTTAACAGTATTTCTTCCTATTCTGCAACTGTGCACAGTACACAGAATAGGCTGCTAAACTGCGGTGACGCACACTGAATGGAATATGTGACTTTGATATTTTAGTTTGAAGACTTAACAGTATTTCTTCCTATTCTGCAACTGTGCACAGTACACAGAATAGGCTGCTAAACTGCGGTGACGCACACTGAATGGAATATGTGACTTTGATATTTTAGTTTGAAGACTTAACAGTATTTCTTCCTATTCTGCAACTGTGCAGAGTACACAGAATAGGCTGCTAAACTGCGGCGAAGCACACTGAATGGAATATGTGACTTTGATATTTTAGTTTGAAGACTTAACAGTATTTCTTCCTATTCTGCAACTGTGCAGAGTACACAGAATATTCTGCTAAACTGCGGCGAAGCACACTGAATGGAATATGTGACTTTGATATTTTAGTTTGAAGACTTAACAGTATTTCTTCCTATTCTGCAACTGTGCACAGTACACAGAATAGGCTGCTAAACTGCGGTGACGCACACTGAATGGAATATGTGACTTTGATATTTTAGTTTGAAGACTTAACAGTATTTCTTCCTATTCTGCAACTGTGCAGAGTACACAGAATATGCTGCTAAACTGCGGCGAAGCACACTGAATGGAATATGTGACTTTGATATTTTAGTTTGAAGACTTAACAGTATTTCTTCCTATTCTGCAACTGTGCACAGTACACAGAATATGCTGCTAAACTGCGGTGACGCACACTGAATGGAATATTTGACTTTGATATTTTAGTTTGAAGACTTAACAGTATTTCTTCCTATTCTGCAACTGTGCACAGTACACAGAATAGGCTGCTAAACTGCGGTTACGCACACTGAATGGAATATGTGACTTTGATATTTTAGTTTGAAGACTTAACAGTATTTCTTCCTATTCTGCAACTGTGCAGAGTACACAGAATATGCTGCTAAACTGCGGCGAAGCACACTGAATGGAATATGTGACTTTGATATTTTAGTTTGAAGACTTAACAGTATTTCTTCCTATTCTGCAACTGTGCAGAGTACACAGAATATGCTGCTAAACTGCGGTGACGCACACTGAATGGAATATGTGACTTTGATATTTGAGTTTGAAGACTTAACAGTATTTCTTCCTATTCTGCAACTGTGCAGAGTACACAGAATATGCTGCTAAACTGCGGCGAAGCACACTGAATGGAATATGTGACTTTGATATTTTAGTTTGAAGACTTAACAGTATTTCTTCCTATTCTGCAACTGTGCAGAGTACACAGAATATGCTGCTAAACTGCGGTGACGCACACTGAATGGAATATTTGACTTTGATATTTTAGTTTGAAGACTTAACAGTATTTCTTCCTATTCTGCAACTGTGCACAGTACACAGAATAGGCTGCTAAACTGCGGCGAAGCACACTGAATGGAATATGTGACTTTGATATTTTAGTTTGAAGACTTAACAGTATTTCTTCCTATTCTGCAACTGTGCAGAGTACACAGAATATGCTGCTAAACTGCGGCGAAGCACACTGAATGGAATATGTGACTTTGATATTTTAGTTTGAAGACTTAACAGTATTTCTTCCTATTCTGCAACTGTGCAGAGTACACAGAATATGCTGCTAAACTGCGGTGACGCACACTGAATGGAATATGTGACTTTGATATTTGAGTTTGAAGACTTAACAGTATTTCTTCCTATTCTGCAACTGTGCAGAGTACACAGAATAGGCTGCTAAACTGCGGCGAAGCACACTGAATGGAATATGTGACTTTGAAATTTGAGTTTGAAGACTTAACAGTATTTCTTCCTATTCTGCAACTGTGCAGAGTACACAGAATATGCTGCTAAACTGCGGCGAAGCACACTGAATGGAATATGTGACTTTGATATTTTAGTTTGAAGACTTAACAGTATTTCTTCCTATTCTGCAACTGTGCAGAGTACACAGAATATGCTGCTAAACTGCGGTGACGCACACTGAATGGAATATGTGACTTTGATATTTGAGTTTGAAGACTTAACAGTATTTCTTCCTATTCTGCAACTGTGCAGAGTACACAGAATAGGCTGCTAATCTGCGGCGAAGCACACTGAATGGAATATGTGACTTTGATATTTTAGTTTGAAGACTTAACAGTATTTCTTCCTATTCTGCAACTGTGCAGAGTACACAGAATATGCTGCTAAACTGCGGCGAAGCACACTGAATGGAATATGTGACTTTGATATTTTACTTTGAAGACTTAACAGTATTTCTTCCTATTCTGCAACTGTGCAGAGTACACAGAATAGGCTGCTAAACTGCGGTGACGCACACTGAATGGAATATGTGACTTTGATATTTTACTTTGAAGACTTAACAGTATTTCTTCCTATTCTGCAACTGTGCAGAGTACACAGAATAGGCTGCTAAACTGCGGTGACGCACACTGAATGGAATATGTGACTTTGATATTTTACTTTGAAGACTTAACAGTATTTCTTCCTATTCTGCAACTGTGCAGAGTACACAGAATAGGCTGCTAAACTGCGGTGACGCACACTGAATGGAATATGTGACTTTGATATTTTACTTTGAAGACTTAACAGTATTTCTTCCTATTCTGCAACTGTGCAGAGTACACAGAATAGGCTGCTAAACTGCGGTGACGCACACTGAATGGAATATGTGACTTTGATATTTTAGTTTGAAGACTTAACAGTATTTCTTCCTATTCTGCAACTGTGCACAGTACACAGAATGTGCTGCTAAACTGCGGCGAAGCACACTGAATGGAATATGTGACTTTGATATTTTAGTTTGAAGATTTAACAGTATTTCTTCCTATTCTGCAACTCTGCACAGTACACAGAATGTGCTGCTAAACTGCGGCGAAGCACACTGAATGGAATATGTGACTTTGATATTTGAGTTTGAAGACTTAACAGTATTTCTTCCTATTCTGCAACTGTGCAGAGTACACAGAATAGGCTGCTAAACTGCGGCGAAGCACACTGAATGGAATATGTGACTTTGATATTTTAGTTTGAAGACTTAACAGTATTTCTTCCTATTCTGCAACTGAGCAGAGTACACAGAATAGGCTGCTAACTGCGGCGAAGCACACTGAATGGAATATGTGACTTTGATATTTGAGTTTGAAGACTTAACAGTATTTCTTCCTATTCTGCAACTGTGCAGAGTACACAGAATAGGCTGCTAAACTGCGGCGAAGCACACTGAATGGAATATGTGACTTTGATATTTTAGTTTGAAGACTTAACAGTATTTCTTCCTATTCTGCAACTGTGCAGAGTACACAGAATATGCTGCTAAACTGCGTCGAAGCACACTGAATGGAATATGTGACTTTGATATTTTAGTTTGAAGACTTAACAGTATTTCTTCCTATTCTGCAACTGTGCACAGTACACAGAATAGGCTGCTAAACTGCGGTGATGCACACTGAATGGAATATGTGACTTTGATATTTTAGTTTGAAGACTTAACAGTATTTCTTCCTATTCTGCAACTGTGCACAGTACACAGAATATGCTGCTAAACTGCGGTGACGCACACTGAATGGAATATGTGACTTTGATATTTTAGTTTGAAGACTTAACAGTATTTCTTCCTATTCTGCAACTGTGCACAGTACACAGAATAGGCTGCTAAACTGCGGTGACGCACACTGAATGGAATATGTGACTTTGATATTTTAGTTTGAAGACTTAACAGTATTTCTTCCTATTCTGCAACTGTGCACAGTACACAGAATATGCTGCTAAACTGCGGTGACGCACACTGAATGTAATATGTGACTTTGATATTTGAGTTTGAAGACTTAACAGTATTTCTTCCTATTCTGCAACTGTGCACAGTACACAGAATAGGCTGCTAAACTGCGGTGACGCACACTGAATGGAATATGTGACTTTGATATTTTAGTTTGAAGACTTAACAGTATTTCTTCCTATTCTGCAACTGTGCACAGTACACAGAATAGGCTGCTAAACTGCGGTGACGCACACTGAATGGAATATGTGACTTTGATATTTTAGTTTGAAGACTTAACAGTATTTCTTCCTATTCTGCAACTGTGCAGAGTACACAGAATAGGCTGCTAAACTGCGGCGAAGCACACTGAATGGAATATGTGACTTTGATATTTTAGTTTGAAGACTTAACAGTATTTCTTCCTATTCTGCAACTGTGCAGAGTACACAGAATATTCTGCTAAACTGCGGCGAAGCACACTGAATGGAATATGTGACTTTGATATTTTAGTTTGAAGACTTAACAGTATTTCTTCCTATTCTGCAACTGTGCACAGTACACAGAATAGGCTGCTAAACTGCGGTGACGCACACTGAATGGAATATGTGACTTTGATATTTTAGTTTGAAGACTTAACAGTATTTCTTCCTATTCTGCAACTGTGCAGAGTACACAGAATATGCTGCTAAACTGCGGCGAAGCACACTGAATGGAATATGTGACTTTGATATTTTAGTTTGAAGACTTAACAGTATTTCTTCCTATTCTGCAACTGTGCACAGTACACAGAATATGCTGCTAAACTGCGGTGACGCACACTGAATGGAATATTTGACTTTGATATTTTAGTTTGAAGACTTAACAGTATTTCTTCCTATTCTGCAACTGTGCACAGTACACAGAATAGGCTGCTAAACTGCGGTTACGCACACTGAATGGAATATGTGACTTTGATATTTTAGTTTGAAGACTTAACAGTATTTCTTCCTATTCTGCAACTGTGCAGAGTACACAGAATATGCTGCTAAACTGCGGCGAAGCACACTGAATGGAATATGTGACTTTGATATTTTAGTTTGAAGACTTAACAGTATTTCTTCCTATTCTGCAACTGTGCAGAGTACACAGAATATGCTGCTAAACTGCGGTGACGCACACTGAATGGAATATGTGACTTTGATATTTGAGTTTGAAGACTTAACAGTTTTTCTTCCTATTCTGCAACTGTGCAGAGTACACAGAATAGGCTGCTAAACTGCGGCGAAGCACACTGAATGGAATATGTGACTTTGAAATTTGAGTTTGAAGACTTAACAGTATTTCTTCCTATTCTGCAACTGTGCAGAGTACACAGAATATGCTGCTAAACTGCGGCGAAGCACACTGAATGGAATATGTGACTTTGATATTTGAGTTTGAAGACTTAACAGTATTTCTTCCTATTCTGCAACTGTGCAGAGTACACAGAATAGGCTGCTAAACTGCGGCGAAGCACACTGAATGGAATATGTGACTTTGATATTTGAGTTTGAAGACTTAACAGAATGTGCTCTAATCTGCAACTTTGCACACTAAACAGAATGTGCTCTAATCTGCAACTTTGCACACTAAACAGAATGTGCTCTAATCTGCAACTTTGCACACTAAACAGAATGTGCTCTAATCTGCAACTTTGCACACTAAACAGAATATATGAAATTTTTTTTTTGTTGTTTTTTTCCCCCCACAGAAAATAAACTGCTGCCCCCACACACAGTAGTCCTAAAAAGGACTTTTGGTTCTTTTTTTTTCACAAATTTGCTTTCTTTCTCCCTACACTGACTTTCCCTTCCTATCCTCATCTCTCCCTGGCTAAGACTGAGCCGAACTCGCTGGTCAGGTGCTATACAGCACCCGACCACGGGTTCTGGCCAGCCTATCAGTGTAATGCCAGCAGCCAACATGGCTGCTGGCATTACACTGATGTCAGAGCCTCCCTGCACGTTTATTGGCTGCGCAGCAGCCGCAAAACGTGCGGGGAGGAGACCCGAACATGGCGGGCGAGCACATGCGGTACTCGTACGAGTACCGCCATGTGCCGAGCAGAGCGATGCTCGAGCCGATCCGAGCATCGGCCGAGCATGCTCGCTCAACACTAGACTTGACATATGAGGAAAAACTAAACAAACTTGGTTTATTTACTCTAGAGAAAAGATGACTAAGAGGAGACCTTATCACATTGTACAAGTATATGCGAGGTCAATACAAGGATCTCTTCGGTGAGCTATTTATGCCAAGGCCTGATCAGGTGACCAGGGGACACCCCTTGAGATTAGAGGAAAGGAGGTTTAAACTTCAGCAGAGGAAGGGGTTTTTACGGTAAGGTCTGTTAAATTTTAGAATTCATTGCCCAGGGAGGTGGTTATGGCAGATGCAATGGATACATTTAAGAGAAGATTAAATACATTTCTTTCAAAAGGGAACATACAGAGTTATACTGTTTAACATACAGAGTTATACTGTTTATCAGTAGGCTGATCAGGAAGGTCTGATAAAGACTAATTTAATTGGTGGCAGGAAAGCTATAAAATTCTCAGTTACTGGGGTATGAGGGAAAGGTTGAACATGATAGACTTGTGTCTTAATTCAACCTAATTTATTATGTTAATATGTTTGAGGAAGGTCCCTAGAAGGGCCGAAAAGTTGACATTAAACTTATTCCTTTATTTTTGCTATACAAGTCCTTTAGAGTGCTCATTTATTGGGGATTGCCCCCAACTTTACACTACTATATTCACTACATTAATGCAGCACCAAGGCAGTTGGTTATTTTCATATTAGGAGTGACCTGCTCTAAAAATCTCTTTCTCTCTCTCTCTCTCTCTCTGTCTCTCTCTCTCTCTGTATATATATATATATATATATATATATATATATATATATATATATATATATTGTTTTTTGCAGACATTCATTGTTCAACTTAAATCAAGACCTCAGGGGATGAACTTACTTTGTATCATAGTAATAGAAGGTTTAAAGAGCAACAGTCATAATTCACCAGGAATTTCATTAGTAAAATATTCTGCATGTCACTTTCCCCACCTGGAGAATACAATGATAAACTGTGTACGGAGAGTGAAGACAAGTTAATATCTCATTACGCTAGGTGGAATATTCTGTCTTTTGTGTGTTCTTATTTATTTTTTTCAAAGAGATATTTCAATAAATACAGTACATTTGGAACTACAAATCAAAGACTTTACATGACAAAAATATAAGCAGCACCTGTAGCAAGGCTCAGAAATTCAGAATCATATTGTATTTCATGGGACATTTTTAATTTACAGATATTTTGTTATTTAAATGCTTGTCTTTGTAAATGAGATGAAGATTCATGTGCACTGTTAGGTTTCTATCAGATCAGAGACATAAAAAGGTTGATTTAATTTAAAGACCTGGAGCAATTCTGAGCACACCAATAGAACTACAACAATGAGCTCGTATATTAAACTGGGCCAGGATTATTTTTAGACAGAGCAGACAACTCCCTAAAGCACCACAGTTTGAAGAGTGCCTAGGCTGTGTTGGCCACTCCCACACACTGAGCTGTGGGTGCGGCCAGAGCAATCCTAATGCCAATAGCTTATGTTGGCCAGTAGAGTTATCAGTTTACATACCCCTTTACAGCCCATTATGTAAATGCTATAGAGGTTTCCAGTGCATTGTGAAGCAATGCATTGGTGAGTCCTGTAGCCAAAAGATCAACAGTTTATTTGTTCTTGTGCATTATAGGCTAGAAGTAGGAGACAGACATGGAGTCCAGTGAGTTTGGCAATGGGGGGGGGGAGGCTAAGTGGATTGCCGGGAAAAACCTGTCAATGGGGGCAGAGCTTTCATTGTTCTCACAGTAAGACGATTGTCCATTGCTGTGAGCTGTCTGGTCTGTGGACCGGATTCCACATCTGAGGGAAGGTGGCTTCCACTAAGTAAAAGGAGAGGGAGGTGGATAATTTATCATTCAATTCCTTTTGAACTACAACTCTGACAGTATTGAAATAACACTCTCCATGGCTCAAATACTATGAAGATTAATTGGAGCTGCTTTTTTGTGAAACATTACTATCCCTTTAAGACCTGACAGCTTGCAGCATGGGACAATCTTCTTACTGTGAGAACAATGAAAACCCTGCCCCCCTTGACAGGTTTTTCCCTTATGTTAATTGAAGATTGTCCCTCTCTGCAAGTCATATGGGCATCATCTTTCTGTACTGGGGAGAGCAGTGTTACATCAGTAAGAGAAGGGATGGGAATACTTTATCATTCAATTACTCTTTAACTACAACTCTGACAGTATTGACATAACACTCTCCATGGCCGAAATACTATGAAGATTAATTGGAGCTGGTTTTATTTTGAAACATTACTATCCCTTTAACATATGTACAATTACATCATATATAATATTGTCTCAAATTATTACTTTTTTTAATTGTGTTGCAATTAATAAAATTCAGTACTATTATTATTTTATTTATTTACTGATTATGTACTGTATGAGAAGAAACCCAGCTTTCTTGTCAGATAATCATTAGGCTATTGCAATGTGCAATATATTTGTCAATTAGTGTACAGACTTCAGATCTAAAGGGAGGCAGCGTTAGAATGGGGAAAGGGGCGGGACAGGTAAACTTCTGCATAAAATAATTGTACAGTTGTGGACAATAAGAGCAGTAGCTGGCAGTACTGTTCCTGTTCCTTATGATGAACAAACTGTGCTGCTGCGAAAATGATCTATTACTATCCTTTTAAAGGGATAATACTGTTTCACAAAAACAGCAGCTCCAATTAATCTTCATAGCATTTGGGCCATTTATTATTTCAGTTTTGTCAGAGTTGTAGTTCAAGAGTAACTGAATGATAAAGTATCCCCATCCCGCCCCTTTTACCTAGTGTAAGCCACCTCCCCTCAGATGTGGAATCTGGTCCTGGGACCAGACAGCTCCCAGCAAGGGACAATCTTCTTACCGTGAGCATAAGGAAAACCCTGCCCCCCTTGGCAGATTTTTCAGGTGTTTCCTTTTGATCACTGAAGATTGTCCCTCTCTGCAATCCATACAGACAATCTTGCTGCTCTGAAGGAGCAGTGTTACATCAGTAAAAGGGTCAGGGGGGATACGTTATCATTCAATTACTCTTGAACCACAACTCTGACAGTATTGAAATAACACTCTGCATGGCACAAATAATAAAGTGATTAACTGAAGCTGCTTTTATTGTGAAACTTTACTATCCCTTTAAGCTCTCATTGTCCTGTTCAGGTGGCTCTCCATCTGTGCTGCTCTTGCTCTTTTCCTCTACACTGCCAATAATGTTCAGACTCGGTAGTTACAGTCAGTCTACAATACTTCTACAATACAGTCACTCTACAGTGGTTCAGTCCACACATACCTCAAAGGTAAAGTTCTTAACCTTAGGAAGTTTTCTGGACCAACATTTTGCCAGTCTCCACTGGGTCACATAGTTTACCAAATTGCTTTGAAGGTGTGCTGTGGAGGGAAGGGAGGGAGCAGAGAGGATACAGGTAGACTTCAGTATCAAGAACCGCAGCAGCTTCCACGATGGCAATGTAAATTCCGTCTGTCTTATGTTCCTTATCTGCCCCAGTGTCCAAAAGGAATCCTACCATTTCTTAATGCCCTTTATAACATGCTAATGTAAGTGTGAAATTTCTTACATTCATTGGCATGAGTAATGATGCTTGCACCATTCTCCAAAAGGACCTTGGCCAAGCCCACATGTCCAGCACTTCCTGGGCATGTGACTGTTCTCACCGTCTCATTGTCATCTTCAGTACCAGCTCCTGACTCCAGCAGCACCTTTACAAGATCTGTATAGGTGTCAGCACAATTATATGGAAATTCTATGTTTCCTGTGGATAACTGGGAGATAACTGGGGGTGGGCGAAAGCTTTTGCTGAGTTCCTGCGAGAAATCCAGAGAAAACCACGTTGTCCACTTTTTCACTGGAAAATTCACTTTAAAACCAGTGATTAAAATCACACATTTTTCGCCCAATAGCCAAAATTCTTTGCCATTTTTTCAATGGCTAGAAAGTGTAAGCCCATTGATTTATGTGTTTTTCGCTTTTTTGCTATAAAAACATAATGTATTCCAGGAAGTGAAACACAATAGAAGCAGCTATAGAGCGAGGTAGACGTGCTGTTTTGTTTTGCTGTGATCATTTATTAATTAAGGCAAAAGAGGCTCATAATGATTGCCATCACTATGAGAAAG
The DNA here is from genome assembly GCA_037306005.1 of Rhinophrynus dorsalis. Taxonomy (NCBI): domain Eukaryota; kingdom Metazoa; phylum Chordata; class Amphibia; order Anura; family Rhinophrynidae; genus Rhinophrynus; species Rhinophrynus dorsalis. The sequence goes on from CM074720.1 coordinate 42,448,880, forward strand.
TTTAAAAATAGTAAAAGGAGGAATTGGAAGGACCCTTATGTGTCCACTGAGTCTGAGAAGGAGAAGGAGGAATTAAGCATTACAGAACCAATGCTGTCCGGTCCCTAAAATCACCCCTAGAGATCTTGAGGAAAATAATGAGAAGGGAGGAAGAAAAGGGTAGTAGTGAGAGCAGGACAGGTCAACTGCCTGTGCTTGCTGCCAGACACGCTGTCCCTGCTGCCACCATTGCTGGACCTGCTGCCAGACATGCTGCCCTTGGTTTCCTTATTGCTGTGCCTGCTGTCAGATGGGCTGCCTCTGTTATTGCTGCCACCAGTGTTGTGCCTGCTTCAGACATGCTGCCCCTGCTGCCACTAGTGCTGTGCCTGCTGCCAGTGCTGCCCCAGCTGCCACTAGTGCTGTGCCTGCTGCCAGTGCTTCCCCAGCTGCCACTAGTGCTGTGCCTGCTGCCAGTGCTGAACCTGCTGCCACCAGTACTGTGCCTGCTGTCAGATGTGCTGCCCCTGCTTCCACCAGTGTGGTGCCTGCTGCCAGTGCTGAACCTGATGCCACCAATACTGTGCCTGCTGTCAGATGTGCTGCCCCTGCAGCCACCTGTGCTGTGCCTGCTGCCAGTGCTGAAAGTGCTGCCCCAAGTGCTGACGCTGCTAGTGTGTCTTGTAATACTCGGGAGGGGGGAAAGGAGAAGATTATACCAAATGTGACAGCAAGGAATGCTCAGTCACACTTGCCATTCCCAAGAAGTACCGCCAGTGCTAGTACTAGCAGCTTGTTAGCGTTAGGAGTGAAGGAGGGGGTTATACCCTCATATTAATAGTGACTGTGAGGAGGAAGACTAAGGAGCTGAAATTGATGTCTTTGGTGTTAGTAGTAGTAACAGTAATGTTGAAGCAGCCAGTGGGACTAGTGTTAGGGCAGTGGTAGGGGAAGCACTTGAGAGCATCCAGACTAGCGGTCAAGGGAGCCTACACCATTCCTCAGGCTCTGGGAGACCCCTTCCCTTCACTACAGTGTCCAAGTGAAGAGGTCAGACCTGTTGGGAGATATCAGGCATAGAAATAATAATACCACCAGGAGCAACATCAGCTGCCTGTGCCTACTGTTACTGCTGCCAGTCTGCCTTCTTCACGTCACCAAGAAATGGCAAGTGTCACATTAGGGGACCCTCTGTCACATTGCTCGTCACCTCCTCCAACCAGCAGTGAGATTTTTATAATAGAGCAGCAGCATGTAGGGACTAGTGGTGGTGATGATGATGATAGTGGAGAATCTGGGGTGGATGAGACATTGATGGCCCTTTTAGCCCACAACTGAAAAGGAGTAGGAGACAGAGATGAGAATGGACATCACCACCATCACTAGCCGTGAGCTTTTGGAATTTGCAACTGCTCTAATTTCGGCTGCTGCTGAGCTGCAAGGGCAGCAGGATGTTGAGGAGCAATCTAGAGGGCCACAGACCACTGTGGATACAGTGGCAATGGAGTAAACAAGTGATGTGGGACTAGGACAGGTTCAGTTTGCCAGCAGCAGCAATACTTCTGCAGTGCTGATTCTGAGGCAGTAGCATCACCCGCTGCCACAGACAGTGAAGGGGAATGTGGAGGACAAGAAGAAAGAGGTCATTCTTCTCCACCTGTTCCCTATCCCTATCCCCTGAAGTCATGGTGTGGGACTATTTTTCTCTTGGAGCAGACACAGTGCAGTCATCACCAATGGCACTGTGCACAATTTGTGACAAGACAGAAAAGGAAAGGAGGGAACACACCTTGGCACAACCGGCCTGATAACACCATGAAACACAGACACCATGACATTTATGTCAAACATGTTAAAGCCAAACACCCACCACAGAAATCGAGCACCACTGTTGCTGTACCCCCTGACTCTCCAGAAAGGCAACAAGAGGCAAGGCAGAGATCAAAGAAGAAGAAAAATAGAGAAACACAGGTAGAGACTGGAAGTTCCATGATGAGTCAAGCAACTAGCTCGCCATCAACTTCTTCCTCTAGGGTAACTACATCTTCTGCTAATCCACCTTGTTCATCGTTACCTCCCCCGCCAAATGATAACCGCTCTGTTGATGTTAGGATGTGGCAGTTCGTGTCCACCCATTGCACACTGTGTGGTGCACTGACCACATATGGCAGTGTGGTGGAGGAGAATTGCAAGCAGGGCATCAAGCAGCATCTGAGGAGATTCCATCCTGCAGAATATGCTAAGATGCTGGCAGGGAGGGTTCATCATTACTATTAAACTGTTAACAAGTTGTCATGTGTCCTTAGCGGGGCGTGGACAAGGGGTGTAGTGACAGCAGCACTGTACTTGGGTTATGGTGTCATGGTGTTTGGATACAGTTGTGCCCCCAGATGTTATTTATGACACACACTGCTGCACATTGCAGTTGCTGATGAGAGGCACAGTTCCGGCTCTCAAGGGAAACATTTCTATTCTAATAACAACACACCAATGACTTTGGAGGAGGGGCAGGTGGAGAAGAATTGTTGGCCAACTTCTTTTTCCACATATACTGGGGGCTACTATCACGGTTCCCGTGATTTCTCTGTCACTCTCACTTGTGCTGCTCACTTGGTTGAGCGTGTTTGGCCCGCCCCTGGTGACCTTTTTATTCTGTCCATTGGCACCTGTCAGGTGCCCTTTCGTGGTGTTCCAGAGTCAGTGTTGCTGTTGCTGTGTTCCTGCGTTCCTGATCTCCTGTGTACCGAATTGGCCTGTATTGACTACATTTCTGTATTCCTGTTCCGTGATCCGACCCGGCCAGGCTGACGTTCCTGCTCGTTGCTGATCTGGCTTGTCTGAGAATCTCCTCCGTGATCTGACCTGGCCTGGCTGACGTTCCTGCTCGTTGCTGATCTGGCTTGTCTGCGAATCTCCTCCGTGATCTGACCCAGCCTGGCTGACTTCCTGCTCGTGACCTGTACCGGACTGCTTCTGTTCCTGTTTACAGCTCCTGTTGTCGTCCCGGCGACATTCTGATCGCTGCAGCGTGTGTGTCAGAGCCGATCGAGATTGCTGCATTAACTCCTGCTGAGCCTTATGTTTCTCTGGTGCACTGTACTCGTATAGCTGAGTCTCCTTGGCACTTGCTGTGCTATTCCGATATTCACTGAGCCTCCGATCACTTGTAGTGCTTACTCCACAACCTTGCTGCTATTGTTAACCCTTGCTGAGCCGTTACCTTTTCCACTGCTTCTGCTGAGTCGGGTGCGTTGTGGGCCTCGGTTAGTCGGCGGCTTGTTGTCATCTACAGAGCAGTAGGTCTCTGTTAACGCACCCGTGTGAAGCGCTATTGGCTCAAGCACTTGCAGCAACAGGTGGTTCCCGTTATCGCCCGTGGGGGCTATTGGCTCAAGCGATCTCCATACTGTTGGTCTCCGTTATACACCCGTGGGGGCTATTGGCTCAAAGCTATCACAGTACGGTGGTCTCCGTTATACGCCTGTGGGGGCTATTGGCTCAAGCTATCACGATACTGTTGGTCTCCGCTATACGCCTGTGGGGGCTATTGGCTCGTGCTATCACCATACTGTTGGTCTCCGTTACGCCCGTGGGGGCTATCTACCAACTACCCTGCAGCTTCTGCCTCTGACTCAGCTCTATCTAGCAGCTCTCTACATAGACGGACTTAAGGTGTTGTGTGATCTAGCACCTAAAGCTGCCTCTTATCACCTTGGGCGTGCCTAACACCACATTTGAGACTGATGATTTTTTGTACTTAACTATTCATTGCCAGTTGCTGTTTTTTACCTGTCCTGTGACAGTATATGTATTGTCCCTGTTTCTGTATCCTGGTCCTGAGAAGGCATATGTAACCTACATTCTGCTATTTACTATATTGCCTGTTGTTCTTATTTTTTTTTTTTCTAATAAAACTGTGTTTTATTCTAATCCTCTGTCTGAGTGTCTGAAAAACCGTTACAGTACGAAAGGGCCATGACCTCGGACAGCAAGGGTGAAAGTAGTACACAGAACATCCATTGGAGAATGGATGTGCACGAGCAGCGCCTAGACCAGTTGGCACTGGCCTTACAAACTTTACTTGAGCATACGGTGCACCTAGACAAACCTAACCAGAATCCGGTGGTCACCCCAGTCTCTACATCGGACAATCAGTCTGTAGTCCCTACTACACATACCAGAGGCCTAACGGCGGCGGCGCAGTTATCATTAAGATATGATGGCGAACCTACTCAATACAGAGGCTTTATCAACCAATTGGAGATATTCCTGGAACTCATTCCTCAGGCATTTCCTAGCGACTGACGTAAGGTCGGATTTATGATCTCTCTATTAACGGGTAAGGCACTCTCATGGGCTAATCCACTGTGAGAGAATGCCAAACCCTGCACTCTGAACTTTAATGAGTTCGTAAGAAAGTTCCGCAGAGTGTTTGAGGTACCTGGTAGAGCCGCCTCTGCTGCCAAAAGGCTAATGGAAATACAACAGGGCGATCGTACCTTGGGCGACTATGCCATTGAGTTTCGGACCTTGGCAGCAAAGGTGGGCTGGAACAATGAGGCGTTAGTGGCAGCCTTTGCTCAGGGCCTATCTGAATCCGTTAAAGATGAAATTGCTGCCAGAGATGTTCCCAGTGATCTGGATGAGTATATTGACTATGTCATACTTATTGACTCCTGCATACGTGAGAGGCGGATGGCAAAGAGGGCGAAATCCAGAAATTACGGGCATGGCAGTCTTTTGAACCCACCCTCGCCACCCTTTCCTCCTGAATGCTCACCCGACGCTGGAGAGCCAATGCAGCTCGGGTTCACCAGACTGACTAAGGAGGAGAGGGCGCACCGCAAAAGACAGGGCCTATGCTTATACTGTGGCAAAGCCGGGCACCTATTACGCACATGTCCGGTACGGCCAGGAAACGGACGCACCTAGGGTACCTTGGGGGACAGGCCCTAGGTGGCGTACAGCAGTCCCTAGATACAAGTATACAGAAAACCACCATCCAGGTGGCATTCTCATGGGCAGACCTGTCTGTGATAGTTATGGCACTGATAGACTCCGGTGCAGCCGGTTACTTCATGGACCAATCCTTTGCTGAACTGCACAAAATTCCTGTAGTAAAAAGGGAGTCCCCTCTGGCTATTGAGGCCATAGATGGCAGGCCTTTGGAACCGGCATTTATCACTATGGAGACAACCCCTATTACTATGGAGGTTGGGGCTCTCCACAAGGAGGAGGTACGGTTTCAAATAATTAGTTCACCTCATCACGCAGTCATTCTGGGGTTTCCATGGCTATTATTACACAATCCCCAGTTTGACTGGCAGAGATGTGAAGTCAAATCATGGTCGGAATACTGTGCTGAGAACTGTCTCTCACACCCTGTCAGGTTACTATGTACCTCTCCCTCAGTGCCAGCTGAATATCAAGAATTCAGTGACGTATTCAGCAAAGGGGAGGCTAGCGCTCTACTTCAGCACAGACCTTATGATTGCGATATTGATCTGCCCTCGGGCGTGGTGACCCCGAGGGGTTGCACTTATGCACTGTCGTGTGATGAGAACAGGCCTATGGAGGAGTACATTGAGGACGCCCTCAAGAGAGGGATTATTCGCAAATCCACCTCTCTGGCGGGTGCCGGGTTCTTCTTTGTAAAGAAGAAGAATGGCGAGCTTAGGCCTTGTATTGATTACAGGGGTTTGAATAAACTAATGTCTAGGAATAGGTTAAAGGGCTCTTCCATCTTTACTAAACTCGATCTCCGGGCTGCATATAACCTGATCAGAATTAAAGCTGGAGACGAGTGGAAGACGGCATTTAATACCAGATCAGGGCATTATGAATATCTGGTAATGCCATTTGGCCTATGCAATGCTCCTGCGGTGTTCCAGGAATTTATTAATGACATCCTTCGTGACATGCTCCAGTCCTGTGTTTTGGTATATCTAGATGATATATTGATTCATTCTACCACCCTTACCCAGCACATCAAGGATGTCTCTGAGGTTTTGCTTCGATTACGCAAAAATAAATTGTTCTGTAAACTTGAGAAATGCGAATTTCATAGGTCCCAAGTACCCTTCCTGGGATTCGTGATCTCTAAAGATGGCATTGCTATGGACCAGGAGAAGTTGGCAGCAGTCCTACAGTGGCCCCGCCCTAAAGGGTTAAAGGCTATTCAGCGCTTTCTGGGCTTTGCTAACTATTATAGGAAATTTATCCAGAACTTTTCCACTATTGTGAAACCTCTGTCTGACTTGACACATAAGGGCGCTACTCCCTCTCAATGGTCTTAGGCAGCTGAGAATGCGTTTGAAACTCTGAAATCCACCTTTGCTTCTGCTCCGGTACTATCCCACCCTAACCCAGCCCTGCCATTTACCCTGGAAGTTGATGCCTCTGAGGTTGGGGTTGGGGCAGTGCTCTCCCAACGCCCAGTGGGAGGTGGTACCTTGAGACCTTGTGGGTTCTTTTCAAAGAAACTGTCCAGCGCCCAAAGCCACTATGAGATTGGTGACAGGGAGCTCTTGGCTATCATTCTGGCACTTAAAGAATGGCGTCACCTTTTGGAAGGTACCAGGACACCAGTATTAATCTTAACTGACCACAAGAATTTAACGTATCTCTCTGAAGCAAAGAGACTCTCCTCAACAGGCTAGGTGGGCACTCTTTTTGTCCCGGTTCAATTTTGTGGTGTCCTATCTACCGGGTTCCAAGAATGTCAGGGCAGACGCTCTGTCCATACAGTTTGCGTCAGACATCGAGAGGGAGGAAGAACCAGTACCTATTATTCAGCCGGATCGTATTCTGACTACTATACGTACTAGCATCACTTCGCCACTGGGGGAAGAAATTTTGGACTCTCAGGCTAGGGCTCCTCCGGAAACCCCAGTGGGCAAGTGTTTTGTGGATGAGCCATTCCGTACCCGCCTATTGGAAACTTACCACTCTTCTAAGGCTGCTGGGCATATCGGGAGGGACCAGTTAATTTGGTCTCTATCTCAGTTATTTTGGTGGCCCTCCCTTAGAGCCGATTGCTCCGCCTTTACTGCAGCCTGTGCCACCTGTGCTCATGCCAAGACACCCAGGCATCTTCCAGTAGGTTTACTCCAACCAGTACCTAATGGTGACCGTCCATGGTCCCATATATCCATTGACTTTCTGGGAGAGTTGCCAGTGTCTAGGGGGTACACGTTTATCCTTATGGTGGTCGATAGGTTCTCTAAAACGGCTCATTTCGTGCCCCTCCCTGGTCTTCCGTCGGCTCAGGAATTGGCTATGGTGTTTGCCAAAGAAGTGTTTCTTTTGCACGGGGTACCTAGAGTGGTGGTGTCAGATCGTGGGAGCCAGTTTGTGTCCAGATTTTGGAGGGCATTTTGTGGGCAGATGGGCATTCAGTTGTCCTTTTCTTACACCTACCATCCCCAGACCAATGGGGCCTCTGAGCGTGCCAATCAAGGACTGGAACAGTTCTTGCGCTGCTTTGTAACCTATCATCATGACAACTGGGCCGACCTGTTGCCGTGGGCAGAGTTTGCCAGGAATTGTGCAGTCAATTCATCGTCTGGGAGCTCCCCGTTTCTCATTAATTATGGGTTCCAGCCGTGCCTGCTCCCGGACTCATTCCAGGCACAACAAATCCCAGCTCTGGTTGAGCATATTGAGCAGTTTCGCTCCACTTGGGCACAGGTTCAGAGGACCCTCAGTCAGTCATTTCGGCGACACCAGAGGCATGCCAATCGTATAGCTGTCACATCATTAGTCTTAACATTAGTATAGCGGACGTCATGAGATCCTGCTTCCGGGACCAGACGGCAGGTCTTCAGGAGAGCTGTCATCGACATATTTAACTATGATTACTTCATCGGAATGGTCTACAACGTGTGCTTGCAAGCCAGGCACACATTGTAAACCATACCGATGAAGCAATTATAGTTAGATATCCCAATGTCAGCACTCCTGAAGAGCCGCCTAAAGTCGGTCGAGCGGATTCTGCTTCTGACAGCTTTACAGCTCGTCAGACAGAAAGGGACGGGAGCTGAGGTCTTTATTTTCTTACATCTCTCAAACCATAACGGTTTGAGAGATGGGAATAAGGGCATTACATGTTTTTTTTAATTAATCCTATCAATTCGCGAACAGTTTTTTGGGGGTTTACAAACCCTTTAACGCTATAGTAAAAAATCAATTGAGAGTGATAGTTCCTCTTTAAACCGTCTGCTCTACCACTGAAGAATTTCATTTTTGCATATTAAGAATGGACTATGTATGCACTCCCCAAGGATAGACAATAAAACATTTTTTCACTGTTATTGCTTATTGCTATCATTTGCATGAATAATTATGCACAATGTCTTATTATGTTATAATGTAAAACATAGAGAAAGAAAAAAAATATTCATTTGGGAGTGAAAAGACTTCATGACTTACAGAATCTGGAGTCGGGGTGAATAATATCCACTTGCACCTGCATGTTTGAGAGCACACGTACAATTGTTTGGCATATTGAACGTGGACCAAATAAAACACCGTTTTACATGAATGCACAGCTTAATGTTTTTAATACTCAAGCCTTGAAATTGCACACGTTGCCATGTGACAGCATGCAATTATAGGATGGCACCCATTCAACCACATAAAACACACTTAATTCTTTATTGGGATTACTAATATTTACAGCTGTTGACCCACACTGCACTTATTAAACTTGCTAGACACATTACAAGGGAACTTCCCTTCAGGTCATTTCATGCATGTGCTGTGAATTTTCAGCAATCACAAATGGGTCTCCTGACAAATGAGCAAGAAGGAAAGGACAGGCACAGCCTAGGGAACTTTGACATTGCATAAATCCTTCTGCAGGTGTTGGAAGTCTTTATGGTTCCTCTAATGCCAGCAGATTTCCATCAGAGAATACACAGGCAGAAGGACCCAATACTGGTAGCTGTTATAAGGCAATTAGGCCATTATATATATATATATATATATATATATATATATATCCTGTATAACAATTAGCTAAAACGTGTGTAACACCACAACATGCGCAGTAGACACTGCTGTGCATGCTGCAGTCATGCGCAGTACAGACTGCCCACACCACGGCTGATACAGAGCTGGACGAAGGAGCGTCCAGCCCTGTATCAGCAGTAGCGCAGGCAGTCTCTACTGTGCGTGACTGCCCCGCGACCGGGTGACAGTGGCACTGTGGCCCGTGTAACGGGTTGTTCAACTAGTATATATATATATATATATATATATATATATATATATATAAAAACTGGAGTTATCCTGGAGTGAACCAACTTCACTATAGGGGACAAATAAAATTTCCTACATTTCTATGCATTTGAACAGAGCTTTTTAACCCCTTGTATGCCAGTGAGGTCTCCAATTGGAGATCCTTCTAGTATTCAAGAAGTTAAAAGACCAATTTAAAGAAGCAATAAACCTTTTTTATGAAAAAATATATATTGTATGGCATTTCCTGTTGAGTAAAATAAGTGTACTACCACTGCTGATAGATGCATATTTCCAGAGTTATTACTGTTTAAACCAGTGTTCTTTTACATTAGCAGTGCCCTCTAGTGGTCAAATTCCAATTAGTTATTCACATA